>CM071934.1:53243100-54443100 GCA_016081115.2 Rehmannia glutinosa
AAACCTTTGATTTCAAGAACTATTCTCATAAATCATGTAGAAAGCAAAAATCTGAATTTGAAATCCTAATATTTTCCAATTACGCACAAAAATTAAATATATCCTCAGTTGTAGATCTAGGTTTCTTAGCATAAGAGATTTGGGAATACCGAATTAAGGCGGAGAGTCGGAGATTGAACGAGTGGCCGATGGATGTGGCGTTGTGCAGGCCGCTATGTTGGAAGACTGAAGAATGTTGGCGAGATGAGAGAGAGTTGAGACAGAGACATTGAGAGATTACAAGAGTGAGAATGATAAGAGTTTATTAGATTCAAATTGATAGAAAAATTACAAGGTTTTTTATTTAAGAAATTAATAATAAAACATATAATGGTACTTGTGAGAAATATGTAGTGCCTAAAATTTTTTATTCAATAATGAGAGGAATTTGTTTTCACACAAATATTGACGGGTTTAGTTAATAATAACTAGGAAATTAAGAAATTCCTCATAAATAATCAAATTCTTTAACTACAAATTTTTTCCCTCATTAAATCCTCATGAATTATGTTTTAATTGACGATTATTTTATACTCTCATTAAGTTTTTTCATTATAAGTAGAAATTCTTGTAGTGGTTTGAGTTGATTTCGGGTTTGTTATGTTAATTGCCCATTACAAAATGAGTAAGCCCAATGTTCAACAACCCAAAGTGTGCCACCCAAGCCCAAGTCCACTTATTTGATCCTCGGGTTATTTATCCGGATCGGGATCCGAATCCTGTCCGCGGATCCTCTATTTGATCTCAGACGTCCATTGGCCGGGATCAATCTGAGCCATTCACTGGCCTATAAAAGGCCTGGTACCCGAAACCCTAATTCATAATTTTTTTCTTTCTCTCTCATCTTGATATCTCTCTCTCGAGTTCTGTCTTTCGTTCTTTTCTCTCTAGAAAATTCCGGATCCTCGTTGGATCTCCGTGTGATTTTGGGTTGGGATACAGTATCCTGTGATTCGAGTGTGTGTCCACCATCTCTGTACTTATCCTATTTTTGTGGTGAGATTAGGGTTTCTTTGGAGTCTGGGGTATTTTCTAGGTTTTCTGAGTGAAACACTTTCGAGGGCTTGATTTGGAGGTCCTTTGTGGCGTAGGCTGTTCTTGGGTGCTTTGCTTGGTTCTCTGCACCTGTGGTGACTTTGTGTAGGATTAGGTCCCCAGCTTCGAATCTATTCTATATTTGGTTTTAGGGTTTATCCTTTTATATTTTGTGTTATATTTCCTTTAGTTTTTAGTTCATCTTTTGTATTTTACTTTCTTGAAAGAGTCTAGAGCATATTTGTATAATAGCACATCGAGTCCGCCATTTGATTTAGTCTTAAGTGTATCGATCTATTGTGAGGCAGATAGATACCCACTGTATATTGATTCGGGAATTTCGTCAGTGGTGGGTTCTGGATTAAGAAGTTTTCTTGAGTTTCATTTTTTTGAATTTTTAGGCAGGGCTAGTTGTGGCTTGGGATGGAAAATTTGAGATGTTTTGGGTTTAGGGTTGATTGCGGAGGACCGTGTGGCGGCCGGACGGGCTTAGCCGAGCTGAAGAGGGTTGATTTTGAAGGAGTAAAGAAAAAAACTTCTTACCTCGCTTTGTTTTTCTTGTTGAAATTGGAGAATGTAATACGTAATTCTTCTTGACGATCGATTTGTTTTTATAAGCCTAATTAGGGTTACAAGCCTAATTTACGCGAGGGACACTTAGAGATAACTGAATGATAAGCTGGGATCTTTGAATCCTAGTTGATGTAGGATTGTTAATGCGCTAGATAAGTTTGGGCTTAAAATAATTTGGGTTTTGTCACGAAATCGAGTCCGGCTTAAAATTTGAACTTGGGTAAATAAATACGACCGTAGCATCGGGATTCGATTTATAACAATAATAATAAATTAGCTCCTAAATAAACTAACTCTAATCTAAAAATTCATATTTCTTAATAAAGTCCTAAACAAAAATTCCGGGTATTACAGAAGGAGTTTTGTTCGCCTATTTTTTTAGCTTCACCAAGACGTACGGATCGATTTATAGAATAGGGTTTAAGGTCGAATCCACAGGATTAATAAATTAATGTACCAATTATTGGATTATAATAACCCTATTTTTATCTAAACTATCGGAATTGAAAGGTTGGTTTTATTACTACTAAAGCAGAAATTAATCCTAAAATACCAAAGCAAGAGCGATTGAAAGATCAACTATGGATGGATGGAATCCTGGGTTATGGTTTCAATTAATATCCCACTTTTATGCTTAGATTAAGCAAACCAAGCGTTAAACGATTCTTTCTCTAGACCAATCACCAAAGTAATTTACCCCCTCTCTGAGATGTATGTAAAAGCATTGATTGGAATATCTATGCTAGCATCTCTACTTAACATGAGATACCCAACTCCCAAAAGTTCAAAAGATTATAAGATCTCACAAATATTCACAGACTTTCAATCATGCAATCTATTTGTGTCAAGTACTCAAGATCTAGTATTGAAACTCATTGGTTAGAATTATGAATCAATACATCAAACAAGTTTAGATCAAAGGTCTTTTGATAAAACAAGAATTAAAGCAAAGTACTTGAATAGAGAAAGAAAATATTAACTTCAATTATCCTTAATCATCACATAAAAGTGTTCATTAATCTACCCCAAACCCGGAATCACAAGATGTTTTAGCGACATTGAAGATAAACAATTCATAGACAAATTATCCATAATCAAAATCTAACTAATTGAAATACGATACGATGGAATGAGTGACTGGGATGATGACGATCTCTCATCTATCTTCAATCCTCGGCGTGGTTGCGCCTTGATCGATCTCTCAAGTTTCCGTGGAAAATCGCTATTTCTCCCGATTTCTAGGGTAAAAATCAGCGTGTCCTTGCCAGGCCGCCCGGGTCTATTTGTACTTCGCTCGAGCCGAAACCTAGTTGAAATCGGATGAACCTGCTTTTCCCCTGGCGAGGCACGGCCGTGCACGCCCGCACGCCACTGTCGGGCGCCGAACAAATTGTTAACTTTTCTTGAGAGGATACCATTGTGCCCATATGGCACGGGTTGCCCGTCATAAAGCCGAACTCGAGTCTTCATCCCTGGTTGAGCACGGGTTGTGCAGAGGAGCACGCCCGCCCCGTGCTCACCTCGGAACAACACGCACTTGGGCTATTTTTTCCGTTTCTTGCCCGACCAACTCTTTCTCGATTCGACTCCAAACTTCGCTCTCATGTCAAGTATGGCGGTTGCAATGCCCGAATTGTTGCCAACATGCTACAAATATAGATAAATTCCTACAAAACGAGCAAAGCGTAATCCTATTCCACAAAACAAGAATAATACCTAATTTACTCATATAACGCATGCATATCCACATATTCTAGCCAATATTAAGCCCAAAATACATGCAAAATACAAGCCAATCAAACCCCAAACTTAAATGCTGACATCCGGCCAACACTTGATGAGCAAGACAACACAATTGGGGAAAATAAGAGCAACTCAAGAACACCGAATCATAATTTATGTCATCTATCCATAGACATCAAGCACAAATCAACCAAGTTTCAAAAGAGTTAACACGGAGCACAAATTTATAAGAATCAAGGTAAAACACTTCAAATCACGCTCTCAAGGATAAAGTGTATACTCGCTCACTAGAATGATAAGGGACGTTTATTCGCTCAAGTCATATCAATGTCAAGAATTACCATATGCTTGCGAATCGTCTCACATCTCCGCCACTCGTTTGTATGCAATTCACAAATCATAAAGGACTTTATTTAAGGTTGTAATGAAGGCTCTTTGGTTAAGGTAGGGAAATATGGATAAAGTGGCTCGACTCTACAGCGTATAGATTGAAAACACCTTAGTTCTTCTCAAACTGTTTTTCTAATTCAAATCGACTATGTGTATCCGATCGCTTATATCCTCTCACTTCGATTTCTCCCTTCTTTTTCATACACATTATTCCCTTCACCTTACATCACAATCTTCAGCCTATTTTTCACTTCTCCGCCGACTCACTTTGGCGTTTTTTTTCGACTTTTGTGAGTAGTTTTCCTTTTTCTTCTTTTATTCCCAAGTTCCCAACATGTACACATTTTTTCGACTTTTGACATCCCTTCATTCAATCCTTTATTCATCCCTTTTTCTCAACTTTATACGCTTAAGCTCAGTGGTAATGATTATATTACATAAAATTCAAGGCTTAAAATGTGGCTATCAAAAATCGTGCAATAGCTCAAATTGGCTAACTAGTGGAAATCAAATATCATAAGGTAGGCAAAAGGCTTGAAAGGCTTAACAAAGATGGCCTAAAATCATCTTCATGAATGCATACAACATGTGACTTTGACGGAGAAACCATAGCAAGTTCTAGAATTCAAATCAAACCTCGAATGACACACTCAATCACAAACAAGATCGCATAATATGAAAGCAAAAAGGCTCAAAAGCTCACAAGCTTGTAAGTGCATAATGCAAAGTATGTTCACCAAGATTCAATAATCACATGCTCCATATGAACTATTTTCAACCCGAACAACTCACACTCAATATCCAATTCAAAACAACACAAACCAATTCGCAAATGCTCCCAGGTCAAGATCTCAATCAAAACACAACAAACACACAAAAGCGGTCAACTCACTCCCTAACAACTAGGAAAACAATAAAAACGCTAAAGCGATAAACGTGCTAAAACCATAAAAAAATTAAAACATCTAATGCGGTGCAACCTATATGCTCTACATGCAACTAAATGAATGCAAACGCCACACCCATCAAAAAATTACTACCTCTCCCCCAAACTTGAATGAAATTATAGCTCATGCAAGAGAAGGTAGAATTTCAATAAAAAGTGTGGATAGGACCAGATCATTTGTGGGGGTGGCGGCGGGTAGTGGCCCCGGGAGATATGCCATTCTCGATCCGATGCACGCATGCATATCTCCAACTCCCGCCGCTCGTGTGCTTGGTTCCACAAGTTCGGGCCTGGTACCTTTGGTCTTGACTTCCGGTAAACACGGAAATCGTCTATCTATGCTATCGCAAGCTTTCTCAAAGGCAGAATAATCATGATCATATTGTCCCCACGCTCCTCGCATTGGCGGAGCTCTCGGAATGTCCGCCGTCCTGGTCGCCCGCTCAAGCCTCCCGATGGAAGCCTTGCTCAAACCCCCTCTCCGCCTATCATACTCGCGCCTCCATGACCAAGTCTTCTTCGCCGGGCAACCCGCTACCCTTCGCCTCTTTTCGTGTCAGCTAAACGCCATGATGACTCGATATGCTCCTCGCAGTACATAAGCCGATTGATTTGGTTGTCAATCACAATTTAGCGGGAGCGGGTTAGGAAGGGAAACGCAGACTTCGACTTTTTGTTGAAAACAGAGGATATTCTCCTCATTGCTGATGATCTTCATGGTGTGAAGGGCGCTCAAGTTGATGCTTCGGCTGCCCGCTAATGGCTCCATATGGCTTATATCAACCTCAAAATGCCGCGCAATGGGGGTTATCATTCCCCAATTAAGATCTTCCCCACATCATGCTGCTGTATGTAAACGGCGTGTTCCACAAAGTATGCCACCATGTTATAGGGGATGCGAGTGAGCATACACCATAGCAGTATAACTCTCTCGCTTGCATACCCTCGTTGTTGTAACGGGCGAATCACCGAGTAGGCCGCCACTTTTGAATATAACGGAAGATGGGGTTGTGGAGTGACGATGCCTTGGAAGAGCGTGCGAGATAGTGCATGAGGCCTATTTCGGGAGTTTCGTCAACAACCGCCGTAATTCACGCGCATTGTAATTTTTAGCCATTTTTTGTACGGGCGTCGGATGGTACCCCAAAAATTCGATTCAGCTCGGCGATCGTGATTTTCACCATACATTTCCCATTTCAAGTGGATTTGCCCAGATCGTTTCTTGGTTGCGTTTCCGTAACTTTGACGGTGCTTAGAAATTCGAGTACGAGTGTTTTGTATGTTGGCCACCGTCCCTGCATGAACGTGGTCCACCCAACTCGTTCAAACATTTGCCACACCTCCTCGTGTATCCCAAGAGTTTGGGTACACTCCTCATCGGCGTAGCGTGTGGGAATGTACTCACGAGTGATAAGTTCTGTTCCACCGCTCCATGATATCGTGCTCGGTGAATGTGAGTCCATAGGCAAGCGGGTTGTTGGGGTCTATCGGCCTTGCGTTTCTCCTCAAACGTCCACCCCGACCTCTTTTTGGTTCAGCCATTGGTGAGAAGTACTGGCAAAATAATCGTGAGAATCCATTCGTGCCAAGTAAAAATAAACGATGAATTAATACAACAATTACAATAGAGGCATAGTAGCTCATCTCAACAATTCGATCCATAATTAAGCTTTCAACTCACATACCAATATAATTGCCGAGAATCTTAGCCACTAACATCCTAAACAATCTAGCACAAGTATAATCCATCAAGCAATCAACCAAAATCATCACAATTCACCAACCCACAAGGTGTTCGATATAATGCCCCATAGAAAATTTCAATCAAAATCATGGCACAAGTATCAAACAAGCATCATAAATCAACTCTAATCCTTAATCCTCAAGAAATTTTGACATAAAAGTTCAATTCATACCTTAAATCCCGAAAATAGGAAGAGAGTTGGATTTTGAAACCCTAGGTGCTTTCTACCCCAATTCTTTGCTTCCAAGCAATTCAACCAATGTAATTCGTGGTCGGAGTAGTGTGGGAGGTGAGTAGTGGTAATATTCTAGGATGATTTTGAAAAATATTTGGAGGGGGCGAGATTTTTGCTTGTCACATGAGAGAGGGAGAGTTTGTGAAGAAAATTGTACCCCCGACTATTTTTAACTCGACAGACGGAGCACAGGCGTGCTCCTTTTGGCACGGGCCGCCGTGCTAGGGGGTCGAAAGTTGGAGCCCCAAATTCTTGAAAGAGCACGGGCGTGCTCATTCGGCACGGCTGCCGTCTTTGTAGGGGCCGAACACAAAACTCTTCAAGGAGCGATACAACACGGGCGTGCTCATTCGGCATGGGCGACCGTGCTATATGCCGTACCTTGTTTTCGATTTTTCGATTTTTTTATAGATAAAATTAGGGAACACTTCTAACCTATGAAAGCAATTAAATCCTAACTTAGAAAAGGAAAAAAACAAATTAAGAAAATATGGGAAGAAATAAACAACAAAACCATTGGGTTGTCTCCCAACAAGCGCTAAATTTAACGTCTATAGCTTGACGATGTTTAGTCGATCACGGGTCTAGCAATGCGAGGCGTGTCACCTCTTTCTTTTGATCTCGGCTCAAGTAATGCTTGATCCTCCGGCCATTCACCATGAATGTCTCCCATCTCGGCTCAATAACTCTACTATTCCAGGAGGATTTAACACTTTCTTTATCACAAATGGCCCGACCATTTGACTTAAGTTTTCCCGAGGAAAGAGCTTAAGACGCGAGTTAAACAAAAGGACTTGTTCACCCGGTAAAAACTCCTCTTCTTTATCATTCGATTGTGCCATCGCTTTTCGTTCTTTGTAAAGGCTTTGTCCCTTTAATTCCTCCATCTCATTTAAGTGCAAGAGCCTCTTCTCACCTGCCGCTTGGAAGTCAAAATTTAACTTCTTTACACCCCAAAACGCCTTATGCTCCAATTCGACGGGCAAGTGACACGATTTCCTAATACTAACTGACACGGTGATGTGCCTAGGGTGTCTTGTATGCAAAGTCGATATGCCCATAGTGCGTCATCTAGCTTCATGGCCCAATCTTTGCGATTTATGTTTACCGTTTTCTCTAAAATCGCTTAATCTCACGATTGGCTACCTCTTGCCCGCTTGTTTGCTTGCGGATGGTATACTAATGCCACCTTATGCTTAACCCCATACTTCGCAAGTAGAGTGCTCATTAATTTATTCACAAAGTGTGACCCCCCGTCGCTAATCAAAGCTCTCGGGGTTCCAAACCGAGTGAATATATTTTTCTTCAGGAATTTAAGCACTACTCGCGCATCATTGGTCTGTGCCGGAATAGCTTCAACCCATCGAGATACGTATTCCACTGCAAGTAGAATGTATTGATAACCCGACGAAGATGGGAAGGGGCCCATGAAGTCGATCCCCCACACATCAAAGAGTTCAACTTCCATCACATTGGTCATTGGCATCTCATGGCGTCTCGAGATGTTTCCCATCCGCTGACACCTATCACAACTTTGTATGAATAGATAGCAATCATTAGATAATGTAGGCCAGTATAAACCACTTTGCAATACCTTAGCCACCGTACGAGTCGGACCGAAATGTCCCCCGGAAGGTGAAGAATGGCATTGGTGTAGAACTCCCTCCCATTCTTCTTGAGGCACGCAACGTCGAATGATGGTGTCGGCGCACCTCTTAAAGAGCAGGGGTCGTCCCACATGTAGAACTTGACGTCATGGAGGAATTTCTTCTTTTGATAGATGATAAATCAGGAGGCAAAACCCCGCAACCAAATAGTTAACAAAATCATGCGTACCATGGGAATTTAGCTTGTAGCATCGTGAAGTTGCTCATCGGGAAATCCTCCTTAATTGCCTCGCGTCGGCTTTTCCTTCTTGTATTCGATCACCGACAAGTGATCGCTACTACATTCTCGCACCCTTTCTATCCCGAATCTCCACATCGAATTCTTGTAGCAAGAGGATCCACCGAATCAGTCTCGATTTGGCATCCTTCTTGTCAAATAGATATTTAATTGCCGCGTGGTCGGTGTGGATTATCGTCTTAGTTCCAATCAAGTAAGATCGAAACTTGTCGAATGCAAACACAATTGGCAAAGATTTCCTTTCGGTGGTTGTGTAGTTTTACTGGGCAATGCCCAAAGTTCTACTCGTATAATAGATGGCTCTAAACATCTTGTCTCTTTTCGACCCAAAAACAACCCCAACCGCTTAAAGTCGCTGCATCATTTGAAGGGTCGACTCTAATCCGAACTACTAGAATCGGTGTTGTCACCAAAGCCTTCATCAAGAATCTCAAAAGCCCGCAAATAATCATCGGAAAAATTGAAAGCAAGATCTTTTTCTAATAATCGACTTAAAGGTTTAGTAATTTTGGAAAAGTCACGAATAAACCTTATGTAGAATCCGGCGTGCCCCAAAAACTTCGAATGGCTTTCTCGTTTGTTGGAGGTGGGAGTTTCTCGATTGCCACAACCTTTCTCTATCAACTTCTAAACCCGCAGAAGAAACTCAAAGTGGCCTAAAACAATGCCATCTCGCACCATGAAATGGCACTTTTCCCAATTTAAAACAAGGTTAGTCTCCTCGCATCTCCGCAAAACCAGAGAAAGGTTATCCGGACAATGATCATATGAATCTCCAAACACGAAAAATCATCCATAAAAACCTCCATTATTTTCTCAATGAAATCATGGGATATAGCCATCATGCATCTTTGAAAAGTAGCGGGTGCGTTACATAAACCGAATGGCATTCGCTCGGAATGCAAACGCCGTAGGGGCATGTAAAGGTCGTCTTCTTCTGGTCCTCCTGGGCAATCATGATCCGATTATACCCGAATAACCATCGAAAAACAATAGTAATCATATCCCGCCAAACGATCAAGCATCATATCAATAAAGGGAAGGGAAAAGTGATCTTTGCGAGTAGCATCATTTAACTTCCTATAATCAATACAAATTCTCCATCCAAGAACTACTCTAGTATTTATGAGCTCATCACTCTCGCTTTCTCACCACCGTCATCCCCCTTTCTTCTAAGCACCACTTATACCGGACTTACCCAAGAGCTATCGGAAATAGCATATATAATTCCAACATCTAACCATTTTAAAACTTCTTTTCTAATGACTTCTTGCATTATAGGGTTTAATCTTCTTTGATTTTGCAGAAGGTTTATAGACATCTTATGCATCACAATCGATGGACTAATGCCTTTTAAATCGAAATTGACCAACCTATCGCCGACTTATGTTTTCGTAACACTCTAAGCAATTTATCGAGTTGAACTGAAGTTAAAAGAGATGATACGACACGGACTCGTGTTATTCGCTTCCAAGGAATGCATATTTGAGATGCTCGGCAAGGGCTTGAGTTATGGGTTCGATTTGGCCTCTTTGGATGGGAGCACGGGCGCCTGCGTTAATAAGCACGGGCCGTGCCATCTTGAGATCCTTCAGCTTTCTTTTTTTGACCTTAGGCACGGCTGCCCGTGCCATTTGGCATGGGCCATGCCGCCGCCGTTTTCTTCAATTTTTCTTGGCCGCGCACGACCAGGCGTGCTCAAGGCACGGGCCGTGCGTCCGTAGAACTCGACTTGACGTTTTTTATTGTGTGTGCGCCTCTTGCGCTCCTTGTAGCTCATGCATATTATCCAAAGCACAAACACAATCATACAAGTCTTGGTTATCAATATCAATAGTCAAGTTCGATGTTGAACACTTAATGTGCTAAACCAAACTCCAAAGTATCCCTAAACAATGTATGATCCGCATACTCATCAATGCAGGATTCAACTACGTCTATGAAATTACAAGTCTCACACCATCATGAAATTGAAGTGCCTTATATATAGTAAATAGAACATGTTCATCATTAACCCGTAACGTGAGCTCTCCTTTTGCACATCTATTAAGGCCTTCCCGCCGCTAGAATGGACGCCCAAGTATCAAAGCGAACGTCTTTATCTTCCTCCATGTCCAAAGACTAAGAAATCCACAGGAATATGAATTTATCAACTTTGACAAGTACATCCTCGATGATTCCCTTTAGATACGTGAGTAATCGGTCCATGAGTTGTAAGGTGACCGTAGATGGATTCACCTCTCCCAATCCAAGTTGCGAAAATAGACAAGGGCATTAAGTTAATAATTGCTCCTAAGTCACAAAGTGCTTTCTTAAAGAAAACATCACCAATAGCACAAGGGATAGTGAAACTCCCGGATCTTTCAACTTCTCGTGGTAGCTTTTGGATTATTGACTGCACTCTCCAGGGGATTGACTGTCTCGAAACTAGTCATCTTCCTCTTCTTTGACATAACATCCTTCAAGAATTTGGCGTAATTGGGCATCCGCTCCAATGCGTCCGCAAAAGGAATGTTAATATGCGTTTCTTAAAAATATCTAGAAATTTAGCAAATTGCGCTGCCTAACTTTTTCTTTTGAAAATGTTGGGGAAAAGGAAAGGGGAACATTAAGTTTAGAAATATCGGGGTTAGAGGAGGATTTAAGCTTCTCACCCCTTTTTGTTCAAAGACGATGTTCCTCGGCTCCTTCCTCGGCCTCAACCTCGCCATTTGCCTCGGGCCGCATCTCCTGGCGCGATCGATTGTCGTTCGCATGGCACACGGGTTGGCTGCTCGGTGGCGCATGGGCCGGCTGCCCCGCGATTTTTCGAAATTTTCTGGTATTCTCGGCCCCTCATATTCCGTTCCACTCCTCGGGACGAATGGCTTTACACTGCTCCTTTGGATTTACCTCAGTGTTGCTCGAAACGGCCTTTCGATCGATGCCGCCCACCAATGATCGTAGCTATTTGACCAATTTGGGTCTCAAGATTCTTCATCTGGGACCCCAATTGGGTGACATGATTTTCGATTTTATCCATCTTTGCCTCATCCTTGTTGAACCTGTTCCTCGTCTCACTCATGAACGAAGTGAATATATCCTCCATGGTTGGCTTAGATCTGCAGTAAAGAATTACTCCGTTAGTCACATTAAATCCTGGTGGTGGTTGCATCACGTTCTTCGTGTTTGCGTAGGAGAAGTTCTCATGGTTCCTCAAGCCCAGATGGTAATGAGTGGGATTTTGATTGTTCCGGAAATTGTTGAAATTCCGGTTATTCACATAATTTGCTTCTCATCGATCTAAGAGGAACTCCACCACATCGCACCGTGTTTCCTCGTTTGCCTTTGTCAAAGCACTTAGTTGATTTGTCAAGACGCCATCCGGGTCATCGGCTCTTTAATTGGGTCCGAGTCGACACTTCGGCTACCCATTTTTACATTAGTTCTCTCGGAGGGCCACTAATAGCTATTCATGGCCATCTATTCCAACAAGTTGAACGATCTTCCGGAAATCTCGCAAGAAGCGCCCCCCGCAAAGATCCACAAACGATCTAGTCTCGCCCCATCAATCCATTGTAGAAGAAAAGAGTCTGTTGATCCTCAGAAATCCGTCTTTGCGGGCACCTCCTTAACAAATCCCGGAATCTCTCCCGGCCTCATACAAAGGCTCGAGTCAAACCGCCTAAACCGAGTGATCTCACTTTTAAGCTCAGATGTCTTACTTGGTGGGAAATACTTGAACAAGAACCTCCGACTCATTCATCCCAATTGTTCACACTCCCCGAGTTAGGGTGTCGAGCCATTTCCTAGCCTTATCCCTTAAAGAGAAAGGGAATAGGCGAAGACATATAACATCATCGATCACCCCATTTATCTTGATAGTATTTGCAACTGTGATGAAATTCGCAAGATGAGAGTTGGGATCTTGGACGGAAACCCCAAACCGGTCTTCCTTGCACCATCGATATCGATCTTGGCTTCAACTCGAAATTATTCGCATTAATTGGGACGTTGGCAATTCCACCACAGTTACGATTGATTGGGCGAAAGAAATCGCGAATCGCCTGTTGTTGGACTGTCGGAGCCACTGGAACCTCTGGTACTGGTAACTCGACATTGACCCTCTTGGCCTGGTTGTTACCTCCTTTATTCACCCTGTTGTCGTCTTCAACTCCTGCCATGGTTTGGTCCTGTTGTCTTTCTGCCCGTTTAGTAGCCGCACTATTCTGCCTAGCAAAAGTCTCAACCTCCAGTGTGAATGGTGCTAATTCTCCTTGCTTCGAACGGCTGATCATGCACTACCTGAACCAACTAAAGAAAACAAGTCAACCACAGTAAAAGTAGAATTAAACAACAAACTAAAAAGAAAAGAAGAAAAAAATGTCTAGATTAAGAATAGTTCTATTTATCGCAATATTAGTACTAAAAATTTGATTAATCCCCGGCAACGGTGCCAAAAACTTGTTCGCCTATTTTTTTAGCTTCACCGCAAGTGTACGGATCAGTTTATAGAATAGGGTTTGCAAGGTCGAATCCACAGGGATTAATAAATTAATGTACCAAGTATTGGATTATAATAGTCCTATTTTTATCTAAACTATCGAAATTTGAAAGGTTGGTTTTATTACTACTAAAGCAGAAATTAATCCTAAAATAACAAAGCAAGAGCGATTGAAAGATCAAGTATGGATGGATGGATTCGGTTACGTTTCAATTAACATCCCACTTTTATGCTTAGATTAAGCAAACCAAGGTTAAACGTATTCTTATCTATAGACCAACCACCAAAGTAATTTACCCCTCTCTCGAGATGTATGTAAAAGCGTTGATTGGAATATCTATGCTAGCATATCTACTCAACATGAGATACCGAACTCCCAAAAGTTCAAAAGATTATAAGATCTCGCAAATATTCACAGACTTCTCAATCATGCAATCTATTTGTGTCAAGTACTCAAGATCTAGTATTGAAACTCATCGGTTAGAATTATGAATCAATACATCAAACAAGTTTAGATCAAAGGCCTTTTGATAAAACAAGAATTAAAACAAAGTACTTGAATAGAGAAAGAAAACATTAACTTCAATTATCCTTAGTCATCACATAAAAGTGTTTATTAATCTACTCCCAAACCCGGGAATCACAAGATGTTTTAGCCAGACATTGAAGATAAACAATTCATAGACAAATTATCCATAATCAAAATTTAACCAATTGAAATACGATACGATGGAATGAGTGACTCGGGGATGATGACGATCTCTCGATCTATCTTCAATCCTCGAAGGTGTGGTTGCGGTCTTGATCGATCTCTCGAAGTTTCCGGTGGAAAACTCGCTCTTTCTCTGGTTTTAGGGTAAAAATCAGCGTGTCCTTGCTTGTGGTAGCGCCGGTCTATTTGTACTTTGTTCGGGTTGAAACCTAGTTAAAATCGGATGAACCTCTATTTTTCCGTAGCAGGCACGACCGTGCCCCTTCTTGGCACGCCCTTGCCCGTCTTGGGTGTTGAACAAATTGTTAACTTTTCTTGAGAGAGCACGGGCGTGCCCATATGGCACGGGTTGCTCGTGCTATAGCCGAACCTTGAGTCTTCATATCAGGTTGAGCACGGTGTGCTAGAGGAGCACGCCCGCCCGTGCTCACCGGAACAACACGCACTTGGGATATTTTCTTCCGTTTCTTGCCCTGGTTCGTCAACTTCTTCTCGATTCGACTCCATACTTCGTCTCTCATGTCAAGTATTGGCGGTTGCAATGCCCAAATTGTTGCCAACATGCTACAAATATAGATAAATTCCTACAAACGAGCAAAGCGTAATCATATTCCACAAAACAAGAATAATACCCAATTTACTCATATAACGCATGCATATCCACATATTCTAGCCAATATTAAGCCCAAAATATATGCAAAATACAAGTCAATCAAGTTTCAGGAGCTTATTGAGGAAGTTTTAACCTACGGTGTGGTATCGAATCGGCGGATTTTGTCCTAGTGTTTAGACGGATTGATTATAAAGGAATTGAGAAGAATTTGCAAGGTTAAGTGGGAAAATGGACACTTTTCTCGCAATGTTTGATTGATCGTGAGAGACGAGAATAAGGGTAAAACAAATACGATGGTTGATCATATGCTTTCTTTGCAAGAGTCTGAACTGAGTACTACATTGATGTTACCATCAAAGGGATCATATCGATGACGTTTTTTTCTAATTGTTTTCTTGATCAATATTTGTCTTCTTTAATGACTAATTAAATTGAGTATATCATTAAAGGAACACTATATATAAGCACATGCATTAGTTAAGAGTTCATGAGACAATATATGCTAACAATTTGATGTATGCCATGCTTATTTTAAATTGTTGCATGCAAGACTTTAGCGATATCGATCTTTTGACAACTATTAATAGGTATGTCATAGTTGCATCCATTTATGGTGATTCGTCTTGTGTTTTGAAACATTAGATATGCGTACAATAATTATATTATGTTATAGATGTGACATTCAGCTAATATATTTATGATGTCAATGGATTAACTAGAGTAAGACCCAGATCCAGACCCAACTTATTTGGAGCGGGTCTGAGCAGGTAATAGAGTATGCATTTTTATATCCGGGCAGATTTGGGTTGTATAATGGGTATTAATAAGACCCCGTCCATGCTCAATCTGTATAATTAATATAGGCAAAATTGTTTTTTAGTCCTCTAAGTGGACCAACTCGGAGATTTAGTTTTTTTTTTTTTTTTGGACTTTGGATTTGGTCCTTTAAGCGACAAAAAGTGCGCTAATGGTCCTCAGAATCTCTCTCGACGGTAATTTTGACCGGAAACGCCTATGTGGCTTTTTTTTCTTAAATAATTCTAAAATTCCAACTTGGATAAGTTGTTAGCCGATTTGGACCAATTTGGAGGGAAAACAAGTCGTCATGTGCAAGGCACGTGACCTATTAACCAAAAAGCGATTTTAGGGATATTTTACACAATCCATTTGCACAAATAAACCCTAACTCCTAAAATCCCTAATGTGCGAACACTTAATCGAGAGAGGAAATCAAACTTTAAGACAAAATTGAACAAGGCAAAAGCAAAGTGGTCGATGGTTGAAATGAAGCTTAGAGATCTGAGAATGTTTCGATCTACCCCCTCCCCAATATGGTATGAAATGATTCTTTTTTTTCTTTCTGTTTTTACTTTGATAATTGATTTAGTGCGTAGGGCACACTTTTTATCACATGCAGACAATATAAAAGTGTGGGAAAGTGTATGTTTTTTTAAGATTTTCCATGAAAAGTGTGGTCCTCAATTTCAAAGAAAAGCTTGTGACTTTATTTTTGTTTTGTTGTGTTGGTGCTTTCTTGGGTCTACCATTATGGGGTTTTATATTTCTTTGTTTGCAGAGTCCACATCTTTTGTGCAACAAGTGGGTTTAGAGAATCGACATGTGTTATTTTTGTTTTATTTTTGTCACGATAAAAACAATTCTTTATTGACACTATGTGTTTATTTTTGGGGACACTTGTATCACGGTGAGCAAGAAGAATACAAAGGAGGTAATCGCATATAAGTTTGACAATGTTGATATATGCGTGTTGTCACTAGATGCATTGTCTAGATTGCTAGAAATTGAAATTGTTAGAGGGAACCTCGGGTTTTACACTAAAAAAGGTAATCAATTCTCGGTAATTAAAGTCGATGTGATGAGTTAAGTAAAATTTGTGAAGATGAACTACAACAATCTAGAGAAGTCACTATTTACATTGATGAAGATAATGGGGCACAGAGAAATTTTAATTGGGCATATTATAGTGAATGGGGCATCACAGACAATGATATTGAAGGTTTCAATGAAGCTAGGGAAGATGAAAATGAAGGTGAGGCAGCTAGTGATAATGATAGTGAGGGCTTTGAAGAAAGTGATTATGAAGAAGCAAAAGAAATCAATGACTTTGATGATAAGCTATTTGAAGAGTGCATTGATTTTAATGCGTAAGATTTAGATGATGAAATAGACTTGGGGCAAATAGATGAAGATGGTGATGGAGATGTGTGTGAGAGTTAGGATGATTATCCTAGTGGGAAAGACTACGATAGTGACTCCGAAAATCACTGCACTGTTTTTAATCCAGTTCAAACTTATGATCCAACTTTTGTTTTGGGTATGATTTTCAGAACAAGGATGAGATAAGGATGCAGTCCATTCACATGCCATAAAAAACAAAAGGAACATAAAAATCACAAAGAATGACAAAATTAGGTTGCATGCAAAATGCGATGTAGATTGCAAGTGGAGGATTCATGCGATTAAGCTGAAAAATGAAACTACATTTAAGATTAGGGAGTATTTTGAGACTCATACTGCCCACCAACCTTCCATGTTAAAAGTATGAAATCTAAGCTGGTGTGTGGCAAGTATGCACAAAGGTTTAAGTCGGACCCAAGAGGAATGTCAAAGGGTTTAGGATTGATGCAATGGAAGAAGTCGGATGCCATATCACTCATTACCAAGCCTATAGGGCAAAAAGACTTGCTTTAGAGCAACTTGAAGGGGATTCCACTAAACAATATACTCTCTTATGGGATTATCTTTGAAGAAGCTAAAAGAACAAATCCTCGGCTCTCTTTGTGATCATAGGCACCGAACAAAGCACTGGGGAGAATAGATTTGATAGGATATATGTTTGTTTTAATGCTTTGAGAGTGGGATTCATGAATGGTTGTAGGAAACTAGTTGGGTTAGATGGATGTCACCTTAAGGGGCCTCATGGTGGTGTTTTGTTAAGCTGCAGAGGTTTGGATCCCAATAACAACATATATCCTATTTCATATGCAGATGGTTAACAAAGAAAATAGGACACTTGGGATTGGTTTCTAAACTGTTCAAGATGGATTTACATATTCAAAATGATGATCGATTGGACCTTTATGTCCGATAAACAAAAGGGTTTAGTGCAAGCATTCCAAGAAATCTTCCTCATGCCGATCATAGGTTTTGTGTAAGACACATGCATGCCAATTTCAAAAATGCTAGATATAGTGGACAAGCTTATAAGATTGCGGTTTGGAGAAGCAAAGGCAAGTACAATCAATGAGTTTGGCATAAGAATGGATCAATTGAGGGTATTGGATGAAAAAGCTTATGAGTGGTTCCATGATAAGCCACAAAAGAATGGAGCAGTCACACTTCAATATCCATGCAAGATCGACGATATGTCTTGAATAATGTTTGTGATACATTTAACAATAACATATTAGAAGGTAGAGAGAAGGCCACTCTATCCATGTTAGAGAGTTGGTTGCACTATTTGATGAGAAGGTCACGAGAATAGAGACAGTCAAAGAAACAATGGAAGATCAAATCAAATGTTTGTCCAAGGATCAAAAAAATCATTGACCATAGTGTTGGAAAATTGGCGATGTTGGCCAATGAAGGTCGATGATAAGCACTATCAGTTAATTGCACTGAGATGGAAATCAATATAGTGTGGATTTGGAAAAAATGACATGTGGATGTAGGAAGTGGGATTTGACAGGGATCCCTTGCAAGCATGCTATATCTGCAATTAATTGCCAGGGGTGGGATATTAATGATTACACTCATCCATGCTATCTTGTGGAGACATATGAAAAGGTGTATGAACCTGTGTTAATGCCTATCAATGGCAGAAGTGAGTGGCCAAAGACTGGCTACATTCCTCCTTTACCACCAAATTTTGGTAGACTGTTTGTGGAGACCCTCAAAAGAGGATGAGGGAACCTGTTTGAACTATTGCCTAAGAAAAAAAAAAGAAGCAGAGGCAAACCACTGCAAGAAGCTCCAAATAAACTGAGAAGACATCAAAGGACAGTGAAATGTTCAAAGTGTGGAGTAGAGGGCCATAACAAAAGGTACTGCCCTCAAAAAAATAATGATATAAATCCTCGGAAAAATAATGATATAAATGCAAGTCGAGGGAAGGGTTAGTCGGATTACACAAGTTGCACCATCTCAAAAATTGCGGGTTTGTTGTAGTTATTAGCTTTCTTCTTTTGAATTGTTTGAATATAATATTTTAAATATTTTTAATAATGTGTTGAATATAATATTTTAAATATCATATGTTGGTTTTTTTGTTAGGTGAGAATGAAAGGTAACAAAACCAGGAAAACAACAATCCAGGCAACTCTTATTTCAGCCCCCAAGAGTGGAAGACAAAAGGCCACCATCCATGTATGAGCAATTCCAAAGCAACAACAAGGAAATGTGCCAGGATTCCCAAGAAGTATGTAAGCCTGGCAAATCTAACAAAGAACAATGATTTGAAAGGGAAAGAAACCAATATGACTTGTTAAGGGCTTGTAATTATTTTGTTTTGAATATCCCAAAGGTGTAGGTACTTGGGATTAGTTGAACAATTCTATCAAAACTATAATGGGGTATGTAAACTGTTATTTTTTTGTGGTTTGAACCTTGATGGGAGTTCATTTTCTATTTGGAGTTCATTTTCTATTTTTCAAGTTAATAGTCTTTGGGAAGACTCCAAGTTAAATTTTCATTTTAATATTTGGAGTTCATTTTCTATTTGAGTTCATCTTATCTAAATGCTATATATTCATTAATAGTCTTGGGAAGACGCAAGTTAAATTTTCAAATTTCATTAACAACATGAGAAATAAACAACTACAAACTTAATCTAATTAGACTAACAACCAAACTAATGGCCTAGACCAACCAAAACGACAAAAAAAAAAAGCTACTAAGTTGAATATTTTCCAGATTGAATCAATCTTTCTTTCACTTGACCAACCATATTAGGCGAAAATGAGCCATGACAGAACAAGAAAAAAAGTGAGTCTCTGCTGCTTTTTGGCCAACATCTTCACTTCTTCTTCAAGAGATATCACTCTTCTACATAAACCCAAAATGATGTTCATGGCTCTATCATTAACAGGAGGACTTTCCCATTCAAAAAGTCATATCCATTCCTCCGCAAAATGCCAACATTTCAATTACTAAAACAAATAAATAATAGAAAAACAAATTCAGTTTTTTTTTTTAACTTGCAAGAAAAATGTAAAATTACCTTCCAATTTTTACAACCATGAAATCTCCTCCCCGGATTGTCATCGGTCCATGAAGTTCGAAGTTGAGCTCTCATTCCACAATGACAATATACAAAACCAGGAATTGAAGATGTTGACATGGTGGGGAAAGTGGGCAAGTTTTTGTCTATACACAACAAAAAAAGAGAAAATGGGGTGAAGATGGAAAAGGTATCGATTTCCCTCCTTTTTATGGTCAACATCTACTTTTCCCTCCAAATTGGTCAAAGTCGGTGACCACTTATCCAAGTTGGAATTTTAGGATTATTTAAGAAAAAGAAAGCCACGAGGCGTTTCGGTCAAAATTACCGTCGTGACGATTCTACGGGACCATTAGGCGAGAATTTTTGTCGTTAAAGGACCAAATCCAAAGTCAGAAAAAAAAAGGACTAAATCTCCGAGTTGGTCCACTTAAAGGACTAAAAAAACAATTTTGCCATTAACGTATATTTAGATATATTTTGTTTTTCTTTTAATGAGAATAAAGTTTTTTCTTAGTTTCTCTTTTTATCATTTTTTTTTTATAATTATTGTATTTGCAGAATTGTATGAATATCTCCCTTACCATAATTTTGATAGCAACATCATGAAAAAATCATAAAATAAACATAAAAATTTGACATAAATTGATCTAATTGGTCTTGTTGGTCTTACCCGCTAGATACAGAGTTGGACGGGTTTTGATTTGGGGGAGGCCGATATGAATCCTTTCAAACCTTAATGGAGTGGATTTGTGTCCACACAAACCTGACTGAGACATTGAAATCTCTAAATATATTGCAATATCAAATAAAACACAATAAAATCATCACATCATGATGTATGACCGGCATGAATGACCGTCACATGAAATATTATGTGCCCATTGAGCTAAATCATAGCATTTGGATAAATATGAAATTGGCATCACATGACCTATTATAGACTACGAAATAGATGACTTCACACTACAATACTGAGAATGACCATTGGCGTCAATTAATAATCTAAACAACTTATATCTATCCCTTCTTTTCCTAGGAGCCAATTGAATGATCACACTAGGGGTGGCCAAATGGAACCGAAATCAGGTTTCAAATCAGAACTGGAACCGTGGTCAACGGTTCCTAAATCGTGACCATGGTTAACGGTTTCCAAAACCAGAACCGAACCCGTGTAGGCCGGTTCCTTGGTTTCAAAAACCGTGGAACCGAAGGTTTTAACCATCGGTTAGAACCGTCGGTGGAACCGTGATGAAACTATTTTTTTCAAGGTTAAAACCAATAATTTTTTTTTGGTAAACATATGTTAGAAGAAATGTTAAATATTTATTATTAGTATATATAGATAGCTTAATATTATTATTAATATTAACTATAAAACTTAATTAAATATTAAGTCCAAGTATTTCGAAACCGGATCGGAACCGTGAGGAAACGGTTCCAGTTCCTCCAAAATGAGGAACCGAAATCGACAGTTTTAGAACTGGAACCGTGGTCACCCCTACCCACAACCCACCATGATCCATAACTTCGCCATAACGGAGAGTCATGTGATCATCCAGGATCGTCGGTGATATTCAAGTTATACGAGATGTTCCGGGCGGGTTACTGTAATGTGCATCCCAAACAAAGTCTCGCGGTTCGGTGTTATTCCCAAAGACGCCACCGATGAATCGATGATCCAATGGATAGATGTAATTGGTTGTTTTTGCTTTCATATGTGGAATGCATGGGAGGAGTACGATGAACGTGGCGAAAAAATCATTGTCGTCATTAATTCATGCATGACGCCAGCATATTATGACACTACATTTACATATTTATTTTCAATAAGAACAGTCGAAGTAGTATGCACGGCACACACACAGACAATGAGACAAACATAATCACTGCTGCATTTTGCAACAGTTGTGCCTTGTAAGATATAACTATTAGGGAAAATAGTTTTTTCAGTCTTGTAACTTGAACTATTTGATGATTTAATTCTCTAAGTACTCACCTTTAAATTTTGGTCAAATATCTTTCAAAAAATTGGACATTTAGTCCGATTTGTATAATTTCCCGTAATTGCTAACTAGGACCAAGGGGTGGGTGTTAATATGTCTAAGAAATTTAGAGATTTTGGTAATTTGGCGCAAAAATTGACATGTCAAATCACCAAAACTTGTCATACAAAATTTAGGATTTTTAATGATTTTGTAGCAATTTTTGTCCACACTCATATCTTGTACTGTTACTGTCTCAAAAAGTGATCTTTACATCTTCAACAACGATAGCAAAAACCTATCAGCATCAATGCGGGTTAATTTTGTTCTGAGAAAAATAATCCAACCCGTACCTCAGCCAAGATTTCAACTTTGGAACTATCTTTCTAATATATTTAAAATTCAACCAACTAATTAACTAAAGTTGAACATCTTTCTAATATATTTAAAATTCAACTATGTGGTCTAATATTTCCTCTAACTCAAGATATATGCTTATGTAGAAATCAAGTTCTCTTCCTTATTATTTTTCTCCTTTCATTATTTTCATGATTTGACTAGCTTGATCAACATTAGCCCACCGAATTCATGGTTTCCAGGTTCCAAGATATAGTTGTTGTATATATTTCTCTAATAGTGGGTAATGGAGTATGTTTATGAAAATGAAATCGAATTTTGTATAGGCTAGACACATCTTAAAGATGCTTTCTTTAAGGTATTAATTCCTCCCACTATGGTGTAAATGGTTCTCAAGGAATTAACCTCTAGGATACAGAGTTTATTTCACAAAAATTCCAAGATTACACTTCTTAGAATTTTTAGGAGCATAAATCACAAGTTATAGTTAAAACAATAATAGTAGAAAATAATAGTAGAAAGTAGGAAAGAAATAAATCTCGTAGGAATTTATGGAGTGGTTTTTCCATCTCTTTTTTCATATTTTCATCTACTCTCTATAGAATAACTTGAAGTTATTTATAGACTTTCAAGGGTTACGTTGAATAGTCGCGTCCCTTCTCAACGTATGGAAGTTATTCATCCAAAAGTTGCATCTATTCATTACAATCCTTCTCAATGGATGGCTTCACATGAGAAGACACACATTTTCATCTCATAATATATTTTCCATATTTATTTATTTCTTTCCTTCCTTTCATATAATATATTATACAATATAATATATGCATAAAAATGAATGCTTAGCTAAATGATGCTATGACATGAGATGCAATAAATGCAAGACACTATATTATATGTAAATATACAACAATCCCCCACTAATTTACATATAATATATAAAAATAAATACAACTTGTTTTACACAGTGAATACACATAAAGTGGACGAGCCTTTAACTTTATGGTTGAATATGTAACACTAGGAAAACATATTCTCACTATGTACGATTCATGCTCCTTTTTATTCTTGGCAAACATCATTATAATGGGCCTTGTCTTTGAATCCTGGTTTTCACAAGTACTCTAGGATTTTACCGAGTAATCCCAGAAGCGGCCTCTCACTTCTCTACTTGTATAGGTAGACTTATCAAGAATGTCCATAACTCATTCTACGATGCTATAAGTCTATTAAGGATTGTAAATCCAACCTACTCTTGTTATGGAAAGCAAAGTGCATAGATCGGATATAAGACTTTGAAAAATAGTGTCACCCCCACTATTTTAAGTTATGCACTTGAAATGTATCCCAGTTTCCATTTCGCCAATGTCTAATATTGAATTGCCTTTTTAACTCTCATACATAAGGTGACAAATGTGTTACTTGTACCTTAAGATAGAGTTGGTTTCAATCAAGACATTATTATAATCGGTAAGAGTCATATCTCTCATGATCTTTGTGATCCTTTCACCAGTTAAGGATTTTGTTAGTGGATCAACTTACATATGACTCATAGGGAGATCCTCAAGCACAATCTTCCCTTTCTTAATCATATTTTTGATATGATTATACCTCATAGCAATATGTTTGCTATGGATTAATATTCTCTAATTCTTCGTATTGTAAATCACAGCTTGATTATCACAATACAAAGTAGTATGACCCTTTTTAGGATTTACAAACGAAATCGCCTAAGGAATCTTCTAAGCCACATAATGTATTTACTCGCAGTAAATATTGCTATACCCTCAGATTCTTTTGAAGATAAAACAACACAAGTTTGTCTTTTAGATGCCCAAGCAACTATGGAACCATTGGTCCCAAGAAACTAAGACACTACCAATAGTGAACAACACACGATTTGGTCAATTTATAATCAATCATGGGTTCTTGCTCAATTTGCATCACTATAACCTTCTCAAGAGTAACTTTAGTAAAAACACAATTTTCTACTTTGTTACTCTTAAAATCAAATTCTCTAGTTTGAACAACATTATGAGTCATCTCCAATTTAACTCTATTAGAAATAAATCGTACATGAGTAACAAAACTCAGTTAGGCTCAAAGTCTAATTTTTATTAAGTCCAAAAATCCAAATTTAGACTTAAAATTAAAATAAACACAAACGATTCAATTTAAGCCCAACAATTGTTAACAAGAAATAACGAATCATGCTTAAAGACATGAATGAAGTTCCTACCAAATTATCAATTGTAAAGAGGTCACAAAAAGAAATAAAAATTTCAGAAAAATCCAAAATCAAGGGTGCAAAATTAAATGAACCCATAACTTCATCAAATTCCATATTAACCTCAAATCTCAAGTTTGTGGTAAAAAAAAAAGGCATCTCCTTCATCAAACCCGTCACCTTAAATCCATCTTCTCAATTAAACCAACCCCCATGACGGTCCAAATACCGTACGCCGCATCGCCACTCCGCATGACCACAACCGTCAGCCAACCACCGTGGCAGACAGTCTCAGTCTTCTCTCCACCGTCAAAATGTAAAGAACCACCGCACCGCCATCACAAACCCAGCAGCGAAGGGGTGACTCTCGTCCAACATGACGACTCCGCTTACCTGATCACCAGGTCGCCGCCTCCTCGCGGTCGAGCGACGCGACTGAAGTTCGCCACCCCCGCACATCTCCGGCTAGGCCTGGGCGGAATGAATCCATAGCGGAAGAGTGGAGTTGCGACAATTTTCGTTTCAAGTTCTCTGGTTTTCTTTTTAAATTTTTTTTTATTAAAGGCTGAAACAACAATTCAGAAACCATCGCAACCCTTAATTGAAACTCAAAAGAAAACATTATCATTGATATCCAGATTATTCAATTAAAGGCAATAAACGAATCTCAAAGTTGAATTTAACACAATCAGTTCATTCACCCCAAAATCAAACAATCCATCATATTAAGGATTCTAACATTAATAATTAATATTAGTGAAGATACAACCTGATGAGTGCGGATGCAAACTCAACGTTGATGATGAACTTAGATTCCAAGTAGAATTTGTTTCGGGTGAATAGGGACTGCAAATATGACCTTTCTCATAACCGGATCATCGAGTAATTCAACCTTTGAAGATGTAATGTTCATTAGGCCTCCTCGCTTTTAATGTACACTTTTCCTGATTGTTGCTGCAGACATACATGTCCACTGTCTTCTTTGTTTCCAGCAATTTCGCCTTCCCGTTTTCCGAATAGCAAACTCCAATATAGAAATGTTAATACCTTAAAACTGTTGTATATATTTCTCTATTAGTGGGTAATGGAGTATGTTTATGAAAATGAAATCGAATTTTCTATAGGCTAGACACATCTTAAAGATGCTTTCTTTAAGGTATTAATTCCTTCCACTATGGTGTAAATGGTTCTCAAGGAATTAACCTACAGGATACAAAGCCTATTTCACAAAAATTCCAAGATTACACTTCTTAGAATTTTTAGGAGCATAAATTACAAGTTGTAGTTAAAACAATAATAGTAGAAAATAATAGTAGAAAGTAGTAAAGAAATAAATCTCGTAGGAATTTATGGAGTGGTTTTTCCATCTCTTTTTTTCATATTTTCATCTACTCTCTATAGAATAACTTGAAGTTATTTATAGACTTTCAAGGGTTACGTTGAATAGTCGCGTCCCTTCTCAACGTATGGAAGTTATTCATCCAAAAGTTGCATCTATTCATTACAATCCTTCTCAATGGATGTCTTCACATGAAAAGACACGCCTTTTCATCTCATAATATATTTTCCATATTTATTTATTTCTTTCCTTCCTTTCATATAATATATTATACAATATAATATATGCATAAAAATGAATGCCTAGCTAAATGATGCTATGAAATGAGATGCAATAAATGCAAGACACTATATTATATGTAAATATACAACAATAGTGGGTTCATATGAAATGTCATAAACCTCTCTGAATATTATAACTATGAAGGTCGCAAAGACATACAACTATGCGATCACATAACTTGCTCGTGCAGTTGAATAACAGAACCTGAAAACTTCTAAAGTAAATAATTTTCTCAAGTTGGGAAATAAGTTACGATGGATTTATCATTGATACGTAGCAGAAACGTTCTACTCGTAAGCTCAAATTGTAGCATGAGACGAAGAATTTCTATTTTCCATATACCCTCAGGATTTCAAATTTGAAGTGTTTAAATTCAGAGCTAAATCTCCTGTAGTTTATTACCATCTTCGTATCTCCATTTCTGTGAGCATTAGCTATTCAAATTATTTGTTACAAGCATTGTTAGGACTACAGGTAAACAATAGCTAGTTGTCTGTACATTTTCAAGAATATCCATTCTTCTACAAGATTATGATATCTACCGTGTACTTCCTGTTCAGACAAAGGAAAGAACCTGTATAAATCTGAGGCCAAGAAGTGTTGGAATTGGTTTTATTAAATTGGGTTTTGACCCGATATTGACAAATTATTTAAGTGGGGTCATTTATTCAAAGTATGAAATAAATGAGATAAACGTCATCTACGCAAGCGGGTAGATGAGTTTAGCATTTTGAATTTCTCAAAACCAATATCGGGTGAATGAGAAATAAATGCATAAAGTTGACCACTTAAAATGCTTTTATATATGGAATATAAAAGAGTGGGAATATGGAAAGCCATATCCCACATGGAAACATATTAAATGTTTGACTAGTTAATAAAGAGCTTCACCACTAATAAAGAGTAATCAAGTGGAACTCCTTGTGGTACACCTTAGTGGACCAAGTCAATTTTGACTAGCCTTTGGCTAGCTCAAAAGGCACCAGGACGGTGTGGAGCACCGTCAAAGCCGGCCGGCCAGGCCGCGCCACGTCGCACATAGTCGCATTAGGCGCTTTCGAGGCGATGACTTGGCGAGGACGCAGTGGCGACACGTGGCGCCGATTGGATGCGTCTGTTCGGCCGACGGGGGCGCGTGGATCGACGCGTAGCGTCCCGGTGTGAAGGGTGCATGCTAATAGGTATGTTCCTTCAGCAGATAGATCGGGACCATCGATTGCAAATCGTTAACCACGGGCGCGATCGCCGGTCCACGCCCGATCCGGACCAGGTTGCACCACCGGTCGAAGAGACACACTGGAGCTCTATATAAACCAGACCCCCATATTCATTTCATAACATCGAAATTTGAAAATTCTCTTGCTTCTTCTTCATTCGCATTAGTCAATTCAAAAGAGAGTTCAAAAACATCTTACGTTCATTGTACTTGCGATTTGTAGTGCTACTATCGCAAGTAGATAGTCGTTGTATCTTGGGAGACGATTCTTTGGATTCCATAAGCACCGTGAGCGGGGCAATCTCGTCTTAAAGAGAAAGAGTCCAACTCTTGCCTCGACATTTCGATTTATATCGTTACTCCGCTCGATTGTTTTTCAAGCCATTCGGTATACACCAACCTTTTTTTCCCAACGATTTAAGACGAGATTTTTCGTGTGTACCAAATGGCTTCGGCGTCTTGATTCGGCCAAAGACGGCAAAGACAAAGACCGTTAGAGAAACCCGAGAAGTTTAGGGGTTCAGACTTCAAAAGATGGCAACAAAAATGGTATTCTATCTTACGACTACGAACCTTGCTCGTTTCTTACGGAGGATGCCCCAACCGTGGGGAAAGAGGAGACGAGATAAGGAGAAAGAGGATGGCGTTCGATGCTTGGAGTCAAAGCGACTTCCCGTGTCGGAACTACATACTCAATGGATGGACAACACATTGTATAATGTGTATTGTTGATTAAGATCGCTAAAAAGTTGTGGAGCTCTTTAGAGAAAAAGTACAAAACGAAAGATGTTGGCACAAAGAAATTTGTTGTCGGCAAATTCCTTGAGTTCAAGATGGTTGACACTAAGACGGTGATTAGCCAGGTTCAAGAAATCCAACTCATTATGCATGATATAATTGCATAAGGGATGGTTGTGAGTGAATCCTTTCAAGTAGCTTTGCTATTATCGAGAAGCCACCGCCTATGGAAGGATTTTAAAAATTACGAAGCATAAGCGGAAGGAGATGGGGCTTGAAGACTTAATTGTCGGTTGCGAATTGAAGAAGACAATCGCAAGTCCGAGGTTAAGTCCGCAAGCTTCCTATGGAGGCAAAGGCAAACTTGTTGGAGCCAATGCTAGCAAGAAGAGAAAGCACCGGGAAGTAATCGAAACAGGGGAAGTCTAAAAAGTTCAAAGGGAATGCTTCAACTGTGGAAAGCGAATCACAAGGCTAAAGATTGTCGTCTTCCTAAAAGGCCAATCGGAACAGTGCATGTGACCGAGGACAAATCGCATGCCAATTGATATGTCCGAGCTTGATCTCTCGGTTGTTGTGTATGAAGGCAACAAGTGCTACATGGTGGAGAACCCGAGAGAATGGTGGGTGGACATAGGTGCAACACGCCACATATGCTCGACAAGGACATGTTCTCAACGTATACTCCTATCAAGCGGAAGGAAGCTATACATGGAGAATCATGCAACGTCACGAAATTGTTGGTCTCGGCAAGGTGGTGTCAAGATGACCTCGGGCAAGGAGCGACCCTCGTTGATGTCCTTCATGTTCCGGACATTCGGAAGAACTTAGTGTCGGGATCATTGTTGGTCAAGGCGGGGTTTAGATTAGTATTTGAGGCTCAAATGTTTGTACTTATGAAAAATGGACAGAGTTCATAGGGAAGGGGTACTTAGATAATGGATTGTTCAAGATGAATGTAATGAATGTACTCCGAAACTTTGAAAGCAATAAAATTAATGCTTCTTCTTATTTGCTTGAGTGTTCAAATTTATGGCATGTTAGATTAGGACATGTGAATTTTAACACTTTGAAAAGGTTAGTAAACTTGGAGTTACTACCTAATTTTAAAATAGATTCACATCACAAGTGTGAAATCTGTGTTGAGGCAAAAATGGCCAAAACACCATTCCACTCGGTGGAAAGAGAAACAGAACCTCTAGAGTTAATTCACAGTGATATATGTGATTTAAAGTTTGTGCAAACTAGAGGTGGGAAAAAGTATTTTATTACTTTTATCGATGATTGCACAAGATATTGTTATGTATATCTTTTAAGAAGTAAAGATGAGGCCTTAGAAGCTTTTAAAAGCTATAAGAATGAGGTTGAAAATCAACTTAGCAAACGAATTAAGATAATTCGAAGTGATAGAGGTGGAGAATATGGAGCTCCTTTTGATGAATTTTGCTCAGATTCTGGTATTATTCATCAAACGACAGCTCCTTATTCACCACAATCAAACAGTATTGTTGAACGCAAAAACCAAACTCTAAAGGAGATGATGAATGCTTTGTTGATAAATTCGGTTTTACCTCTAGAATTTGTGGGGGGAAGCAATTCTCTCGGCTAACCACATTCTTAACAAAATACCACACAAAAATAAAGATAAAACTCGCATGAGTTATGAAAAGGTCGAAAACCTTCCTACAAATACCTAAAAGTGTGGGGGTTCTTGGCTAAAGTATAAATACCTAAGCCAAAACAAGTCAAGATAGGGCCTAAAACAATCGATTGCATTTTCATTGGATATGCAAAATAAGATAGTGCATATCGATTTTTAGTGCACAAATCAGCAATTCCAGATGTACAAGAAGGTATAATTATTGAGTCAAGGAATCTTTGTATTTTTCAAGACGTGTTTCCTTGTCAAGAAAGGAAAGAAGCTAGTTCTAGCAAAAGAACACGTGATACTACCGATGGTGATCATCAAAGTGATGAAGAACAAGACGCGAGTAAAAGGGCCAAAACTACTAAGTCTTTTGGTCTAGATTTTCTAACCTATGTGTTAGAAAATGAACCAAGGACAATTGGTGAAGCATTGTCGATCCGAAGCTCCATTCGGAAAGAAGCTATTAAATGTGAGATAAATTCCATTATGCAAAATCATACTTGGGAGTTGGTAGATCTCCCACTAGGAAATAAGCCTTTAGGATGCAAGTGGATCCTTAAAAGGAAATATAAAGTCGATGGAACTATTGATAAGTACAAGGCCAGGTTAGTAGCTAAGGGATTTAAACAAAGAAGGCCTTGATTTCTTTGATACTTATTCACATGTGACAAGAATCACATCTGTTAGAGTTCTCATTGCTATTCTTTGACCGCATAACCTTGAGATACACCAAATGGATGTGAAAACGGCTTTTCTAAATGGTGAATTAGAAGAGAAATATACATGGAACAACCGGAGGGTTTGTTTGGTCTGGATAGGAGAAGAAGGTGTGCAAACTCGTTAAGTCATTGTATGGCCTTAAGCAAGCTCGAAACAATGGCACGAAAAATTTGAGAACTATCTTTGTCGAATAGTTTCAAAATTAACGAGTGTGATAAATGTGTTTACATTAAAGACACACCTAATGCTTATGTAATTGTCTGTCTTTATGTTGACGACATGTTAATTATGGGTAGTAATCATGATATAATCATGAATACTAAGAAAATGTTAATTAAACATTTTGATATGAAAGATATGGGTGTAGCAGATGTTATTCGGGAATTAAGATCTCTAAAACATCCGATGGACTTGTTTTGTCTCAATCTCATTATATTGAGACAAGATCTTCGAAAGTTCAATTCTTATGACAGATCCTCGGCTAAAACGCTTTGTTGATTTAAGCTTACACTTAACTAAAAATCAAGGCGAGCACGTATCTCAACTAGAATATTCTCGGATTATTGGCGGTCTAATGTATGTAACAAAGCGCACACATCCGGATATTGCCTACGTGATTAATAAAGCGAGTAGATTTACGAGTAATCCCGGAAATGACCCTTTGGAAGGCATTGATGAGGGTTCTTAGGTATCTAAGACTCACCTTGAATTATGGATTACATTACTCGAGATATCCAGTCAGTATTAGAAGGATACGGTGATGCTAATTAGATATCCGACTCAAAAGATTCCAAGTCCACAAGTGGTTATGTTTTTACCATTGGTGGTGGAGCGGTGTCATGGAAATCCTCTAAACAAACATGTATAGCTCGATCCACGATGGAATCGAGTTTATAGCGTTAGATAAAGCTGGTGAAGAAGCGAGAATGGCTTCCCAACTTTTTAGAGGATATTCCTTGTTGGCCTAAGCGGTGGCTGCGATCATGATACATTGTGATAGTCGATCAACTATAGGAAGGGCTCAAAATAGTATGTACAACGGTAAGTCTCGACGTATACGTCGAAGACATAACACCGTTAAGCGATTGATCTCAAATGGGGTTATTACAATTACGTGAGATCAAAAGAAAACCTAGCGGATCCGTTAACTAAAGGTTTGAATAGAGATCAAGTATCTTGCTTATCGAAAGGAATGGGCTTATAATCCACAAAATAAGAATGTTCATAACAAGAACTCCAACCTAGTGAATTGGAGATACCAAGACCTTGGTTCAATGGGACAACTAAGTTATGAATATTCGGATAAACACTTGGAGCATATTACGACTCATTCATATCCATGTGGAGAAACTGCTAAATGTGGTGAGGTTAAGTTATATAAACTTTTAATGATTCCTATACTTTAAAGAAGTGGAGTATGGCGGGGATACTCTTAATAGGAGATCACCTATATAAGTGTGAAGACGGGCCGCTTCAACGAAACACTTATGAATCAAGATGGTGTCCACGGCCAAAATGGACACAACCGTGAGAACCAAATGGTGTTAGGAAAGATATTGTGTGGATCTTTATTGTTTTGGTTTACATAAACGGTGAGCGATTCAAGACATCGTGTGTCGACATGCGACTAGTAAATCCGATAGCATTCCACTAAGGAAGGTTCAAAGCCACAAGCTACCTCTCCCGATGCAATTGCTTTCCGTTTGAACTCTCTTAGTGTCTGCGATACCCATATGCATTTATTTTCATTCATGTGGGGGATTGTTGGAATTGGTTTTATTAAATTGGGTTTTGACCCGATTTTGACCAATTATTTAAGTGGGGTCATTTATTCAAAGTATAAAATAAATGAGATAAACGTCATCTACGCTTGCAGGTAGATGAGTTTAGCGTTTTGAATTTCTCAAAACCAATATACGGTGAATGAGAAATAAATGCATAAAGTTTGCCACTTAAAATGCTTTTATATATGGAATATAAAAGGGTGGGAATATGGAAAGCCATATCCCACATAGGAAACATATTAAATGTTTGACTAGTTAATAAAGAGCTTCACCACTAATAAGGAGTAATTAAGTGGAACTCCTTATGGTACACCCTAGTGGACCAAGTCAATTTTGACTAGCCTTTGGCTAGCTCAAAAGGCACCGAGGACGGTGCGGAGCACCATCCGAGCTGGAGCCGGAGCCAGGCCTGGGCCTGCGCACGTCGCACATAGTCGCATTGGGCACTTTCGAGGCAGTGACTTGGCAGGATCGTACGAGTGGCAACACGTGGCGCTGATTGGATGCGTCTGTTCGCTGACGGGGCACCGTGACTGGACGCGTCTGTCCAGTGTGAAGGGGTGCATGCTAATAGGTGTGTTCCTTCAGGCAGATAGGATCAGGACCATCAGATCGCAACTGTTAATCACAGGGCGCGATCTAACGGTCACGACTGATCCGGACCAAGGGTTGCACCCAGTCTGAAGAGACACCTGGAGCTCTATATAAACCACAGATTCATTTCATAACATCAGAAATTTCGAAAATTCTCTTGCTTCTTCTTCATTCTGCATTAGTCAATTCAAAAGAGAGTTCAAAAACATCTTAGCGTTCGTTGTACTTGCGATTTGTAGTGCTACTATCGCAAGTAGATTGTCGTTGTATCTTGGGAGACGATTGCCGGATTCCGTAAGCACCGTGAGCGGGGCAATCTCGTCTTAAAGAGAAAGAGTCCAACTCTTGCCTCGACATTTTGATTTATATCGTTACTTTCGCTCTATTGTTTTTGAAGCCATTCGGTATACACCAACCTTTTTTCCCAACTAGAAGTTCGGAAAAAGGATCTATATATTAAAAAACATTTGCTATACAATAAACGGTGAATGAGAGACTATTCTTGACCACCTTAATTGTGGAAGGCACAATGAAGAGACAATAAGTTTTGAGAATTAATTAGATTTAAACTTCTTTTTAATACGTCCACTTTCATGCTTTGGATTCTTCATATTGCTCTATTAAATAAATCATGAAAAACACTACTAAATGAATCTATATAATGAGTGGCAGAATTTTGTTATCAAAGTTCAAATTTATGTGTCACTGAAAATATTAGGGGTAAAAACCCTTTGCCTTCCAAACTACGGTGATTTTGTGTTTCTTTTTTTGTTACATTTTGTCATCTGAATTACACGGTTTTGCACTTTGCCATCTGGAACACCTTGATTGTTGACCTATTTGCCGTGATGCTACACATGCTTGACACGCTTCTTGTTTGTGCATTTCTTGGTCACTTTCACGATCTTTTATGTGGAAAAATAGTAATCTAACTTTTCAGCATTAGGCTCAACATTTGGAATTGAACACATCAGACAACCAGGGGGTTGTTGGAGGAGGGTTATCTCAAGTTTAGAAGAAAAGGGGTTATTTAGAAATTGGAAGTTGGAAGAGGGATTATTTTCTCTTTGTAGGAGGGGAGGTTATTTATGCTAACAAATGTAAGAGAGTTTTTGGTGGAGAATATTTATTTGTATTGATTCTTCTCAAATTTTGGCTTATTACAAAATGATCAAGACACCCCTATTTATACTAGTACAACTTCCTAACCAATGGCTAGGATTTATTTAATCTAATGGCTATAATTCATCCACTAGAATCATCCTTTAAAATATCCACTTTCCTAGAACATTATACAAATAATATCTAAGATATTTTTCCAAGACACTTCTAGACAAATTCTAGAACTTGGGCCATTTGGGCTTGGATCTTATTTTATCTTTTAAGCGAAATATATATTTTCAAGCCCAATATTAATTGGACCTAAATCAAGTTTAAAATCCAACACCCCTCTTAAACTTGATTTGTCATTCGCGAAAACTTCTAAGTCGTATGAAGTCTTCATGCTTGAGCGGTTTTGGTGAAGATGTCCGCAATTTGATCTTGAGACTTCACATACCCCACTTGCACGTCCTTTCTCGATATGCATTCTCGTATGTAGTGGTAGCGAGTGTCAATGTGCTTGCCGATCATGAAACACCGGATTCTTTGCCAATGCCATAATTTGACTTGTTGTCCACACGAATCTTAGTTGGCTCTTCTTGTGTCATTCCTAGTTCCTTGACAAAGAAATGGCAAACACAAGTCACGCAAACTTCCACTTCACCAAATCCACATCTCGGACCGCTATCAAACATTAGTTGTTGAATAAAATAAGCCCAGCGAAGAATCCTTTTAGTAGTCTTCATGTGTGTAGTGGTTGGATTTTCCATTTGTATCCACTTATTAGACCGGTGGCATAGAGAATGCGGCCTGGTGTCAAATCGCAAACTTCCAACCAAACTTTTTACAATGTCGGGTCTACTTTTTCTTCTCCGTCATACTTTGATAGCTTGATCCCGCACTCCCTTTGGTGTGTTAATAGGCTTGCGAGTTATCCATCTTGAACCTCTTGAGAATCTCCTTCGCGTAGCCTTTTTGCGAGATGAAAATCCCATCTTCTTATTGTTTAACTTCAACGCCGAGGTAATATGCCATAAGCCCGATATCGGTCATCTCAAATTCTCGGTCATTGCTTTCTTGAACTCTTCAAACATGTCTGGATTATTTCTGTGAAGATCAAGTCATCCACATATAAACACACTATCAAAACATCATTTTTCCGACCTTGACATAAAGTGCATGTTCGTGCGGGCATTTAGTGAACCCGTTCTCTTGCAAGTATTTATCGATCCTCGCTATTCCAAGCCCATGGTGCTGCTTTAATCCGTATAGAGCCTTCTTGACTTCAAGACTTTATCTTCTTCTTTCTTCACCACATAGCCCTTTGGTGTTCAATGTAGACTTCCTCCTCGAGAACTCCATTTAAGAAAGCTGACTTTACGTCCATCTCGGTGAATCTTCCATCTGTTTTTGAGCTGCTAAAGAAATGATAAGCCTTATTGTTTCCAAGCGAGCAATTGGAGCAAACACCTCGTCATAGTCGATTCCATTTGCTCTTTGACTATAACCTTTGCGACTAGCCTTGCTTTATATCTTTCAATTTCTCCTTTAGCATTCTTCTTTGCTTTGTACACCCACTTGGCCGATAGCCTTATGTCCTTTTGGAAGTGAGGTCAACTCCCACGTGTCGTTCTTCATGATTGCTTGTATCTCTTCATCCATAGCATCTCTCCATCTTTTATTTTTGATCGCTTTTCAAAAGTTGGTTCACAATCGAAAATAAACGAGAATAAAGTGATATCATCTACCTTCTTCAAAAGTCTTCTTCACTATTGATTGTGAATTGGATGGAGTAGTTGGCTCTTCTGAACTTCTATGGTTGGCTCGATCGGTCTCGACTCATTTTCTTCAAAATCCGGAAAGAAATTGAAGTTGTTTTGGGAACCAAAATCCCAATCTGATTCTTCATCAAACTCTACATCACGACTTATCACAAGCTTCTTAGTATTTGGATTATATAACTTATAACCTTTAGAATTTGAGTCATACCCGATGAAGATGAATGCCTCGCTTTTATCATCAAGCTTACTTCTTCTCTCGTCAGTGCGTGTGCATATGCTTTGCTTCCAAATACTTTTAGATGAGAGATACGGTTTTCTTCCACTCCAAGCTTCTTGTGGTGTTTTTCCCCACACTACGGTTGGTGAACGATTTGTGGTACACCGCACACGCCACTGCTTGACCAGAGAACTCCTTTGGCGGCCTTTTGCTTTTGAGCATGCACCTTGCCATTTCAAGAATTGTTCTATTCTTTCTCTCGGCTACGCCATTTCTTTGGGGGATCTTGGGGCTGTCAAGGGACGCGAACTCCATTTGCTTCGAAAAATTCTTGGAACTCCTTAGATGTGAATTCTCTCCACGATCGATCGCATTGCCTTGATTTTGCATCCACTTTCATTTTCCACCATAGCTTTGAACTTCTTGAATGCTTGAACACTTGGACTTGTTTCAAAAAAATATAACCAGGTCTTTCTAGAGAAATCATCAATAAAGAGGAGGAAATAATTATTTTTACCGAGAGAGCTTGGCTTGATTGGTCCACAAACATCGGTGTGTATGAGCTCCGAGGGCTTTTGTGATCTCGAGCTTGATTCTTTTGGAAAACTCTTTCGAATTATTTTCCCAATAGACATCCTTCACATAGTTGATCGGGATGATTGATGGGCGGTAATCTGTCACCATCTCTTTCTTTGATAGTAATTCTAATCCGCCAAAATTTAAGTGCCCAAATCGTAGATGCCAAAGCCAAGATATATCTTTGTAGCAAGCTTTGAGACATTTTGCTACATCATTCGGATATTTAATAAGAACATTCTATTTCTAGACATTGGCACTTTAGTGATTAAATTATTTCTATCATCTCTTATAGAAAGACTACGATCTTTCATGTGAATGTCATAGCCTTTTTCTAAGAGTTGTCCCAAACTCAAGATATTACTTTTAATATTTGGAACGTAATTGTGAAGCCCGATTTTTCCGAGCTTATAATTGATCCTTATTGTCGTTTATACTTTTGATCGACTATTTTACGCGTCATTTTGACGAGTAATTATTAATAATATATACATTTTGTATTTTATTTCATTTTATATAATTACTTGTGATCATGATCTTTATTAATTCTATTCCTCATTTATGATCACTTGATTGATCATTATTACTATTTTTGTATTTATTAGTCACCTTAGAATTTTAAGACTATTTATTTTAGAGACTTTTACCTTATAGAATTAAGATTTTGATTTAGATTAAGTGATCATGAGACTTACAAGTGATCAATGAAATCACTAATTATTTTGGAGATTGATATATTTCATCTATTATCATCAAATTTGGGACAAAAAAATATATGGAATTACCATAATGCCCTTAGTATGGATGACCATGGTGGATATTTTTGGAGTAAAAATATCATCCAACTCTTGTACACCTACACCTTATATTAGTCATCTTGTGTATAATTATACCATTAATTCAAACATTATACACATCATCTCTTATATTATTTCTTTAATAATATGTTTGCCAACATGTTGGAAGTCTTCCAACATTCCATTCAAACCAAGTCTTGCCCATACCTTTGACCTTCAAATTGTCTCCCATACATGAGGCAAAAATGCAAGACACAAATTTGAACAAAAATTTCTCTCTCTCTCTCTCTCTCTCTCTCTCTCTCTCTCTCTCACTTGGACGGCCAAATGGCCTTATTACACAAAAAAATTCATCTCATTTTTCATCTAACACATTTACTCTCAAGCAAAAATCCTCCTCATTCTCTCTAAAAACTCCCAACTTCTCTACTCTTCCTCTCACTTTCTTCTTCAATACTTAGAAAATTTTCAAGATTTTTCCTCCTTATTCTTCAAAAATTCGAACACACCTATACTACAAGGTAAGAAATTTTATCTTCAATCCATTTTTGATATCACATGGTTCATCTCTTCCACCTTCTTAACTTAAGTTTGAATTTGGTTTGGAGGTACATTTAGAAGATTTTGAAGATTAGAGCTTGACAATATTTTTGAAGAAGGACTTGAAACTTGAAGAAGAATTAGTAGGAATTTGGACTACAAGGTAAAATTGAGTACTAGACCCCTTCTTCCCTATTCTTTCTATTTTTTCAAATTTTAACACCTCTTTTTCATTTTTGAGAAATAGGGGTTGACCTTAGGTGATTTTGGAGTTGAACCAAAATTTCCAATTTTAAGCTTCAACTAGTCTCCAAACACCTACTACACAAGGTAAAGTGTAGTCCTTCTCATTTTCTTATTTCCTTCTTTTTCTCCTTAATTTTTCTCTCATTTTCTAACTTCAAATTTTTGATATTTTTTTTTGAATTAGGGGCTGACCTAAGCCTTATCCAAAAATTGTGAAATTATCCTTTTATTTCACAATTTCCAATTTTTAAGGTGGGTGGAAAAATATTTTCCAACTATTAGGTGTTTTTATTAAATGCATGTAGAAACTTTGATCATGAGCCTTGAGATATATATAATCTATGTATTGCATGTCAATTTTATGTATCAAGTCATGAAAATTCTCAAGAGTTTCTCAAATGTGCTATTTATTGAATTTTAGGTGCATGCATGTGCAATTTAATATTTTAATTGATGAATTCTTGTATGTATTGTACATGCATGTGTATGATCTTTAAAGTCGAGCATAATTGATTAAATTTCAATTTTGGACTTAAAAATGTAAAAATGGAAAGTTGGTGGACTAAATTGCAAGAAAATAAAAGTTAAAGGACCCCCCTACAAATTTCGAAATTTGGGACTGTACTCAGGTTCAAAAATGACTTTTGGACATTTTAATAAAGTTTTAAGAGTTTTAAGATAAATAAAATCAACCTTTAAAAGTCCAAGGACTAGATTGTAAAATTTTGAAAGTTTAAGGGCTACTTTGAAATTTTAAAAACTGTACCAGACCTAAACTTTAAAAATTGAAATTTTTACTCTTAAGGTACTGGGAATGACACATTTTAAATGTATTCCAAAAATCCAAGTGTTTAGGGCTTGGAAAGTAATTTTACTAAAATTGAGGGACTAATGTGTAAAATATTAAACTTGAGGACCCAAATGAAATTTCTAGGACTTATGCAGCCCATGCACCTGGAAATACTAACCTAACTGTAACTTAATTATATTTTTGACCCAAGGTTCAAATTTCATAACAATTGGACCCTAAAAGCCTTAAAGGCAATTATTTCAAAATGGGACAAAAATGATATTTTCAAAAGTTAAAGGACCTACACATATTTCCTTTAAAAACTGCTTTTGTCCCAATATCCTACCAACCTTAGTGATATTTTCCAACTGGAATCACATTAAAATCCCTTCGGTTTGTGAGTTCCGATTATTTTAAACTTAAGGTCCGAATTGGCAATTTCAACAAATTTGGGGCCAATATGAGAATTTTATAAAAACTCAACCTCAAAACTTTAAAAACCTGAATCTCTGGACAATTTAGAGAATTTAGGAACTGACCTCATAATTTTTAAGGTCGGGATATTTATTTATTCAATTTTAACCCAAAGGTGTTGGTTTTTACAAAACGGGGCTAAATTACAATTTTCTTTTATAAAGGACCTAACTCAAATTATTTTCTCTTTTACTAAAATAGCCCTGGACCCTCTGACTTGGAGATTTAATTAAAGTATTTTATTTTCCCAAAAACCCTTGACTTATAAGATCAATTTGATCGATTAATACCCGATCGAGCGACTTCCTCGCCTTGCAATTTTGAATCTATAATGGGACTTATGTTCCACCTAATCTTTCAAGATATCGAAGGTTGCTTATCCTTCCGATAATCATCTTCATCCAAAAAACTCCACCAACGCCATAATTGCCACTCGCGTTTTTCAAAAATTTCTGAATCTTGCCACTGAATCAATAATACTCATTGCTGGTTGTTGCTGAACTTGTATTTACTTTCCTTGCTTGAAGTCAACTTGGTGTGTCGGAGCTCACGGTCGGAATGGATACGTCGGGGATGGAACCAGGCAGCTCGGCTGCTATTTCACTCTCCCGGCCCCATTGTCCTAATCCCATGGCGAGGGATGGAGTGTCCAAAGGAAAGGGTCGTAGTACTTGAGGTATAATCATGATTATGACGGATCCAGAACCTTGCAAGCTCACTGTGGATTTTGTCTTTGCCTATGGAGCGATAAGGTGACCGGTCTTGGACCATCCTGGCTTGGGGAGTTACAAGGAAGAGCGAAGGAATCGTTTATGCGATCCGCACGATTCGGAGTTATCGGACCGTTTTGGTTCTTTGTTACATTTTAAAACGCAACCGCTTACTTGTTTTGCATTGGTTGGCGCTACAAATCCGTACGCAACCATTATTTGCCTTGCATGGGATTGGCGTTACATTTCCGTAGGCAATCCTACTGTCTTGATTTGAATCACATAGTCTGTGTGACCATGAAGCTGTTTTCTTAAAGCTGTATAAGTATATTACTCTATTATTTTATCACGACGCTTGCGGCTGTGTGTGAATTCATGCATCATACTCACGCGTTTCATATTTGTTTTCTCACATTAACTATATTCGCCACACACGCACACGATCACCCCATCCAGCGAGATTTTGTGTCATCCCCACCTATTTTCTAACCTTAGATGAGGAATTCGTTGAAGATGCGGGCAAGCCTTTGGCTGGATTGAGACCTTGTACTCCGCTTGTTGGATTGTTACTTCTTCTTGTTGTTGATTGGACTCTTTTCTTGTGTTGTTGTTGGACTCTTGTATTTCTTTCCATTCCGGTTTTAATGAAGGGCGTAGGACCCTTTGACTTTAAGTTGCTATATTTGATTGATTTTCGGGATGTAATATGGATTATGGATTGTAGATGTAAGTTGTAATTGTACTTGTTATTTTATTTTCATTTGCTATTTAGACTACTGTTTCATTAGGTTCTCATTGATATTTATGCGAATTTGTTTGGTTATTGTATTTAAGTTGTGGATCATCGTCGCGTCCCGTTTGGGCGTGTGATAATAGACATTAGAAATAAATTGATGACTTCCATTCTTCAAGCGGATTAGAATTTTACCTTTTCCTTTAACAGGGACTTTAGATTCATCTCCAAATGAAACATTGCCACTCACCGATTCATCAAGCTCCACAAACATGTTTCTTCTTCCACACATATGGTTGCTTGCACAGATATCGAGTACCAAGTGTTGTCTTGTCTTCCATCACCACCTTTGTATCTTTAGTAACAAATTGACATCTTCTTCGTTTTTATTTTCCACATAGTGGGCCTTTTCTTCAACCTTGTTTTGGGAGCTCTACACTCGGAAGCATAGTGTCCAAATTTTTGACAATTATAACACTTAGTTTGTGATTTTAAATGCGTTATTCTTGGATTGCTCCTCCGCGTCCTTTGGTTGGGTATTCTCTTCTATCTTCATTATTATTGAAACCTCTCGTGCATGTCCACGACCACGGCCTTGTCCGCCTCGTCTTGAAATGACCTCTTCCGTGTTGACCACGTTCATTGCTCATGCTTTCTTCTTTATCCTTCACTTGCATTTTAAAAAGTTGTTCTACAATATCTTGCTTCTTTTTATGTTTTTCTTCATATGCTTGTAATGACCCCAATAATTGATCAATAGTCATCTCCTCAAAATTTTTGTTTCCTCAATTATTACGACAATATGCTCAAATTTATGACTTAAGAAGCGGAGTATCTTTTCCATAATTCTCACATCACTTAAGTTTTCACCATTTCTTTTCATTTGATTAGAAACCACCAAAATTCTTGAAAAATAGTCGGAAATAGATTCGGACTCTTTCATATGTAAAGCTTCAAATTCACCTCTTAATATTTGGAGGCGTACCTTTTTACTTGTTCGGCTCCTTTGTGAGAAATTTGAAGCTTCTCCCATGCATCTTGGCGGTAGTTTCACTTGAGATCTTTTGAAACCATCATCATCAAAAGCTTGATAGATGAGATAAAGAGCTTTCTTGTCTCTCTTTCTTGACTCTTTCAAATTATCCTTTTGAGTTTGGGATAGTGTAGTCTCGTCTTGTGACTCGACATATCCTTTTTCTACAATATCCCAAACATCATGTGCACCCAAAAGGGCCTTCATCTTGATACTCCAATTTTCATAGTTGCTTGTATTGAGCATAGGGACTTGAAAGGAAGCCACACCATTTGCCATATTTTTATGTAAACCACAAGTGATCTTGTGGCTCACGATACCACTTTGTTGGAGGAGGGTTATCTCAAGTTTAGAAGAAAATGGGTTATTTAGAAATTGTAAGTTGGAAGAGGGATTATTTTCTCTTTGTAGGAGGGGAGGTTATTTATGCTAACAAATTTAAGAGAGTTTTTGGTGGAAAAATATTTGTTTGTATTGATTCTTCTCAAATTTTGGCTTGTTACAAAATGATCAAGACACCCTATTTATACTAGTACAACTTCCTAACCAATGGCTAGGATTTATTTAATCTAATGGCTATAATTCATCCACTAGAATCATTCTTTAAAATATCTACTTTCCTAGAACATTCTACAAACTTTTCTACAAATAATATCTAAGATATTTTTTTCAAGACACTTCTAGACAAATTCTAGAACTTGGGCCATTTGGGCTTGAATCTTATTTTATCTTTTAACTCAAATATATATTTTCAAGCCCAATATTAATTGGACCCAAATCAAGTTTAAAATCAACAGGGGTGACCACAAAGTACACAAACAAAAGCATGTAGCGCATGTGGCAAAATCCCGACAAAAAAATTCAACAAGCTGTAAGCTCCAAATGGCAAAGTACAAAAATCCCGTGTAATTCGGATGGCAAAGCGTAACAAAAAAAAGGTTTAGCTCTTAAAGTGCCAAAAAAGGCCATAGTATGGATGACACAGTGTTTTTCTCAAATTTAAATTGCACGATGATTCACGCATAAAAACACGAAACATAGATAGTTATAGATAATGTAGTGTATGTATATCTTGAATGAACATAAAAAGTTGTTACCATTGCACTTGTTCAATGTTACACCGTTTTTCAAGAGCTTGATTGTAAACATCTTGATTGTTGGGAAATCATTTTATAGATTTTGATGAATGCCATGTAAAACTTAGAATAGGAATTTGGCACCCCATTTTTGTTGTAAACTTCATTGTAATAGATAGGGCTGTCAAAGGTGAGTTAAGTCGGCTATGCCTAAACATGCGAGAAGACAATTTGGAGACTAGAAGGAAGACTCATTTGCAAAGGCAGTGAGTATGGCAAAGAAGGGAACTCATTGAAGATGCGGTGAGATGCGGTGAGTAAAATATCGATCAAGTCAACTCAAGATAGCCAAGTCTCAAGTTGAAGTGACAGAAGAGTCATCCAATGATTGGGAGGCCGACTCGAAGTCACTGGGGAAGTTAAAGAAGCTGATCAAAGTCGAAAGACAATGAAAAGAGTCCGTTGCCTGAGAAGTCGAAAGTTACTTAAATAAGTAATATCTCCATACTACCTTTCTTGAAGTGCTCGGTCCCGAGAAGTGTGCAAAAGGAATAAACCAATGGGAAAACGCACCATGTCCGAACTACGAAAAGGTGAAGAACAATTCATACGAGGAAGTGGCAATTCAGGGTGCAACAAGACAAGCCAGCGACCACAAGTGTCTTTTGAAAATAAGCCTATCTCTTCAAAGGGCAAATTTTCAAAAGAACACTATAAAAGGCGAGGAGTTTATTTGAGAAAAGGTTACCTTGTGACCTTGTCGGCGAACCACGAACATTTCAAGCAAACATTTTAAGCTGTAACCTAAAATATTCTCAAATCATTCAAGATTAATCCTCAAGCCTACATTACGAAGAAAATCAATCAAACACTCACACTGTGAAGGAAAGATAACTTCAATCGGTTGAAGAGGAAATTGTTGAAGAATCAAGGGTTTACATTCCACGGAGGATTGTAGAAAGGTTCAAGGTCGAACCGGTCTCAAGTTTTGGAGGGCTTCGTGATCAAATCCAGGAGCTTGAGCAAGTGGTGTAGTAGTAGTAAATTGCCTGTGAAGAAGGCGGTGAGTCGTACGAGAAGCCGGTTGCGTGACCAAGGCATCTCGGCCGAGTCCCAAAGGATCAAGTCATTTGTGTGATCAAGACTTGTATACGGGTATTACCACTCTGTACTTGATCAATACTTAGTGGATTGCTCCGGGAGTTGGAGAAGAGATGAGTAGAAGAATTACCCCATCTTGAACCTCTATAAAACTTATCGTGTCATTTACATTTCAGCACTTTAATTCCTGCATCTTATTTGTTTAACTCTGCTGATAAATTTGCTATCCACGTGATAATCTCTAAGTACTAAAACCAAGTATTAAATCAAAACTAAACCAAATTTTAGGGTGTTAAGTCTTCAGTCTTGAAAACAAAGCTGCGGTTGAGCTAAGTCTTTAGTCTTAACGGTGAGTTATTCTATCAACGGCTCGGTCAGTGCATGTTGAGTAACTAACTCTCTTGATTAACTAAATTAGCTGTCCACCAAGGACACAGCTGTGTAGTATCTACTCTGAACTTTTAAAAGGACTAAATCAAAAAGTTGGTAAGGTTTATTCAACCCCCCCCTTCTAAACCTTACACTCACACCCCTTGGGACCTACAAGTGGTATCAGAGCGGTTGGTTCATTGAGCCTTCCATGCCCAGTTCTTGAACTAGATCTCAAAATTTTTCAAAGTCTTGTTTTAGTACTTAAGGTTTCAAAACTCTTTTTATCATCAAAAGTTATTATCATGAAAGCAAATTTGACACGCATCCCTATGTTCACAATTGAAGAATATGATGATTGGAAAATTCGTATGCAGACTCATCTATCAGTATTACATGATGAGATGTGGATAGTGATAGAGGATGTGCCAGCTGCAAATTTTAAAAGTGAACACGGTTTGTAAGGAGAGGCATTTGAAGGTGAAGAGGATGTTGCTCTAGACCAGCTATGGTTGAAAAACCAAGAAGCTGAATGGACAAATGATGAGAAAAAGATATAACCTGGACAATGTGGCCAAGGATATTCTTTACAAAACCTTGGACAAAGCTATGTTCAATAAAGTCAAATCATGCAAAACGGCTAAAGAAATCTAGGACATTGATTTGATTTGTGAAGGCTCGGAAGCAAATCAAGGAAAATAAATTATTAGTGGTTGTCTGAGAAATTTGAGAATTTCAAAATGATCGCAGGAGAGAACTGGATCAAGCTGGATGCTCGGTTCACAAAAATTACCAACGAAGCTATACTGCACTTGGAAAAGAATATACACGAGAAGGAAAATGTGTATGAAGATCTAAAAAGTCTCGGTGAATGGGAAATAAAGGTCATGGCACTAAGACATTCCATGGACCTATCGAAGACATCCAACCATGAGCTATTCTCGGATCTCAAAGCCTACGAATTTGGTGAGAAGAAAAGACCGAGGAAGAGACAATTGTACCCAAAGCAATTTGCTCTAATTGTTAAGGATGGCAAGAGAGCAAGTCAAATAAGTCATTGACCCGGAGAAATAGCCCTGATGGTTAAAAGGTTCAACAAGTTTTCAATAAGAACTACAAGAGAAGCAAGGCGAATCCTCGAGAAGACACTCGGCTCCTTCCAAGTCAAGGAAGATAGGCCAACAAGAAGAAACGAGATCATCAAAAATTTGAATATCAAAGGTGACAATCCAAGAATGGAAAGAAGCGATCAAAGGTTGAAAATCTATCTTTGGGCTGTAGGCAACCAGGTCACTATGCCATTGATTGCCCATATCTGTAGTCAACAAATACGGGAATGAAGAAGAAAGAAAGGTCTTGAGAGAAAGAAAGACAAGAAAAAAAAAGGCAATGTTGGCTGCAGAGAGGCTGCTTTGAGATAGCCAAGTCAAGAGACATAGGCTGATTCAAAGAGTAGTGGTGACTACTCAAGTGACTACGAAGAAGAAGCCTTGATCTGTTTGATGGCCAAGGAACAAGACCAACTGACAAAGAAGATGAGGTACACTCTAACTCATCAAACTCAGATTCTAGTGATAGTGATTTGTGACACACACACTTCATCACCCACTGATCTTTATGATTCATTAGGCAAAATGATGAAAGATTTTGAACACATTAAATCCTCACACACACACTACTAAATGAGGAAAACAACCTACTCAAGAGCAAAACTCACGGTGACTAAGGGCCGAGTACTCTAAGTCAAATAGTGATGAGAATGAAAGTCTAAAGGTGAAAATACTAAGCTAATAGCGAGAGATAAGCTGCTATAGAAAAAGAGGAAAATGACCTCAAAAATGTGATTGCCTCATTTACTAAGGCATCTAAATCATTGGATGATCTTATTATGAGTCAAAGAGAATGTGCGGACAAGGCAGGCTTAGGATTTAATTCCTCTGCGCTATGTCAAGCTCAAAAGTGATTTTGGAAAAAGGATCTTCAAGCAATGAAGTATCTCAAAAATCCAAAACTCAAATGGTGCACACACATTTATTCCAAAGCACAATTACAAGCAAGCTGGCCTTGGTTATAAAGGAAAAGGAAAACGATCGAGTTGAGTGTCTTTGAGAGGGCAGTGAGAAGAAATTGGCCGAGTTCCTCAAAGCAAACTCAAATAGGAAATACTCTGTAAAGAAGAAAGCAGAGCTACCAAGAACTTGAGGAAGTTCTATAAAAGAAACACATATGATGGGAATGGTAGAAAATACCCAAACCAAGCTAATTGGAATGATGTGAACTATCGGCAAAGACTAAGGAATATAAGCCCAAATGGCAAAGGCACAGAACTCATCAAAGGCCATTCCAAAAGAGCTTTATGAGAACATATGCACCTAGGCACTACACTTGGAGACACCACAACTACCCAAAGAAGGCAATTGCTAAAACACATATACGGCATCTGAGACAAAAGAGCAGTTGTATGAACCTAGAATCCCCAAGCAATTTGCCAAAATTAATTATGATTATGGCGATAGATGGCAACCCCCTTAGAGTCAAATCATTTGGCTATAGGTTGGTTGGATCATCTTACAATACTAACCCCTCGGGACCCATACAAGTATGGGTACCTCAAACTTAATTTCCTTGATTGCGGGTTCAAGGAACAAGGTGAGTGCCAATGAACCTGGTACATGGATAGTGGTCATCCCGGACATATGACATGAAACAAGAAAAATCTGTCAAAATTCAAGGAAGTCAAAGGAGCAAAAGTCATATTTGGAGGAAATGAAGCTCGGGGAGAAATAAGAGGCATTGGATCCATCAAGAAAAATGGATTAGAAATCACGGATGTTGCATATGTTGAAGGACTCAACTTCAATTTGCTATGCATCACCCAACTACGTGACAAGGGTTATAATGTTGGATTTAACATGGGTATATGCCAAATCAAGGATCTTGAATCAAATGAAGTTGTGTTGCAAGGATGCGAGACAAAAAGAACATGTATGTCGTGGATTGGTCATTGCAACACCCATCACTGTCTGTCTTTTAGCAAAACACAACTAAATCAAGTTGGATGTGGCATAAGAAAGGTGAGTCACTGAATTTCAAAGCGATTAACAAGCTTGCCAAAAGCAATCTTGTGGAAGGACTTCGGACTCGATTATCAAGAAGGAGAATATATGTGACGCATGTCGAAGGGAAAACAAATCAAATCATCATTCAAAGAAAAGGCATGTCCATCTTCAACAAGAATATTGCATCTGCTACATATGGATCTATTCGGTCAGTTGAACCAACTAGCATAAGTGGAAAGAAATACACCTTGGTGGTAGTAGATGACTATTGAAGATATACATGGACAATATTCATGTGTAAGAAGAAAGAAACTCTACAAAAACTACCACTGGTGATGAAGAGGATTCAAAATGAGAAAAGCAAACCATTATCAAAATAAGATCGAGAGGAACTGAGTTTGTAAATGGTATAATAACTCATTATTGTATTGAAAATGGCATTGGTCATGAATTATCTGCGGCAAGGACTCCACAATGAGAATGGAGTTGCGAAAGAAGGAATAGAACTCTCAAAAGAAGCGCCAAGGACCATGTTAGGTGACGGGGTTACCAAAAGATTTTGGTGAAAGCGATAAACACAACATGCTACACACAAAATAGATGCATGATAAACAAACGGTAACAAAGACTCCTATGAGATTTGGACGGGAGAAAACCAAATGTTTCATATTTTAGAATATTTGGATGTAAATGCTTCATCCATAACAATGGCAAAGATAATCTAAAGGCTTTTGATGCTAAAGGCGATGAAGGTATCTTCTTGGGATACTCGGTGAAAGCAAAGCCTCTGAGTACTCAACAAGAGGACTATGGTTACGAGAGGAATCCATTCATGTGGTGTTCGATGAGCAAATGTAAATGGAGAAGACATTGAAGAATCATGATAAAATTTGAATCAACCAACCATGCGAGAAGAGTCCTATCTTTGTTGTTTGGAATTATAAACTCGGATGAAGATGAGATAGCTAAGTCTCAAAAGCATTTGGAAAATTTGCAGCTAAGTGATTACGAGAGAGTGATCAAGCTGATCAAAGCAACCACAATTTGAAGGCATGAATCGCTAACTTATTCCAACTTTGATGTAAGATGGTGAGAGACCATCCACGAGAACTAGTCATTGGAGATATAAGAGAAGGTGTCAAAACAAGATCGAGAACTCAACAAGATCTATGTTCACATGCTTTATCTCACAAATAGAGCCTAAAGATGTGTCACAAGCATTGGATGACACACATTGGATTCAAGCTATGCAAGAAAAGTGAATTAGTTTGAAAGAAATAAAGTATGGGAATTAGTTCAAAGACCCACCCATCAAAATGTTATTGGCACTAAATGGGTGTTGAAACAAGATGAGCGAGGAAGGTTACGTGGTAAGAAACAAAGCAAGATTAGTAGCCAAAGGATATTGCCAAGAAGAAGGGATAGATTTTGATGAAACATTTGCCCCTGTAGCAAGATTGGAAGCTATTAGGATGTTTCTTGCCTATGCGACTCACAAGAATTTTATTGTATATCAAATGGATGTAAAAGTGCATTCCTTAATGGTTTATTGGAAGAATAAGTGTATGTTGAACAACCTCCAGGGTTTGAGCGAGAAGACTCTTGGAGATAAGGTATACAAACTCAAGAAAGCTCTATATGGATTGAAACAGGCACCCGAGGCATGGTACGATACTTTGTCACAATTCACGGATGAGAATGGATTCACAAAAGGAAAAGTGGATAGAACACTCTTGAGAATTCAAGACGGGGAAGAGCATCTTGCTTGTTCAAATATATGTGGATGACATCATTTTTGGATCCACAAACAAAGAGTTTGTGTGATAAATTTTCAAACCTCATGCAAAGCAAATTCGAAATGAGCATGATGGGAGAGGTGACATTCTTCCTTGGACTCCAAGTGAAACAATGAAGGATGGAACCTTCATAAGTCAAATAAAATACACCATAGATTTAATGAAGAAATTTGGTATGGAAGAGAAGTCTTCCGTGAAAATACCAATGAATACATCGATCAATATGGACATGGATGCGGATGACAATCCTGTAGATCAAACAAGATACATAGCACTTATTGGATCATTGCTTTATCTCACAAGCGAGGCGGACATCACCTTTCTTTGTAGGTGTATGTGCAAGCTTTCAATCTGCTCCAAAAGAAAAGCCATATGGCTAAGCTAAGAGGATCTTGAGATATTTGAAAAAACCAAGAAGTTGGCTTATGGTATCAAAGGAAGGTGGATTTAAACTAATTGGCTATTCGGACTCGACTATCTTTGGATGTAGAGTTGAGAGGGGAAGAGCACCTTAGGCACATGTCAAATGCTTGGAAACAAAGGCTAATTTCTGGTTTAGCAAAAACCAAAATTCAATAGCCACTCTACTGGTGAGCGAGAATACATAGGCTTGCAGGCATTTATTTGTGCCCAAGTCCTATGGATGAGAGGCGGTGAGAGACTATGAAGTTGAAGAAAAGGAAATTCCAATCATGTGTGATAACACAAGTGCAATTGCAATCACTCAAAATCTGTTGTTGCACTCAAGAACAAAGCATATCGATGTCGGATATCACTTCATAAGAGATCATGTTGAAAAGAAGGACATCACCTTGAATATATTTCAAGCGATAAGCAGTTAGGTGACATATTCACAAAACCATTATGTGAGTCAAGATTTGAAGAACTCAAGCATGAGTTAGGGTTAATTGGTGGTGACACTCGGAAGACTCAAAGAAAAGAAATGAAACACAAAAAGGGAAAAAGAGTGAACTCTCAAATCGCTAAGTGAATCACCAGTATCGGAAAGACAACTATACCGAATTAGGTGACAATTTGAGTCACTAGGAGAAGCTGTGAGAAGAAGGGTTAAATCAACTAAGGGATAAGTGAGTCATTTATGAGCAAAGTGACAAAACGCGATCGTTTTTACTAAGCGGGAATGTTTTTAAGAATGAGCGTCGGCATAATTATGGCGTGTCTGAGGCAAAAGCGCACACAAGCTTATGATTGGATATAAATCTTTGCCGCATTAAATACGAGACATTAAATGCTAATCGGCATGCAAAATCTAGCTATTGATTTCGATCACATTTCAAAAACCACCGCACGTCCTTTCATGAACCATACTTAAACCATTTTCGTCCGTTTCTCTCACACATTACTAAAATTGTTCATTTCTCTCTCTCGGGAAGCAAAGGCAAAAACTCTCTCAAAACCCTATCAATCTTCAAATCACATTCTAAGTTTCATTCGGTGAAATACTAAAAAATGGCATCGACTCATGATTTTGCCAAAATAGGAAAGCAAATCCACACCAGGGTCTCTTGTGGATTTCGAGGGTATGGTAAAATAGGAGTCGATGGCGCCCTCGTAAAGAAGATCGCTGAAAAACTCGAAGCGTCAGGGATAAAACCATTTTCGGCGATGGAGTTCCCGATGACCTATGTGGAGGAGGTCGCACGGTTCTACGTGAACGAGATTCACGATGAGGGGATCAAATCCTCTATTCACGGGAAGGAGTTCATCATCATGCCAAGGATTTGGCGAACACCGCTTTGCTCACTCTGGTGAAAGGAGCACGAGAAATCAATGAAGGTGATGTTGACTTGGCTCTTTGCTTGGAAGGAAGTAGCCAAGGCGACTATCTTTGAAAAATAGTCTACACACTAACAAGAAGGCTTTGAAGGAGGACTACCACAAATTGTTGGACATCGTTGCCAAATGCATAGACATCAAATTTGGCGGCTTTGACCAAGTATCAGCAAAAATTGATCGTAATGGCTGCGATCATTGAAGAAAAAGAAAGTGAATGGCCCAAATTTGCTGGTTTGTCTACGGACTGGAGCGTTGGGAACAAATCCTTCAAGGAGGGTGGAACGTTTGGAAGTTCCTAGGATACGGATGCAGTGATCGGCGGTGATGGAGGTAAAAGGAGTCCCTCTTCGACATGGAAAGGCGTTCCATGTAAACAAGAGGATGTTCGAGATCAAACCTCTCAGGCGCACGAGAAGAGAGCCTACGCTAAGAGAGCTAATACAAGTGAGGGAATCGGTGACCACGAAGATACATATGTCTCCTCTCCACCAAAGAAGAAGGTGCCTCTGCGGTGCTAAGAAGAATCTTTGCCCTGCAAAGAAAGAAAAAAATCTGCTCCTGCCCTGCGGTAGAGTCACCTACCCCCGCAGCCGTGTCTCTGCCCGCGGCGGCGCGCGGAGAAGAAATCTCAAATACCTTCTCCGGTCGTCAAAAAGAGAGAAGCTGATAAGCAAGATGGCCGGCTCCTCGGAGAAGAAAACGAAGATCGACCCGACCCGCCCCAAGACTCGAAGAAGAAACTCTATCCGAACAGAAATCCCTCTGGTACAAACAAAGAAAGAAAAGAAGAAGAATTTTCAAATGTTAGAGCTTGAGAAACCAGGTGAGTCGACCACTCATTTGGAGAAGATACCCGAGGCTGCTGGAGAAGTGGAGTCTCAAAAATGATTGATGAAAGCGCCAAGTCTGCTTGAGGCCGTCGCGAGAAGCAACTCGATGACCAGTGTAAACAGAACAAGCGAGAACAAAGGCACAAGCGAGGCAACCAAATCACTGTTGACAGGGCTATTTCTCCACAGTATGCAGGAGAAGGCTGCTGAAGGTGTCGGCGGTGAGTCTGCTAACCTTAATACGGAAACGAGGGCCAACAAGAGGAAGATGAAGGCGATGTAATCATGCACTCTCCATTGTATCCGGACATTCAAAATCGAAATGCAAGAGTGGAGAAAATGGAAGGTGAGCCTATCCAGTGCGGTTTGAAAATCCGAGTTCATTCTTTGAGGAAGAAGAACTCTTGATTTCTTGAGGTGGACACGATGTTGCAAGCCCTTGCGAGGACAATTGCATAAATGTCGGAAATTCGAAAAGAAAAAGCGAGCAGGCTAAAGCGGCGGTGAGGGCGCAGAGGCACGTGAGAAGGCGGATCATCGCCCTATCACGGCACCCTGAGAACATACACATCCTCACTTTGGCGTCCTATCGAGAAAGTGATGAGGATGCGGACCCTGTTATTCTTTGCCACGGAAGAGTTGCAAATATAGCAAGCAATGCAAGAATCGAGAATACTTCATGAGCAAAGAATGATGGAGGGACCAGGAGAGTCCTCCAAAACACGGTGAAATAGACCCAATGGGAGTGGTGCGACATATTGCCACCGTTGTTCTTGCCACCACTTGACTCACTCGGAAGAAGAAATTAAGGAAGCGGCGATGGCGGGATAGTGGGGACCCGGTCGAGCAACCCTAATGAAGGTGTCTTACCACCTGCCCCAACGGTGAATACTCGGTAGAAAAGCCGAGGAGTCGGAGGCGAGTGACCCCATTCAAGTCACTCGGTGGTGTGCCGGTGAGGGAAACTCCTCCACTCTGGCAAGGTCGGAGGATCTTTGCGGTGACTCACAACGAATCTAGGAGCGTGAAGTGGAGAAGGAACAAACACAAAGTACACAACAAGTTGTCATCAACGAGGCTCGGACGATTGAGGCTGTCTCGGTGAGTGCCAAGCTGCTCGAAGGCTAATGACGGCTGGCGATGCGGTCGAGGCATAGGAAGGAACAACCCTGGGAGTTAACACTGGCGCGAAAGTGCAATCCATGGAGTTGAGACTCAATGGATGCCACCACGAGAAGACCCTAAGGCAGTGACACATTGTCGATAGGGATGTCAAGGCCTCATTGCTAGATTGAGGCTGCGAGGAGGTAATGAAGGCCAACGGGAGGTTGAGACTTCCGGGGTAAAGAAAAGTGAAATCTGAGAACATCCCTTACGCTATCATTGATCCATCGAGAAAAGGAGATAAGTGCCCTTCCACGATTCCCAAGATAATCGATGTAACCTTTGCGGGATCGAAGGAGAGCGATGGCGAGTCATCTCCTGTGGTGATCAAAAGACTCGGTGAGGATGTTCCAACCACGAGTAAGTCGACCTCAAGACTACTCGTCAAACTTACAACTTTGATGATGAGCCACCCATGGAAATCTCATCATCGTCCGGTGACGCTTCCGATAAGGCCGAGGACGATCAACTCAATTGGAAAAACCAGTGAGACCGACGCGAAGCTGTTGAGACAGTGAGGCTCGCAAAGGCAGGTCAAATTTACAATAGACCCGGTTGAAACAGAGTCAGCTGCGCGAGGCTCCCAAGCTGCGAGGGGTTCGACTCCACAAGGAACTCCACGAGCACCACTCATCATTGAACAAATCCCGATTTGCCCTTGATGATCCCTTTGTAGAATCATTTCCCTTCTCTCGGAGGTACCCGACCTCCCCCGAAGAGTCGAGAAAAGAGATCTCGGCGCTTCCACGAGACGAGATCTGTCATTCCATCGGATACCATCGTTCGGTGATTATGATTTTGGCATTTTGCTGGCCGTCAGTCACCTTGAGAGGAACAAGCGAAGTTCGGGAGGTGTTCAAAGCATTATTTGCTAAAAATTGAAGCGGATGGAGAGGCACCAGGCCTCGATGGACATGAGGCTGGATACGAGAGATGCCAACCTACTGGCGACTTGAGAGGCATAATAGTGAGAATCCGGGAGTGGTGGCAACAAATGATCAAACAATGCGTGTAGAACAAGCTAGATATTTGAGAACATTGTTCAACAAAATTGGTATGGCGGCGAGAATCTTGATGCAAAGACAAAATTGAAAGAACACATTGAGCACATGCATGAATCTCACCTTTGTTGAGATAAAGGCTGTTTGCGTGAGCAAAATAAGAATGAGCTTACTGCGTATGGAAGAAAACATGGATCGCAAATTGATCTTCTCATGGTGAGATGAAGTTGATTAAAGTTGAATCAACGCTACTCGTTCGAGTTTCTTGCGCAAGCATACTCCACAATGAGACGGCGAACTCGGCTATCGGATTTCGACTTCTTGCTCACTAGTTTGTTTCGGGGGTTTCTCTCACCTTTGATGATGCCAAAAAGGGGGAAGAGGAATACCTAAAAGCGCTAAAGAGATCGGAAGTTGAGAAAAGGAGGGAGCGACTACGAAGGAAAGACAGTGAGGAAGTATCAAGAGAAAAGAAAGGGAAGTCTGTTGAGGGGGAAGGATCGAAAGATGTGACCTTGATGATTGCTAAAACCCCCAACAAGGTCTTGTCGCGGTGATATTATCAACAAACTCGATGACTCTGCCACTCCAACACTCTTTGTATCTATGGTGAAAAGAGAAAAACGATTGAAGCGGGGATGGAGGAAGTGGAAGGAAGGATGAATGCCCGAGTTATGGATATCTTGAAACAACATGGAGGCATTCGGTGAAGCGAGAGACACTTATGCCATCTCGGATGCGGAGGCCGAGCAAGATCGGTTGATGAATTTAAAACGCTCGCATCCCGAAGGATACTTCGCAAACATGTCCATGGCTCAAGCACAGGACTTATCTTGGGAAAAAGGGTCTCACACTATGTGAAGAAGGCTGACGACGTGACGGACTACCGACATTCCTCTGCTTTGGTCACTCCGCTAGTCACTTAGGAAGAAGAAGACCCCGATCAATACACGCCCGAGGAGGAAGAGGTAGAGGAAGAAGCGTGGTGGAGGAAGAGGTTTGAGACACAGACCTGCCCAAAAACATTGAGTACATAGATCCAGGCAAGAAAGGAGGGATCTCTTGAAATTTGGTTTTGTGAAGTAGCCAATCTGCAAGTGGCTTAGAACAATCTTGAGTATGTGAAAAGAATTGAAGAAGAAAATAAAAGACAAACTCAGCTATGGGAGGAAAGACAAAGAGAGACTAAGAAGAGATGAAGGCTGCCCAGTAAGGCGTATGAAAAAGATGAAGAAAGCGGTGAAGATGAGAAAAAGAGAAGAAGATCAGAAGATGACAGAGCTGAAGAAGATGAAAGAAGGAGGCAGCGAAGGAGATGAAGTGTTGTTGTCCACCCCTTCATGTATCTTACTATGTAAATACATTTTATGTAAGTCTTCTGTAATAAATCTGTAAATTCTCTATTTTTGCGTAGACATAGATGTTTGCTCTGATACACCTTGTAAACAGTTGTGTAAAGGACAAGAATGTTATGATCAATAAAAGGATTGATTCTACGCATACATTCTCTGTGAATGCACTATCTGTATGTATCTTTGCTATTTACATTTTGAATGTATAAGTTTTGGCATCATCAAAAAGGGGGAAATTGTTGGGAAATCATTTTATAGATTTTGATGAATGCCATGTAAAACTTAGAATATGAAGTTGGCACCCCATTTTTGTTGTAAACTACATTGTAATAGATAGGGCTGTCAGTGAGTTAAGTCGACTATGCCTAAACATGCAAGAAGACAAATGGAGACTAGAAGAAGGAAGACTCATTGAAAAGGCAGTGAGTATGGCAAAGAAGGGAACTCATTTGAAGATGCGGTTGAGTAAAGTATCGATCAAGTCAACTCAAGATAGCCAAGTCTCAAGTTGAAGTAGCCGGAAGAGTCATCGATGATTGGAGGTGACTCGAAGTCACCTGGGAAGTTAAAGAAGCTACTTGATCAAGTCAAGACAATGAAAAGAGTCCGATTTGCCGCGAGAAGTCAAGAAAGTTACTTAAATAAGTAATATCTCCATACTACCTTTCTTGAAGTCCTCGAGTCCCGAAGCGTGCAAGCGGAATAAACTAATGGGAAGCAACGCACCATGTCGAACTACGAAAAGTGAAGAACAATTCATACGAGGAAGTGGCAATTCAAGGATCGCAACAAGACAAGCCAGCGACCACAAGTGTCTTTTGAAAATAAGCCTATCTCTTCAACGGGCAAATTTTCAAAAGAACACTATAAAAGGTGAGGAGTTTATTTGAGAAAAGGTTACCTCGTGACCTTGTCCCGGACCCACGAACATTTCAAGCAAACATTTTGAAGCTGTAACCTAAAATATTCTCAAATCATTCAAGATTAATCCTCAAGCCTACATTACGAAGAAAATCAATCCAACACTCACTTGTGAAGGAAAGATAACTTCAATCAGTTGAAGAGGAAATTGTTGAAGAATCAAGGGGTCTACATTCCACGGAGGATTGTAGAAAGGTTCAAGGTCGAACAGTCTCAAGTTTTGGAGGGCTTCGTGATCAAATCCAAGGAGCTTGAGCAAGTGGGTGTAGTAGCAAGGCAATTTGCCTGTGAAGAAGCTGAGTCGTCGAGAAGCAAGCTGCGTGACCAAGGCATCTCAAAGCGAGTCTCAAAGGATCAAGTATTTGTGTGATCAAGACTTGTCTGTCTTGTTACCACTCTGTACAGTAATGATCAATACTTAGTGGATTCTCCGGGAGTTGGAGAAGAGAGGAGTAGAAGAATTACCCCATCTTGAACCTCTATAAAACTTATCGTGTCATTTACATTTTAGCACTTTAATTCCTGCATCTTATTTGTTTAACTCTGTTTGATAAATTTTCTATCCACGTGATAATCTCTAAGTACTAAAACCAAGTATTAAATCAAAACTAAACCAAATTTTAGGGTGTTAAGTCTTAGTGAAAATAAAAGCAGATTAAGCTAAGTCTTTAGTCTTACCAACTAAGTTATTCTATCACGGCTCGGTCAGTGCATTGAGTAACTAACTCTCTTGATTAACTAAATTAGTTGTCCACGAGGACATGGTGTGTAGTATATCTACTCGAACTTTTAAAAGGACTAAATCGAAAAGTTGGTAAGGTTTATTCAACCCCCTTCTAAACCTTACACTCACACCCTTGGGACCTACATTGATGTTTCCCAAAATCTCAATTCCATTGCAAAGGTCAAATAAAATCATGTATCTTTCCAAAATCATTCCTTTTCAATCATGTAACTATGAATCTTTAGTTGTGAGCAACATTGAAATTTCGCTAATTAAAAATTTTGTTCTAAGTTTCATCCATATAATAAAACATGAGGCAATATTTTCTCAAGATTTGTAATTCTAATGACATGTTCATTATTATTTATAAGATTGAAACATGTATTTTCATTTATTTTGATGTACTACTTTTATATTATGGTCTGGGGGGGGGGAATCACTTTTTAGCTACAAACATAAACTGCATGAAGTATAAGGAACGGCTAAAAGGTGTATATGAATCTTGCAGTATCATATGAAGTCAACAAAATCATATCAGAAATTAGAGCATACTCATATCAAACAAATTAAGCAATTTCAACATCATCATCATATGTATAAGTAGCATAAACCAAACATACTGCCAAACATAGAAAACGAAATTAGCAGAGTACAAACATATATCACAAAAATATCAAACAGAAAAATTTATATCTAATGGTCATAGTAAAATTTACATAATATAAAAAATAATTTTCTATATATAAAAACTATAATGAATATAATTTCATATTAAATAAAAAATTAAAATTTTCTTATATAATATATATACACATAATACTATGTATGGATATATGTAATATATATAATATTTGGATGCGTATTTTGAGATATTTTATTCAATAAAATAAGTATTTTTAATTAAATTAATTAACTTCAATATAATTCTATACAATTATGACCATATGAGTATATCCAAATAATAACTATACATATATCGTATGTGAGGCCCCATAGTTTTATACCTATAAATCAGGCATTTGGTTATATATTGGAATGATAGTTCAATTCGACTAGTCGAGACATGCTAATTGTTTTATTTTTCTCTACAAGCCTACACATGTGCCATGATCGATCTATTTTTAAAAAAACTCCATAAATCCCACTTACCCGTCTCATTGTCGGTCGCACATAACTGTAATTTGACTGATTGAATGATCGATTGATCAAGTGAATAAATGATTAAGTATTTTGTGAACCCTATGTGGTAGTGTCGGTTCTAGTGAGCTGGGAAAAGGTTGGATCTTTGATCGGCAGCTCGATCTGCGGTCGGGATTCACCGTCCTTGGTCCTAATCCCACCACTGGAGAACGGAGTGTCCAACGGGCGAAGTGGGTCGTAGTATCGGTATAATCATGAGTATGACATTCTCTGGGCAAAAGGCTTGAGGTAAAGAGATGTCGAGCCGCTGGAGTTATAAGGTAGTAAGTGGGATTCGGCTAAATTGTGCGTGTGGAGCGATAAGGAGAACGGAGGAGTTTCGACGCCTAATCAGCGTGATCCCAGTGTTTAGTGTTTATGTGTTCAACTAGTGATGGCACTTCGGTGCAAGTGATTGTTAAACTAGTGATAGCACTTTGGTGCAAGTGAATGTTGAACTATTGGAAGCACCTCGGTGCAGTGATTGTTATCTTCAATGAATGCACTATGGTGCTAGTGATTGAAAAGTGTTTGATTGTATTTATATTTTTAAAACTCTCATATAAATAACTAAGTGATTACATAGCGCATTGTCATAGGTGCATTATCGCATAAAAGCTTATTTCACCTCAAAAAAATTTTGTCACGTCACCGACAAAACCATTGATATAAATGCATTAACCCACTTTGGATGCATCATGTTCTTTTTAAAAAAATGAAGGAATCTTTTTACACAGAAAGTCCCACTCAATGGGAGACCTTTGACAATTAAATGTGTCCATCGCATCAAAGTAAAATTAGCCATACTATTACACACGCACCCACCCACTGAGGCTTTTCTCACCCCCACCATTTCATTTTATACCTTTTTCCGGAGGACCAAACGGGTGATGCGGAGGGGCCTATGAGGTGCGGGATTAATAGCCAACGTGCGGCTCGGGAATAAATGTAATAGATTCTTGGGGATGTTGTCTTATAGTTTTTATTATTTCATTTTTATGTGATTAAACTTTGTATAGTTATTTTTAAGTATTGTCTTTGGGAATTTAGTATTTAGCTCCTCATGAGCAAAAACTTATTTCGGGTGGCAACCCGATATACCTTGGAAACCTCGGGGAGACAGTATATGTTGGAGCAGAACTCCGTGAATCTATTTTACCTGCCTTTAGAATGTTGAATGAATTTGGGCGTGGCAGTATGGTATCAGAGCTTGGTTTGTAATAAGGAACTTACGCCGAGCAAACCCAGGATAGGACCCTCAACCTGTGTTGGGATTATCGCTACTGCCTAAGCCCTAGGCTAAATCTTATGTGCTTAATTAGGGATCTCTTGTATCAATATGTTGATTAGAGGCTTAGTCGATATTGATTCGACTTTTACTTGCATAGTATTCGGATATAGTTGCCTTTCTTTTATGATTCCTTAGTATTGAAGAGTTACTGATTAGTGATTGGTGTACTTTAGGTATGGACCCAGACTCTGCATTGTGGACTAGCTGTGGTACGAGAGGGAGCGAGCTGATATGGGCGATGCCACGACGGGACTATGCTCATTTGGACCAGGCCGCACATTATCGAGAGGAGCTCCGATGGGGCAAGCGGCAGCTCCCAAGCACTCGAGGGCAGACTTGCAGCGGCCAATGAGATGATTGCGGACTGACCTCGGCGATGGGGTCAACAGAGACCCAGCGCATGCGAGTGGCGATTCACGAGTGGAGAGACAACTAGACTACGCCGGAGCACAACACCAAGATCTTGGATCGCCATGGCGCCTTAGGTTGTTCGGACCACCACAGAAGCGGCATAGATAGATTGATGAGCTACATTCGCATTATACGGTAGGACGCTCAAATTAGGGACCTTGATTTGAGTGTGCGATGTACAGTACACCGATGCGATTCTTGAGAGGAGGCCATGATCAATTAATTGATATTTTTATAATTAGCCAACCTTGATTATGATAATTCTATTTTATCTAATTTATTTTTATTTTATTTAATTAGTACTATATTTATTAAATTCTATTTTTACTATTTAATTTAGTCCAGTAACTATTGGATTAGTAGTAACATCTTATTTATAACAAATATGATTTAATTACATTGTATGACATTAGTAACTTTGACTTATATATGTAATGATTATATATAATATATAGTTATATATATAGTATATTTTATAGAGCATAGATTTATATTTAGATATGTACATTGGTAGTACCTAGTATAAGTGTAGTGTGGGCTTTTAGACCACTTATTATCTATCAATAGCCTAAGCCTACATCACCACCCATAAGCCCCGATTAAAATGGAAAGGTAATAATTATTCCTACTAACCCACTTCCACACTCCATTTGCATGCTCTATATACATTTTTCCATGCAAAAATCTCATTTCCCTATACAAGCTATCAAATTGATGGACAAAAATAATAGTAATGATGATAGGGTGAACGAACATGAGCTTTGAAATGGAATAATGAAGAGTTTTCGTTCATTCTTTCACTTAAACCATTCATATCTTTCTCTACCCACTCATCTCCCACCAAATTATTAATCCTCAAGGAAGCCAAAAAGAGAAAAATCAAATTCCTCTTGGCACTAAAGGACCGAGAGTTATGCAAAGAAAATCCAAAGTAGGAAAATTTTCTTTTACCTTCCCAAATGTACTTCTCTTTACCTTAACTTCTCATGTAACCATTATAACTCCATTTCACCATAAGACTTGATGAAGGAGCCTAAGTTGGAGGCTCTAAGGGAAGGGACTTCTTCAAATTTTAAGCCAACACTTCTACAAAAACATCAAGGTGGGTGTCAAAACTAAAACCCTCTCTATATATATTTTTTAAATGCATGAAGCTGATTTTTTTACATCTTTTATGACCATATTATGTTATAAAATGATATTCATGTTGAGAAAATTTTAATTTCGAAAGTATGCTCATGTTTCGAAAGTGAAATGTGACAAAAAGCATGTTTGATGCCATTTTTGTGTCCCAATTTGAATCTAGAAATTTTCTAACTCATGTATATTCATGTGATGATATTTTTCTATATTATGGTGTGATTTATTGTGGATTTATGGGAATAAAATTGTTGGAGCCAAAATGATATTTTTGGACCTATTGTGTGATTAATATAACTTGGAGGACCTAATTGTAATTTTCAAAACTGACCTGGGCTGGTACCAAAATGACATATATTTTGACACCTACAAATTGTCTGTGTATGGTTTTAGAGGTTAAAACATAAATTTTAAGCTAACAGTCAAAAATTGCAAATCTTGTAAAAATAAGGGGCTAAATTTATAAATTCCAAAAATTCCAAAAACGGAACACGAAAACTGAAATTTTTAATCTTAAAATATTATTTATAATCTAGATGTGAAGCTCTCGATTTTATGCAAGCGCGTATTTGGTTCACTTATAAATCATGTGTCACGCCCAAACTTATGATACTATAATAATCAAAATATATTATCTATTAACAAAAAGAGCGTAATATTCATATTGTTATTACAAGCCAAACGTACATCGTAACAAAATTACAACACGCCCAAACTTACGATACTATAATAATCAAAATATATTATCTATTAACAAAAGAGCGTAATATTCATATTGTTATTACAAGCCAAACGTACATCGTAACAAAATTACAAGAAAGGAGAAAAATTGACCAAGTCTACAATTCCTATAAGTAAAACTATTATTACAATCATTATCCTGGCCAAACACGTCATATATGCATATATATAGGGATGTCATCAAGGCCTCTAGCAAAATACTTATGTTCGGCACTAGCTAATCGGATGGAAATCCTCAACTCCTTCGTTGTCACCTGGATTCTCACTGAAATATATTTTAGAAAATATGCGTGAGGAAAAAAAAATCCTCCATGAGTGGTGTAGGTGTGCGGTGTGACTTTTTAGAAAAATTTAATGTTAAGAAAGATTGATTAATTTTTATAAGTGAAATCGTTATCGAGTTCAATAACAACATGCACTCTATCAATTTGTAACACAATTAATTCCAAATGTCACATTAACGGAGAGGACCGTTCATTAACGGTAAGTGACCCCCTTTCTCCTTATCACTCCTTTATGCGTTGGCGTAAAGCCTTACCCCCTTATTGCACCACACTACAACTCGACTCTCCACACTGGGGCTCGCAAAGCCCGGAGAAATCATATTCCGAATATACGATCCTACGACCCACTTCAACCCTTGGAACACTCCGTCCTTAGGCGGTGGGATTTGGTTGTGGATAACGAAGAACCTTTAAGACCATGAGACCCTTGCACGACCGGCCAAACTCACTCTATCCACACCACACTAGGGCCCGACACTTACCAAATATACAATACACATGAGCAATGCATCAAGCAAATAATTTTCTTGAGCAAATTGACAATATCATTCTAATTACGAAATCGATTAGGCAAATTAATAAATAACAGATTAATATTTCTTCCAGATCATGTAACCAATTTTGAAAAATAATTTATTTAGGTATGGTAACAGTAATCTATCCTAACCAATTAAATCTACTACAAAATTAAATTTATCAATTCATGAAGTAATGTGCCAGTAGTTTAATTATTTTAATTGGCGTGCCAACTTTATTCATTGGTTAATGAATTCAATTTTCTTTTATAAGTGGTTTTATTAGTCAGGTTCATTAAATCCACAATATATTAATTATAAATATTTTAAATTCATTTTTTTCATCCTTAACATTACAAAGTACATGATTTTCGAATTAATATACTAAAACTGATATATATATATATATATATATATATATATATATATATATATATATACACTTAATCATATTAGAGGTTTAAAAGCAATTATTTGGGTTTACGAAATTCAGCCTAATTTCAAAATAAAGCCAATCAAACGACATGAACAAATCCAATTTACTATTAGGTAATTCACAAATTTGTACAATTAATAGAATATTAACTGACAAAGAACGAATGTTATTTAAGTTAATATGTTAATATATTTAGGTGAACACTTCTTGGTCCTATTTCATCAGTTAAAAATGAGGCAACTAAGAAGAATACAACCAAGCAACCTAATGTACAAAATAGCATGAAATCCAGGTTGCATATGTAATATTCATGGTATGAATTGGGGAAACTTATAATTAATATAATAAAATCTTAACACCCATTTAACTTGTTGGGTGAAGTTTCCCTTTCCACTAAACTTCAACTTAATTATTTTTAATCAAAACTAATTCACAGGAAAAGGAATTCATACTAATGATTAAAACTTTAAGCTTAGAAAACCACTCACCCATTCCAAAATTGGTTAGCTTTCTTTCGGTTCTCTCTTTTTTTTTTTTTTTTTTTTTCTTTTTCGCTGCCTTTCTTCCTTACGTCTGTGAGGCTTTTCTTTTCTTTGTTTTTGTTTTTTTGTTATTATTATTTTTTAAGTCCTTATCATAGAACCAAATTAAGCTTCTTAACCCCACGTGTATCCGGCTATCCTTATATATTGCTTAGTGTCAAAGTAGCTAAGCAAGTGGTGGCACATTTTAGATAAGTTTTTTTTTCTTTTTCCATTCTTACTCCTATCAGCTAATAGGTATATATATATATATATATAGGAGGTTAAATGAGACCACATATTATAGTGAGACAATGTAGACTCATCTCAATCCTCCTTTAGTTATATCAATGGCTAAGATAAATAGGGGTTATAATTACATTAAATATTTAATTAAATCAAAATAAGGGTATAATAGTCAAATTGACCAAGTGGGGGACCATCTAAATATGGAATCAGTTATTAGGAGGAGAGAAAATCACGTGGGGAGAGAGAAAATCGCATGAGAAAATGACTCAAGATGTTGTATACTTATCATATATTTGATGTATATTTAACACTATTTTACAGTATGTTTAGCATAATTTTACTGCATATTAAAATGGTCAAACAAAAATATGTGAGAAACGTGAATCAAGGAATCAGTTATATATAGAGAGAGAATCACACTCATTAACATGTGAGGACCGTGGATTAAGTAAATCAATTATAGAGAGAGAAAATCACGTTCATTATTGTCTTTGTATATTTAGCATATATTTGATGTACACTTAACACTATTTTTGTTGTATGTTTAACATAATTTTACTGCATATTAAAATGGTCAAACGAAAAATATAAGTATATAACAAAACACATCTAAGTATACAATAAAACACACATAAGTATACATAAAAAAACATAAATACACAGCAACATAAATACATACATAAAAAATCAACTACTTATACAAAAAACACATTTAAGTATACATGAAAAACATCTAAGTGTACAATAATTCCTAGTATCGTTTTATCGTCTTCTTCACCAATCCTTGATCCTATCATTTATTCGGAAACCCCAAAAATAATTGTATCCTCCCACAAATTGCAAATACCAACATGTTGTTCTCTCGATTCAATTAGCACCACTCTAGAAACAAAATCAGACCAACTCCATTTAATGATTTTCAAAGGTTATGTATGTTTTACGTATTTAGAAGTGGGGAAAAAGGGTTATGCAACGAGCTTTCCGGATTGTGGAAAAAGGTATTTTTTTGTGAATTGGTTATCGGAAATTTTGCCCTATTTGGATCTCTCAATATGAGAATGAAAGGAATGGAAAATTGGTTTTGAACATAATTTGGCGAAGGTACGGTGGGAGGAGATCTTATCAAAGATGGCCGGGAGACAATGGATTGCCTTCATTGTTTTGGTGATGGTGGCGAGAGGAGATCGACTTGATGGTGTGTGTGGTATTTAATTAATTATACAATTACAATGATTTTCGGGTTTAAAATAAATTGAAAATGATTATTAAATTGGATAAATCCCAACCATCTAAAATTAAAGATGTGTGGCGTGGGTCTCACTCTAATTATCGGTCTCATTTGATCCTATTCCTATATATATATATATATATATATATTTGTGTTTTGACACTTTATGAAACGAGTTATCCAAATTAAGTATATAAATAAATATGTATATTTCAATTAAGGCCTAGAATTTAAATTTTAACAATTTAAATAAACTGAAATACATATTATTCTTAATATATATTCCACCCAAAAATTTGGGATGACTCAAAACTGAAAAATTATAGGAAAATACCACACAAAATAAATCCATGTACAAAATTTACTATATTACAAGTAGTGAAATTTCGGGGTCCTACACTATGTACTATTTTGACTATTTTACCGCGTCACTTTGACGGATACATATTATTAATAAATATATTTTGCATTTAATCTCATTTATTTATTACTTTTGATCATGATTCTTGTTAATTTATTTTACTTTAATGATCACTTGATTGATCATTATTATTATTATTGCATTTATTAGCCACTTTAGAATTTTAAGAGACTATTTATTTTAGAAACTTATACCTTATATAAATAAGAAATTGATTTAGAATAAGTGATAATGAGACTTATAAGTGATCAAGGAAATCAATATTTATTTTGGAGATTGATATAATTCATCTATTATCATCAATTTTGGGACAAAAAAAAAATATGGATACCACATAAAACATACATAGTGGACGGCAAGTGGGATTTTGGAATAGAAATACCATCCAACTCTTGTACACATACACTTATGTAATCATCTTGTGTATTGTTACATCATTAATACAAACCTTATACACAATATCTTATACATCAATTCTTTAATATTAAATTTTCCAACATGTTGGAGTCTTCCCAATATTCTATTCAAACATTCCCTCTATTCTCTCAACCCCATTCTTCCATGCAAACCATACCTTTGACCACCCATTTTGTCTACATGCAAGAGACATAATTCAAGACATGAAAATTGATCAACAAAATTCTCTTCTCTCTCTCTCTCTCTCTCTCTCTCTCTCTCTCTCTCTCTCTCTCTCTCTCTCTCTCTCTCTCTCTCTCTCTCTCTCTCTATGTTGGACGGCCATAAGGCCAATTTCACAAAAACAATTCAAAAATTCATCCAACACATTCTTCATTCAAGCAATATCCTCTCACTTCTCTCTAGACATTCTCCTCCTTCTCTGTACAAACTCTTCTTCATATCTTCAAAAACTTAATCAAAATTTGAAAAACTCCTTCCCTTTTCTTCATAAAATTCGGACCCTCCCTATACTACAAGGTAAGAATTTTGTTCCTTCTCTTGTCTTGATATCATCTAACTACCTTCTTTCACTCATTAACTTAAGTTTTGAATTTTGATTTGAGGTACACTTAGAAGACTTGGAAGATCTTAAGAGCCTTACCATCATCTTGAAAGGGACTTCAGGACTTTGAAGATTTTGAAAAGAATTTGGACTATAAGGTAAGAAATGGGATATTTTAGTACATTTTCTTCTTCTCTTCTATTTTCCAAAATTTTGATACTCCATTTTCATTTTGGAGTTTTAGGGGCTGACCTTAAGAGTTGGTTTAAGAGTGAGCAAGGAGACTCATTTTTGAGACCTCTACTAGTCTTATTTCATCTACTATAGAAGGTAAGTGTAGTTTTACCAATTTTCTTCACCTCTTTCTTCTTCTCCTTAAATTTTTAACCTCATTTTCTAACTCCTATATTGTTTTGATATTCCTTGACTTAGGGGCTGACCTAAGTCACTTCTTCTTCAAGTGTGATTTATTCCATTTTTCACCAACAAATTTATTTCTAAGGTGGGTGGAAATATTCTTTCAACTTGTAGGTGTTTTTATTTAAATGCATGTAGTATTTTAATTTTGAGCACTTGATATATATATATATTATGTATTGCATATCAATTTCATGTATCAAGTTGAAAAAATTCTCAAGTATGGCTCAAAAATGCTATTTATTGAAAAATAGGTGCATGCATATACACTTTATTATTGTATTTGATGAATTCTTGTATGAAATAGACATGCATGGGTATGATCTTTGAAATTCATGTTTTATATGACTTATAACCTGGACAAGTCAAGCATAATTGATTAAATTTTAATTTTTGGATTTAAAATGCAAAAATGGAAAGTTGGTGGACTTAATTGCAAGAAAATAAAACTTAAGGGACCCCTATGTAATTTTCAAATTTTAGGACTGTACTCCGGTTCAAAAATGATGTTTGGACATTTTAACAAAGTTTTAAGAGTTTTAAGATAAATAAAATCAACCTTTAAAAGCCCAAGGACTAGATTGTAAAATTTTAGAAGTTTAAGGGTTAAAATGCAATTTTCGAAACTGTACCAGGCCCCTATTTTAAAATTTGAAATTTTAACTCTTAAGAGACTGGAAATAATATATTTTAAGTGTATTCCAAAAATCCAAGTGTTTAGAGCTTGGAAAGTAATTTTTTAAAAATTGAGGGACCAAATTGTAAGAGATTAAACTTGAGGACCCAAATGAAATTTCAAGGACTTATACAGTCCATATACCTGTAAATACTAATTTAACTATAACCTAATGATATTTTGAACCCAAAGTTCAAATTTCATAACAATTGGACCCCTAAAAGCCTTAAAGGCAATTATTTTAAAATGGGACAAAAATGAGATTTCTAAAAGTTAAAGGACCTATACTTATTTCTTTTTAAAAATAATTTTGTTCCAATATCCCACTGGAGTTAGTGATAGTTTACAACTGTAATCACATTAAAAGCCTTTCCGGTTTGTGAGTTCCGATTTCAAACTTAGGGCCCAAAATGATAATTTTAACAAATTTGGGGCCAATGTGAGATTTTTATTAAAACTCGACCTCAACACTTTAAAAACCTGAATCTCTGAATAATTTAGAGATTTTAGGAACTGACCTCATAATGTTTCAAGGGACATTTAGTTATTCAATTATTAACCCCACAAATATTGGTTTTTACAAAACGGGGATAATTGTAAATTTTCTTTTAACAAGGATCTAACTCAAAGTATTTTCTTTTAAGAACAGACATGGACCCTCTGACTTATAATAATTATTTAAATATTTTATTTTCACAAAAATCCCTTGACTTATCGGATCGTCTTGACCGACTAATATGCGATCGCGGGGCGACTTCCTGTCTTGCGGTTCCGAATCTATAAAGGGACTTATATTCCACCTAATTCTTCAAGACATCGAAGATCACTTATCCTCTTGATAATTATCTTCATTTAAATTACTCCACCAACATCAATAAATGCCACACGCTATTTCGAAAACTTTTCCTGAACTGCTTCCCTGAATCAATAATACTCGACTGCCTGGTTGACTTCCTGAACTTGTAATTATTTTTCTGCCTGAGTCAACTTGGTGTGTTGAGCTCACAGTCAGAATGGATACATCGGGGATAGAACCGGGCAGCTCGGCTGCTATTCCACTCTCCGGCCCCATCGTCCTAATCCCGCAACTAAGGGACAGAGTTTGTCCAAGGGAAGCGGGTCGTACTACTTGAGGTATAATCATGATTATGACAGTTCGGGCCTAGCTAGCTCTACTGTGGATTTGTCTTTGCCTATGGAGCGATAAGGTGACAGGTCTTGGACCATCTTGCCCGAGGAGTTACAAGGAAGAACGAAGGAATCACTGTCTGATTCACATAATTTCGGAGTTAGTCGAACCCATTTGGTTGGGGCTAAAAATCCGCACGCAACCGCTTACTTGTATTGCATTGGTTGGCGCTTATAAATTCTTATGCAAACACTACTTGTCTTGCATGGATTGGCATTACGCCCGCACGCAATCCTACCTGTCTTGCTTGAATCACATAGTGCCTGTATGATCATGAACTCTTTTCAAAATCGTATAAGTATATTATATTAAGTATATTTATCACGTCGCTTAGTGAGCGTGTGTGAAATCACGCATCATAACTCACGCATTTTTTACAATCTTTGTTTTCTTGCATTAACTATATATATCGCCACACTTGCACACGATCAACCCATCCATCGAGATTTTGCCTCATCCCCTCCTATTCTAACGGCTAGATGGAGACTACGATGAAGACGCCCGAACCTACCACAGATCGATTTCCCGTGCTCGCTGTCGGACTTGCTCTTTTTGTTGATTGTACTTGTTTCTTGTGCTTGGCGATGTTGGACTTCCTTTATTCCCGCATCTCTTTTCTATTTTTGACTGTAACTTAAGGGCGTAGGACCCTTTCACACTTAAGCTTGTGATTTTGTGTACTTTATTTTAGTTTTCGATTGTAAGTTTAATTCAGATATTTCGATGGGTTGTATTTGGATATTGTTGACCGTAAGTTGTAGTTCGTACTTGTATTTTATTTTCATTTGCTTTAGACTCGCTTTCACTTGAGGTTATATTGTATCATTTGTCTAGACTGTTGGGTTTAATTCCATTTAAGTTATTGATTGTCGTTGCATCCTCGTCTTCAGGCGTGACACTATTTGACCTACCCCAAAAATTTGAGTGAAATCCGATTTGTAAAATAGAAGTTGTCGACAAAACGGCAAAAATGCAAGTTTTGTAAAACAGGGGCAAAACTGTGAATTCTGAAAATTTCCAGAAACTTGGAAACTGAATTTTTAGTATCAAATATTATTTATAATCTACTGGACCAATCTAAAAAATTTGAGCGGAATCCGAGTTGTAAAATAAAAGTTATCACCGAAATGGTGAAAATGCATATTTCAAAGGAAGTAGGGGCCATTTCGTAATTTTTGAAACTGGACCAAACCCAGAAAAATGATAATATTTCCTAAGTATTTTTAACCCATTAAAAAAATTAATTTCTTGATGAGACGGACCCCAGTTCGCTGGCCATCGTATTATAAAGATTTTACGCTAAAATTGCTATTTTCTTGAACTCAGGGTAAGATGATAATTTTTAAAACCTGCTATCAAACCCTCCGGAAATTAAATTCCTACTAATTTACTGGGCCCAATGGGCCTGAGCTCGCGTCCAACAGAGCCCAGGTTGATTAATTTCAAAATTCTAAGCCTTAACAAGAAAATGGGCGACTTCGGCGTATTGGCTTGTTTTTGAAATTAAAATTGACATGATTTACACCTTTACAAAACTAAGTCAGCCCCTTAATATTTTATTTATGGTTATTAAAGGATTTTAAGAAAGCCCGTGTACTCCTTTTGTCATTTTACGAAAACTTGACCCGTTTAGCTAGTTAAAATATTTTATAAAGTTCGTTTACTAAAATTCACAAGCGTTGTTTTAAGGACCTTCCGTTCATAAAATCATATCCGAGCAAATATTTCGACCTACTCGGAATAATATTTTGATAAATCTCCAAGATATCGATCTATTTTTAAAAAAACTCCATAAATCCGATTTATCTGCCTCATTGTTGGTCGCATATGACTGTAATTTGACTGATTGAATGATCGATTGATCAAGTGAATAAAATGATTAAGTATTTTGTGAACCCTATGTGGTAGTGTCGAGCCCTAGTGAGGTGGGAAAAGGTTGGATCTTTGATCGAGCAGCTCGGTATGTGGTCAGGATTCACCTTCCCTGGTCCTAATCTCACTACTGGAAGACGGAGTGTCCAACGGGCAAAGTGGGTCATAATATCGGTATAATAATGATTATGACATTTTCTGTGCAAAAGGTCTAAGCTAAGGAGATGTCGAGCCACTGGAGTTATAAGGTAGTAAGTGGGCTTCGGCCAAATTGTGGGTATGGAGCGGTAAGGAGAACGAAGGAGTTTCAACGCCTGATCAGCGTGAACCGAATGTTTAGTGTTTATGTGTTCAACTCGTGATGGCACTTCAGTGCAAGTGATTGTTAAACTAGTGATAGCACTTTGGTGCAAATGAATGTTGAACTACTGGGAGCACCTCAGTGCAGTGATTGTTATCTTCAGTGAATACACTACGATGCTAGTGATTGAAAAGCGTTTGATTGTATTTACATTTTTAAGCTCTCATGTAAATAACTAAGTGATTACATAGTGAATTTTCATAGGTGCATTATCACATAAGAGCTTATTTCACCCCCAAAAGAATTTTGTCACTTCACGGACAAAACCACTCGATATAAATGCATTAACCCAATTTTGATGCATCGTGTTCTTTTAAAGAAAAATGAAGGGAACTTTTTACACGTAAAGTCCCACTCGATACAAGGCCTTTGACAATTAAATATTTCCATCGCGTCAAAGGAAAGTTAGCTACATGCACTAACACACATGCACCCACCCACTGAGGCTTTTCTCACCCCACCATTTCATTTTATACCCTTTGTAGAGACCAGACGGGTGATGCAGAGGGGGCCTATGAGGTGCAGGAGGAATAACCAACGTGTGGCTCGGGAATAAATGTAATAGATTCTTAGGGATGTTGTCTTATGGTTTTTATTATTTCATTTTGTAACACTTAAACTCGTATGGTTATTTTTAAGTATTGTCTTTGGGAATTTAGTATTTAGCTCTTCATGAGCAAAGATATAATATGGTGCACTATTAGATATAATATGGTGCACAATCAGTTATTCAATGTTGCATAGTTCAACTATTAAAATGGTGTATACTTCTGTTATGGAAACGTGATCTTTATCACATCCATGATTATAAGGCGTCATTATGGGAAGGTGGTTACACCATTTTGTCTTTATAGTTCTTTTAGATGATGAACAATTAGTTATATAATGATGCACTGTTAGATATAAAATGGTGCAGTCATTTATTAAATGGTGCCCGATTCAAATTTATTAAAATGGTGCATAATTTAGTTATGGAAACGTGATCTTTATCACATCAATGATTGTAGGGCGTCATCATGGGAAGATGGTTACACCATTTTGTCTTTTATAATTCTTTTAGGTGATATGCAATTAATTATACAATGATGCACTGTTAGATATAAAATGGTGTACAGTTTAGTTATTAAAGGGGAAGATGGTTAGTCTTTACAGTTCTTTTTGATGTACAATTAGTTATATAATGATGTACTGTTAGATATACAATGGTGCACAATTCAATTATTAAATGGGAAAATAGTTACACCATTTTGCGTTTATAGTTTCTTTAGACGATGTACAATTAGTTATACAATGATGCAATTTTAGATATAAAATGGTGTAAAATCAGTTATTAAATGGTGTACAGTTCAACTATTTAAATAGTGTACAATTCAGTTATGAAAACGTGATATTAATCAATCCCTTGATCATAGGGACGTGATTCATAGCATTTTACTAGTTACTATTATGCCATTTCCACCTATTAATTAATTGATAAATCAATTATTTTTAATAGCAATCTGGGCCATTGAATAAAAGGTGTGGATGGATGGATCGATCCAAACTGCCACACGGTAAGAGGCTGCCACACGAGATCCGATCTGTATATATATATATATATGTATATATATATATATATATATTGGTTGTATCCAACATATACAACCAAAGATTATATTTATCTTCTATTATATGACCTAATTAATTTTAATTTTGTATATGATATTGAATTTTGAATCGTTGCATATCTTAATGTCTATTAATTAAGTGCAGAAATGGATATTTTTGTTGGAAAAACTGGATTGGTGTATATCAAACGTCTACGAAAATTTGAGCAGAGTAACAGAAAGAAAGTCAAGGTAAGAGTTGGACTCTTTGTTTTTAAGACGAAATTGCTCCGCTCATGGTGTTAACGGAAACTGGCAATCGCCTCCCAAGATAACTTACGTCTTGTGATAGCAACATAACAAATCACAAGACACTACGAACTTTATATTGTTTTTGAACTCTCACAACTTTATGCGAGAATGTATGAAGAATTTCGAATTTTCTCGATCCCAAAATGAATTCGGGGATTTGCTTATAGAGCTTCTGGTGCCTCTTCAGACTAGGTGCAACCCCAGATTCAGATCAATCACGACCATTAGATCGTATCTTGTCGCCAACAACCATGATCGATGGACGGGGATTACATCCACATGAAGGTACATATCTCTTGGTATACACCCCGCACACCGATCGTCATGTCTAGTCATGGTGCTCGTTAGCGAAGAGACGCGCGTCAATACATGTCACGTGTCACCACCACGGACGCCAAGTCATCGCCACCGAGCTATCTTGCCACATCACCGAACCACCGGATGAACTCGGTTCGATTTGTCATGACTTTAAGGCTCCCAAAGCTCATCGCAATGATGCGTGCATGCGAAGTGCAAAGTGCACCTCTAAAGCACCCAATACGACTATGTGCGACGTGCGCTGGCCGGCCTAGCTCCGGCTCGGACGGTGCTCCGTACTGTCCTTGGTGCTTTTTTACTTGGTCGACTAGGGTGTACCATAAAGAGCTCCGTACTCCTTATTAGTGGTGAAACTCTTATAAACTAGTCAAACATTTAATATGTTTCCTATGTGGGATATAACTTTCCATATTCCCACCCTTTTTTATTCCATATATAAAAGGCATTTTAAGTGGCTAACTTCATGCATTTATTTCTCATTCACCCGACATTGGTTTTGAGAAATTTAAAATGCTAAACTCATTTAACCGCAGTGTATATTACGTTTATCTTATTTATTTCATACAAAGAATAAATGAACACACTTAAATAATTTGTCAAAATTTGGTCAAAACCCAATTTTTAAAACCAATTTCAACAATCCCCCAATGAATGAAAATAAATGCATATGAGTATGAAGACATTAAAGAGAGTTCAAACGGAAAGCAATTGCATCGGGAGAGGTAGCTTGTGCTTTGAACCTTCCTTAGTGGAATACTATCAGATTTACTAGGCTGCACAATGACGCAATGTCTTGAACTGTTCAGCTGTTTATGTAAACCAAAACAACAATATCCATATAATATCTTTCTTAACACCATTTGGTTCTCACGGTTGTGTCCATTTTGGCGCTGGACAACATCTTGGATGCATAAGTGTTTCGTTGAAGCGGCCCGCCTTCACACTTATATAGGTGATCTCCTATTAAGAGTATCATGCCATACTCCATTTCTTTCAAGTATAGGAATCATGAAAAGTTTATAACTTAACCTCACCACATTCTGCAGGTTTTCCACTTGGATAGGAATGAGTTGTAACTTGTTCCAAGTGTTTATCCGAATATTCATAACTTAGTTATCCCATTGAACCAAATCCAATTCACAAAGTTGTGTTACCACTATGGAAACTCTTATTTTGTGGATTTTAAGTCCATTCCTTTCGATAAACAATGTACTTGATCTCTATTCAAACCTTTAGTTACCGGATCCGCTAGGTTCTCTTTTGATTTCATGTAATCGATTGTAATAACCCAATTTGAGATCAACTGCCTAACAGTGTTATGTCTTTGACGTATATGACGAGACTTACCATTGTACATACTATTTTGAGCCCTCCATATAGCCGACTGACTATCATAATGTATCATTATTGCAGCCACCGGCTTAGGGCAACAAGGAATATCCTCTAAAACGTTGTGAAGCCATTATGCTTCTTTATCAGCTTTATCCAGAGCTATACACTACGATTCCATTATGGATCAAGCTATACAAGTTTGTTTAGAGGATTTCTATGATATCGTTCCACCACCAATGGTAAAAACAAAACCACTAGCGGACTTGGAATCTTTTGTGTCAGATATCCAATTAGCATCACTGTATCCTTCTAATACAACTGGATATCTTGAGTAATGTAATCCATAATTTAAGGTGAGTCTTAGATACCGAAGAACTCTTATCAATGCCTTCCAATGAGTCTTAGATATCTAATAGATGTGATTATTGTTATAGGTGAATACGTATCAAAGAAATCAATGCCTTCTCTTTGTTTAAATCCTTTAGCTACTAATCTGGCCTTGTACTTATCAATAGTTCCATCAACTTTATATTTTCTTTTAAGGATCCACTTGCATCCTAAAGATTTATTTCCCGGTGGGAGATCTACCAACTCCTAAATATGATTTTGCATAATGGAATCTATCTCACTATTAATAATTTCTTTTCAGAATGGAGCTTCTAGACTGGACAATGCTTCACAATCCTTGGTTCATTTTCTAACACAAAAGTTAGAAAAACGGACCAAAAAGACAATTCGGCCGCCCTTTTATGCGTCTTGGTTCTTCATCACTTTGATGATCACCATCGCCATATCACGTGTTCTCTTGCCGAATTTACTTTTCATTCTTGACAAGGAAATACGTTTTGGAAATTACAACATTCCTTGATTCAATAATTGTACCTTCTTGTACATCTAGAAATTTGATTTGTGCACTAAAAATCGATATGCACCATGTTATTAGCATATCCAATGAAAATGCAATCTATTGTTTTAGGCCCTATCTTGACTTGTTTTGGCTTAGGTATTTCTAATTTAGCCAAATACCCCCATACTTTAAGGTATTTGTAGGAAGGTCTGCGACCTTTCCATAACTCATACGGAGTTTTATCTTTATTTTTGTGTTGTATTTTATTAAGAATGTGGTTAGCCGAGAGAATTGTTTCGCTCCACAAATTCAGGGGTAAACCCGAATTTTATTAAGAATGAGGTTAGCCGAGAGAATTGTTTATCTTTATTTTTCTGTTGTATTTTTGGAGCTGTCGTTTGATGAATAATACCAGAATCTAAGCAAAATTCATCAAAAGGAGCTCCATATTCTCTACCTCTATCACTTCAAATTATCTTAATTCGCTTGCTAAGTTGATTGTCAACCTCATTCTTATAGTTTTTAAAAGCTTTTAAGACCTCATCTTTACTTCTCAAAATATATACATAACAATATCTTGTGCAATCATTGATAAAAGTAACAAAATACTTTTTTCCCACCTCTAGTTTGCACAAACTTTAAATAACATATATCACTATGAATTAACTCTAGAGGTTCTGTATCTCTTTCCACCGAGTGGAATGGTGTTTTGGCCATTTTTGCATCAACACAGATTTCACACTTGTGATGTGAATCTATTTTAAAATTAGGTAGTAATTCTAAGTTTACTAACCTTTTCAGAGTGTTAAAATTCACATGTCCTAATCTAACATTCCTTAAATTTGAACACTCAAGCAAATAAGAAAAAGCATTAATTTTATTGCTTTCAAAGTTTCAGAGTACATTCATTACATTCATCTTGAACAGTCCATTTTCTAAGTACCCCTTCTCTATTAACTATCCATTTTTCATAAGTACAAACTTTTAAGCCTCAAATACTAGTGTAAACCCTGCCTTGACCAACAACAATCCTGACATTAAATTCTTCCGTATGTCTGGAACATGAAGGACATCAACGAGGTCGACTCCTTGCCCGAGGTCATCTTCAATACCACTTGCCAAGACCGACAATTTCGAAGTTGCATGGTTTCTCATGAATAACTTACTTCCATTGATAGGAGTATCCATTGAGAGTATGTCTTTGTCGGAGCATATGTGGCGTGGAGCACTGTGTCCACCCACCATTCTCTCGGATTACCCACCATGTAGCACCTATTGGTTTCAAACACAATGCCCGAGAGATCAAGCTCGGACATATCCATTAGCACTGTTATGTCCTCGGTCACATACACCTGGTTTCAATTTCCTTTCTTAGGAAGACGGAAATCTTTAGCCTTGTGATTCGGCTTTCCACAGTTGAAGCAGTTCCCTTTGAACTTTTTAGCCTTCCCATGTTTCGACCATTCCCGGGTGCTTTTCTTCTTGCTAGCATTGGGCTCCACAAAGTTTGCTTTTGTCTCCATTGGAAACTTGCCAGACTTAATTTTAGACTTGCGATTGTCTTCTTCAATTTGCAATCTGACAATTAAGTCTTCAAGCCCCATTTCCTTCCTCTTATGCTTCAAATAGTTTTTAAAATCCTTCCAAAGAGGCGGTAGCTTCTCTATAATAGCAATCGCTTGAAAGGATTCACTCAAAGATAATTCCTTCAAATTATATCGTGCGTAATGAGAATCTCTTGAACCTGGTTGATCACCGTCTTCATATCAACTATCTTAAAATCAAGGAATTTGCCAACAACAAATTTATTTGTGCCAAAGATCTTCCTTTTTATACTTCTTCTCTCAGAGCTCCACAACTCTTTAGCATGATCTTTACCAAACAATACACATTACACAATGTGTTATCCGATCCGTGGAGAATGTAGTTTTCGCATAGGAAGTCGCTTTGACTCCAAGCATTGAACGCCATTGTGTTATCTTTATTAGTCTCATCTTCCCCCATAGTTGGAGCATCCTCCGTCAGGGAAATGAGAAAGGTTCGAGTAGTAAGATAGAACATCATCTTCTCGTTGCCATATTTTGAAATCTAAACCACCAAGCTTCTCTGGTTTCTCTCTCGGTGTTGGTCTTTGAACTGATGATATTGAAGCCATTTGATACACACGATAATTTCATCTTAAATGTTGGAAAAATCGATTGGTGTATATCAAACATCTAAAAAAATTTGAGCAGAGTAAACAAATAAAGTCGAGGCAAGAGTTGTACTCTTTGTCTTTAAGATTTAATTTGCCCCACTCACGGTATTAATGGGGCGCAATCGCCTCCCAAGATACAATGACTCACGTATTCTCGATAGCAACACAACAAATCACAAGACACTACAAACTTTATCGTGTTTTTGAACTCTCACCAACATTATGTAGAATGTATGAAGAATTTTGAAATTTTATGATCCCAACATGAATATCGGGACTATTATTTATAGAGCTTCGGTGCCTCTTCAAAGTTGGTGCAACCCCATGTTCGGATCAATCATGACTATCGATCGTGCCTTGTGACCAATAGCCGTGATCACGATGGACCGATTGCATCCACTTGAAGGTACACATCTCTTGGCATACACCCCGCACACTCGTGTCAAATATGGTGTCCTGTCTGTCGCAAACGACGCGCCCAATGCGTGCCGCCACACGGACGACAACGGCAAGTCACTACCACCTGAGCCGCCATGCCATGCATCAAACCACCGGACCAAACTCGGTTTGCCTATGAGTATCTGGACACAAAGAGAGTTCAAACTGAATTGCATCGGGAGAAGTAGCTTGTGGCTTTGAACCTTTCTTAGTGAACCAATTGAGTTACAATTAATTCTCTATGTCCTTGAAAGAATTGAAGTCGGTCCAATTCTTATAACAGTGCGTTGATGTGAAATGTGTTGCCAACACTTTAGATAACACAGCGGAAGTCTTGTAACTTGGAAACACAAATCACAACAAAAATGGAATGACGGATATTAAAACGAACATAAGAAGTTTCAAAATTTTGTACAAGTATAAAAATACTTGTATGACGTCCTTAGGACAAAAACTCTTAAATAAAATATTGTTATAAAATATAAAAATACAAAAACCAACAAGAACAAAGACATACTCTCTTTTGAGCCTTGTAAAGTAAGCAATATTTTTTCACAAACTGAGAGAATCCTCCAATTCATGCCCTATACACTCATCTATAACATAGGCTCTCTTAAAATGAACAAACTAACAAATCTAGGGAAGATGATGCCAAAGATGTCAGCAACATTGCTGGCCACATTATCTTCCTGCAAACTTCTTGTGAGTAAAAAGAGTGTCTCTTTGATTTCTTCAATTAGATCTCACACTCTAAATCCATACTCTACTGCAGATTTTGGTTTGCTTTAAATAGACAAAAGTGTAACCACTCCATGGTGTAACTTCCACATCTTAAAAACCACCGCACAAAACAAGAAAAAGAAAAAGTAACCTCCTACCACTACATGTAACTTCTAATGAGTTAAAGAAAATCGAATAATAAACTTCTAAAGATAACTCCTAAAACTCGAAAGATACTAATGTTAATAATTAACCAAAGTAGGAAGAAATCGAAAACTTAGATAATGTTTGAAGAATTCAAACATTAACAAATCCTCATTGTTTTATTCTTGAACTTGATATCCAAAAGAACTTGTGGCATTTCGTTCTCTATTTGCTCTTCTTTTCTAGAGCTTTATAAGTGCGATCGTAGGATGTTTTTGAGGTGATTAAATTACTTTTCATAAGTTCAAAATATTTTAACAAATCTTCTCTCAAATATTAAAATATCATTTGAATAAATACAATATTTTCATAACAACTTGCCAAATTATTTGAGTTTAATTTGTTAATTAGATTATATTATTTTAAGAAGTAATTTTCTATGTTTTAATACTTATATATGTTGATTCACTACAATAACATAATTGCATAGTTCACAATCTTCACAAACAAATGTATTAACTTTCTAAAATTAAACCCCATGTATTGGAGCAGACAAGAATCAACAACCGATATTACCATAGATCCGCCAAGATCATGCTTTCTAGTCTCTCTTTCAGCCTCACCTCCAGGAATAAAATTCCCCTTTCCCCTTTAGCCTATTCGGTTTGAGAAAGCTCCTCTCCGCATATTCTTATTACATATGTAATAATGCTTGTCGAGCTGATCGAGCTATCAAAATTTCTGCAGCACACATGTGCAGCTAGGTCGAGTTATTCCTTCGTGGGGGAAGTGGTTCAAAAAAATTGCGAAAAAACCAAAAGAACCAATGTATAGATTGTTAGAGGAATATTTTGTAATGTCATTATAATGTGGTTCTTCATCCCACATAAATAACTTATCAATAAGCGATCTTATTTTTAAATAAGAAAAGAAGTGGGCCTATTAATTGAATGATTAGCCTAGTCAATTGGGCCTTTGAAAATAAAATACTTTATTATTTTTGAAAATTACAACAATTGAATGGTTGTATGTTTTTAGTTTATTCGATTAAAATCAAAAGTTGTGACCGTAATTTCGAAAATGAAATATTATGTCCTTTTATTTAAGGCCTTTAATCTCTATAAATAGATAAGTTATCTGCGAGGAAAAAACACGAGAATCTTCTATCTTTTGTTTTATTGAGAATATTAAGGACTTTGTTGTATCTTAAAGCAAATTGCCTTATTAATTTTAATCCTCGCAGTACAGGCAATATTGCCTTTACGCCTCAATGTCATTGTTAATTTCGTTTTTCCTTAAAATAGATTACAATCCGCTTTCTTTTTACAATTCTTTTTCATAGCAGGTTTTTTTCTAACTTTTAATGAAAGGAATAGAATCATTTCTATCTCGCTTATTGACCGCCTTTATCTCCCTTCTTGCCGAAATCAAAGGCTAGGCTATGAAGCGTCATATCACTAGACAAATTAATCATGCATTTTAAAGATATTTTGTTATGTACATGAGTTTTTGGTAGATTTATGTTTGAGATAATTACATTTTACCCCCCAAACTAGACACATTTTTGGAGGTTACCACCCCGAGTCACACTTTACCCCCTGAACTTCGTGATTTTTGTACAGTGCCATATATTGGCCACCGTCGGTGGAATATTCCCAGAATATTCCGGCACGTGCCTTGCACATGAGGGCAAAATCGTCATTGTCTCAATTTTTTTAAAAAAATTGTTACATTTTGTCAACTCAACTTTGTTTGACTTGCACTTTATCCCCCTAAACTTTGCGTTATTTCACTTTGCTACATAAAATAAGACAATACATTGCTTAGACAGTGTGTATTTGTTGCTTTTGTAGTTCAGTATTGTGTATCCATATTTGCAGGACAAGATGTTTCGATTTTTATTTTTTATTTTTAATTTTTGCAGTTTTTAAGATTAGAGAATCTGAGATAAATATTACGTGATTTTGGTATGGTTTTAGATGGTAAGATAACATCTATATTCTTGTGTATAACCATCCTAATTTCATGGGATATGATTGATTGGTTTGGATTAATATACCCCTGTATCAAATTAATTAGTTTTTTAAATATATTTTAAGTATATTTAATATTACCCGTTGAAATTTGTTGACCTGTGGTTCGGATTTGGTCTTACATACTTACTCAAGGCATTGGTCACATAAAATCCTCCCTCGAATCATATATATGCAAGATGTATTACACTTATATTTATTACTTAATATAAGAAATTTGTTCAAGGAGTAGCTAGACCAGTACTAAAAAATATATGTAATATAAATTTCTTAAAATAACCAATAATAAATAAGATAACATTAATTTCTAATTTGTAAAAAAAAGAATGAGAATAAGTAAAATTATAAAGACTTAAGGGTTTAATTTTATAATTAATAAAATAAATATTGTATATATAATTAATATTAATAATAGAGGAATCTAATAAACATATGCGGAAATGGGATGGGAACGTGGAATCCCCATTTTATCTATATGGGGATGAGAATGGGATGGGACAGGATATAAATATCATCTTCATCTCATCCTCGATTCTAAAAAAGTGGAGAATTCTCCTCCCCGCTCTATCTCCAAATTAACTGGTGATTTTCCATTTTATTTTATTCAAATAACAACATGGAAGTTTTCCAAGGGGATTTGTCATCTGTAAGGGAATGTGACATCCACTAGTTGTCCTTTCTTATACTCATTATTCATTGAGCAGGTCTCACGTCAAATGTGCATCTACTCTTATTTATTATTATTTTACTCCTAATTTATTTTTCTTTTATTTTTTTTATAAAATTAAGAAATCAAATTCATAATAGATAAGACTGAAACTGAATTAATTTGACCTCCAAGTGCATCACAATTCCAATGTCTTCTAGAAAAGGTCCTAAAAATAAAAAATTAAAAGGGCTCAACTGAATTAATTTGACCTCCAAAATATTTCATGTTCAAGTTAAAAGTTAGAGGAAGAAAAAAAATATCCTTGAATCAAACTTTCATATTAATCAATAAGCATAAATTATCCAGCCGGTTGACATAAATTTATTAAAAATAAAAGGGTCGAACAAAAATAAGTTTTTCTTTAGTTATAAAGCTTTTATTCACTTTTCCGTTTTTCTATGTTCATTATGTTTGATACATGTTTTTATCTTAATTTTGATGATTTTATTTTGTCACCAAAACAATGCTTTTAAAGGTTGTCCAAATACTCCTAAATATTTTAAAATGGTTTTTAATATTTTAGGAGTATTTCCTCAAGTTTATTTTTGATAATAATGGACAACACTTTTAATGATTTTATTTCAATGGATTTTTCACTCCTTAACAAGGTTCCTAAATGTTGTCTAAATACTCTCGATTGGTTTAAAATGTTTTTACTAAATTTTCGGAGTATTTCTTGGGTTTTATTTTCGACAAAAATTGGACAACATTTAATCTCGTGGTCGACCGGCCGCCTCTATAGGGCAACCGTGACTGAAGATGTTTTTAGAAAAAGAAAATGAGACGGAAGGAAAAACAAGCAGTCGGCCGGTCGCTCAAGGCGTCGGCCGGTCCCGGTCGGCCGCTTCAATGATCGACCGGCACTGCAAGTGTGTTTGAAACAGAACTTTTAATCTTTGCAAAATCCATGAGGGGGACCGGTTGGGGTGATGGTCGACCGGTCGAGGTAGACGTCGACCGGTCGCCCTGTGTTATTTTGCTGTGTACTTTTCCAACGTCTATTTCTCGTGCGACCGTCGCCCGTATTGACAAAGAAAATATGACGTTTTGACAACAGACACATTTCCTTAAATTGTGGGATTGATTTCTAACAGCTATATTCTTGATTTTAATTGTATTTTTTTCTGTAGATTTTCAATCCCCAAGAGGAGCCTCGCTTGATCAATCATCTCCTATAAATAGAGGAAGTTTTGGAGCAACCAAAACAACAATTGAGATACAACACAACAAGATACACTTCAAGCAAACACTTGGTCTTTCATTGTCTTATTTCTTGTTGTAATTTGCCTAGCTATTCACTTTCACATTCTTGAGGTCTAGGCTATTCTTGATTACACTTGCACTCTATTGTATTATCAATTATCGAGTTGTAATCTTGAATTTGTGGTCGTCATTCAAACACAAGATATCCTTGTGAGTGTTCTTGTGGTAAGAACACACTTGGGTGAACTAGGTGTTAGGTGTAAGAAGATTGTGGTAATCTTCTTATTGAGGTGTTGAAGAATTTGGTATTCTTCAAGGTTGAAGATTGTGGTAATCTTCACAAGGTGCCGTTGAAGGAAGATTGTGGTAATCTTCAAAGGGAGATTGTGGTAATCTCCAAAGGTGGTGTTGAAGAAGAGTGTGGTGCTCTTCAAGGTGTTGTAAGTTGAATTTGTATTAATTTTGGTAATTAATAAAATTCTTTTTCTTTTCGAAATCCATCCCGGATATACTGGGGTGGTAGAGGATTAGGCCCTAGGTGGGTTGAACCTCTTTAAATCAACGTGTGTTGTTTACATTCCGCACCTTTATTATTTTGTTTGAGCATTCGATTTTAAAAAGAGGGCGAAATCGAAAAGATGGAGATAATCTATTCACCCCCCCTCTAGATTATCGTAGCCGCTTGGACTTACAAGTGGTATCAAAGCCAAACTCTTTGGCAAGCTCGTTTCACATCGCGAGTGAAGAGAAACGATCGACGGCTACGAACGAAGCTCATCCATCCGACACCTCTACCACCAAGCCACCTCGGTTTAATTCCAAAAATTTTATATTTTGGAAAGAAAGAATGGAATGCTATTTACAAAGTTGCGGGTTCGATATTTGGAACACCGTCATTAATGGAGAATCCATTCCGACGAAGAATACACCACACACCTCTAAAGGCTTCAAAGAGCTCAATGATGAAGAGAAGAGAATCATCTCCTTAAATGGTAAAGCTCTTAATATCTTACATTGTTCACTTACCACTTTGGAATTTGATCATGTTGTAGGTATTCGATCGGCACATGAAGTATGGCAAAAATTAGAAGCCATCTATGGAGTATTTGCAAATGAAAGGAGTCAAACAAAAGCATCTACTTCTCAAGATCATACAAGTTCAAATCTAAGGAATAAGCCTCCTACAACTTCCAATTATGAAGAAGTTGAATATTGTTTTATGGGCATCAATGAAGAAAATGAGGTATGTCTTAAACCCTCTACTTCCTATGATATTGTCATTCAAAATGATTATAGTGATTTACAAAATGATTATGATGAACTTCAAAATGAATTCCAAAGCTTACTTGTTAGATACAAAAATTTGAAAAAGGAATTCAATATTTTGAAAAATGATAAGGATAGTTTATTTACTTCTTATGAATCACTATCATGTGCTCACACCACCACACTTGACAAGGTTAGAAACCTTGAAAAAGAAAATAGTACTCTTGTTGAGAAAATTGATTGCATGAAAAAGGATTTATTAAAATCCAACTTGAGTACCAATAAAATGTCCAATATTGTTGATATTCATAATTGTGATAAAGGACTTGATCATAAGCCTAATGTTGTTGATCATATGAAAAAGGATCAAGTCACTATGCATATTGGTCATTATGCTCCTAGAATTATTACTTGTTTTTATTGTGGCAAAAAGGGTCATACGGCTAATTCTTGTCGGGCTAGAAATAGCTCTAAATATTGTTGGAGACCTAAAAGTCTCAAAGCTAATCTTAAAGGACCAAACACATGAGGGTACCACAAAACAATGTGCTATTAGGTACCCGCAAAGCAAAAATCGGAGAAAATTCATGCCACCAAGAAAACATCAAATGAACGTTTCATTTGATCAAAGAAGGAGAAACTACTCTCAACAAAGCCAATTTCCAAGAAGAGCGTATAATCAAAAATGGGAAGAACACAATCCTTGCAAATGGCAAAGACATCATCAACAAGATGATTTTCAAAGAAGAAGAAACCATCAACCATGGGAAGGTAACCAAACTTGGAAATGGAGAAGTCATCATCAACAAAGTGACTTCTCAATGGGAAGATATCATCAACAATGGGAAAGACACAACCCATGGAAACGGCGAAATTGGTAAACCGTATCTCCCCATTTGTATATGCATTTTTATGTATGCATACTTTTAATTGTGTATTAATTGCAAAATGAATTTTCATGTATTTATTTTTAAAATAGGTCTCTTATATATTTATGAGTTTCAAATTCTTTAAAAAAAAAAAAAAAAAAGAGACCTTGCATGATTTTCTAAAACTCTTGAGCATTTTATTAGACTTATGTGGCTTATTATCTCTTATGAAATCTTATAGCATAAGCTCTTTTTGATATCTCATATTATTTGCCTACACTTGAATTTTCTATGAAAATGTTGTCTAAGAATTGTGTAGGATACATATTGGCTATTACGCCATCAAGTTTCTTAAACCATCGAGGTATGTCTACTCGTATTTTTCTTTAAACTCGATTTTATGCTTATGCACATATCTTTCAAGATATTTCACTTTGACCCCTTAAGTGCCCCTAATTGTTTTTGCAAAATTTTTAAAAAAAAAAAAAAAAAAAAAAGGCACTACGTGTTTAGTCTCGATTTTATCGTTTATATGTTTTTCCCAAAACCCATATTTGTTGGATATAGTCCAAAATTATATTTTTGCAAAGTTTTAAAACTTTTGGGGTGGAAAATCGAATTTTGGAAAACTCGGGAGAAAGAAAATCACCTGGGGACGGTCATAGCAGGGGGCGACCGGCCGCCCGCACCTCGGCCGTCGCCCTACCTCGACCGGTCGTCCGTGCCATTTTTGCAACTTAAAACTTTCTCGTCTTCGTTTCAAAACAGAACACAGAAAAATCCTCAAACCCTTGCTGCGCGCAAAATTTTCCCCTTTTCTTCAATATCTTCAATTCTTCATCAATCCTTGAAATTTTTCTTGCTAATTCACTTCTTTTTGCAAGAACTTTACATATATGGCTCCTCCAAGAAATTCTATGAACGAAATCCTCAAAAGAGGAGAAGGAGGCAAAGGGGTGAATCTTCTTCCAATCCCCAACAAGATGATATTCTACAAAGAGACCATCAAAATCGCTTACTAAGAGGAGATTGTCGAATTAAGAGCCGGGGTTTCAAAATCGAGCATTCATTGGGACTCTAGTAAGTTATCACTCCTCTACGAGCCTCCCTCTAGAGCTAATAGATTTCGTTTTTAAATAAACTTATGGAGGAACATTATGAGAATATTGGATTGAATGATAAGAAAATTGCGTGCACTCGTATGGTTCGTTTTCAAGCATTTCATGATGAATTTCCGAATATTAGAGCTTACTTTGAAATTCAAGGATGGGTTTCACTTTGGGATAATCCGTGTTTGCACTATGATGACGAGCTTATAAAACTTTTCTATGCAAATATGTGGATTGTTGATGCTACGATAGATAATCCTTTGGAACTTCACACATTTGTTAATGGTAGGCATTTTTCATGGACATTGGCGATATTTGTGATCACTTTAACGTGCCAAATGATGGAGTAGTCAATGTGAATTGCACCCATTGGGATGATAACATTTTCGGTGTCTCACTAGATGATGTGAAAACCTTTTTAGGAGTATATCCCAGTGACATACTCGGCAATGCCGCCAAATTATCGGATTATATCTATCATTTGCTCCTATTGTGTTTGTGGAAAGGAAGTAAAACTTCCAAGTAATCTCGAACTCTTTCTCACCTATAAGATTGTTCGAGGAGAAAGAGTAAATTATGGGGCAATTTTTGTATATTGCTTGTTGAATCTAGAAAGCTTACCAAGAAGAAATATACCTTGGGGAAATTTGATTTGCCGACTCTTATACTTATCGGGATACCCGGAAAATGAAATGAATACCGAAATTGGTCACAATGATTTTGATAATGCCAACATTCTACAAATGGTAAGAATGCGACGACATTTACCACGGGTTCCTACCAAAGCCGCTAGGGCGTGGCCGACATCAACAACAATCTCGGGATGATTTCTTTAATGACAATGAGGTTGAAAATATTGGAAGAGGTGAGTTTGACGAACAAGGAGATGATGTGGGGGATGAAGAGGAAAATGAAGAAGAAAATGTGGGAAATGAACAAGAAATTAGGGAAGAAGAAAATGAGGAAGGAGATGAAGACGAGTTGGATGTTGAAGATCTAAATATCAAAGAGAGAATGGCCAAAGTGGAAAGAGAAACATTTAGAGATGTGGCCTCTCTTAGAAAAGAATTCCGGGTCGTGAAAAAGGAAAATTCTAGTTTGAAGAAGTCAATTGGCAAATTGAAGAAATTCATCAAGGACCTCATACCCGGAACTTGCTTCTCTTCGGACGAAGATTGATATCCCCATCTCCTTTACTTTCTAGCATTTTCATTTAAGTTGCTTTGTACTTTTATGAACTTTTGTAAAACTCATTTGTACTAATGATATTTGCTTGTTTTTCTTAAAGGGTTAAAATTGCAAGTTGATAATGACTTGTGAATGATCATGACTTTGATGGAGTATTTGATGGTAAAAATACTCTAAAGCATTGTTTGATAATTGGTATGAAGTACTTGATGGTAAAAGTGCTTCTTTTATTGCTTTGTTCATTATGCTTAGTTGGATATGTTGGGACATTTGATACATATTTTGTTGAAAGCATGACTTATTACTTGTTGGATGCTCTAATTGTTGGCATTTGAAATGCCTTGATCATTCTTAGCTTATCTCAATTGGGTTGAACCCTTGAGAATCTACTTTGAGCTTCTTAATTGATGAACAAATTATTGCATATAATTTTTTTGAGCTTTGTAATGAGGTTGATTGATGATATGAAATTTTTTTTTGGCTTGAACCATTTACAAAGGTTATATACAACCTCTTCTCTTTTTACCGCACACAAGGTGTTCGATGAAATGTCGCAATGAATATTTCAACTTTTACATGATTCTCTTGCCTTCAAAAGTTTTCTATACTTATTGGGATCATGTTTTGCCAATCAAAACAAGTGTATAACTTCTTTATATTACAATTCCCCCATTATTTCTTGGATTATGATGCTTTAATTGATCAACGGTTTTTAAACCGTTCCTTTGGCGCGCTTTGATATTATTGTATGGTATTTTCACCATCCTAACATTCTTTTTGATGATTCCAAAGGGGGAGAGAAACAGGATATTGGCTCATTAGCTCAAAGAAGCTAATAAAAGCTGGTTATAAAAGCTATAAGCTATGGCTCTTAAAAACCATAAGTTGTGATTTGTTCTTAGTCCAATTGTTGCTTGATGGACTTATAAAATTGATTAATGATGTTTTGTGACAGGGGGAGCTTATAAGCTCTTGAACAAATTGTGTAAAAGCTAAAGCTTTTAGCTTATGGATTATTGCTCTTACATTATTCTTGATGTGCTTGTTGATAGGGGGAGCTTGTGCTTATTATTGAAAATATTTACTCCCTACTTGGTTTAGCTTATGGATTATTGCTCTTACATTATTCTTGATGTGCTTGTTGATAGGGGGAGCTTGTGCTTATTATTGAAAATATTTACTCCCTACTTGGTTGCTTTAATATTCTTTGGAAATTTTGGTTGCTTCCAAACGGTCAAATGTTTTTACCGGAAAATCATTTCTAAAAATTGCTCTCTTAGTTTGTGTAAAAATTGTTTTGGTTTGTAATCATCAAAAAGGGGGAGATTGTTTGATACATGTTTTTATCTTAATTTTGATGATTTTATTTTGTCACCAAAACAATGCTTTTAAAGGTTGTCCAAATACTCCTAAATATTTTAAAATGGTTTTTAATATTTTCCGGAGTATTTCCTCAAGTTTATTTTTGATAATAATGGACAACACTTTTAATGATTTTATTTCAATGGATTTTTTCACTCCTTAACAAGGTTCCTAAATGTTGTCTAAATACTCTCGATTGGTTTAAAATGTTTTTACTAAATTTTCGGAGTATTTCTTGGGTTTTATTTTCGACAAAAATTGACAACATTTGTCTCGTGGTCGACCGGTCGCCCTATAGGGCAACCCGCATCAAGATGTTTTTAGAAACAGAAAATGAGACGGAAGGAAAAACAAGCAGGTCGACCGTGCCGCTCAAGGCGTCGGTCGGTCGGTCCGGCCGCCCAATGGTCGACCGGTACACTGCAAGTGTGTTTGAAAGTAACTTTTAATCTTTGCAAAATCCATGAGGGGACCGGTTGGGGTGATGGTCGACCTGGCCGAGGTAGACGCGTCGGCCGCCCTGTTATTTTGCTGTGTACTTTTCCAACGTCTATTTTCGTGCGACCGTCGCCCACAGTATTGACAAAGAAAAATATGACCGTTTGACACAGACACATTTCCTTAAATTGTGGGATTGATTTCTAACAGCTATATTCTTGATTTTAATTGTATTTTTCTCAGAGATTTTCAATCCCCAAGAGGAGCCTATGCTTGATCAATCATCTCCTATAATAGAGGAAGTTTTGGAGCAACCAAAACAACAATTGAGATACAACACAACAAGATACACTTCAAGCAAACACTTGGTCTTTCATTGTCTTATTTCTTGTTGTAATTTGCCTAGCTATTCACTTTCACATTCTTGAGGTCTAGGCTATTCTTGATTACACTTGCACTCTATTGTATTATCAATTATCGAGTTGTAATCTTGAATTTGTGGTCGTCATTCAAACACAAGATATCCTTGTGAGTGTTCTTGTGGTAAGAACACACTGGGTGAACTAGGTGTTAGGTGTAAGAAGATTGTGGTAATCTTCTTATGAGGTGTTGAAGAATTTGGTATTCTTCAAGGTTGAAGATTGTGGTAATCTTCACAAGGTGCCGTTGAAGGAAGATTGTGGTAATCTTCAAAGGAGATTGTGGTAATCTCCAAAGGTGGTGTTGAAGAAGAGTGTGGTGCTCTTCAAGTGTGTTGTAAGTTGAATTTGTATTAATTTTGGTAATTAATAAAATTCTTTTTCTTTTCGAAATCCATCCAGGATATCTTTGGGGTAGAGATTAGGCCCTAGGTGGGTTGAACCTCTTTAAATCAACGTGTGTTGTTTACATTCCGCACCTTTATTATTTTGTTTGAGCATTCGATTTTAAAAAGAGGCGAAATCGAAAAGATGGAGATAATCTATTCACCCCCCCTCTAGATTATCGTAGCCGCTTGGACTTACACATTATATAATATGGGGATAATAACAAGTGGAAATAGGTCAAATAACCATTTCCAAAATGTAAAGATGAAAAATAGTCATCTTTTGTAAACACATATTTTTCAGCCATTTTGGCCAAACAAATGACATTCATACCCTTCTAGCATGTTTGTTTGATATTTGGACTATTTCTTTTTCTTTCATTATCTCTATGTATCCTCTTACTCTTTCTTTCAAACTTTTGTAAAATATCGAATCTTTATTTTTCATATTTAAATTGCAATATGGGTGTTGAATTATAGATATCGAAAAGATGATTAATTTGATATATTATACATGCAAAACGGATTTAAACCGAAAAACGTTAGGTGAATTCAAAGTTTTTTGGAGAAAAACAAAATAACTGAGTTATAATAAGTGAGAGAAATAGATGCCATGTTACGGTAACTCGATGCTGAGTCACTGTAATTCGATTTCGAGTCATTGTAACTTGATATTGAGTCACAGTAACTCGATGTCGAGTTACAGTACAGTGCCAAGTTACAGTAACTCGATGTCGAGTCACAATAACTCGATGCCAAGTTACAGGCATGTGTGTTTTTGGGCAGTTAAATTGACTAAAGGGAAAATTGGATTTTTCACACCCCAAAATGGCTAAAAAAGATGTGTTTGAAAAAGATGACTAAAAAACATTTTGGTTTGATGAGAATGGCTATAAAAAAAAACCCACTGTAAAAATTAGTGGAAATGGGTCAAAATAGCTCTTTCCAAAAGATGAAAAATAATCATCTTTTGTAAACATATCGTTTTTGGCCATTTTTTCCAGGCAAATGACATTCATACCCTTCTATCATGTTTGTTTGATATTTGGGCTATTTCTCTCTCTCTCTCTCTCTCTCTCTCTCTCTCTCTCTCTCTCTCTCTTTTTTCTTTCAAGCTTTTTAAAAAAATTGAATCTGTATTTTTTGCTTTTAAATATGTAATATGAGTGTTGAATTATAGATATCAAAAAGAGGATTAATTTGATATACTATACATGCAAAATGGATATAAAACGAAAAAGTTAGATGAATTCAAATTTTTTTGGAGAAAAACAAAATAACTGAGTTATAATAAGTGAGAGAATTGGATGCCAAGTTACTGTAACTCGATGTCGAGTTACAGTACAGTGTCAAGAGGTAATATCTGCCTAGATTAGCGTCTAGTTTCCATATAGAAGGACTAAATAAAAATTTATTCTTAGGTATATAATTTGTTAACAATTTCGATACTATAACCTCAAAAGATAAACTTGTAGATCTATCTACGGCCTAAGCATCTATCAACTTAACACTAGCGCCCTCACAAATTCCTATGAACTCCATTGGTAATTCAGTTCAAACCCAAGCAATTTCCATCCTACTCGATAATCAAATCTTAATTGTTAATTCAATTTATATGATATGATTATCCCTATGTAAACTTAACATCGAGTGTTAATATGACATACCATATATATTTTTATATATAAGATTCACACTTAGGTATATAACCTATAATAACTAACATCGATACTAGAAGCTCAAATGATAGACACATAGATCCATCGATGGCTAGCACCATTGTTTATTTCCTACAAAATGACATAATTCGTTGACTATCGAATTCCAACCCAAGTAATTCACATCCCATTCGATAATTAAACCTTAATCATTGAATAAATCTAAGCAACAAAATTATTTCAATTTAAACTTAACTCGAGTGTTAAGATCACCCACTAGTAACAATCTAATCCACATGTAGAGAATCTTGTCCTGGGTTAGCTCAGGTGTAGTTCCTTTTACACCTAAGCTCTGATACCATATCTGTAATACCCCAAATTTAATAAACCCAAAATAGTCACAATAATCCCAGTTTACATAGTACAACTCCAAATATTTACTAACTTAAGCTCCACAAACGTATTTGTCTGAAAGTTCGGTAATTGAAAACTTATAATACTAACGGATCTAAGTCTACTAGAAAAAAAAATATTACCAAGTAAACTCAATCACATACACTAAGTATATACAAATATTACAGCGAAAGTCTAATTGCAAAAACTTTATAATAACCAGTAATACATCAAAAAAATAAAAACCAAGATCAGTACAATTACACTTTGCAATACTTAGGGCAAAATCATAATAGTGATACAATACGATCCAGTTTCTGCGTTATTCTTGTATTGGTGTGCAGACTCAGGTTCGTCGATCTTTGAAAATGTTTAAGAAAATGTGGGGTGAGCTAAACGAGCTCAGTAGGTAGGGGAATGGGAATGCAAAATATATTAATAAAAACTTGAAAGAACTAGGTTTATTGCATATAATACAGCGGAAGTCTTAACTTACAAAATAAAACAAAGACGAATTAGACAAACTAATATGACAACAATATCGAAACGGAAAATAAATTGTACTAACCTCATGATGTTTGGCTCTTGCATCAAATATAGTATTAGCACAAATACGTTAAAACACATTTCGATGATTCATGCCAATTTTAAAATGGACAAGGTTCTGTGCCCCATTTTAAAATCCAACGTTTGGGATACACAAAATAACGCTGGATCGATGTGGAGTAAACACCACACCCTAACGTTCCAAGTCAAGCCTGATCTTATAACGGACAAGGTTCTATGCCCAATTTTAAAATCTAACGGGATACACAAAATAAACACAGGGTCGATGTTGATCAAATACCAACCCCTATTGCGTTCTCCAACTCACCAGGCCGAAGCCTCACGGCTCTTTATTCCTCCAAGTGGCTCGACGACTCTTTAGCTATGGGTTTATACCCAGAGTTCGTCATATTTCGGAATATACCAATACTACGACCCAAGTTTCGCCGCCGTCTCCGGTCCAACCAGAAAAATGAGAATAAACACATGTGTAGTCGAGCAAATACCAACAGGCGACCTGTTCGATTGATTGACCGAACTACACACGCCAAACGGGTTTAACACAAGACTCGACAAATGAAAAAAAATGGGTCATATGGATAACGAAAGATAGCGATAAAATATTAATGAATTTCGATAATAAACAAATAACCATAGAGTCATTTTTGTTTTATGATATCTTCCTCGATTATATAAATGTACTATATGTTAAGGAGTTATTAATTTATATGATGCTATTTAATATAGCATCAAAACAAATTTGCAAATTATTTATTTAACCTATCGTTTCCGAATCGGGATCGACTGAAACCTATTTAAGAGTGACTATTAATTGATCAAATATTAAATTATCAAAGTTCTACTATAGCATGACGTTGATTAGACTTTGAGCCAATTATGTTCTAGTTTTCATGTATTAAAATATTTTTCTCAAATTTGAACCAAATATGAAAGTGTACAAATTTAACTCATTTTTGTCAATGATAAACTTTTCAAAGTTTAACCAATTGAAAGATAGAATTTTAGAAGGTTGGCATAATTATAGTCCATATTTGAAGTTTTTAATTTCTATATACTCCTATGGTTTAAAAGAACCAACTTATAACATACATCATATATTTTAGAATAATCTATTTCTGAGAATACATTTACTATGAAATCTTTTACATTGTTATCTCAAGTTACTAATTAAGAACTTAATATATTATGTACTAATTCTTTAAAATAATATTTAATAATCAATTAAAGATCTAACTTAATTAAAAGTAAGGGGTTAATATCCTATCTCAATTTCTGTCCAAATAATCATTTACGTTTTCTTTTTTATCACCATATAACGCATCAACAGATTATTGTAGGTGCCAAAAATAGATGTTGGGCTTGGGCTTGTATAATATAAATTGCTGAAAATTAAAATTGAATTTTGGACTTTTTAAAATAGATATTGAAATATACTAAACACCAAGATATAATTATTTATTAATGCCAAAATAAATTAGAAACTATATAATTAAAACATAATAGTATTCAAATCATAAACCTTTAAAAAAATTAATATTATAGATAATTAATCCAATAATAAGATAGTAAACAAAAATTCTAATTTGAATTTCAATAAATAAACAAAAATGTATGTGATAAACAATTAACTAAAATAAAATAGAAAAGTCTAATATCAATCCCAATATAATACAAAATAAAATAGAAAAGTCTAATGTCCTAATATGTAATTATATAATTATCATCAAAAGGAACTCTAATTAGCCCAAACCTCCGAATGTTTTTTAATTATCCCTTTTAAATAAATAAAATGCCTGATATGAATAAGTTGCATTGGCATGACAACTATCTGCCCATGTTTATCCCACTATGGAAATGCAAGTTGATCCAGGGTTAAAACTGCCAGCCCGTTGCTCTGGATAGCTATTACGTATTCAAAGGAACCAAGGGGGATGCATTGAGTAACTATGAGCAAAGAGAAGTTTTAATGCTTCATTAGGACAGAAACACTCAAGTGGACAATATTCAGCTCCTAAAATGAGCAAGACGAAGTTGTTTTAATGTCTTAACAACAATTCTAAATAAACTCTAATTAGCCCAAACCTCGGAATGTTTTTTAATTATCCCTTTTACATTCTTTCAATCATTCTTTCACATTCTAAAAAAATTATCATCAAAAGGAACTCTAATTAGCCCAAACCTCGGAATGTTTTTTAATTATCCCTTTTAAATAAATAAAATGCCTGATATGAATGAGTTGCATTGGCATGACAACTATCTGCCCATGTTGGAAATGCAAGTTGATCCAGGGTTAAAACTGCCAGCCCGTTGCTCTGGATAGCTATTACGTATTCAAAGGAACCAAGGGGGATGCATTGAGTAACTATGAGCAAAGAGAAGTTGTTTTAATGCTTCATTAGACAGAAACACTTGCCAACCACTAAAATGCGACTATTAACCAAAATAACGAACAATTTTACAGCCCCCTCAAGCGGGGACGGAGGTGTAGATCGCAAGTCCCGGCCTTGAACATAAGTGTGTGAGAACGAGGGAATGCAAGAGTTTTAGTGAAAGCATCAAAGAAGTGCAGCTGGGAAGAAATACGACGAGGAAGAATGAACCCAACCTTAAAGTGATCCCGCACCAAATGACAATCGATGTCCAAATGTTTGGTACGTTCATGGAATACGGGGTTTGCAACAATGTGTACTGCAGCTTGATTATCACACCAAAGGGAAATAGGGAGATCCAAGGAAAGCTTCAAATCAGCGGCAACATAAGAGATCCAAAGGAGTTCACAAACCGTGGCCCCAATGCCCTGCCTGTACTCGCCTCCGCAGAGGAACGAGACATGGTGGTCTGTTTCTTCATTTTCCAAGACAAAAGAATCCCTCCAAAAAGATGCAAAAACCTGTTAAGGAACGCCTCGAGTCGGGACAAGATGCCCCAAGATCACCGTAGGCAACAAGGGAAGTGGAAGGAGCAAGAGGATAAAACAATCCCAAAGAGGGAGTGTGCTTGAGGTATCGCGGCAGGATGGACAAAGAAAGATCCCAAAGTGGGAGGAATAAGGCGAATTAACAAATTGACTCAATTGTTGAACGCAATAGGTGACACCAGGGCGTGTAAGATTCAAATACAAAGCAAAGCGCCCAACCAAACGCCTGTACTTTTCAATATCATCAAGAGGAACACCATCCCGAGCTTGCGTTTGAGACCAGGAGGGAAGGGAGGTAGTACGTGCAGGCTTACATGACAAAGATCCCCGTGATCGGTGAGAAGATCAATGATATATTTGCGTTGATTTAGATAAGTACCCTTAGTACTCGTGCAAGTTCCATGCCCAAAAAATACTTTGCAAGTCCCAGGTCCTTGATGGTAAACAACTGATCCAAATAGGCCTTGAAATCATCCAACAAAGAAGAATGTGTCCCCGTAAGCAAGACATCATCAACATACACTAAAAGCACCAAAAATGAGTCACCATCAGTTTTTGTGAATAAACAATGATCATGAGCCGATTGAGTGAATCCGTAGGCAAGAACCTTATCATAGAATTCAACATTCCATTGCTGTGAGGCTTGTTTAAGCCCGTATAAACTCCGCTTCAATTCACAAACCTGCCCAGCACTAGCCTTACAGTACCCCATGGTTGGCTGCATGTATATCTTCTCATCAAGGTACCCATGTAAAAAGGCATTGTTGATGTCGAGTTGGTATAACGCCCACTGTTTAACTGTGGCTAGAGCAATCACCATTCTAACAGTTACTAATTTAGCAACAGGGGAAAATACATCCGAGTAATCAATCCCAAAAACTTGATTATAGCCCTTGGCCACCAAACGTGCTTTACATCTGTTAACAGAACCATCAGGCTTCCGCTTCACCTTGAACACCCACTTACATCCGATAGCCCTTTTACCCGGAGGTAAGGAAGTCAAGACCCAAGTTTCATTTTGCTCAAGTGCAGAAAGCTCCGCATTCATAGCATCTACCCATTCAGGGTATTGACATGCCTGTGCATAAGACTGAGGTTCTGGCATAGAGGACAGATTGGCAAGAAAACATGTATAGGTGGGACTCAATGAAGGAGATAAAGCAAAAGGAAAGGTGGAAAGAGGATAGGAAGTACCTGAGGACCTGTCCACTGAAGAAACAGCTGTTGTGGGACTGGAAGGCACAAGGACATTGCTAGTAACATAATCTGAGAGCCAAGAGGGTGGCACCTTATGTATGACCCCCTTTCTAAGGGCAATAGGTACAGAGGTATCCAAAGAATCTGAGGCACGAGGAAGAGGGTCAGCGGGTAAAGAAGAGGAGAAAATATGAGGAGAAGAAAGATTATCAGTGATAGGAATCTGAGGTAGGGGTGTGACAGCAGGAGAGGATGATATAAAAGAGAAAGGAAAATGTGTCTCCAGGAATTTAACTTCCCTGGAAACAAAAACCTGTTTAGTATCCATATTGTATAATTTGTAACCCTTTTTTCCTTGTTCGTATCCCAGAAAAACACATTTGAATGCCCTGGCATCAAATTTTCTTTTATGTGGATCAAGATTAGTAGCAAAAGACAAGCAACCAAAAGGCTTTAAGCTAGAATAGTCTGGCAAGGCACCATAAAGCTTCTCATAAGGTGTTTGCCAATGGAGCAGAGGAATTGGTATACGGTTTATGAGGTAAGTAGCAGTGAGAAGGGAGAAAGGCCAAAGAGTGGAAGGGAGGTTAGACTGAACCATGAGGGACCTAGCAACATCCAATAAATGTCTGTGTTTTCTCTCAACTATACCATTCTGTTGAGGTGTATATGAGCAACTTCTTTGATGATCAACACCAAAGGACTGAAACAAGGCAATACACTCTTTATTTATGAACTCGGTTTTATTGTCAGATCTCACAGCCTTAACTTTCTTATGAAACTGAGTTTGGACCATAACAATGAAATTCTGCAACAGCTTTGCCACTTGAGATTTATGCCCCATCAAATAAGTCCATGTGGCCCTACTATGGTCATCCACTATGGTTAACATATAAGGAGTGTGGCAAACAGAAGGAGCCAAATAAGGACCCCACACATCAACATGAAGTAAGTCAAATATATCAGCAGCATAAGAGTGGCTTAAAGGAAAAGGCAGCCTGGCTTGTTTAGCTTTATGACACACTTCACACTGTTTAATAGAGTCTTTATCAACAGAATTACAAAGACCTTTTATAGAGGAAATATGTGCTAACACATTATGAGAAGGGTGTCCCAACCTCAAATGCCATATATCTAAATCATTATTACAAGAAATAGAAGGTAGATCAAGGTAGTCAGAGGAAGAATGTGGTTGAAGAACATAGAGCCTCCCTAGTGCCTTTCCCACAGCCAACTGCTTATCAGTCTCCAGGTCCTGAAACACACATTGTGAAGAGGAAAACAGACATTTTAGATGAGAGGAATGACACAGCTGAGCCACAGAGAGTAAATTGTATTTAAATCTAGGCACCGAAAGGACATTAGTGAGAGTTAAAAGAGGAGATAGAACCACTGTTCCAGAATGTGTTACAGTCTTACTGCTTCCATCAGGCAAATAGACACTTAGACTGGGATTTAAGTGAGTCAAATTTGTCATCAGGTGAGGATTAATGCACATGTGTGTACTGGCACCTGTATCTATTATCCATGCCTCTGATCCAATGTTATCATAAGTGTACAAAGCATAATGAATACCTGCAAATGTTGCATAGTGTGCAAACTTTGAGTTATCAGTGTGTACAGGTGACATCTTGGTTGCGAGAAGTTTAGAAAGCTCTTGTTGCACAAGTGCTGCCCAATTAGCTCCAGATGATTCCCCACTATCCACCTTAGAAACCTGCATTCCTTCTCTCGTCGGTTACCAAGTTTGCTCCATCCATGTAATTACCCATAGATTTCTTCCTCTGCATTCCTTATAAGCTTTGTACCAGTCTGGGAATCCATGCAGTTTAAAGCATGCACTCTGCGTTCATGACCCTTGATATTGCAATGATCACAATATAACTTGGCTTTCTCCTCTCTAGTCCTTCTATAGAATCCTCTACCTCTTTCTCCTCCTTGAGGAGTGTTCTGGGAACTAAAACTCCCCCTGCCTCTTCCAACAGCATTATTAGCAACAGATGTTACATTGGCAGCAGACAACACACCAGATCCTTCCAGGAAATCACTCTCTCCAGGAGTGACAATTCTATGTCGTTCCACTCTCAAAATCATAGAATAAACCTTGTTAATCGTAGGTAGTGGATCTAATAGCAAAATTTGATTACGCACATGATCATAAGCATCATTTAATCCCATGAGGAAGCGCATCAATTTCATATTCACATCAAGTTCACTCATCACCTTACGACTCCAGTGCGCATCTTGGTATGTGCACTAAAGTACTATACTCATCCCATAGGCGCTTCAATTTCATAAAATATGTAACAACAGAGGATGTACCTTGAACAGTTGTGGCGATATCCTTTTGCAATTGGTACATCATCGGTCCATTACATTCACCGAACGGTTCTCCAATATCATCCCAAAGAGCCTTCGCTGTATTCGCATAAATGAACGCATCAACGATATCCTTCGATAAAGTGTTGAGGATCCAACTAGTAACCATCCAATCCACAAGTTTCCATTGATCATACTCAGGCAAACCTTCCTCCGATGGTTCGATTTTACCATTGATAAACTCCAATTTTGTTTTCGCACCAAGTGCGATGATCATCGATCTCTTCCATGAAAGGTAATTAGCTCCATTTAGAGGTGTAGAAACTAGAAGCATGCCTGGGTGATCCGATCCCTGCAACTGATAGAGAGGTTCATCCTTTGCAACCACTTCCTTATTAGCATTATCTCCGGCGAGAACATTCCAAGCAATGTGCCGATTTTTCGTCATTATTGATCAATCCTCAGCTCTGATACCATGTTAAAACTCATGGAATCCACATTCAGAAGCAGGGGAAAACATGGAAGGTGTGTTCCGCATGAGTAGCTACAGTAGTATTTATACTAACCAATCAAATAAAAGAAATACGATTCTAAAACCAGCCAACCACTAAAATGCGACTATTAACCAAAATAACGAACAATTCTACAGTTTCTGATCACTTTTAGGTTGGCTAAGAGACGGTCACTCACACAAGTTTTTATCCAACAAAACTTGAACGGTTTTGTTTTTAGAAGAAACAACCAAGGAAGAGAAATCAGTATGTTAAATTGCTCCAACAGAACAACCGACTACAATCCCCTAAAAAACCAAACATATAAGAAACACCACAATGACTCCACGCATACCCAACAATCGACATTCAAACCATAAGAAATAATAACCAAAGAGCAAAGCAATTTTCGGTGCGAGTCACTAGACACACTTGCATCAAACAAGAAGGAAAAGAAAAGATGAATCCTAATCGCATAGAAACCCAAACATCTTAGACACTAAAATCACCTAAACATTGTCCGAAAAACAGTAACTATTGAAAACTAGTAAGAGAAATGAAAGAAACGATAAAATTACTTTCTTCTCGTGGCTTAGAAAGTGCTATTCAATAACACAATTCTTGAAAGACAGTTCTTTTCGCCGATTAAGCAACGAGATCCATGTTTTCTTTTAAATAGAACTATATCATAACCTCCCAATGAGGAGTTTCAAACAAAATAAGCACAATGATTTGATTTTAGTAAATATTGAGCGCATGCACCACCCAAATATGTGTTTGTAGATTAACAAGTACAAGTATGCATGTGAAACATAAGATAGAACAATATAAGCTTTGTAATTTAAGGATCGTTCAATTCCCTAATAGGAAATACCAGTTTATTTCGATTAACATCCGATTCCAATTTACACAAACAGAGAAGGTTGACCCTGGTGTTGTTTAGCCTCTCTTCCTCATTCGATTATGGCTTAGGAAAGTCAATACCATCCCACCCCCATTTTTTAATTCTTAAGATCTCACCATGTTATATTCATCCACCCCGATCCACAATTAAAAGTTTCACTATACTCTCACCAATAAAGATTTAATCATCGATGACAAACATATTTTTTCTCGTTTCAAAACTTCCGGGCACCCAAATTTCTTGTATAAAATGCTTCTATTTGATCATTACCAATTAGCCTCCGGAAAATCTATATGCAAATAAATGTTCATCCGACCTAAATTCGAATACCTAATATCTCTCTGTTGCTCATATTCCTTCTTTCTCCCATTCACAATTTAAGGAGAACATTAATAATAGCAAAAACCAATACACACACACACAACGATAGTTAAATAATCACGAAATAAGAACATGCATCTTTTGGCACAAAAATAATATCCAAACTAACAACAATACTATACAGAACTCAAACAACGAAAAATCGGTGGGTTAGGGTTTTTACGGCGAATTTTGATTTGGGGTCAAATCGGTTGAGGCACGGGTTCGAGTTTTTGATTCGGTGGGTCAAATCGGGAACTCAACATCGAACAACTCATCGATCGGCGATTTTTTTGTTTTGTTTAATCTTCGTGAGAGATTGCGAGAGAAAACGCAGAGAAGATCGAGTTGAAGAAGTTACCAAAGGTGAGAGAGAAATCGTTCTCGAGAGAAAAAGATTAAGGAAAAAAATTTTAATTTTAAAATATTAATTATGTTTAATCCAAAATGGGCAAAAAAAGAGCTAAATAAATAAAAGTGATTTTTGGGTATTGAAGACGGGTTTGGAAACAGATTTTGGGCAAATCGCAGTCAATTTTAATTTTAAAAATAAAAGAATTTTTCTGACATTCAACATCGGGTACAAGACACGTTGTCGATTAACTGACGTTAAATAAGAAATAGCCATCGTCTTCAAAAACCATCGCACAAGCCAATGTCTATAATCCAAATAGACATCAGTCACTAAAGCCGATGTCTATGAGCGAAAAAATCCGCTCATACACATCGATTTTCCAGATAACCGATGTTAAAACACATTAAACAAAGAAAAATTAGAAAAGTGATGTTTATTTGTATTTTTCTTGTAGTGTAATAAAGATCAATTGGAGAGTCATATAGCCACACGAAGGATAAAATGGTGACAGAAGACAATTTGGTAAAGAAATTGCACATTATATCAGGACTACACAATAAGTTTTTCAAGTTCTTGGCAAAAATTAGAAAGAAGGACGAACCTGCAACAAAGAAACCCCTTAAGATCTCCAAGCAAGCATAGAAACCCATAATCTTTGGAAGCAACACATTCGTGAGCAATGGTAATCCATTTTCCTCGGCTTACTTTTGGCTTTTTTTGCACTTTTTTGCTATACACTAAAGTAAAAGAGATGCACGTCATAGTCCAGATGCAGAGATATGTAACCAATACTAAGAAAATTGAAATAATTTCCGAAACAGATAAAGCAGATGCATATCTTCCTACATTCAGTAAATCATCTTCTCTTATAATGTTTACATCACCCAATAATAAATAACCACTAATCTTAATATGAGAAACAAAAAAAAATGTTAAAAGGTGATTTTTATTTGTGCTTCTATAACATTTACTTTAATAGTGAAGAAGACAAAAGGGAATTATGAGATTTTGCTTCTATCAGTTCCTTCAGGAAAAATAGCAAGACACAATGGATCCTAGGGGTTGGTAAATATTGAAAGCATTTGACGCATTGTTGATTCATAAACTTCCCATTTCTATCGACTGGGATGAACTCTAAGAAGTGAAATCCCCAGCCAAAAATTGACAATTTCATCAAACTACTCTTGGGAACATATTTCATCAAACTACTCTTGAAATCCCCATTTTCTACCCGCAATGCTAGATTCCACAGATACATCCAATCAACTTCAGTTCTATTGTTGGCGATAATTAGAACACGCTCTTCTACTTGAACTTTTTCTAGAAAAGATAAATCTAGTTTTGTTGATCTTTTTTGAATAAAAATGGCCACAGACGGAGCCAAATACCAAGTAAAAATGAAACATATGTTCTTCTAAAATGTACACTAAAAAGACGCACGATTACAACTGGCAGGGAACAAAATATACTAAGAACTTAAATGAAGAAGAAACATAAAGTGTAGTCTTTCAGAACCACCATCCCCTGTCTCCACACATAAGAATTTGCAGAAAGAGTGAATGAGAAATTCCTTGTGGATATCTTTTAATAAAAAGACGATGTTGAAACACAATAGTTTTAATGACCAAAAAAACAACTTGCAAGATAATCTCAAACAAATTCTTTGAGATTTTAGTTTGCAATAGAAAATTTGAGTTTAATTGTTTTCTATAATCTTTCATTTCATCTAACAACTGCACAAAACTTATTTTTATCTTTTGGAACTAGTGATCACTTTTTTGCATCATACTGACTACTCACTAGATGATTTTAGCATGTAATTTACACTATACATATGACACTTCCTTTTCCTTGATAAATTCACAGTAATATCAAGCTAAGTACTTGAAGATATTATACTGAAAATGGGCAGGTAATCATATAAATTGAGGATATAAGATCTTATATCCAACTTCACCACTACTACACTTAATCTTGCCATGCTGGCCAAACCCTCACTACAACTAAAGAAACAACAAAACATAAATGATAGAAAAACTGAGATCTATTATCATTATATATATATATATATATATATATAAACTGCCAAGTTCAACCTGTCAAACAAAACCAAACACGTGGAAACGAGCAATGGGGTAAAGTACCACAATATCATGTGAAGACCATGGGAGACACATTAATGTTATATAATTGTGATCGAAATGTGAACTCCTCCAAGCAATAAACCAAGAAGGGTATGCAAAAGTGTTAAATTTCTCATTGAGGCATTTTATCAAACACATGGTGGGCATAAATCGAGGTAAATGATGTCTATGCAATTATATATCAAATTATGCCAAAATTTCAATACATCCAAATACAATCACAATAAGCAACTTATGCACGAAATTTTATCAGGATCAGGTAATGAGCATGCAAACATGGGTTGGGGTGAGATGCAACATAAATACTCCTAATAAAACACAAAGATGCAAACTTAATCAAACTATGAAAGCAAGTAAAATAAGCTTGGGTTGCCTACCAAGAAGAGCTAAATTTAAAGTCTTTAGCCAGACTTTTGTTTTACTCAACCGGGATCCAAAAACAAGTGTCGATCATGCCACGCCTTTGTATTTTCCTACAGTATATGCGATCCTTCAGTGTATGTAAGACGTGGATGATTAAGGATCACAATGTTGATGGCCTTTTGGAAATCAAAAAATATGTTCCTCATGATGAAAAATGGTTTATCAATCATAGTAAAGATATTTCTATCTTTACTCACATTAAATATAATGAAATCTGTAGAACATTTGAATTGATCACCATTTTCAAACATTGTTCCTTCAAGTGTATGCTTTTTAAAATTTGATACATTTGTATTAAAGTTTACATCTTGAGTGCACATATTTTTGTCAATATGAGAATTTTCAATTGTGTGAGAAATAGAAATACTCCCTGAGTTAATTTGATGTGGCTCCTCTTGTAAGATCGGATTGCACTCTTCAAAAGTCTCCTCCAAATTTTGAAGGATGTCCACCTTTTTCATAATGGGCAATTCATGTTCACGATTTTCTATTTCACCAGGTCCCAAGAATGATGACGACTCTTCATTATTAAGATGGTCAATTATTTGTTGGAGTGACTTTGGCATATGTTGACATGTAATCTCAATTTATTGAACTCTTGCCTCGGTTTGTAGTATTCTATCATCAATTTCTCGATTTCTTATCGTACACTCTTCGATAAACTCAGCAAGAGTTTCTTCCAGCTTGGACCGACGTTTTATCTCATCTTGTCGTCCTCTTGCCTCACAATCGTCTAGAAATTGATAAAATAGACATATTTACAGGAAACGACTTATCAAGGAGTTTTGGTTGGGTAATCTTACATATGCACCAACTTGGCTTTTTTTTTCTCTAAAACATGTGTAGTTGTTCTGAGTTCATATCCCTAATGTCATTTCAGGGTGGCTCATTCCCTTTTAATTGGGCTTCAGGTGAGGATTAGCTGAAGCTATTGCTAAAACTCAATATTTATGTTTTCATGATTTCTAGTGCCTAACAGATGTGGATTCTTAGGCTTACTGCATATGGATGTTTTTCATCAACGGCTTGAACAGGTATATTCTGTTACCTTTTGCAATTGCTTGAACAGGTATATTCATTTCCTTGACTAATATTGTTCTATGCAGATTTTGTGTAATGGCCCTGGAACTTGTATACTGTTTTGTGTCATTGCATTCTTTTTCAAGGTTCGTATAATCTTGCTATAGTATTTACCTTATTCGTAAGGGCCAATAATCTTGACTAATATTCTTTTTCAAGTATTTTTTAAAACAGAACATTAAGAAGAAACGTGTATGAAAAGGAATGGAATAACTTTACTAGTATCCTAGAAAATGAAAATTCCGTGTGTGTGTGTGTCTGTAGAGATGCATGCATATTTGGTCATCTATCCATCCACATTCTTATGATTGTGTTTTCACCTTTCTCTGTTAAACTTCTTTCACTAGCCATTTAGCGGTTATTAATCTGGTGCTTAATATTGCAGTAAAGGCTTTCCCAAAGGATGACCCAACCAAGCCCTGCAAGCTGACAGCCTTCTTGGGTTACAATGCTGGCATGACTCACATTGTCAGAGAAGTCAAAAAACCTGGATCAAGTAATTTTTTTGTCATAGCTTCATGTGACTGATTTAGCAAGTGTTGCATTCCTTGTTGAATTTATTAAGTCCCATCTGTTAAGCTCGATATATATATCTTAGTATGAGCATAAATCTTTTTCTTGATATTTATTTTTCTTTCCTGTTTTCTAGTAATTATATATACCCTTTTTTGTTTTGTATACAACTATTACGCTTGACTTGAAATCAAATATCAACTGATTTCTTGATGCTTCTCTAACTGTGTGAGTGCAGACTGGAGGCGCAGTGATAATGACTCAAACCTATGACTTAATAGTAGAATGTCTTGAAACAATCTATTGCGGTTCCACATCACCAGCCCTCATTTGCAATCTATTGAGGTGCATTAGCTTTCAAGTTCCAGTGGCAAGGTTGAGGATTCCTAGTCAAATATTGTTGAAATACAGTACGTGATATTCTTATTGTTTTTCTTTTTCTCAGTTTACCCCTTGTCTGTCATTTGATTTTCTTGTGTAAATGCCATTTTTCTTGTTGATTATAGAGAAAAAGTGAGTTAACTTGTGTGATGGATATGTTGCTTTCATGCTAGTGAACACATTTTCTTCTCTTTGATAGTAGAACAATCTCATATCTTCAAGATGGTTGATAATATTGGAAAGCAGCAACAATACATTTAGCCACAGCTATGTGACCCACCATTTCTCTATTCCATTACCCCATGCATTTTGTCACCACAAATATTTTAAAGTCTTATCACCTGTGTCAAGTCTCATACTCTCGTTTTTTTATTGGCATATTTACACAAGAATAAACAGACTATAGTTCCAAGGTGAAGGTTAATTGGACGTGTCATGTTTCAACTAGATCTTTAAAATTAACATAGTTATGGTAATTAATATGACAACAAACTGATCATCACATAGCAACTTATGATCACATGGGAAGTACTATTTCATTTGCTTTGTTATTGGTCATTTTCTTTTGGCATGTAAACTAATCACATAGCAAATGTAATTCACTTGACACGTATTATGTATATAGTTTGAGAGTTTGAAAAATGAGGTATGATCTGATCTTTGCTGCAAGTTTCATAGTAGGGATAATTACAAAAAGTGCCCTGAGGTTTAGCTTAATTACGAAAAATTCCAGTTATGTTTGCTAACTTACAAATATATGATCTTTTTGCTTCAAGATTCAAGAATGAACCTCAATGCGAGTATCATAGCAGGGATAATTTTAAAAATTATCCCCTGTGGTTTAGTTTAATTACGAATATTTCCAGTTATGTTTCAAAATTACAAATTCCTCCCTTAAATTGTTATAACCCCCAAAGGTTTGTATTTATGTAACAATACCTTCCTTTTTGTGGATTTTGGATCTTCTATCCTAAATCGTATTTCATCTTGTATTTTAATATATCCCGCATGTATGTATAATATGATAGGGATAATTACAAGAACTATCCCTGAAGTTTGGGTTAATTACGTAAAAACCCACAAATGTTTACCAAAAAACCACTACATGATGTGCATGCGTGTATAGTCTTTTGTAACATTGTTCATACTTTAATAGAGAAAGCACATTGAACCTTATGTTTCTTAACAAAGATCTTGTGTCCAATTTCAGCTGTTGTCAATTAATGGAATGCTACATATGCAAACATGCAAATCTGGACTAATCTTGATTAGAGTTGCTTTCTTTTTGTTTTGGTCACGTGGTGAGACATTTTGTCAGCTACTTGGTATTTGGTGTGGGATCTTGTTTGACTAGCCTCAATGGCAGGCAGAGGGGGGTTGCATGGAATGTCTTTTTTCACTTTTTTGTTGATTTTTTCTTTACTTGTTTAGTTTTTCTAGGGATAATTACAAAAACCACATGAGTGTTGGGCTTTGATTTGCCTTCTTTTGTTTCTTGTTTTTACATCATTTTTTCTAGTTGTTGAAATTGCAATTGATAAGCAAACAAATGTTTGTGTTGAGTTGAAATTCAATGAACAATATACTCATTAGCAATTCATGGGCCAACTTGGAATGTAATTGGTTATGTTTTATATTTTTCTCATTAATGGCTAAATCATTCAACTCTGTTTGTATGTTTGTAGGCTGAGAAGAATGAGATTCGTGACGAGAAACAAAGATTAAAGGCTGAGTAGGAGAAGCTTGGCCATTTTTGAAAGCTTAAATGATATGAGCTATGTTGATCATATGGATTTTGTTGCCTTTAGTTGAATTATGTAGTCTTTCTGTTGGTTGATGGAATTAATCAGATTATGAATTTATAGTTGTTTTATCGAAAGGAAACGTCACTACAAGTACTTTTTGTTGGATTTTGGCTATTGGTGACTTTAGTATTAATGGATTTCATGTTTAATTGGTAGTGCACTTATGATGGTTGCTAGAATTGGATTTCATAATGAATTATTTATTTATATGGTTTTCTGCAGCTTTGGGCAGGTCTTTTTGTGTAAATAAACAACCCTTTTAAAACCGCTTCTAAAAACATCAAAAGACACCGGTTTTGATGCGGTGTCTATTCATCAAAAGACATCGGTTTTAAACCGTGTCAAAAAGTTCAGGCTTTTAACACCAGTGGCTTTAACATCGGTTGTTTTACTAATAGACACCGGTTTTAAACCGGTGTCGTTGAAGGAAAAGACACCGATTTTAAACCGGTGTCAAAAAGTTCAGACTTTTAAGACCAGTGGCTTTAACACCGGTTGTTTTTACTAATAGACACCTGTTTAAAACCGGTGTCGTTGAATGAAAAGACACCGGTTTTAAACCGGTGTTAAAAAGTTCAGAATTTTAACACCGGTGGCTTTAACACCGGTTGGTTTACTAATAGACACCGGTTTAAAACCGGTGTCTATCAGCTTTTTTGTAGTAGTGTTTTAACTACTCACCATGGTTAGTAGGTATTCTTTTTTATCTACCAACTTAAAAAAACTCTTTTTTATCCAATTTGACCAAAATACCATTCTTTTAATTTGGGGATTTTGAATTTTAAAACTGATGTAACATATTATTTCCCTCAGAAACCATTTACACACATCCCCCCCAAAATACAAACACCCCCTATTATATCGTGGCATATTGTGGCATATCATGCTATAGTATATCTAGTATAACGTGGCATATAGTGACATCATAGTATATACTAGTATAACGTGACATATTGTGACACGTTATATTGTGGCATATCGTGCTATGTTATGTACTAGCATAACACGGCATATTATGACATATTGTGCCACATTATATACTAGTATAATGTGGCATATCGTGACACGTTATATACTAGTATAACGTGGTGTATCGTGGCATATCGTGCCACATTATATACTAGTATAACATGGCATATCGTTGCATATCATGCATATCATGGCATATCGTGCCATGTTATATACTAGTATAACTCGACTTATCGTGGCATATTTGTTGCTAAAAAATTGCTTTAAGTTTATTTTTACATGTCTCTATTTTTTGTGAGTTTCATTACATTTACAATTAAATTCATTCATATAACGTGACACATCGTGTATATGATTTTGTGTAGAAGAGATAACCCAAAATTTTTGTTGCTATTTTTTGTAGAGGGAGTAGGAGAGAAAAATAAAGAAAATATAATTTATATGAGAGACAAATAGGACCCACCTATTTTTTTGCTTTTGCATTCAAGTGTCGGAAGTCTTTGGATAAAAGAACCATAAAAGTGGGGAGAAAACATAGTTTTTTATATCACATGTTAAAGAAGTCTTTGTCTTATCACTACAGAAAAATCCAAAAAGACAACAATTTTCCACTGTTGTCTATTAAGAAAAATACTATTGTAGAAGGTTGTGTTGTAGTAGGGGGTACTAAATGACAACAAAATAAACGGTTGTAGTATGGAACAAAGACAAACGGTTTCAAGAACAATTCTGCAACAGTTTTACACTGTTGTCTTTCTTCTCAACCACAACATTTTTCCAATAAGGAAAAACTGTTGTGTTTGAATGCGAATTTCGCAATTATATTCGACAAATTATTTTTCGATTTTCGCTACTATAAATTACAAATTAAACCTGTGAAATAAGAATAAAATATGAAATTACACTACTTCAAATTGTATTTCATATCTCAATGTCACAAAATGCCCAAAACAATAATGATGTAGTATTGTTATATATAAAGTCCTCTACCAAAATAAAATGCCCAAAATAACAAAAATTTAATATCAGTTATATATAGAGTCCTCTACCATATAAAAGTGCAAAAACAACAATAATTTTGTATGCCAATGATATACAAATGGTAGTTCCAATTAGTATCCCCAGAGCAACTCCAATAGCATCAGTGCGTCCATAAACTACATGAATTACCATAAAAGAAATAATCATAAGTAAAAACGAAGTAACATCCCACAACTTTGTGTAATATAAAGGAAAATTTTAATATAGAATATAAGTTCTAAATACCTTTTTACTAGCTAATATATTTCGATACTTAATCGCCCACTCGTAACGCATTTCGTCGATATCTCCACAAGAGTAGTTAGCTTGTGTGAACTGTGAACAATAAATACAGACCTCATATAAACACAAAGTTCAATGGTGTTTCAATATATAAATTAAGAAATTCTAGACAAAATAGAATTACTATTATTGATCGCAACGAAGAAGCGCAAAGTGGATGAAAGTTCTTTAACTATTTGCCTCATGTATCGCATTACGAAAAATCCACATTATAGATCATTCGATGTCGAGGAGCCCTGTGTTAGAAAAAACTTGTTAATAATACATCCATATCTATATACAAAAATGTGTAAACAAATAAATAAAATTTTCCAACACGATTATCAGAAATAGTCCACTTTTTCGTCGTCCTAAATGCCAAACAAACACAAATAATGCATCTAATTGCTTATGATTTACTAAGTTTGAACTCAACCAGAAATCATATTGACACTTTTTAAGTCAGAATACATCTTAGCTAGAATCTCACTTAAAAAAATTCTTACTTCAATTGCTTACCATTATACCACTATATTGTTTGATTCTTGATGAAATCTGTTAAACATTATACACATTTTTATGTCATTTTGATGTCACAAAAAACTCTAAACATGTCTGCCATGCATGTTGATCTTACTATAGAAACTTGCTTGACCTCACAATAGATTAATACTATGGCATACCCTGCTTTTCATTCTTACTTCTTAGGAGCTTTTGGACAAAATTTGAAATGATTATGATGATTTCAGATTTGGCAAAATGATACTGTGCAATGAGGATAATTTTGGTATAGACGCATAAGAGATTGGAAACATTAATCCAGCAAAGCAGAGTTGAATTGCTGTCTATGTTGAAAAGTAGCAATAACTAATTTATATATATGTTTTTTCGCAGTCGAATTAACATCCTGGGAATTTATGCACGGACATTTGCTTATTTTCCTTCATTTTCTTTCTTTCTTTCCTTTACTTTAGAATCTTTGGTTTCAAGAAAAGTTGCTATCTTTTATAGGCGTTGCTTCTCTGATTCTCCAAAAGAAGGAGCACTTTTGTTACACATCATACATGAACCACCAATTAACCGACACATCATGGACTTCTCTTTTAGATATTTACATAATTTCTAGCTGGACATAAGGCTGATGTTGTTGGGCTGGGAACAGGAAGAGACAATGGTCCAGACCCAGGTCTAAGTGGACGTACGGTATCATGGACCTTAAATGTGTAAACAAATAAATAAATTTTTCCAACACGATTGTCACTAAAATACAGAAATCGTCCAATTTCGTCACCTTAAATGCCAAACAAACACAACCAATGCATCTAATTAAGCTATAACTATTCATCTAATTATTATTATATCCTTCTAATCTTCCAATATTAAGTGGTAGCTGTTGTTGCAGCTTACATTTTTTTTTTTTTTTTTTAATAAGACAAAGAAATATTAATTATTTGAGCACAAGGGGTGCTCAACCCTTTTACATCACTCTGAATTCATTGCAAATGTTACAACAAAAGTTACACGCAGCCTCTGAATTCACTCGTCTTCAGCCCCAACTGTGCAAATTTCAAATGGATTTTTGAGCCACTCCTCCTTCATTTCCTCTCTAAGTCCTGCACATTTTGCTTGAACCCAAAACCAAGGAGATGTCTTGACTCTATTTAAGTTGCATCTATCTGTTGTGAACACCATTAAGTTGGGTTTTGCAGAAGAGATAGGAAGCAGAGGTTATTTGGAGAAGGAAGCTGAAGTTGGAGAAGAGTTGGGAAAAAAGCTGGAGGAAGAAGCTAAAGTGGAAGAGAATTGGGAAAAAGCTGGTCTGCGATGTTTTGTCTGAAGAAGGGAAACATGCCAAGTGGATGAATATTGACTGTTGATAGGGAAATGAGATTTATCTAGAGCGTACACTTGTCTTAATTTTATTAGCTTCAGTTTATATTTTATTTTGAATTATTTTGCTCAAGTGGTCCCAAGTGGTCCCAAATTGTAGTAGTTAAAGGATGCAGAGAACGTAATGAAGTTTTTTATCAGAGTTTTTTATGAAAATCATCTTCTTCCTCCCTATTCAGTTCTCCCTAATATTCTTCTGATTCATTACTTACAGTCTCAAATACAGAAATTATACAAATTACAAGAAAATGTAATAAATATACATCAGTCCACAACAATTGGTATAGCAGAGCCAGCCTTCCTTGGACATGGCTGAGGGCACCCGTATGAAAGACCTACAAGAAGCACAAAAAACAATTGATCACAAAAAACAAGCACAATTTCGATGATGAGCCAACTCCACAGGTCTCATCATCCTCCGATGAAGCTGATGATACAGCTGAGGACAAGATTACTCAATTGAAAAAATCCACTGAGACCGAGAAATCTGTAAAGACAGCTGAGGCTCAGTCAGCTGGCGTATACAGTGTAATTTTACATGCAGTACACGTTTGTGAAGCAAAATTACCTTAATGATAATTGGCGTATACAGTGTAATTGTTAAACAATTCTGTATGCTTAGCATATTTTTTGTATATTTAGTTGAATGTATTTTTACATACAATACATGTTTAGGGAGAAAACATAACCTTAAAGATAAATTAACAGTTCATATAATGTTACAAAAAAACATTTTCATTAAATAATAAACTGACAGGTTTAATACTGTTTCACTCAATTTTTTTGCAAAAAAAGAAACATTCCACTAGGGTGTGGTGTCGCGGTTTGGACACGTTCTGCTGTTATGCGTTCCGATCTCACCGCATGTTCCACATCGTCTTTTGAGCTTTGTGATTGCTTTAATGGATTTCTCTCTTTGAAGCCTTCTCTATTGCAAAGAACATAATGCAAACGAATGACTTCATTACTGAATCGCTTTGTCGTGCTCCTTCTGATGTCGAATCCGCTAATTGCTCCATAGTTTTTGTAAATTTGTATACCGGTTTCCAACGTAGCGAAATGCATGCCCACTCGCAGAATCTTTTCTTGTTCTACCTCTGGTATCCAATATTTTGTTGATCCCGACGAGATTTCGAACCGTTGTCCTACGTTGATTTTTGACATCACAAAAGTTATAAATAATAATACGAAATGGATCTATTATATATACACTTATGGAATTACATTCATACACAATTTTTATTTTTTTAATGATAATGCTTGTGTTCTCATAGATTTGATAGAATACAATACTCCATTTGTATAAAATATACAATTTTAATAATCTATTTATACACATTTTGAGTTATAAGTATACAAAGAACGTTTAGTTAATATTCAATTTTTTTTTACATCAAACTGTTTAATTTATGATGACAGACAAGTCTTCACATATATTTGGTGTATTTCCTAACTAATTAATATGCAAGACAAGTTTTACCATACAATGAAATAAGCATGAGTAGATTTTTAATTGAACAAACTACAGACTAACATATACAAGTGTTATATTATAAATATACAACGAACAAATGCAATGTATACATGTTGTACATGCTAAACAAACACACAACGAATTTGTCAACAAATGTACTCTCTGCAGATAAGGCATAGGTATGCATATACATAATGCTATATACCCAAGGCTTATATACTAAATAGGCAAACAATCTGTACTAAACATACAAACTATTAATTGAGATGCAATCTTCATACAAGTGGTTAATATGCAAAAATATAAAACTATATATACAAAGTTGATACATTAAATAGACAACATACGTATACTAAACATACAAATTGAGACAAGTTTTACCATACAATGAAATAAACATGAGTAGATTTTTAATTGAACAAACTACAGACGAACATATACAAGTGTTATATTGTAAATATACAATGAATAAATGCAATGTATACATGTTGTACATGCTAAACAAACACAAACGAATTTGTTCAACAAATGTACTCTATGCGAGATAAGGCGTAAGTATGTATATACAAAATGCTATATATGCAAGGCTTATATACTAAATAGGCAAACAATCTGTACTAAACATACAAACTATTAATTGAGATGCAATCTTCATACAAGTGGGTAATATGCAAAATATAAAACTATATATATAATGTTGATACACTAAATAGACAACATACGTATACTAAACATACAAATCAACAATAACAGAGGTGCATCTGGTTCATTTAGACATCAATTGTTGATTCAGCGGCGTACGAGTATTGTAGCAAGTTTCTCGTTAGAACTTACCTTGAAGACATTCATCAGTTGCGTTGAAATCAATATTTTTTTGCCATTGTATAACTCTTTTCAATCAAATGGATGATAACTCCTTGCCAATTGTTAGATATCAGTCGCGTTTAGTTTTTTGTGAAACAATTGCAGGTCGATTTTTGAGTGATAATGGTGATTACAGAGGTTTTGATAATGGCGATGCAATGGTGGTGTTGAGAAGGAGACGTATATTGATTGTCTCTGTTGAATGGCGTGATTTATGGGGACGTGATCAATAATAGATCACGTCCCTATAATGTAGTAGGAGGTTACCATGTATGATTGTATGGATTCCAATTTTACCCTTTCTGTTGTATAGTTACTTACCAAAAGCTGTATAGATTGTAATGTATCTTGGCCATTGATTTACTATTTGGATGGTCTAGATTCGGTCTTATAGACTAACCTAGGAGGATGGTCTCACAGGATCCTCTTCCAATATATATAGTCACGATGGCTGATGGCTTTGCATTCAGAGCCGTCCTAGGGGTGGCAAAGGCGCGCGCCGCACAGACAGGCCCCCTCCCCAAGCAAGGGCCCCGAAACCCGATTGTTTTTTAATTAATTTAATGGTTTATATATATGTATATGTAAAATATAGAATACAAGTTTTCACACAAGAGCTCCTCGGCGCAACGTCTTTTGTTCTCCTTGCGTGCACGAGGTCGCGTGTTCGAGTTCTCATGGATGCGAAATTTGTTTTCTTATTTTTTACCTAAGCGGAGACGGGACGAAACAACAAAGTAAAATAAATATTAGTAGTTTTCAACAAAGAGCTCCTAGGTGTAGTGGTTTGTGCTCTCTCTTGCATGCCTGTGGTCGCCTGTTCGATCCCTCACTAATCAAAGTTTTTTTTTTAAACCTAAGAGCATGGCAGAATCGAGAATCGGTTTCATTTCGGTGGTGATTGTTTGTGGCGAAAAAGATGGGATCTTCCAAAAAAAAATAGGATAAAGGAGACGTGTGACTTGATGAAAAAGCAATTAGAAAATATAAAGGGCCCCCTTTTAGTTTCGCACCAGACCCCTTAAATTATAGGAACGGCCCAATTGCATTAATAAGACTTTTCAGTGTATTTTTAGAGGACAAGTTTTCTCCTACCTTGCTGAACTTTCTAGCAAAACAATCAAAATCGGTTTCCAGTACTTTCACAGTGGCTAGCTTCCCTTCTCTTTTGGTTTGACTCTTGGTCTTCAGCAGCATTTTCGGCGAGCAAGGAAAAATATTTTATTAAGACAAAAACTTGTATGAGACCGTCTCACGGATCTAAAACGGATCCCATATAGGAATGACCCAATCCAACAAAAAGGCCCACTGCGTTACTGTCATCTTATTTAAACTGTGTATCTAAATTTCAAAGGTGTCTAGCTAATAGCCTCAATAATGCTAAAAATTAATACAATTAATCAGAAGAAGTGGGTTTCAACTTTCAACTACCGAAATTACTGTGCACAGTAGAAAAGGCATTGAATGCCTTAAAAACAAAGTAACGCATAAATGTTTATAATCAATTAATCATACTCTAAACAAACATCTAAAGATAGACTGCCTCTACCGAAGGTCTCGACAAATTAAAATTATCATGCACAGGAGGCAATGATGATCAATAATATCATTATGTGTATAGCTTGAATGTGCTCTCTAAAGAGCTTCTCACAATCCACACCCTCTTTGCATTTAATCCATGCAAAACCTGTCAACAATCACAAAAATATATCAATAAATGCATATGTTTCGGACTTGATCTCCTACATAATTATAAGGGAAGATAAAAAAAAATACAAGCAACATTAACGTTTAACGGGTTAATTACAAAAACTAAAGCTTAATTGAAAACAATCCAGTTATCTTTCAACATTAACGTTTAACTGGAATTTTTTGTAATTAGGCTAAACCTCAGGTAATTTTTGTAATCATCCCATGTTTAAATGTACCAAGTTTATTTATTAGTTACCACTTACCAGGATATGTTCCAGTGAATTCATTGGTGAAATTGCAGTAGTGATTTGAAATTTAGGGACGTAAAAGAGTTGGTTGTTCTTGACAGCATTTCTTAATTTCTTCCACCTTTCAGCCATGAGTTGATGGCTGTGTTCAAAGAAATTATCCAGGTCACGTGGCCTTTGTTTCTGGCAGCTCAGAGAAATGATTTCCAGGATATTGGCAGCTCTGAGTTGTGCTTCTTTTGAAACTCCAATTGTGTTGATTTCAATGAATTTCACCATCTTTTTAGCAATATTTTCGTCTCTAACCAGTGCCCATCTTTACATGGATGTTAAAAAACAAAACAAACAGACAAACAATCAGTAAAGATTAATAAGATAAGGGATAATTTCAAAAACTACCCCTAACGTTTAGTCTAATTACACAAAAACTCCAGTTATACCCCTTATTACAAACACCCTTGAAGTTTTTATTCCCTTAACAAATACTTCATTTTTCATTACATGGGTTTGGTTCATGGGAACTTCATTGGCTTCTCATTTTTATATTTTTAGCATAGGTTGCAAATAAGATATATAGAGTAATGTTTTTCAAATGAAAAATATTAATTTTAAACAATTTTAAAGGAAATAATAAAGACTTTTAGTAAATATAGAGTAATACTTTTAAAATAAAAAATAATACTTTTTAAGTAAAAAGTAACACTTTTAAAGGAAAATAGTATATGGTTTTAAATGTTGTAATAAGTAATACTTTCATAATAAAAAGTAAAGAAATAATAAGAAATATAGTGTATACTTTCAAGTAAAGATTAATACTTTTAAAGGGATTAGTAAGAAATAATTATAAGTAAAAGAATTACATTTCAAGTAAAAAATAATATTTTTAAAGGAAAAATAGTGTATATTTGTAAAAGATGTGGTATGTAATACTTTTACAGTATAAAAAAACACTTTTTTATTAAGAAATGATACTATAAAACAGTATCATAAAGAGTATCGATTTTTCTTTAAAAATATCAGTTTACACTTTAGAAGTATCTATTGAAAAACTTATACTTATGAGAGTAAAATAATACTTTTTGAGAAAAAATAACACTTCTTAATTTTCATCAAATCGCCTATTAGCACCTATGTACACATGTTCACTACTATTATATGTTTACAAGCCTTATAGTGTTAGTCACAAAAGTATTGATTTTTGCTTTAAAAGTATCTATTTTTACTTTAAAAAAGTTGAGAAAAATCCACTTTTGGTCACATTAGACATACCCCCTGATGATTTTAGTCCCATTAGACTCACTTTAAGTCCAATCGAAATTTTTCACCAAAAATAGTCCCACAACACTCGGAAACTGAAAATCCGTTAAAAAATTAACGGAAACCGTTAGTGACAACAAAAATGGTCCCATAGGACACCAAAGTTAAATTTTTAACGACAAAAATGGTCCCACAGGACAACAAAATTAAATATTTTACCAAAAATTGTCCCATAATTCCTTTTTTTTGGTTAAATTTAATATTATTGATCATAAAAAGTATTTTAAATTTTATATTTTGAGTTATTTATTTTAATTAATATTGTGAATGTCCATCTTGAAAACTAAAAAAATCTCTGTCCTTCAAATATATTTCTAAAAAATATCTTTTTCCAGTTCGTTTAATTTCACTAAAACAAATTCTCTTACTTAAAATATTTAGAAAAATAAATAATTTTCCTATATTTTTTTTTTAGTTTAAATCACTTCTTGATTTTGAAAATACAAATAACTACAAAAATCACATTTACGTATTGGAAAATATATGTAGTTCAACTATCAATAAAATAAAAAAGTTTACGATAATAAATAATTTCATAATTTTTAAATATAGGAATTATTTTTAAAAATTTTAGAAAAATACTATTGAAAATAATTTAGTTTTAACCTAGCTCACATTTGTTTTCATTTTCAAATATTATATTTTTATTTTTTATGTTTTTAAATCAAACTTTACATTTTCTCAAAAAAAAATTAAACTTTACATATATACACATACATGTACCAGGTTATATGAGACCAGTATCCTGGGGTAAGAACATAGAGACCCAAAAAAAGACTTTACATATATACACATACATGCACTGGGTTATATATGCATGTATTTGATCTTTTTTTTTTCGTATTATACATTCACATAAAATAATTTAATTAACATCTACTTTTAAAAGTTATTTTTCCGAAAATCTAAATATTATAATTTGGTTATAAATTTTATCATTTATTTTACTTTGTAATTTTCTAATTAAAATAAATGATACATGTATTTCATCTTTTTTTTGTATTACACATTCACGAAAAATAAAGTAATTAACATCTATTTTTAAAAATTATTTTCCAGAAAATTTATTTTATATAAGTGGAATTATAAATTTTATCCTTTATTTTACTTTATTAATTTTCTAATTAAAATAAATGATACATGTATTTTATCCTTTTTTTGTATTACACATTCACGAAAAAAAATTAATTAACATCTATTTTTAAAAATTATTTTCCAGAAAATTTATATTGAATAAGTTGAATTATAAATTTTATCATTTAATTTGCTTGTTAATTTTTTAATTATAATAAATAAAAAAAGTAACTTTAATGATAATATATTTTAAAAATAGATATTAGTTATATTTAGATTTTAAAGAAAAATTCACTTTTGGTCCCAAAGACTGAAAATCTGATGATTTTAGTCCCATTGTTCTCACTTTTAGTTCCAAATCGCGGGTTTGACATTCAATTTGACAAGCTTGATGCTATTTTTTTTTAACGGTGAGACCATTAGTGAGACAAGAAAAATCTTATGGGACTATTTTCAAGACATGGGACTAAAATCATCGGGGAGTAAATCTAATGGGACCTAAAGTGAATTTTTCTCAAAAAGTATCACTTTAAAGAGTGATACTTATAGGAGTACAAAATTGAGTTCTCTCGTATGTTAGACATATTCGGTAGACGGCCCATATGTATTAAGGTGCTAGAGCAATCAGTATATCTTTATTTAATTGTTTGACAATTTTCAATTTGGAAAGGCTCATGACTTTCATTTTGATCCATAAGAGTTGCAACAACTGGTATATTATGTACATCACCACCAAGCTCCACCCTCTCGAGAAAGTTACTTGAAAGGAATCTCTCACAATCATAAGATTTCATTTTTTCTCAACCATGTTTGAACCAAAAAGGAAGAAAAATCGAAGTCCTATTGAAATTCCACTTCATTAATTTATTCAAATTCATTAATTTATTCTAAAATGAACATTGTTACAATAATCAAAATACGAAATTTTTTTTTTTTTCATTTTTTTTTTTTCATGGGGAGGGGGGTTAAATTTGATTTTGGATTTGGAGCTTTGTCTCACGGATTTACATCCAGTGAGACGAGTCTCACAAGAGACTTGCTCTTTTATTAAACCCAACCCATGGGTTGGCCTAAGGATTGAGCTTGCTTTTACAACCTTCATTGTTGGATTTTAAATCCCGACTATCGTAGGGTGTATTAGTGTTGTCTTTTGGAGAAGATTAGGACCATCCCGAATAATGGATGTCCTTAAATAACGGTGTATTGTTGGGTGCATTGGGATTTTAAATTTTTCGACACGTTAGAAATCAAAGTGTCACGTCCATGCAACACGTCAATCTGCATGCAACTATTAACCAACTATACTTGCACGTGTATAAGATGGCATCCTTTCTATATATAGAATAAATATTACCAAAATTAAATAAAAGCAAATAGCTAATAATAATATTGTTGTATTATTAATGGAGAATTTTTTAACTACTCACCATGGTTAGTGGGTATTCTTTTTATCTACCAACTTAAAAAAACTCTTTTTTATCCAATTTGACCAAAATGCCATTCTTTTAATTTGGGGATTTTGAATTTTAAAGCGATGTAACATATTATTTCCCTCAAATACAGATATTTCCCTCATATTATTTCCGATTCATTACTTACAGGTCTCAAATACGAAATTATACAAATTACAAGAAAACATAATAAATATACATCAGTCCACAACACTCTCTCTCTGTTCTCCGCCTTGAAGATGATCTCATTTCTTATTAACCGGATATTCCATACTATACATACCCATAAGGCTTTCCAAACTTCTCTTCTCTCTTTATTTTTAACCATTTCAGTCTTTGTAAAAGATGTTCTAATGGATTTTTGTGTCAAACATAAGAGAAACCAAACCATTCATAACAGTGTGCCCAAATGTAATGTGAATTTTTACACTAAAAAAAGGTGGGACACGTTTCTTGACCCGTTTGACGTAAAAACACACGTGGGACATACATTAACCGAAAGAATCCCACGTCTCATGAAGTTCATTCTAACTGGTATTCTCCTTGCTTGCAACAATTTCCATCCGAATGCGGCAACTTTGCATGGCATAATCTTTCCCATATTGCGTTCAATTTTTCGTTTGCTATTTCTTTGTTTATTTATGCATCTCGATCAGCTTGTAGGCTTGTCTTGTATTGTATTTTCCTTTCTTACCTGCAATCCAAATCCAATTATCATTTTCATTAGCTTTAAAATTGACACTATATTACTTTTATGTAATGAATGATGAATGTTGAATGTGATGAAATATTGTGCTTGGCGATTAATTATGAATATTGGCTGTTTCATTATTAACCGATTCATTTTGGCGAGAATTATGAATATTGTCTGCTTCATTACTAATGTCTGATTCATTTTGGCTGAATGATGAATATTGGACCTTTGTGCATTACTAGTTGTGGTGAATATAGTTAGCAGTTTAGTGAGTTATTAGTTCCATTGCCTGTATCAACTCTGTTATAATGAGTCATTAGCTCCAGCACTTGGTACAAGCCACAACGATAAAATAACTCAGTAATGGATGGATTCATGGATACGCACTAACGACCCACTTGCTACAATTCAAAATAGATTTTCTGCTTACAAGGTCGTGAAAGACGTACACTTGAGATATGACCCCTCCAAATTAGAATTAAAACAACACGACAAGATGACATGACACGAAAAAGTGAAAACAGATACCAACATAAATAACTAAAACTAACAAGACCAAAGACACGACACAACGAAGGTAGTAGAACTAAGACTGAACTACATCAAACCAAAAATTGACTCGATGACAAGACAAACTAAGAATGAACCGCATTGACACAAGTTCATGGCTTTTTAATAGGCAAGTATCAAGCAGTAGAACTATCAACTGGATCTGCATGGGGTGGACGACTTGAGTCGGCTTGATCAAAAAACTTTTACATCTTGCCAAGAACTTCTTCTTGGTGGTGGACAACTTTGTGAACGTTATTTGGGTCTTGAACCGAGGACTCACTTGTAGATTGATACCACGCTAACTCATTCCAGAAGGAGTTGTCCGTGTTGTTAGAGTTGTGCTCCACTCCAGTAAGAGTTTGATTGGCTATTGGCACAATGTCCGGCCCATCTTCCTTGCTGGGATCACTTGATATTTTAATTACTTCAATGTCGTTGCCAACTTTGTTGTTTGCACTTTCATTAGCATCATCTTCTTCAAACATCCAACGAAGCTCATCGAAGTCATGTTCGCCTTCCAACATTTAAGCTATTCATGTTTTTTCTCCTACAAAATAATCAAACACGTAACATTCGGACATATGTTGTAAAATTCACTACAAGAAATTAGAGAAAACATGACGACAAATTTCGTCATAAAAATGTCCTTTTTCGTCACTAAAGCTATTAGGTGATGAAATTTGAGCGTCATAATGATCGTCACTTTGTAGCCCGTGGTAAAAGGTATATGTGACGATTTTTTCGGTTCATCACGAAATATTTAATCTTTGATGATGGTAACAACCAATGTCATTATTTATATCATTTTTGTGACGCCTAACTCGTCATTTCATCGATCAAACTTTTGTCACTCAAATTTTTATTTTGTCACCAAAATGTAACATTTTAAATGACGCATATATACTTAAATCATCCAAACATTAGATTTTGGTGACCAAAATGATTATCTTGCCAAATTAATCAAATTTTAATGATGCTTTCGGTGTCACGGTTGCATTAACTAATTCGCCATATATTATATAATTTGTCATAAAAGAGATGTTTTATGGTTACACAATATTTGGTCGTCACTTAATGAGTATATATATAATGACAAAACAATGTGTCACAAAAACTAATATTCAATGACACGACATACATTGTCACCAAAATATTCTGAAACGTGATGACATTTTTCGTCACGAAAAAATTAATGTTACATGACAAAGTTGATTAGTGTCACTAATCGCGTAAGATTTGTGATGAACCAGTTCGTCATAAAAGAAGTATATGGTGACAAAATAATTCATCACTAGATAGTTTTATATGAAGAAGCACAAATCATCATAAATGACCCATTTTGGGTGACAAATTTAAAATATATGTGGGACGATACAAGTCATCATAAAAAGACTATTTTTAATGACCAAATTTATATTGTCACTAAATGGATATGTATGGTGACGTCTAAGTTCATTGTGAAAAATAATAGTTTCAGTTACAAAATAGATCAGTGTCACCAATTGATTATTATATGACAACATAAATAGCCATTAAATGAGGCATTGGAGACTATATATCTATATATCTATATATATATATATCGATGTATTAATTTTTCATATTTTATTATATACATTGCATAAAAATAAAATAAAATCTCATGACAAGAAGATTCATTATTGACTTTCCACATACATATTACTAAAACTTCGATTCAAAGATACATAAATTTGCTCCGATCTAATATTATATTACAAATGCATTCTAAAAGTCAAATAAGCATGGAAAAATAAAAAAAAAACCAACATGTTTAAATAGAAGGAAAATGCTACAATATCCAACTTTCAAATGGAAATTATAAATCTACTTGAAAAATATTCAAAAACAAAATATTAGACATCTAAATCAAACAATACTCATAGAAATATAAACCATATGTCCACGAAAATCTTATTTTGTAGCTTAGATATTATTTCCACTGGCAGCCATGAATGCCATAAGTTTGTCGATAGATGCACCTTGTTGACCAGTTTCTCTTTCAAATAACTCACCGCGGTAAGGAAGAACCAATCATTCCTACTGACACGATCGTTTCGGGCCGGACTTGACTTTGATGCGAGTGGCCATGTTTGAATACAACGTACAACCCGAGTTCCGTGAAGTCTTCAAGAAAATGCGAAGAGATTGAGAAGATGGAATGTTATCATGCCTCTGGACTTACGCCTGGACAATCGAGATGCCACTCTCACGATCGATCGAGAGGCATAGTGGTGAGACTAAGGGAATGGACACATCGTTGCTATGCGAATAGAGTAAGTCCGTTATTTCAAAGCTCTATATGGAAGGATGCTCGTATGGAGTGCAGATAACTTCATGTACAAGCAGAGGATGAAGGAGTACATAGAGAGGATTAACCAGTCCCATAAGACAAATATGGAGCTGCTGCAACATTTCCACAAAAATGAGATAGCCAGACTCAAGAACAACATGAATGACAAATTCAATCTTCTAATGGCTGAAATGAAGATCGTATCAGCCGAGTTCAAGGCCACACGCTCAAATTTTCGCACAGTGTATGATGCAGCAGACTCTAAGCACAACTCAACCATCAGCCGACTGGACTTTATCCTCGGTGGTTTGTTCCTTGGGATACCTCTCTCCTTTGGTGATGATACTAAAAATGGGGAAGAGAAGTCCCTCAAGGGATTGAAGGAAGAGTAATTGAAGAAAGGAGGCGATGTAGCTAAGGGGGAAGGAAGTTCAAAGGACTTAAAATTGATATTTGTTGAAACCCCTCTGCTAAGTCAAGTCACAACTGATATTCTCAGCAAAATACCAATGAGCTTACCAATTGAAAAAGTTACCGTGGCCATGAAAGACAAGAGAAAGGTCATCGAACCTGCATTTGAAAAGGTAGCTGAGGATACGTCAGCACGAGTCGAAGAACTCTTGAAAAAGCATGGTGGTCTCCAACTGGACTAGAAAATGTCATGAAAGAACCCCCCAAAGAAGTAATGCCGAATGCAGGATCTGAGCCCAGATCTATGGAAGAATTTCAAACATTGGAAGCTAAAGGATATTTCGAAGCAATGACCTCGACTCAAACCTGGGAGTTATACTAGGAAAAATGCCTGGAGGTGTGCAACAAGGCTGAGAAGAGCAGAGTGCCAGTAGCCACTCAGCTGAAAAATCCAAGGTTCATGTACAGTATGCTCTTAGAGAAAGAGGAGCAGAGTCAAGAAAGGGAAGACAAAGTGGCACTGAAAGGAGTTCTCAATCTCGGCCAAGGAGGAAAGATATCACTTTCGTGGACCCCGAAAAAAGGGGAATTACATATTGGGCTAGCCATGACAATTTTGCAAATTAGAAGTCGCTCGAAAAATTGAAGAAGCAAGAAGAGGATGGCGGGAAGAAAGTGCGAGCAACTCGTGAATGGGAAGAAAGGCAACGAAGGGATGATCCTGTTGCAAAGCGAGCGTTTGAGAAGAAGATAAGGGAAGAAGAAGAAAAAAAAGGAAGAAGGCTGAAGAAGAAGAGGAAATAAAGAGGAAAAGAGTTGATTCAGACAGAAGAAGAGCTGAAGAAAAGAGACGAAGGAAGCAACAAAGGCGTTGAAGTGTTGCTGCGAACCCCTTCTTGTATTTTTGTTGAAAATACATTTATGTAAGTCTCCTGTAATAAGCTTAGTGAATTACCCTGTAATTTTCACTCTTTATTAATCTTAGCTTAGATATACTTGTGTATTGACATGTATATATTTAGATTGCTCTAATACCAAATGTAAACAGATTGTGTAAAGGACAAGAATGTTATGATCAATAAAATGATTCATTCAAGCATACAATCTTTATTACTGCATTATCTGTATGTATCTTTGTTGTTTACTTACTTTAAATGTTTTAAGTTTTGGCCTCATCAAAAAGGGGAAATTGTTAGGAAATTTGTTTGTTAGATTTTGATGATACTATGTAAAACTTAAACTAGGAAGTTGGCACCCCATTTTCCTTTTATTTTGTATTGTAATAGATAGGTGGAAGAATTTGAGTCAAGCCGACTATGCCAAGGATTACAAGAAGTCAACTATGGACTTTGTGAAGACTACGATGTGTGTCGAGTTCATTAATACCATAAAGGAAGTCAATGATTCGACTAAAGGAGAGTCGGTGGGAAACATTGTAAGAAGTGTCGATCATGTCAACTCGAAGCCAAGTCTCAAGTTGAAGTGACGGTTGAGTTATCTAATGATTGAGCCGACTCAAGTCACTTGGGGTATAGGCAACAGTCTAGTCAAGACAATGACTTAGATTTGTTGATTAAAGTCAAGAATATTAATCAAAATAGTAATATGTCAAAAGCATCGAGGACTAAAATATTAGTCCGGAATTATGCAAAAGAAATGAACTAATGGGAAACACGCACCTTGTGTGAGGCACCTGTAATCTTTGTGAAGTCATTTAATACGAGGAAAGGTCAACATCAAGGACTGAGACCAAGACAAGACAAACCAACAAATGGTGATGACATTTAAAATGAACCTATCTCTTCAACGGGCAAAATTTCAAATGTGCACTATAAAAGTTGAGGAAGTTATTGAGAAAAGTTTACTGAACCACAAACAAGCAAGCAATATTCAAGCATTTAACCCGCAATATCATAGACATTCAAGCAATTCTTCAAGCACAAACTCGAAGGAAATCGATCTAACACAAGTTGTGAAGGAAAGACAACTTCAAATCTATTGAAGAAGAAACATTCGAGAGAAACCAAAAGGGTCTACTTTCCAAGTCACGATTGTAGAAAGGTTCTATGTCGAACCATTATCAAGTTTATTGCGGGGCTTCATGATCAAATCTAAGAACTTGAGAAAGTGAGCTGAAGTAGCAAGGCAAGCGCCTGTGAGGAAGCTGAGTCGCAAGAGAAGCCAACTGTGTGATCAAGTTTGTCTCCATCGTTCACCGCTTTGTAAACCGATATGTTACATAGTGGATTCATCCGGGAGTTGGAGAAGAGAGGATTAGAAGAATTACCCCATCTTGAACCTCTATAAAATATTTGTGTCATTTACTTTCAGCAAACTTACTTTCATGCATATTTACTTTATATTTGTTGTTAAGTATTATATTTGCTATCCAACTGATTAATAAATAAGTGCTAAAAATGAAGTGTTAAAAACAAGCTTAAAACAAATCAAAGGGTGTTAAGTCTTCCGCTGTTAAAAAACAATCAGCCAAGTTAAGTATTTGGCTTGAGCGGTGAGTTATACTATATCAACAAATGACTCTATCGAAGTCGTTGAGTGGTAACTTATTGAAAAGCCAACTTAGTTGTCCATCAAGGACACGATTGTTTGAGTCAACTCTGTTAAATAATTTCAAAAGGACTAGATCAAAAATTTGGTAAGGTTTATTGAACCCCCCTTCTAAACCTTACTTGACACCCCTTGAAACCTACAGTCGTCCCTCTCAGTAGCCAACTACTGGTGTTGACTAAACTGTACTTGTGCTTTAGCTGATTGAATTAGGTGGAGTTAGGACCTTACTTATTCAACATGTGCAGATGATTGAAGGCCAATGGTGTTTCAAATGTTTTTCAGTTTGCGGGTGATGGTGTTCTGTGATGGAAATGGATATTGTTAATAATACACCACAAAAACGTGTGGATCTCTGATACGTGTAAAATATACGTACATTTAGGAGCTTATTTTGGTACATTTTCGATACATTTGCATGTATAGTTAGTGTGTTTTAGTTGGTTTCTTTTGTTGGGCATGATACTGTGTATTCTTGTGATTATGACAGGAAACAGATTTAATTTGCCATGATATCCGTAGGACGGCCCGAACAAAAATGCTTTGGGTCAAAAAATAAATCTAGATAAATCTGAAATTTCCTTTAGCCAAGGTGTTGACCTTACACGGCAAAACCACCTAGCTAAACTTCTTGGAGTATCCTTTGGTGAACAAACACAAAGTCTAGGGATTAGGCGATTGTGGGTAGATCGAAAAAAAGACATTTTCACGCTTGTTGTGGATAGAGTGAGGAAAAAGTTAAAGAATTGGAAGAGCAGATCCCTATCGGCGACCGGAAAAATGGTTCTCATTAAATCGGTGGCCCAATCCATTCCCACCAATCTAATGAGTGTCTTCATCTTTTCGGCGGGAATATGTAACCAGATAAATTTAGTGGTCAGCAGTTTTTGGTGGGGGCAACGTAGGGAGGAAAGGAGAATTCATTGGAGGGCGTGCAATTGTCTGTGCCAACCAAAGAAAGATGGAGGTTTGGGCTTTCGGGATATTAAATGTTTTAACGAGGTAGAGAGCCAGAAAATTCTTCGTCGGGGTATTCGGTGGAGCGTGGGAAACGGGCGGAATATTCGGGTGTGGAATGACCCATTAATTCTGGACAATGCAAATTTCAAGCCCCAACCAACAGCGAATGAAGCCAATAAAGACATAACGGTTGGAGAGTTGAATAGCCAGGCTAGACTGGAATAGGGCAGGGACAAGGTGCATGAATTTTTCAATGACGCGGACAGCAAGGCGATTTTCTCTATTCCAATTTGCTTTAACAGACATGATGACGTGCTTGTCTGGCATTTTGAAAAAGACGGAAAGTATTCGTTTAAGTCGGGATATAAATTGGCTTTAGCGGCTGTGGATTGCGAAAGGGGAAATTCTTCATCGTCGGGCTCCAAAAAAAGGATATGAAAATGGTTTTGGAAGCTCTCAATCCCTCCTAAGGTACATATTTTTCTGTGGATGTGTGTGCAACAAATTATTCCGACTCGAACGTCGCTAGTAAGCAAAGGAGTGACTATTTCCCCCTTTGTGTATTCCTGCGGCTTAGAGGAAGAAACACGGGAGCACGCATTGAGGGATTGTGAATGGGCAATTTTTTTTGGGAATCATCACCCTTACGGCTCCAGTTACGAGAGGATATGGTTGGTAGGCCCATGGGAGATTGGATTGAATATGTGATGGACCAAGGTGAAGGTGACACCCACCCTTTATTTTTGTATGTTGTCGTGGACAACATGGACAACTCGAAATAAGTCAAGTCAACAATGTCTACATGGACCATGCTTCATGTTTCTTTTTCAAAACAACTAGGCTCGAGGAACACGGCGGGGGTGGTACCCAAAAATTCAAAAATGTCGACTCGTGGCACCCTCCGCCGACCAAATACGCTAAAATCAATTCGGATGCATCGATAGTGGAAGGCAAGGTACGGGGATTGGAGTGGTTTTGAGGAACCACAAAGAGGAAATGCTTAAAATGTTAGTACACGTCAAGGATCTAGCAGGTTTGATTGAAATAGTGGAGGCGCTCGCATGTCGGGACGGCTTAATTTTAGCGAAGGAAATGGGGCTAACCAAGATCGAAATTGAAACAGACAATATCTCCCTCTACTACAGACTGAAATCCCGAACAAAGGACCTATCTTCTTTCGGAAAGCTGATTGATGATATTTTTGATCTTTTTAGTTATTTTGTTTCTATTATTCCATGTTTTGTTAGACGGTCGGGCAACACCGTTGCTCATTTTCTAGCTAGATTCGCATTTAGTGTCTAGTGTAATGAACCAGTGGTCAAGGATATTCCAAATCATTTGGTAGACTTGATTTTATCAGAGATGACCTCCCAATAATATCTTCAGTTTCCTCTCAAAAACAAAAGTAGGTCCCAAGGGGTGATGTATGAGGTTTAGATGGGGGGTTGAACAAACCTTACCAACTTTTCGATTTTAGTCCTTTTAAAATATTTTCAGAGTTAACTCAAATCAGCTAAATCCTTGATGGACAACTAGGTTGGCTTACACAAAGAAAGTCACCTACTCAAACGGACTTTGATTTTGTTGATAATATAACTTAGATGCTTTCAGATAACACTTAGAATTACAGTTGATTTGGTTTTGTCAGTGGAAGACTTTTCACCCTTATGATTTTAAAATATTATCAGGAGAGTTTAGCAATTTTAAATCAGCAGCAAATATAGAATAAATGCAAGAAATAAATGTGTTGTAAAGTAAATAAGACACAAGCAGTTTTTATAGTGGTTCGAGGATAGGGTAATTCCTCTAGTCCACTCTTCTCCAACTGCTAAAGGAATCCACTAAGTAACTTAAGCTTAGTTACAAAGTAGTTATCGATCGGAGGCTGACTTCAATCACAAAGTCTGCTTTGCTCCGGGACTCAACTTCTTCACAAGACAGTTGTCCTATTACTTCAACCTCTTTCAAACCTTCGGACTTGATCACTTAGCTCTCCAAAAGGTTCAAAGCCTTTGGTTTAAAATGGAACCTTACTACTTCTCTTTCAACCTTGGATAGTAGACCCCTTTGTTCTTGAAAACACTTTTTCTCTTCAAGCGATGAAGTAATCTTTCCTTCACTAAGCGTGTTGGATTGAATTCCTTAGAAATTAGGCTTGAGGATTTCTTGGAAAAGCTTGAGAGAAATTTTAGGTTATAGCTTAATTGCTTGTATGTTTGTAATGAACTCGGTTACCTTCTCTCACTTGCTTTCTCAACCTTTTATAATGCACATTTGAAATTATGTCTATTGAAGAGATATACATAAATTTCCAATCATACTCGTAGGTTGTTGGCTCGTCTAGTTTTGCAATATTGATGTAGGTCGTACCATGAATTTAATGCTCTACGGCCTTTCCTTAATCACTGCAGGTCTTCAGGTGTTAGGAAATTTATTTAGATTTTGATGATACCATGTAAAACTTAGAATAGGAAGTTGGCACCCTATTTTCCTTGTATTTATATGTTATAATGGATAAGACTAAAAGAGTTGAGTGAAGTCAGCTATGTTCAAGAATGCAAGAAGAAAACTGAAGACAAGAGTGAAGACTCCGCTGTGTGTCAGCTTAGTATGGCCAAGATGAAAGATATAGACTCGACTGAAGGAGATACAACTGAGGAATAGATGTGTGAATGATGTGGAAGTATCAATCAAGTCAGTGAGAAGCTAAGTCTAACAGTTGAATTGACACTTGAGTAATTCCCATATGATTGGAACAGAGGCAGCAGTCAAGTCAAGACGACTGACATTGATATTACTCGATATAGTAATAAGTCAAGCTGCCAATTTGAAATGTTTGGTGCATGTGTCATACCCTGTAAAGCTGTAGGGGCATTTAACACGAGAAAGGGTCAACATCACATCGCTGCAAACCAAGAAAAGACAAGCCAACGAACAAGAAGTGTCATTTGAAAATAGTCTATCTCTTCAACGGGCAAATTTTCAAATGAGCACTATAAAAGGCCGAGAAAGCATTTGAGAAAATATTACCTGACATACGAACGAATCAAGCAATATTCAAGCAAGCATAACATGCAATATTCTCAAAGCTTATCAAGAAAATTCCTCAAACATAAAACTCGAAGGAACTCGATCCTACACACGCTGTGAAGGAAAGATTGCTTCAACCAGTTGAAGAGGAAAAGTTTCAACAACAAAAAGGGGTCTACTCTCCAAGTTTGAAAGAGCTATAGTAAGGTTCAAGGTCGAACCAGAAGTTTCAAATTTTTTGGAATGCTGTGATCAATTCCAAAGACTTGAAGGGAGCTAAAGTAGCAATGTAGCTGTCTTGTGAAGAAGCCGAGTCGCAGGAGAAGCGAAATGTGTGATCAAGGAAGTATCTAGACTGAAGAACTGCTTTGTAACCTGATATGTTACTTAGTGGATTCGTCCAGGAGTTGGAGAAGAGTGGATTAGAGGAATTACCCCATCCTCGAACTACTATAAATTTGCTTATGTCATTTACTTTCAGCATTTACTTTCTTGGTTATATTTTTATATCTACTGATAAGTTATATTGCTATCCAACTGATAATAACAAGTGCTAAAACAAGTGTTAAAAATGTGCTTTAAATTTAAAAAGGGTGTTAGGTCTTCCATTTGCTAAAAACCAAATCATCTAAAAGTTAAGTGTTAGCTGACGCTTTGCTAAGTTATACTATAAACGGCTCGTCAGTCATGTTGAGTGGGTAACTTTTTGAAGATAGCCAACTTAGTTGTTCCCAAGGACTTAGTTGATTTGAGTCAATTCATTGAATATTTTAAATGGACTAAAAAGTGAAAATTTGGTAAGTTTATTCAACCCCCACTTCTAAACCTTTCACGACACCCCTTGGGACCTACAAGTGGTATCGAAGCGGTTGGTTCATTGAGCCTTCCATGACAGTTCTTGAACTAGATCTCAATCTTTTTCAAAAAGTTTAACACTTGTGTTTTCAAAGTCTTTCATTTTTTTAAAGTAAAGTTATTATTATGGAATCAAATCTAACTCGCATTCCTAATTTTACTGTGGAAGAGTTTGTAGGTCCCAAGGGGTGTGAGTGTAAGGTTTAGAAAGGGGGGTTGAAAAACCTTACCAACTTTTCGAAATTTAGTCCTTTTAAAATTGTTCATAGTTAATTTCACAGCTAAGTCCTTGATGGACAACTAAGTTAGTCAACCAGTGAGTTAGCCACTCAATAGACTCGATAGAGCTATTGATAGAATAACTCAGTTGTTTAGTCTTATGCTTAACTTGGATGTGATAAGATTTTATTGGAAGACTTAACACCCTTGAATTTGGTTTAAGTTTGTTTTATCACTTGATTTTAGCACTTTGTTAATTATCGGTTGGAATGCAAATTATCGTGAGATATAGTGTAATATGCGAGAAATGAAATCTTTGAAATGTAAATGACATAATAAATTTTATAGAGTTTCGAAGATGGGGTAATTCTTCTACTCTCTCTTCTCCAACTCTGGAGGAATCCACTAAGTATTGATCAGTACAAAGTGGTTAACGAGTCCGGATACAAGTCTTGATCACACAACTGACTTGCTCCTTTGGGATTGATCGGAAATGCCTTGGTCACACAGTGGCTTCTCGTCCGAGGCTCGGCTTTTCACGGGCATTTGCCTTGCTACTTGACTCACTTGCTCAAGCTTCTTGGATTTGATCACGAAGCCCTCTAATAGCTTGAGACTGGTTCGACCTTGAACCATTCTACAATCCTCCTTGGAATGTAGACCCCTTTTGATTCTTCAAAAGTTTCCTCTTCTTGATTTGAAGTTGTCTTTCCTTCACGACTTGGTGTAAGATTAATTTCCTTCGAAATTTAGGCTTGAGGATTTGCTTGAATAACTTGAGAATATCTTGCTTGGTTATAGCTCGAATGTTTAGCTTGAATTTTCGTAGTTCGGGTATGCAAGGTAACCTCTTTTCAAATTGATTCATCTGCCTTTTATAGTGCTCTTTCAAAAATCGCCCGTTGAAGAGATAGGCTAGTTTTTAAAATACACTAGTGGTCGTTGGCTTGTCTTGTTGCGATCCTTAATGTTGATATTTCCTCGTATTAAATGAACCTTGACTTTTGAGCGACATAGGTGCAGTGCTTCCCATTGGTTTATTCCTTTTGTACGCTTCTGGGAGTGAGCACTTTAGAATATTGCAGCATGGAGGTATTACTTATTTAAGTAACTTTCTTGACTTCTGTGCAACGGACTCTTTTGATTGTCTTGACTTGGCAGTTCCTTAACTTCCCCAGGTGACTTGAGTCATCTCCCAATCATTGGAAGACTCATCGGTCACTTTAACTTGACTTGGCTGTCTAGAGTTGACTTGTGACATCAGTAACCGGTGATACTCCTTGATCGAGTTCGACTTCTCCTCCTTTCCATACTCGGATGCTTACATTCACTTGGTTTTATAACATTAATTTGGGCTTCCTAGACTTGAGTTAAGTGTTGTTTTTGAGTATTTTGAATCATTTGAGTAGCCAAGCCATGTTGAGAGCCAATTATATTGAGTTTATAGTCATAGTAATGAATCGGGTATCAAAATAAGTACAAACAAGCAAACAACGAGAGATTGATTTGAAGAAACGCCCAAACGCGTTTGAAATTTCCATTCTTTCGGCAGCATTTCGTATTTTGGCCATTTCAAAATTGATATTTTGGCCATAACTCTCTCTACAACTTTGATGAAGGGCACAAAAGCAAATTCGGACATTTGGTGGGTGAAAAAAAAACGCGGGCGTGCGGCTGCAGCGCGATGGTTTTTTTGGCTGGCGGGCGCTACTGATGCCCAACGCCCGCGCTGCATGATGCCGGGCAGGTGTTTTATGCGTATGACATGTCCCGGCGCTGCCTGGCCATCCCGGCGCCCTTGGCGCCACTCGGGCGGAATTTCCTATGTTCCTCCACCTTTTTCTTGAACTTTTGAGGGGCTATAAATAGATACATGGGAGGCTTGATCTATGGTATGAAGGAAAGGATGGGAATACACCCAAGATCACAAGAAATACATCAACTTCATCAAGGAAGAACCAAGGGAAGAATCGGGTCGAATCGAAGCTTGAGGATTGAAGATCAATCGAGAGATTATCCATTTCCTAAGTTTTCTCATTCTTTGTGCTTTAATCTTTCATTTTAGTTTGTCATGAATATGAACAATTTGTCTATGGGTTGTTTATTTGTAATGAGTAGCTAAACTTCTTTGATTTTTCGGGTTTTGAAGTAGATTAATTGAACTCTTGTTGAATGTATTAATCTTAATTGAAGTTATTGTCTTAAAGCCTATTTGAGTACTTTGTTCTTATTCTTGTTTTATCATTTGGCCAATGATTTAGCATGTTTGATATATTGAATCATAATTCGAGAGATGAGTTTCAATATTAGATCTTGAGTACTTGACATGAATATTTGCATAATCGAGAGGTTTGTGAATATTTGTGAGGATATATGATCTTTTGTGCATTTGGGAGTTGTGTATCTTATGTTGAGTAGAGATGCTAGCATAGATATTTCAATCTACACTTTATATACATCTCGAGAGGAAGGATAAAATACCGTTGTGATCGTCTTATAGGTGTAGTGATAATAACTTTGACTTTGATTAAATCGGACAATAAGAGGAATATTAATTGAAACCATAACCTGGGAATCCATTTCATTCCCTTGATAATTCCACTATTCTTAGTATCTTGTGTTTTTGTGGTTAATCTTGTCTTTACTTCTACAACAATTATCAAATTTCGATCGTCTAAATAAAAATAAGACTATCTTAGTTCAATACTTAGCGCATAAATTTATTAGTCTCGTGATACGACCTTGCTTACCCTATTCTATAATCTACATCGTACACTTGCGGTGAAGCTAAAAATACAATGGAAGAATCTTATAAACACTATTGAGCATCAAAGACGACTTAATCCCGCAATGAAAGAAGTTGTGAGAAATGAGGTTTTAAAGTGGCTAAAAGCAGGCATTATTTATGCCATTTCGATAGTTCATGGGTGGTCGTACAGGTTGTTCCTAAAGGGGAGGTATGACAGGTTGTGAAAAATGATAACAATGAATTAATTTCTACCTAATCATCACGGAGGATGGCAGTATGTATTGATTATAGGAAATTGAATAAAGCTACTCGTAAGGATCATTTTCCCCTCCCCTTTATTGATCAAATGTTAGACAGGTTGGCGGGTTACGAATACTATTGTTTTCTTGATGGCTATTCAGGGTACAATCAAATCGCCATTGCCCCGAAGATCAAGAAAAGACTACTTTTACATGTCCATATGGTACTTTTGCATTTCGCGCAGGATGCCATTTGGATTATGTAATGCACCGCTACTTTTCGGTGTATGATGGCGATTTTTCATGGTATGGTTGAGAAATCATGGAGATTTTTATGGACAATTTTTGTTTTGGTACTTCTTTTGACCATTGTTTGCATAACTAATCTACGGTTTTGCAACGTTGTGAGGAAACTAATCTTGTACTTAATTGGGAAAAATGTCACTTTATGGTCAAAGAAGGGATTGTACTTGGGCATCGTATTTCTAGTACAGGTTTGGAAGTTGTGTGGCGAAAGTTGTGGCTATTGAAAAGCTACCCCCACCTTCAAATGTGAAAGGCATAAGAAGCTTTTTAGGGAATGCGAGGATTTTATAGGAGATTTATAAAGATTTTTCAAAAATTGTTAAACCACTTTGTAATCTCCTTGAAAAAGATGCTATCTTTTGCTTTGATGAGTTGTGTTTGCGAGGCATTTGAGCAGGATAAAGAAGGCACTCGTTTCGGCTCAATTATGATAGTGCTTAGGATTGGACTCAACAATTTGAGCTTATGTGCGATGCAAGTGATTATGCGGTGGGTGCCGTTCTTGGTCAAAGGCGAGACATAATTTTTAAAGCTATTTACTACGCAAGTAGGACCATGGACAACGCCCAACAAAACTACACCACCACGAGAAAAAGAGATGTTGGCGGTAGTTTTTGCATTTGATAAATTCGAGCTTACTTGGTGGGTACTAAGGTGATTGTTTATACGGATCATGCGGCAATCCGATATCTTTTCTCCAAAAAGGATGCAAAACCTCGGTTAATTCGATGGATTTTGCTCTTGCAAGAATTTGATATTGAGATTCGAGATAAAAAGAAGCGAGAATGTGGTTGCCGATCATCTATCCGCCTTGAGCAACCTTACGAGGTGATTGAGAGTCAATAAAAGAATCATTTCTGATGAACAAATTATGCGTCTTGAGACATCATTACCTTGGTACGCAGATTTTGTTAATTACCTCGTGGGAGGAGTTTTGCCACCGGACTTGAATTCACACCAAAAGAAAAATTCTTACATGATGTTAAGTCTTATTTGTGGGATGATCCGTTCTTGTTCAAGAGATGCGCTGATTCTATTATTCGCCGTTGTGTTCGAAGGAAGAAATTGGAGAGATTCTTCAACATTGTCATTCCTCATCTTACGGTGGACATTTCGGGCCAACCCGAACAAGCGCAAAGGTACTACAATCTGGTTTTTATTGGCCAACATTATTCAAAGATTGTTATGCTTTTGTAAAGACTTGTGATCGATGCCAAAAGGGTTGGTAATATTTCACGGTGTCATGAGCTTCCTTTGAAAAACATAATGGAGGTAGAGTTGTTTGATGTATGGGGTATTGACTTTATGGTACCATTTCCCACGTCTTATGGAAATTTGTACATTTTTCTTGCGGTTGATTACGTCTCCAAGTGGGTTGAGGCGATTGCTACACCAACGAATGATCTAAGGTAGTAATCAAATTCTTGCACAAGGCATATTTTCACTCGGTTTGGTACACCTCGAGCTATTGTAAGTGATGAAGGTACGCATTTTTGCAATAAATTATTTAATAACCTCTTGGCTAAATTTGGTGTGCGTCATAAGATTGCGCTTGGTTACCATCCTCAATCCAATGGTCAAGCGAAATTTCCAATCATGAAGTGAAACAAATTCTTGAAAAAATGGTGAGTTTTAATCGAAAGGATTGGGCACAAAAGCTCGATGATGCTTTATGGGCTTATCGCACGGCTTATAAAACACCCGTTGGTATGTCACCATATCGATTGGTGTTTGGTAAAAGCGTGCCATTTGTCGGGTGAACTTGAGCATCGAGCTTATTGGGCAATTAAGAAATTGAATTTTAACTTGAAATAGGCCGTTGAAAAGCGATTACTTCAATTAAGCGGAATGGAAGAATTTCGTCAATAATCATATGAAAATGCCAAAATGTATAAAGAAAAAAGCGAAAAAATGGCATGATCAAATGATTCTGCGGCGTGAATTCTTACCCGCCAACAGTGTTATTGTTAAATTCTCGATTGAAACTCTTTCCGGGTAACTAAAGTCGCGATGGTCAGGACCATTTGTGGTTGAACGTGTATTTCCTTATGGTGCCGTTGAGTTGAGAGAAGCGATGGGAATTCGTTCAAGTAAATGGACAACGATTGAAACATTATTTTGGGAACAAAGCAAGGAAGGTTTTAAATCTTCCACTTGGTGATGAAATTTCTTGAGTCCGAATAGTTGAGTCCGGCTAACGACTATAAATTTAGCGCTTCTTGGCGGCAACCCAAGTGATTTTCGTGTGATCGAATTTTTGTGTGATTTTATTTTCTTTTAGTTTGGTGTGTATTTATTTGAATTTTTGGTGTGAATTAATTTGTGTGTGATTTTAAATTTTTGATTAAATTGAAATTTTTAATTAAAAAAAAAAGTTGGAAAATACGGGCGGTGGTGACTTTGGCGCCTGGCCTTAGCCTTGGCGAGACAAAGCACAGTGCTGGACGAAGTGTGCGGGAGGCTGCAACGCCCGGTCCCTAAGCTATTTCCGATGCCCGGCCGAGTGAGGAAAATTAAAAAGGCGATTGACTATTTGTTTTGACAAACAAACACACACACCTCACGCCTATTCTTGATCTCTTCTACAAAAATCCCACCTTGCTTTCACTTATACACCATTCACGTGGGAATTTGAGCAACTTAATCATCATCTTCATCTTCTTCATCAATTGGGTAAGTAAGCTTCAATTGTGCTTCAATTTTCTTCAAATTTTCTAGCCTAGGGTTGAAATGTGGGAATTTTCAATATCATTATAATTTGAATTTCTTGATAAATTCATGATAAATTGTGATGATATATGATTATATTGTGCTTGAATTGGTTGGTGTTGAAAAATGGGAATGAATTGAATTTCAAAAAATTGGTGTTCATCTCTTCTTTGCATATATGCCTACAAGGTGTTTGTTAAAATGTCGAATGAAAAATATTACACCTAGGCATTTGATTCTTGTCATCATTGTGTACTAAAGGTTATTTGATCATGAATTGATGACGAGGATGCATAATTCTTGAGTTATTGCAAAATTCTAACCCCTAACTTTCGTATTGTGCGTTCTATGTGTTATGTTGCTTGTGTCATTTTCCAGGTGATTTTCAAATCAATTACAATGCCAAGAACAAAGAATGCAAGCAAGGGCAAAAGCGTGGCAAGTACTTGAGGAAAATGTTGAAGACCGTTTTCTTAACTTGGAAGCACAACTTGATTGTATTATGACACATTATGTTCGAAGAGCGTAACGGCGGAACGGGGTTACAACCGGGGACGAATGATGGTGAACTTGCACAAATGATACATCAAAAGCAATGGAAAAAACTTTGTGCACAACCTAGACCATTCGCACCGAATATTGTCCGAGAATTTTATGCGGCGAAGACCAAAAGCGGTTATTACTCGGATGTTTTCATACGTGGAGTAAACAAGGTATACACTCATACAAGAGCGATAAGAGAATATTATGGACTCCGGAGGTGGATCACGCACCGTATGTCGAATTTATCTCACAACCACCGAGTATGGAGGACACTTGGGGAAGAAAACCAACACCACCAAGACACGAGGAAGAGTTGGGGAAGAGGATTGAAGACATTTATCATCTAGAAATAGATAAGATTCTTCTTTAATCTCTTTAATTCTTTCTTTGTTGTTTCTTGTATATCATTTGAGATGCATTCTCATTTGATTATGGGCATTTGTATTTTCATCATGAGCTAAACTTTATAATTCTAGAGGGATGATGTAATCTATGTTTGAACTTATGTTTTGATATTGTGGTTTATCAATCTAGATTTCCCAATCTATTTGTGCTATTTGGATTTATTGCTTCTAAATTACTTGATCAATAATTTAGAGTATTTGGTGTATTTGATTTGACACTTGAGAGAGGTAATTGAATACATGGCCTGGAAATAGCATAACCTAGGATTTCATAGAATTGAGAGATTTGTGAATCCTTTGAGGAAATGATTCTTGTAGAAATCTTGACTTATAAATTGGTAATTTGTGATTGATATACCATATTGATAATATAAGGGAAAACTAGATTCATCACACCTCTAGAATTCATTCTCCCATAGATTTAGATGTTTATATTTTGATTAGTTATATCTAGTTATTTTTATTTATAAATTGAGACATCCACCTATTATTGATCTGTCAAATATAGCATAGGTAATTTATACTTGGTACTTATACACGCATTCCTGTGGATACGACAACCCTACTCATATCACTATATTAAAACTTGACACCGTAGACTTGCGGTTAGAAAAATCTCTAACAACCCTATCTATTACAATGCAAATTACAAAGAAAATGGGGTGCCAACTTTCAAGTATAAGTTTTACATGGCATTCATCAAAATCTAAACAATAAATTTCCCAATAATTTCCCCCTTTTGATGATGCCAAAACTTAAAACATACATGCAAGAATGTAAGCATCAAAAAAACATACAGGTAGTACGATGAATGAGATAATGTATGCGTAGAATCAATCCTTTTTATTGATCATAACATTCTTGTCCTTTACACTGCTGTTTACAAAGTGTATCAGAGCAAACATCTATGTCTACGCAAAAAAAAAAAAATAGAGAAATTACAAATTTCTTATTCAATGTACAGAAGACTTACATACTTATGTATTTACAATAGTAAATTACATGAAGGGTGGACAACAACACTTCATCTCCTTGCCTGCCTCCTTCTTTTCTTCATCGCTCTGTCGTCTTGACCTTTTTCCCTTCTTCTCTTCTTGATTTGCTTTCTTTTTCTCATAGGCTTTTACGGCGACTTCATCTCTTCTTTTTCTTTCTTGTCTCTCTTCCCCATTTGAGTTTGTCTTTTATTTTCTTCTTCGATTCTCTTTACATACTCAGCATTGTTCTTGGCCACTTGCAGGTTGGCTACTTCGTCAAACTCATCCCAATAGTTCCCTCCTTTCTTCCCTGGATCTGTGTATTCAATGTTTTTGGTAGAGGTCTAGGTTTGAATCCTCCTCCTCCTTTGCTTCTACTTCTTCCTACAGGTGTATATTGTCTTTGGGCCTTCTTCTTTCGATGAGAGTGACCAAGAAAGCGAGTACTCCGAGTCTCTTTGCCTATCACCTTCTTCGCACAAACATGAGGCCTTTTTCCCAATACAAGTCCCAAGCTTGGGCCATGGTCATGTTCTCAAAGTATCCCTCGGATGCAAGCGTCTTGAATTCATCCATGAGATCTCGGCTCGATTCGAAGCGTCGAAATGGCATCGAGTGTCTCTTCCTGCTAGGAATGCCTCCATATTGTTTCAATATGTCCATCGTGACGGGCATCCATTTTTCTTTCAATCTCCGTCATCTCTCGCTTCTACTATCTTCCTCTTTTTTTCGACATGGGTACAACAGAGTGTTGGAGCGGCGGAGTCACCTTTGGAAGTTTCTTGATTATGTCGGTGTGACAAGTCTTGTTGAGGGTTCTAGCAACCATTAAAGTCATGTCTTTCGAACCTTCCCCTCAACTGATTTTCCCTTTTCTTTCTTTCGCTTTTCAAATTTGTCTTCTCCTTCACAACAAGGCGTCCGTCTTCTCGGTGCGGACCCTTCCAACATCTTTAGGTATTCTGTTTCCCCCTTTTGGCATCTTCAAAGGAGAGGAACCCTTGAAACATGCCGGCAAGCATGAAATCTAGGCGTCGATAGTGAGTTACGCTTGGATTACGCTCCGGAGTATGCTTCTCGCAGTTCTGTGTGAGTGGCGTTGGATTCGGTGACACCAACTTCATTTTAGCCATAAGAATGCTGAATTTTTCATTCATGTTCTCCTCTACGCGTGAAGTTCTTTACGATGAAATTTGCGCAATGACTCCATTTACGTGGTATGAGAGGTATGCATTCTATCAATGTTTTCTTGCATCCTCTTCTTCATGTCAGCATTATCAGCGCTCAGTTAGCATCTTATTGTACAATGCTTTGAACTATCGAACTTGTTCCACGCGCATTGTCTGCCGTTGTTGCCACCATTCCCGGATCGACTATGATCCCACACAGATCGGCGATAAGATTAGCATCTCGGTCATCCACCCGCATATCTAATGAGGCACGATGCCTTTCCATCTTCTCTATCTCCGCAAATATAGCCTTCAAAACTTCTCGAACCTCATTTGTCACCTCTGTCTCAAATTTGGCGGCCAAGCGAAAGATCGAAATCAAAATCTCTTTGGGACGATGGTATACGTGGGAATGATTTGGATCAGTCTATGGAAAGGGAAAGTTTGTTCAAACGCATCATCACGGACGTAGGGAATCTGTTGGACGCGTGACTTGTGGCTGTGATGTGCCTCGTAGAGTCGATTCTTTCTGACTTTGGGAGTCTAACGTGATTGGATCGTGATGTATGGGGTGTTGTGGTATTGACCAGTGGCCGAGCCTCGGTTTCTGTCTCAGCGGACTTCGTCGATCTCATTTGGTTTTTCCATATGAGTTGTCCGGTTCTCGATCGTATCGATGGCGTCATCAGGACGATGATGAGATTTGTAGGGGTGGCTCATCATCAAAATTGAACTTTGACGAGCAACCTTGAATTACGCCTACTTCTTGGGAAGAACATCCTCGGTGAGTTGTTTGGACTTGCAATAGGGGATGACTCAACTTCATCCTCACCTTCGATCCGTAAATGTTACATCAAGGTTGTCTTGGGATTCATGAAGGGCACTTATCTTCTTCTCGATTAGCATCTTATTGTACAATGCTTTGAACTATCGAACTTGTTCCACGCGCATTGTCTCTTTGTTGTTGCCACCATTCCCGGATCGACTATGATTCCACGCAGACGCGAAGAAGATTAGCATCTCGGTCATCCACCCGCATATCTAATGAGGCCTGGTGCCTTTCCATCTTCTCTATCTCCGCAAATATAGCCTTCAAAATTTCTCGAACCTCATTTGTCACCTCTGTCTCGGTGGCGGCTGCCAAACATCGAAATCAAAATCTGTTGGGACGATGGTATACGTGGGAATGATTTGGATCGGTCCATGGAAAGGGAAAGTTTGTTCAAACGCATCATCACGGACGTAGGGAATCTGTTGGTGACTTGTGGTTGTGATGTGCCTCGTAGAGTCGATTCTGCTCTGACTTTGGGAGTCTGAGCTTGATTGGCGTGATGTAGTAAGTCTCATTGTGGTATTGACCGGTGGCCGAGCCTCGATTGTCTCGGCCACTCGGTCGGTCTGTTGGTTTTTCCATATGAGTTATGCGGTTCTCGACCGTATCGAGCGTCATCGAGGCGATGATGAGATTTGTAGGGGTGGCTCATCATCAAAATTGAACTTTGACGAGCAACCTTGAATTACGGCCTACTTGTCTTTGGGAAGAACATCCTCGGTGAGTTGTTTGGACTTGCAATAGGGGATGACTCGGCTTCATCCTCACCTTCGGATCCCGTAAAATGTTACATCAAGGTTGTCTTGGGAATCATGAAGGGCACTTATCTTCTTCTCGGATGCATCGATGATAGGAGGGATGTTTATGGCTTCGCCGCCTCTTTACCTCGGGAAGTCTCAACCTCCCATAGGCCTTTAGTACCTCTGCAGTCTCAAGCGGCAGCAAGGCCTGGACATTCCCTTCGGTAGACTCACTGTCTTGGGGTCTTCGACGGTGGCATCCACAGGAGACTCAACTCAGAGATTGCACTTTCATTGCCCCAGTGTTAACTCCCGGGCGAGATCCATCCTCGTGCCTTGATTGCATCGAAGCATCCTCGACTGAGAGCGTTGGCACGCCAGAGACAGAGGCATTTAAGCGTACGGCGTCGTTAGTGAAAACTTGTTGTGTTTCTTTTTCTTGTTCCTTCTACACTTTGCCTCCTAGATTCGGGGTGGAGTTAGCTGCAGCATTCTCCGACCTAGCTGTAGTGGACGGAGTTTCCCCCTCGGTGGCACACCGGTGAGTGACTTGGTTGGGGTCACTCTTCTCCAAACTCCCACTGTTTCCTCCGAGTGTTCGGCCGTTGGGGCAGGTGGTAAGACACCTTCGGCAGGGGTTGGCTCGACTTGGGAACCCAAGTTCCCGGTTTCATCGCCAATGCCCTCGGATCCATCATCGAATGAGGCCAAGAAAGACACCTAGAGCCGACCATTTCTCAATGGCTTCAACTTATTTCTAGTGTATCACTAAGCGTGCAACTCTCAAGACATGTTTTAGCATGAAAATCAGCGGATATGAAAGAATGCGTAGCACCAAGTATCAAATAACACTAACGCAGGTATATTGGAAACATGTATCATACTGTCGGTGTTCCGGGTTCTCTTGGGCTTCTGTTGTGTCATAGCAAAAAGCGCGTGCCTAACCCATTGGTGCCTTTCCTTCTTGTTTGGAAATGTGGTGCAATTATCTGCGTGATGGCTAGGTTGGTGGCAATGGAAACATTTTCCTTGTCCCGAAGCATTCCCCATAATGATTTCTTCCACAGGTTGGACAAGTTGGCTTCACCTTCGTGCAAGCTGGAATTGGAGTGCGTTTGCTCGGGCCCTAACCTATTTACTCGCCTACCAGTCACTACTCCCGACTCGGACCATTCCATTTCCTCTTTCTGGAACATTGTCTATCTTCTCGGCGGGATAGTCCAATTTCAAACACGAAGCCACTTCTGAGCTCGTGAAAGCGATTCAAAGATAAGTCATCGTTCCCAAACCAGCTAGCACACAACCTATTTCGGACGGAGACCCCTCAGGAACCTCCTTGCTCTCTTCTCATCCGTGTCTACCAAGTGGGTGGCAAACCTTGCCAATTGATTGAACTTACGTTCATACTCGATGGTATCATGTTGCCCTGTTTCAATTCCGGGAACTCGGTCTCCTTCCGATCCCTATAAGATCGTGGGAAATATTGTTGCATGACCTCTTGTTTAAAGTTAGCCAGGTCATGCCACGTAGTTGCTCATCCGTCCTTGAGCGAGAGAAAGCCTCCCACCGGTGGTCCGCATCTTCTCGTGAATCGAAAGGTGGCGCACGAGATTCGTTGTGCATCGATCTAGGGATTCGGGCAAATATTATCTCCATTCGCGTAGCCACTCCTCGATTGCGAATGGCCCATCGCGTCCATTAAAGCTTTGTGGTCTGCGAATCTCCGAATCGTTTCCAAAACGTGCGCTTCCTCATTTCCACCAGGTGGGTGGCCAGGTGCAGTGGTGCGGCATTCTGCGGGGGTAACCTCGTAGTAAAGCAACGAGATTATTCAGAAATCGTTGCGGCATCCCCGCCCTGGCTTGAATTAAGTGACGATTTGATCCATCTCTTCGTGGAGCCATGATCTATAATACAATGGAATGTTTAGTTTTTTAACTCGTATGAGAAGTAAATATAACCTCTATCCAACTCATAAACACCACACGACAAGGTAATTAAATATTAAAAAAATATAATTCCACTATTCCATTGAAATTGCCTTCAAGAGGGTACAATGCGAAATAAAATAAAATGAAAGATCATACTAAATCCTACTAATCTAGAAAAATGAAATAACTCTTACTAGAATAAAGAAGGAAAAGTAAAACGAAATTCAAAACAAAATCCAGATAAGGCTAGAAAAACTAGTCATCTAACTAGATCCCTCAGATGAGAATAATCCATCTAAGTCTTCCTCTAGTTCAGCCAAAGCATCGTCATCTGAATCAACATATATTACGTTAGGCATGACGGGTGGCCCACGCCTAAGTAGTTCGACTATAAATCTCTCGGGATCCAATGTGGTATGGGGCGGCACAGAACTGTAGTCCGTCATGTTGTCACGTACATCTCTTTGCGAGGTCACTCCATTCTCTGGGTAGGGTACTAATTAGCTTATCATTTGCTTCATCCGGGTGATTATTTCTTCAAGATGTTTTATCTCCAGCCACATTTATCTTATTGTTTCGATATGTTCCTCTACCGTGGCCCCTAGCCTTCTTTCATAGTTCAAAAACCTATATACCCTCCAATGAAAAATTCGATCTCCCATTCTCTTCCTAGCTGTTTTTATCTTACGCACCATCCTAGAGCATTTTGTGTTACCATATAAGTCCATACATCATTTAGTAAATTATGCGGGTTCGTTTTTCGTATAGCTCATCACGAATCACTAATTCTAAGAGATATTTCTAACATGCCACGCAGTAAAATATTTGTGAGACATGAAAATACATTTATCACGGAGGTAAAATAAAAAAATAATCACATTTTTCAAATAACTTCATAACATATGGTGCATTCTCAAGAATTCTCATATTGAAGTAATAACTATATTTTTACTTGATTGGATGCGGCTCGATGGAGGAATAGCCATTTTTTTAAAAAAAAAAAAAATATTGCCGATCTAAAGGAAGGTAGACCCGCTCCGATACCACACCTTAACGCCCTAGGTTTCAAAATGTGATTCTTAGCGCTACTAAAATATAAAAACTACATTTTATACTATCACTATACATTTTTTAAAAAAAAAAAAAAAACAAGTATCTACTACAACGGAAACATAAATTTAAACGGGTTGATCATAAACTAGAAATCCAAAAACCCATCGTATTGAATAATAAAAATTCAACATTCATTGTTTCATAAAAATTAGAATAACTAAGTTGTTAATAATGATAACAAAAAACTAGTTTTCTCCCTAACGCATTTAATCTTAATAATTAGAAAAATTTTCATTGGCTTCCCCTCCATCGCTTCGCACCCATCCCAGGAGAATCAAAAAAATTAATAATAGAGGGGTGAGTAACACATACTCGTTGAGGATCCTAACTGTCCAAATTAAATATATACAAGCATAATTTCACAAATTTAAGTACATATACTTTGTCATCACATATACTTTGCCATTTGGCGAAGCCATCACATATACTTTGCCGTTGGCCGAAGCCGCACATATATTTTGCCATTGGCGAAGCCACACATATACTTTGCCATTGGCCAAAGCCACACATATACTTTGCCATTGGCCAAAGCCACACATATATTTTGCCATTGGCGAAGCCACACATATACTTTGCCATAGGCGAAGCCACACATATACTTTGCCATTGGTAGAAGCCACACATATACTTTGCCATTGGCGAAGCCACACATATACTTTGCCATAGGCGAAGCCACACATATACTTTGCCATTGGCGAAGCCACACATATACTTTGCCATAGGCGAAGCCACACATTTACTTTGCCATTGGCGAAGCCACACATATCTTTGCCATAGACCAAAGCCACACATATACTTTGCCATTTCACATAAATAAACATAAATTCTTCACGTATAATATGCACATCAAATTTAACAATTATAATCACATTGTCAAACATAGAATTCATAAAATTATACATGTACATATTTAATAAAGACAATTAAACTTTGCACTTAAAAAGTGTAAAGAAAAATTCTACCTCAAAAGGAGTTGATAGTCGTACGAAGCTTGAAGTTAGAAAACCAGGCGTCTAATCTTCGTCACCTACAATAAATATTGGTATAATTAAGTGATTGGAAAATAGATTCTAATTCTAATACGAAGTAAAAGTGCTTATACAATAAGCTAGGGCTCTAATAGGTGAAATTTAACCTAAAATATAAGCTTGGTGCTTAAATGAAAGAATTTTAGAGTTAAGATAAAGGTTTTGGACTAAACCGAAATAAATACGGTGGGGTTAAACCGAGAAATCCAAAAGTTTAATTGAGTCCTTAAGGGCTGAATTTATGTTTTTAAAAAAACTGAAAGTATTTGGGATGAAACGAAACTTTCTCGGGGCTAAAATGAAAAATTGCGTAAACTTTGATTTGGGGTTAGGGCTTAATAGAAACTTCAGGGACTAAATTGATCAACACGTCTAAATTTGAAACTAAATTAAACACAATAAAATTTCCAAAACTAGTCTTGGTTGCAAAGCACCCCATTTCTTCACATGAAATTCGCCGCCGTCGTCTTCCTCGAGAAACCGCACACACGCACTCGCCTACTTTTCCTTTTGAATTAAACACACACATACCCACATCACTTCCATTAACACACACACATAGAGGTATGATAGCACAACACACCATCAACTACACACACACATAAATAAATATAAAAAATTTCAAACTTTTCCAAATTTCAACACGTCACCTAATCTCCTTCCATTTAGTTGTAATTAGAGAAAGGCTAATTGTGGCCATGGTGTTACGAAGAAGGGCGGAAAACTTACCAAAACCGTGTTCGATTCGGGATGTGGGAAGGTGCTTTCTTCGGAGTGAAAGTTTGAAAGTTTTCCTTTTTCGGTTTTGTACGGGTGAATAGAAACCAGGTAGTCGATTTTTTTATTTTTCTTCTTCTAATAGTTAAGGAACGTGTGATATATGGAGTAGGAGAGTAGGAGATTATTAGTAGTGGGTTTAAGAAAATCGGATATTTTGGGGATTTATGTTTATCCATCTAGTTTCCCCCTTTTTGTATTCTCCTTTTTTTTTAAAAAAAAAGATTTGTTACATATACAAAATATTTTTGTTTATTATTATCAGGAAAAAGATAAAGTAATTAATAACATAAAAAATAAATAATTAAAAAGGAATTAATATATATCGGGTACTACACCATGTCAGTGGAACACCCTTCACCTCCATCAACCGAAGCCAATCACAAGGCCATACCCCAAGGATCCTCCGAACGATCCATCTTCCTTGAAATACTTATTTCCAACATTTTGAGTCTGCTGTATACAAACTCAGCCCAATTTACCTTTTTTTTCTGCATGATCGCGGCCATCACGATCGGCTTAGTTTTGGATAGCCGATTAAAGCTTCCAAATTTGATGTCTACGATCTTGGCAACAATATCCAACAACTTGTAGTAGTCTTCTTCAAAGACTTCTTATCATTTTGTGTAAACCACCTTCGCAAAGATAGTCGAGGTTTGGCCACTTCCTTCCATGCAAAGCATCAAGTTTACATCAACCTCCAATATCTCCGGCTTTCTTCCGACGGAAGCAAACAATGCTCCGCTAGATCCTCGGCGGTGATCATAAACTCTTTTCCGTGAACGAGAGGACTTGATGCCCTCGTCGTGAACTTCGGCATTCACGTAGGCGGCGACTTCAACATAAGTCATCCGAAATTCCATAGTGAGGAAGGGTTTCATTGATTTCTCAACTTTCTCGGCTATCTTCTTCACAAGGGTTTCATCCAACCCATGTTTGATCATACCTTCAAAATCCATAGTAGAGCCAGTGTGGATTTGCTTTCCCAACTTAATAAAATCGTAAGTAGATGCCATTACTTGAATTTTTACCGAACGGAACTTTTAGAAATTTACTTGGAGATCTGTTGGGTTTCGAGAGAAAAGTTGCTTTCTTTGCTTTTGAGAGAGATGAGCAGTTTGTGTAAAGTGAGAGAGAGACGGATGAAAGGGTATATATGTGGGTTATGAAAGGGCGTGCATACGGTTTTGAAATTTGATCGAGATCAACGGCTCATTTAACACGACAATTAACATTTAATTGCTCGCATTTAATGCGGCAACATTTACAACCAATCATATGCTTTGTCGTGCGACTTTTGATTGTACTGTCATCATTAATACCGACGTCATCCTTAAAACATTCCCTCTTCGTAAAAACGACGGGCGTTTTGTCACTTAGCTCATAAATGACTCGGCTTACTCCTTAGTTGATTCAACTCTTCTTCTCTCCTTTCACATAGGTACTCAATTGTCACTAACTCGTGCAACTAATTTTTCGATACTGGTGATTCACTTAGATGATTTGAACTTAACTCCATTTTCATCTTTTCTTGTTTCATCTATTCTTCTTGGATCTCTGAGTGAACTCGGCTCAATCAACCCTAGCTCATGCTTGAGTTCTTCAAATCTTGATTCACATAATGGCTTTGTGAATATGTCACCATTCTTGTTTATCGGTTGAGATATATTCAAGGTGATGTCTTTCTTTTCCACATGATCTCTTATGAAATGATATCCGACATCAATGTGCTTTGTTCTTAAGTGCAACATTTGGATTCGAGTGATTGCAATAGCACTTTGTGTTATCACACATAATTGGAATTTCTTTTTCTTCAACATCATAATCTCTCATTTTGTTGTCTCATCCATAAGACTTGGCTTGTTTGCCCATGCCTATATACTCGGGAAACAATTTGTGGATGTGGCTATTGAATTTTGCTTCTTACTAAACCAGGAAACCAATCTGTTTCCAAGCATTTGACATGTACTGAAGTACTTTTCTGTCAACTCTCCATCCAAAGATAGTCGAGTCGAGTAACCAATAAGCTTGAATCCACCTTCCTTTGGATACCATAAGCCGACTTCCGGCATCCCTTTAAATATCTTAGGATTCTCTTAGGCTGCAGTCATGTGACTTTCTTTTGGTGCGATTGAAATCTTGCACATACACCTGCCAAAGGTGATGTACGCTGCTTCTTTTGTTAAATAGAGCAAAGATCCGGTAAGTGCTTTATATCTTATTTGATCCCACAGGCTTGCCATCTGCATCCATATCCATCTTAACTAATGTATTAATTGGTATTTTCACGAGAAGACTTTTCTTCCATACCAAATTTCTTCATTAAATCTACGGTGTACTTTGTTTGACTTATGAAGGTTCCATCCTTGGTTTTAACTTGAAGTCCTAGAAAGAATGTCGACTCTCCCATCATGCTCATCTCAAATTTGCCTTGCATGAGGTTTGAGAACTTATCACACATCTCTTTGTTTGTGGATCCAAAAATGATGTCATCCACATATATTTGAACAAGCGATATACTCTCTCTATCTTGAATTCTCGAAGAGTGTTTTGTCCACTTTGCCTTTGGTGAATCCATTATCTCGTCGAGAAATTGAGATAATGTATCATACCATGCTCAGGTGCCTGTTTCAATCCATACGAGCTTTCTTGAGCTTGTACACCTTATCTCAAGAGTCTTCTGCTCAAATCCTGGAGGTTGCTCAACATAGACTTCTTCTTCTTGATCCGTTTAAAAATGCACTCTTCACATCCATCGATATACTGCTTTGAAGCTCTTGTGTGCATCATAGGCAAGAAACATCCTTATTGCTTCTAATCATGCAACAGAGCAAATGTTTCATCAAAATCTATTCTTCCTCTTGGCAATACCCTTTGGCTACCAATCTTGATTTGTTTCTTACAAATGAACCTTAACCCATTCATATTGTTTAGAAAACCCATTTTGTGCCAATGACATTTTGATGGGTATGTCTTTGAACCAATTCCCATACTTTGTTTCTTTCAAACCGATTCAACTCTTCTTGCATGGCATGAATCCAATGTGGATCATCCAATGCTTGGGACACATCTTTTGGCTCTATTTGGGAAATGAAACAAGTGAACATGGATTCTTCTTTGAGCTCGGATGCGGTTCTTACACCATCATTACATCTCCAATGACTAGCTACGGTGGATGGTCTCTCGACCATCTCACATCAGGTTGGAGTAAGTCATTGGGTTGATCGTCTTCTTTGTTGTGTTATCTTGAGCAGCTCTCTCATCATCACTTAGCTGCAGATTTTTCGATTGTATTTGAGATTGACTATCTCATCTTCACCTTGATTAATCTTGCTCGACTTGGCTTCAACATAGGGACTCTTGTGCATGGTTGGTTGATTTAGCTTAATGATTAACTTCTCAATGTCTTCTCCATTTACGTTAGGTTCGTCAAAAACCACATGGATAGACTCTTCTCTGACCATAGTCCTTTTGTTTAGCACTCTATAGGCTTTGCTTTCAGCTGAGTATCCCAAGAAGATACCTTCATCAACTTTAGCATCAAAAGCCTTTAGATTATCCTTGCCATTGTTGTGGATGAAGCATTTACATCCAAAGATTCTAAAATATGCAACATTTGGCTTTCTCCTGTCCAAATCTCATAGGGAGTCTTTGTCATTTTGTCTATTTATCATGCATCTATTTTGAGTATAGCATGCGGTATTGATAACCGGACCAAAATCTTTTAGCGACCTGCTTGGCTAACATGGTCTTTGCGGCTTCCTTGAGAGTTGTTCCTCCTTTATGCAACTCCATTCTCTTTGTGGAGTTCTTGCAACAGATAATTCATGAGCAATACCATTTTCAACACGATCTTGAGTTATTATTCCATTGACAAACTCGAGTTCCTCTATCGAGATCTTATCTTTAAGATGGTTTGATTCTTCTCATTTTTGAACTCTTTTCATCGGTTTGTGGGTAACTTCACGCAAAGTTTCCTTCTTTTTACACATGAAGATTGTCCATGTATATCTTGAATAATCATCCACCACTACTAGAGTGTATTTCTTCCCACTTAAGCTGGCTGGCTCAACAGGACCAAATAGATCCATATGCAGCAGATGCAATATTCTTGTTGAAGATGGGCTTGACTTCTCTTTAAATGATGATTTGATCTGCTTTCCCATCTGGCATGAATCACAAACACTTTCTTTCTTGTACTGCGAGTGCTGGGAGTCCTTCTACAAGACCACTCCTTGCAAGCTTGTTAATTGTCTTGAAATTCGGGTGACTCGGCTGTTGTGCCACCACCAACTTGATTCGGTTGTACTCTTTGCTAATAAACAAGTGCTTAGTGTGGCGATCGACCAATCTACCACGTACATGTTCTTTTATGCGGCTCCTTGCAACACTACTTCATTTGATTTGGTGTCTTTGATTTGGCACACTCCCATATTTAATATGATGACGCCAAGCCGTGGAAGAAATTAATCCACGTCATCGATCCGGCCAAAGACACGTCCGAGTAGGAGACTGTGGTGGCGTCGGCAAGCGGTCTTGTGGCGACACATCACGAATTAGGCTAGGCTTCGCCCGATCGAGCCCAACCGCAACACGGCCGCCGAGCCCCGAGCCCCGAGCCCAAATTTCGACGGAAACGCATGCGCGAGGACTCATAAAAATAATCACACGCCCATCTTAACGCTTTATTGATATCGTAAAGCGCCACATGTCGAAAGTTATAAAAGAAAGTCGACAAGTGGCAAGTTTTGACGACATGTGATTAGAGAGGACATGTGTCTTTCTTTAATTATTTTACTAATTAATGACTAGTTAGTGCAAAGATGACTATTGTAAACCCACTGACTCAAGGGTATAAAAAGTCGATAGAGAGATAAAAGGGGACTGAAAAAAATAGAAAAAGGGGAGAAAAGAGCAAGATTGTAAGAAAGACCGACCCTAATAATTCGGCTCGGCATTATGCAAAAAAAGCGAGAATTAGCCATAAATAAACACACGTTACGCGACGTTTATATTTCCACGTGTTAAGTCTTTTACATATTTTTGCTTGTTGACCAAAACGCACGTAAACAAATTGGCACTAGAAGGAGGGCCGTATTGGTCGATCGAGTTCCAAGCAAAAGCAAGTTAAGTGAAAACCAGGTAAAGTTTAACGTTTAACTTTTTCATAATAGACAAAATGAGTCAACAATCGAGAAATGCTTGTTTGATGAAGAGCAACATTTAAACAATCAAAGCGCCGACTACGAATGGCCAAAATATGCTCCAAACGAAGCGGGAGCACTACTTTATTTTCTTTTCGCTTAACTAATTGCCAACCCAACTTTTGTACAACAAATGAACCAACTCATATCACAAACTCTCGCTACCACAAACTCTCAAGCACCTCCTCCACTCCTTGCAAATACTAACCCACTCAACCCACAACTAAATATTAATATTAATCCTCAAATTCCGGGCTTCCTCATAACGAAGCCCAAGAAGCCGATTCAAGTAATGAACAACGTGTCCGTCGTGAGAAGGCGGCAGCGAGAAGATGAGGAAGGGCAAAGTCATGTAGCGAGTCACTACAGAGCAACACGACATCGCCATGCCCACTCGGTGTTCGCGGATGATCGGGAGTTGATCCTTTTCGGCCAGCTCGATTGATAAGTTCGGCTCGAGGTTTAGGATGAGCGGGAGTAGCTTAGGGTCAATTAGATCCAAGGCCCTAGCCTATGGCGAACGGGATGTAGAAATACACCGCCTGCGCCATCGTTTGAACAATTGGTAGGTGGTCCGGGGGCGAACAATCTCGAAGACCGCCCCGAGGATGAACCAACCGGTGTTATGTCGCCATTTTCTCCTGGAATCTGGCGACCCCATTACCTCCAAAGTTGAAAATCCCCGTGTCGGTCTCTACAATGGGGAAACCGACCCGACCACTCACATCCACAAGTACTTAGCATGGATGGAAGCATGCACGGTCCTAGTGATGCCATCCTCTGCAGGTCTTCCCAGACGACTGGGCAACCGAGCCCACCGTTGGTTTAGGACCCTACCAGGGGTCCATTCGGGCATGGGGGATCGGCCTCCGCCTTTACGACGTATTTCTTAACGTCCAAAGTCCGAGCCACACCTAAGGACTCCTCATAAACATCAAACAAGGGAAGGGCGAGCCCCCTGAAAAGCTACATTTCTCGGTTCAACAAGCAAGTTCGAGAGATGGAACCGGTGTCGAATGACGCCATTTTAATTGCACCATGGTGGCCTTGCCCCAAAACTTGGTTTAACTACTCCATCCATGAATCGGGGCGACCTCGTACCAAGAATTTCGGTCGCGTGGAACGCCATATTTGCGTGGAAGAAGCCATGGCAAGTAACCGCCCCGAACACCGGCCGGGCGTGAGAAAGGACGGAAGGAAAGAACACCTGCGAGATTGGACCGGGTCGGGATTTTGACCATTCTCGAAGAAAACCCAACCACCGGATTTAGGGCTCGCCCAGGAAGCGCGAGCCGAAGTTGCCGCTTGAGGAGTACTTTGACCCACACTCCATCGCCCATATGGAATGAAGTACAGGTCTAAATTTATTACCTCGGCCGACCTTTGAAGGTCGAGCGACAAAATTAGATTCACGACGATATTGTGCCTATCATAAATCAATAGGTCACGATCTCGATGAGTGCCGAGATCTAATAAGAGAAATTATGCGGATTATTCGGTAAGGCGGTCTTAAAAGATACGTTCATGAACTCGCCCACCAAGCACGGGCTCAAGGTGTCAACCCGGAGCACGTAACCAATCGGCTCTCCCGCCACCACCACTGCCGAAAACCAGGGTAGGGAGATCCTCATGATGTCGAGTGTAAATCGAATCAATACTAACACCGAGGATAGCCGCTCCAACGAGAAAAAGAAAAGTTGATGTTAGGCAGTCGCCAACACCGAAAGGCAAGTTCGGGTGGCGGAAATCGGAAGGCCAACCCACCAGCCATTTTGTATTCTCGGATGCGGATGCCGACCAGGTGGTCCATCCTCATTTCGACCCCCTGGTCATTCTTGCACCGATTTTGGGTATTAGGTCCATAGAATTTTAATCGACTCACGGGAAGCTATTCATGAGTCATTTATGTCTCGAGCTTTTCGAAGATTGAATGTGGACGATAGCTATATCCGTCCATGTAACGATAAGCGATTGCAGGGTTTGGAGGAGGAAGAATAGTCCATTTCGGGGAAGTTGATTTGCCCATCCAAATGGGACAAGGGTTGCATAAGCGGATCGTCATGACAACATTCAAAATAATCAACGCCGATTCGGAGTACAATGCTATCATCGGGAGGCCATTGCTTTATCATATAAAAGCAGCCGTTTCAATATATCATTTTTGTATAAAATTCCCAACATCTGATGGCGAGGCTATACATAAAGGAGTCAAAGGAGTCACGAGAATGCTCTCTCAAACTCCGAGGTAGAGATTAACGTGGTGGAACGAGGACAAACCGGTGGAACCACACAAGGCGATCCCCGCCCAAGGAGGTGTCCGAGCGGAAAGTGGTGATCATTCGGGAGGATAATCCGGTCGTCGACCTGGGAAGGAGCCGATGATGGAAAAAGGCAAGCCGTGATCGAGAACGAGCTGCCATCGAAGATGAATTGCTCCTGCAGATCAAAGAGGGGCAGAGCAAGAAAAGAAAATGGGCGGAACCAGTAGAACAGGTTGATACAATCAACGTTGGAAGGCCAAGCGAGGGGCGCCAATTGCGTATTGGTCATGATCTCCCAGAACCATATCGAACGGAGCTGATTGAGTTTTGGGAAATAATCTTGACGTCTTCGCATGGACTCATGCGGACATGCCCGAATGGACCCTAAGTATGCATGCCACTGCCTCAATATTGATCTAACGTCCGCCTTGAGATTATCGAGAAAAGCGTAAGCTCGCCCGACAGACAAGCAACACTCGAGGCGAGGTTAATAAGTTGATAAATAATCAATTCATCCGGAAGCCCTCTATCCCGATGGGTTGCCAATCTGTTTTTGGTAAAGAAGAGCAATGGCGGTGGCGCACGGCGTGGATTTTACCAACCTAAATAAGGCATGCCTAGGGGCGAGTTATCCATTGCCAAATATTGATTATATGGTAGATGCCACGGCGGGACACGAATCGATGAGCTTCATGGATACATACTCGGGTTACAACCAAATACGAATGCACCCGGAAGACGAAGAAAATACATCATTCTTCTCTTGCTCGTGGAATTTTTATCTGTTACAAGATGATGCCTTTCGGGTTGAAGAATCTTTGGTGCGACCTATCAAAGGTTAGTTAGATGTTTGAGAAAATGATAGGTCACACTATGGAAGTCTATGTAGATGACATGTTGGTAAAATCATCAGTACATATCCGATCATCTAAACGATCTTAATAAAATGTTTCTTTGTTTTGAGAGAGTACAAGATGATGTTAAACCCGAGAAAGTGTACGTTTGGGGTCGGCTCGGGTAAATTTTTTGGGGTATATGGTCACCAAAGGGAATCAAGCCAACCTGGACAAAATAAAAGCCATCATTGATCTAGAACCCCGAACTCGTAAAAAGGGTACAAAGCCTAACAGCCGATTGGCGCCCTTAACCGATTTGTTTCGCGATCCACGGACAAGTGCAAACCTTTCTTTGAAATTATAAAAAAGAGCAAAAATTTTGAGAGGATCGAGCGAGCTCGCTATCCACCAATGGAAAAATTGGTTTATTCGCTAGTCATCTGCGGCGCGGAAACTCCGTCCATATTTTCTAGAGCACAAGATTATAGTCTTGACGAACTACCCACTAAAGCAAGTACTACACCGAACCGATACTTACGGTCGGATGATCAAATGGGCGTCGAACTCGATCAGTTTGATATTATATACGAACCACGTACACCGCAATAAAAGGACAAGCTTTAGCCGACTTTGTGACGAATTAACACCTTCCATACGATTGGAAGTTATGGAAGACCAAGAATGGAAATTGTTCGTTGTGGCTCTTCCACCGCATGTCGGCGGGGATGGAATCGTGATAATCGATCCAAATGAAAAGTGCTCTTGCTCGACCGCACGATTTTAGTTCCCTACAACGAACAACGAAGCCAAATACGAGGCACTTCTGGCAGGCTTAGAGATGGCAACTTCGTGGGCCTAAAACAACTATTGGTACACAAGTGATTCTCACCTGGTCGTTCATCAAGTCAACGGCAATCTTGTTAGGAAATTTATTGTTTAGATTTTGATGAAGGCCATGTAAAACTTAGAATAGGAAGTTGGCACCCCAATTCTTGTTGTAAAATGCATCGTAAAAATTAGAGCTGGCCAAGCGAGTTAAGTCGGCCTACGACCTAACATACAAGAAGACAATCGAAGACTAGAGGGAAGACTCATTGCGAGACAATTTGAGTATGGCAAAGAAGAGTAGATGGGAACTCTCTTTGAAGAAGCAATCGAGATGCGGTGAGTGGAGTATCAGTCAAGTCAACTCAAGAAAAGCTAAGTCTCAAGTTGAAGTGACGGAAGAGTCATCCAATGATTGGAAGTGACTCTAAGTCACCTGGGAAAGCAAGGAAATGCGGTCAAGTCGAGATAAGCGTAAAAGATCCGTTGCACGAGAAATTAAGAGAATTACTTAAACAAGTAATATCTCCATACCACCTTTCTCGGAGTGCTCGGTCCCGAAGCGTGCAAAAGGAATGAACCAATGGGAAGCACTACACCGTGTCGAACTCGAAAAGGTGAAAGAACAATTCATACGAGGAAATGGCAATTCCAAGGATGCAACAAGACAAGCTAACGATTGCAAGTGACTTTCAAAAATAAGCATATCTCTTCAACGGGCAAATTTTTGAAAGATCACTATAAAAGGTGAGGAGTTTAAATTGAGAAATGAGAGACACAAGTGACACATGTGATAGATCTGAACCAAAAACGTTCAAGCAATTATTAGAAAATCTGAAATATTCTCAATCCTCAAGCCTACACTACGAAGGACATCAATCCAACACTCACTGTGAAGGAAAGATAACTTCAATCGGAGTTGAAGAGGAAAAATACTTAAAATCAAGGGGTCTACATTCCACGAAGGATTATAGGAAGGTTCAAGGTCGAACCAAGTCTTAAGCTTTTGGAGGGCTTCGTGATCAAATCCAAAGAGCTTGAGCAAGTTAGTCATGTAGTAGCAAGCACGCCTGTGAAAGAAGCCGAGTCGCAGGTCGAAGAGAAGCCTTTGAGTGATCAAGGCGTCTCATCGAGTCCCAAAGGATCAAGTCATTTGTGTGATCAAGACTTGTATCCGGACATTACCACTTTGTATTTGATCATTACCTAGTGGATTCCTCCAGGAGTTGGAGAAGAGAGGAGTAGAAGAATTACCCCATCTTGAACCTCTATAAAAATTTCATTGTGTCATTTACATTTCAAAGACTTTAATTCCTGCATTTTTAATCGCTTATATATCTTTGATAAATTTGCTATCCACTTGATAATTTATAAGTACTAAACCAAGCACTAAATTCTTGCTTAATCAAACTTAAGGGTGTTAAGTCTTCCAATGAAAACAAAACCCAAGTTGAGTTAATTTAGAGTCAGCATGTGAGTTATTCCATCAACAACTCGATTGAGTCTTTGAGAGACTAACTCTCTTGATTGACTAAATTGACCGTCCATCAAGGACACACAGTGTAGCATCAACTCTGTATATTTAAAAGGACTAAATCGAAAATTTGGTAAGGTTTATTCAACCCCCTTCTAAACCTTACACCTACACCCCTTGGGACCTACAAGTACGGCGAAAGAGCAAACAATTGCACAATATTTGGACTTGGTCAAGAAGAGATTATCACACTTTAAGACAAAAGTCTTACATGTACCCCGAGCCGAGAACATGCGGCGAGATGCCTTAGCTCGGCTCGGTTCCAGCCCGAGGGGCGGATGCCATCGCGGATGTCATGTCACACAACTGTTTGCCCGTCACTTGGCGCAAAGAAAATATATACAATGAAACCGCCGAAAGCGGACACTGGATGACCCCAATCATTCAAAGTATTTATAGAAAGGAGTTCAACTCGAAAACAAAGTCAAGCGTAACACTACGAACAAGCGGCTCGGTTTACACTAGTAGATGGCATCCTATACAAACGAGGATACTCCGTCCCACTCCTACGGTGCCTTTCCGAGACAGGATCTGATTATGCACTTCGAGAGGTTCATGAGGGAATATGCGGGAACCACGCCGGGGCCAGGCGTTGGCCTATAAATTAATACGGCAAGGATACTGCGGCCATCCCTAAGAAAGGATGCAACCGACCTCGTCAAATGATGCGAGAGGTGCCAAAGATTTGCACCGCAGTCGGATATCATCCCGAGCAACTTACCTCCGTATTTAGCCCATGGCCGTTTGCCAAATGGTGAATGGACCTCATCGGACCACTCCCCCCTGGCAAAGGGGGCGCGTCAAGAATGCCATTGTGGCGGTGGATTATTTCACAAAATGGGCGAGGCGGAGCCTCTGGCAAAAATAGATGAGGAAAAGATTGTGAGCTTTGTATGGAAATCCATTATCGTAGATTCGGGATACCACATTCGATTGTTCTGAGATAATGGGAAACAATTCGATAAGGAGGTTTGAAATTTTGTGAAGGTTTCGCATCAAAACTATTTCTCAACTCCATACCATCCCGATCGAACGGACAAGTTGAGGCCGTTAATAAAATACTCAAGTATATCTTGAAGGTGAGATTGGAGGAGTCTAAAGGTAATTGGCCGGAGGAACTACCCGGTGTACTATGGTCATACGAGCAGCGCATCGGCGGCAAATCGGAGAAACACCTTTTCTTTGGCTTATGGAGCGAGGCGGTGATTCTGTTGAGATTGGAGCCCTACCATCGTAAGTGCAAATTTTTCTAAAGACGGCAATGAGGCGCGCTCCGAGCCGAACTAGACACGCTTTCGAAGAAAAAAAGTGCGATGCTGAGAGATGAAAACGCATGTATAAACAAAGGAGTGAAAGGTACTACAATTCGAAAGTAAAGGAAAGGAGATTTGGTCGGCGATCTTGTGTTGAAAAAGATAACGGGTGTTCTTGACCCATTGAAGCCAACACAGGAGGGCCCATTTCGGTCAGCCCACGTCTTATCCGGTGGGGCGTACCCTAGAATATTTGAGTGGTGAAAAATTTATGCATCCATGTAATGTAGCATACGAAGCGATATTATCAATAAAGATCTCGGTTTATGATCCGGATAGGATTGCAAAGAATTATCCTTTCATCGATATTTCGTGAGCTCTCTAAAGGAAACAAAATTTTTACTCACCTCGGCTATGTGCCGAGGGCGAAAATTGCCTCGGCATAAGTGAAGGCCGAAAAGTCATCTCGTGCACGCCCTTCGCACGATAAAATAAAGGCAACCCGTCCACAAGGCGGATCTATCCTCACAAATCAAAGACTTGGTTACACACGAGCACAAATCAAAGACATGGTTACGCACCGAGCACAAATCAAAGACTTGGTTACGCACCGAGAGCACAAATCAAAGACTTGGTTACACACCGAGCACAAATCAAAGACATGGTTACACAAAGACTTGGAGGAGCACAAATCAAAGACTTGGTTACGCACCGAGCACAAATCAAAGACTTGGTTACGCACCGACCACAAATCAAAAGACTTGGTTACGCACCGAGCACAAATCAAAGACTTGGTTACGCATCGAGCACAAATCAAAGACTTGGTTATGTACGAGCGCAAATCAAAGACTCGATGTACACAGGCGCAAAATGAAGACTTGGTTTATACACCAAGTACCAAATACAAAGTAAAGATCAGGTTCATATACCGAGTACGAGAATCAATTAAGGAGAATAAAGCCCCTTATTCGGAAGCACGGGAACCGAGCCCCATACTTAGGAATATAAAAGGAAAAAGAAGGCAGGCAACAATCTTACAAAAAGGAGAAAGAGCCAAGCACATGCAAGAAGCTTAAAACAAATACACGGTGATGATAGAGAAGAGTTCATTTCTACTACAAAAGTATTTGGGAAGGCCGGAGCCCATTACATCTCAAGGCACGAGGCCAAGTTACCTACCTACGAGTACATATGAAAGCTTGTAAATAAAAAAAGGGGGCAAACAACATCAAGGCGAGCAGGAGCGGAATTTCACCCGGCACCCATTTGGGCGACTTTTTCCACGTCCGGAGGAGGAGAGCCACTGAACATTAGGGGCCTCGGCAAAGTTCGGCCGAAGAGTATCGAGATCAGCCACCGGGGAGGGCCGGATCTCCCTCAAGGTGAGCAGCGATCGCCCGGCCTTAACCAAATCGAGAATTTCTGAGGTGGTCGCGTGGCCACATGTTAACATAAATGCATACTCCTCAAAGTCCTTGTAAGCTTCAACGGCTGTGTGCGAGCTTCTTCAATCGCGATGAGCGATCTCTTCGACCTCTCTCTGCGCACATCGGCTGGAACGCCTCTCCATTTGCTCGGCCCGGGCGGTGGACGTTCAACTCGGCAACCTTAGCCTAAGCTCTTCTTCAACCCTACGGGCTCGATCTCGCTCTCGCCTCGCCCCTCATTGCATTTTCTCTCTCGAGTTGGCCCGAGCCATAGCCTCATCCGCTTGGGTCTTTAACGATTCTTGTACCCCTTGAAGGGTAGCATAGGCCTCCTGTAGGGTCCCCGTGCCGCCTTTCCGGATCGGCGTATTTTTCTCTAGCTCGCGAGTTCCCCAATCGCATGCCATAAGAGCCCAATCATCGGCCCGAGACATTGCCATGGCGTCGAATTTGTTCTTCTAAGCGGTCTCGAGCAGAGAATCGCTCGATGCCTTTTGTCCAGGCACGAGGGACACTCATCGCGGCCCGACCCGCCTCGAGTAAAACTCTCATTGCTCCTCCGTCGGCGTGGCACATCGAACAAATTCCACAAACCATCGAGGGCGTAGTCAATCATTCCCTCGCAATATTCATCTCTCACTTGAATTGGAGGGATGAAGTGACCTTCCTGCCAAAATCATTTGAGAAAGTTCGCGGACCCCCTTCAGGGCTGTTCGAGATGTTCGGCGCCGTTTGACCAACCCCCGATCTCTCGGGCTCCTCCATCACAATCCCTCCTCTTCTCCTTTGAAGAGGAGGCTCCATGCCTCGGCACTCCATCGATGGGGCGTTTACGGCCGGATATCAACTCTCGAGTCGCCTCCAACATCTACTGGGGGGTGGCGGTCGCCCGAGTTCGCCGAGCGGCCGTGTTCCTCACGCTGCGAAGGCGTGCACGCAAATCAAGCCACGCCCTACAAAAAGCAGCCACCGTTAATAGGTCAAAATAAAATGAAATAACATTTCAAAAGGAAGTGTAAAAAATACAATGTTCACCTCGAACGGCAGCCGCACTCGGTGGCTCCGGAGTCTGCGTTTGCCCAACGGGCGCAGATGATCTGCCCACAGGACTAGCCGTCGCAGGAGACGGCGCAGCTCGCTCTGTTCTCGAAATTTGCTCCCCGGAGAATGGGGCGTACTTCTTCATTACCGGGAGGGTTCTCACGAGGCTCTCTCTCAACCTCCACCTCCCACTCGGCCGCCTCGTCCCGAGCGCCCCTCGGCCTCGGGGTCGGGTCGGGCGAAGCGAGCCTCAAGCAGTGCGGCCAAGTTGGCCTCGGTAGCCAACCTCTCAATCCGCCTGTCCATGATGCCCCGAGCCTGGATGTTTTCCAGCCTTCGAATAAAGGTGGCCGACAGAGGCCCCTTTGATGCCCGGTTCTCTATAAAGGTAAAAAGACAAAAGTCAATCACAAAAGGAAACAGTAAACAACAAAAGCAGAGAAAGGAAAAAAGATAAGACTTACTGTAACCAAAAACAAAATTCGATGGGGGATGAAGAACGGTTTCCCTTTCTCCATCTCCCACGCGAGCTTGCCACTCGCCGCTCACCCAGAGCCACTTATCCTTCCACTCCTTCAAAGATGAAGGGAGACCTTCCACCAAGCCGTCCAGGATACCCCAATTGGGTGCATACATAATACCACCCTGGTGGCCCCGAGATGAAGGAGTCGCTCTCCATATAAAGAGCTCGTTCATCTCCTTAAATTTGCGGCGAGGATATTTTCGGTGAAACATCACCGGGAGGCGATGATCCCCCCAAGAAATAGGGTGCACTGGTCGGATACATGCCCCACTTGCAAAACCACCGAAGTAAGGAAAGCGGCGGTGGAAATCTCAACCCGTATAGAAGGTGGCGGCAAATACGGCCAAGCAACATTTGGTGGGTCTTCGGGAACTCTATGCCGTCCAGGTACCCAAAAATTGATGCCACTTGGAATACGGTACCTCATAGGAACTCTTCCACCTCTGAATCATCGGCATGCTTGGGATATCGTTTATATCACTCGGCGTCCACCGAGGCACAAACACGAAGACGAGGGCCTCCTCCTTGCCGGCCGTCGCCATTATGGTGGCCCATGGGCCCTAGTGGCCTCTCGGCCTCGAATCAGGAGGGTTCGTCTACCCGCTCCACGTTATCACGCTCGGCTCCGATGGGTCCATATTTTCTTCTTCTTGCTTGTGCCTAAAATCAACACTTGGTGATTCTTTGCCGGAACTCTCTTGTGCGATCCCGGGTGATACATCTGTTCCTTCTCTAAAAATGGTCGGTCAGCGTCGGATCAAAGTTAGTATCGTCCGCTCCAAAGACGTTCCACCTCGAGAAGAATCGGAGAAGATATCGAATAATGCTCGGGGTGTGAGACGGAGATCGACGTCTTTGGTGAGAAATAAACGAGAAGGTTGAGAGGGAGGATCTTCGATTTCAACCTCTACACTATAACTACGACTCTACTATCCTCAAAAGAAGACATTTTATAGGTAAAGGAAGAGTATTTCGAAAAAATACCTAAGTTCAAGTCTCGAACTTTGGAAGCCGACCGAAATTTCGCTTGGTTTTAGTCACTTTAGCTCAAAGGTTAATGGTTGCAAAAGTGGATAATGGAGGGAAAAAGAGGTATTTATAGATGGAGTTCCCTCGATAAACGAAACGTTTATTTGAAAAGACGCGCCTTTTTAAACTCCAAAGCCGTCAAACATGTCGAAGAACGTCGCGTCCCCCGCCCGCCGATAGAGCGGCGTACCTTTTTCGATTCCAGCGCAAGGCTGGTCCAACCACAAGATGCCACGTATCTGTCATTATGGCAACCCAATTAATGCGCCGTTTCAGGCATTAATCACTACGCGACAGATGTCAGGAATGAACAAAACATTTGAGAAATCCATTTCCCCATTAAATGTTTATCATTAGCATTAAAGTTTAACTCGACTTTAGAAATTCTTCTCTCGGAATTAAACTTAGGGGCCTTTGATGACGCCCGAGCCGATCTGGAAGAAATTAATCCACGTCATCAGTCCAGCACACGTCCGAGTAGGAGACCTGCGGGTGACGTCAGTTGCGCGGCGACACGTCACGAATTAGGCTCGCCCGATACCGATCCCAACCGCAACACGGCGCCGAGCCCAAGCCCCGAGCCCAAATTTCGACGGAAACGCATGCGCGATAGACTCATAAAAATAATCACACGCCCATGCTTAACGCTTTATTGATATCGAAAGCGCCACATGTCGAGAAAGTTATAAAGAGAAGTCGACAAGTGGCAAGTTTTGGTGACATGCACTGTGATTAGAGAGGGACATGTGTCTTTCTTTAATTATTTTACTAATTAATGACTAGTTAGTGCAAAGATGACTATTGTAAACCCACGACTCAAGGGGTATAAAAAGTCGATAGAGAGAGATAAAAGGGGATGAAAAAAATAGAAAAAAGGGGAGAAAAGAGCAAGATTGTAAGAAAGACCGACCCCGATAATTCGGCTCGGCATTATGCAAAAAGGCAGAATTAGCCATAAATAAACACACGTTACGCACGTTTATATTTCCACGTGTTAAGTCTTTTACATATTTTTGCTTGTTGACCAAAACGCACGTCACGAGAATACAACATTATAGCCCTAGTCACGAGTTGCCGATGCTTAGTAAGTTGAAATTGAGGCCTTCAACATATGCAACATCCGTGATTTCTAATCCATTTTTCTTGATGGATCCGATTCCTCTTATTTCCCCGGAGCTTCATTTCCTCCAAATATGACTTTTGCACCTCTAATTTCCTTGAATCTTGACAGATTTTTCTTATTTCTGTCATGTGTCCGGAACAACCACTATCCATGTACCAGGTTCCTTGGCACTTTCATTTGTTCCTTGAACCGCAATCAAGGAAATCAATTTTTAGGTACCCATACTTGTTTGTTTTGGGTCCTGAGGGGTTAGTCTTTGTAAGATGATCCAACCAACCTATAGCCAAATGATTTGACTCTAAGAGGTTGCCATCTATCGTGCCATAATCATAATTCACTTTGGCAAATTGCTTGGGGGCTTTAGGTTCATACAATTTGTCTCTTTTGTCGGTATGCCTGTGTGTGTGTGTTTTAGCAATTGCCTTCTTTGGGTAATTGTGATATTTACGAGTGTAGTGCTTGGGTGCGTATGTGTCTTTGATAATAGCTCTTTGGCCTTTGGAATGACCTTTCTTTGAGTTCTAGGCCTTTGCCATTTAGCTTGTATTCCATAGGTGTTTGTTGATATTTCACATTATTCCAATCGGGTTGACTTGGGTAGTTTCTACCATTTCCATCATATTTGTTCCTTTGATAGAAACTGGGGGGTTTTGGTAGCTCTGTTTCTTCTTCACGAAGAGTACTTCCTATTTGGAGTTTTTGAGGAACTCTCTTTGGATTTTTTCTCGATTGTCCTTTCAAGTATACTCATTCAATTTGTTTTCCTTTTCCTTTATAACCAAGGCGAGTTTGATTGTGATTGTGCTTAGGAATGGATGTGTGTGCAACATTTGGTGTCTTGGATTTTGAGAAGCTTCATTACTTGAAGATCCTTTTTCCAAGATCACTCGGGAGTTTGACTATGCACAAAGGAATTGAATCATATGCATGTCTTGTCTCCACATCTTTTTGGCTCATGATAAGGTCATCCAATGATTTAGATGCCTTAGTGAATGAAGCAATCACATTTTGAGATCATTTTCTCTCTTTTCTATAGTGACTATCTCTGCCATTAGTTTAGCATTTTCGGCCTTGACTCTTTGTTCTCATCGGCTATGTGACTTAGAGTACTCAGCTCCTTAGTCAGATGTGAGTTTTGGCTTTTGAGCTGGTTGTTTTCCTCATTTAATAGTGAGTGAGGATTTAATGTGCTCAAAATCTTTCATCATTTTGCCTAATGAATCATAAAGATCAGTGGGTGATGAAGTGTGTGTGTCACAATCACTATAACTAGAATCTGAATGAGATGAGTTAGAGTGTACCTCATCTTCTAGGTCAGGTTGATCTTGTTCTTTAGCCATTAGAGTTAGAGTCACTTGAGTAGTCACCTTCACTACTCTCTGAATCTGCTGTATCTTTCGAACTAGTTGTTCAAGTGACTTTGACCAACATTGCTCTTTTCTTTTCTTGTCTTCTTTCTCTGAAGACTTTTCTTTCTTATTCATTCCTGTATTTATTGACTACAGGATATGGACAGTCAATAGCGAAGTGTCCTAGATGTCTGCAATTCCAACACAAGTTTTCAGCTTTTTCATCAGCTCTCTCATTTCTTGGGTTGTCGGCTCTTTGATATTCGACCTTTTGATACTCAGCTCTCTTTGGTGGCCTATCTTCCCTTTACTTGGAGGGAGTTGAGTGCCTTCTGGAGAATTCACCTTTATTTCTTTTGTAGTTCTTGTTGAAGAACTTGTTGAATCTTTTAACCATCAAGGCAATTTCCTCCTGGTCAATGACTATTTTGGTCTCAGCTCTCTTCCTTTCCTTGACTATGAGAGCAACTGTTTTGGGTACAACTATCTCTTCTTGATCCTTTCTTCTCAGCTCAAACTCATAAGCTTTGAGGTCTGAATATATCATTGGCCATATTGTCCAGTTGTATCATTTTTGTCATCATTTGTCCATTCGGCTCTAGGTTTTTCAACCATAGCCATTTTGGTCAGGAGGAGCGACCTCCTCTCCTTCATTCTGGGCAGCACTCTCTCCTGACTATGTTCATCTTCATTATTTGCATGGCCCATCCTCTATCACTATCCACATCTCATCATGTAAAGCCGATAGATGAGCGCATACGTATTTTCAGTCATCAAATTCCTCAATGGTGAACATAGGGATACGTGTCAAATTTGCTTCCATGATAATAACTTTGCTATATAGAAAAATGGCTTTTGAAAGAACAAGTGTTAAATTTTTTTTGAAAGATTGGAGATCTAGTTCATTAACGGTGCGGAAGGCTCAATGAACCAACCGCTCGATACCACTTGTAGGTCCCAAGGGGTGTGAGTGTAAGGTTTAGAAGGGGGTTGAATAAACCTTACCAACTTTTCGAAATTTAGTCCTTTTAAAATTGTTGAGTTAATTTCACGGCTAAGTCCTTGATGGATGACTAAGTTAGTTAACCAAACAGAGTTAGCCACTCAATAGACTCGATAGAGCTATTGATAGAATAACTCGATTGTTTAGTCTTATACTTAACTTGGTTTGTGATAAGATTTTATTGGAAGACTTAACACCCTTGAATTTGGTTTAAGTTTGTTTTAACACTTGATTTTAGCACTTTGTTAATTATCGGTTGGAATGCAAATTATTAGCGAGATATAGTGTAATATGCGAGAAATGAAATGTTGAAATTTAAATGACACAATAAATTTTATAGAGGTTCGAAGATGGGATAATTCTTCTACTCATCTCTTCTCCAACTCCCCGGAGGAATCCACTAAGTATTGATCGAGTACAAAGTGGTTTGAGTCCGGATACAAGTCTTGATCACACAATTTGAGAATATCTTGCTTGGTTTACTCGAATGTTTAGCTTGAATGTTCGTAGTTCGAGGTATGCAAGGTAACCTCTTCTCAAATTGATTCCTCTCCTTTTATAGTGCTCTTTAAAAAATCGCCCGTTGAAGAGATAGGCGATTTTCAAAAGACACTAGTGGTCGTCATTGGCTTGTCTTGTTGCGATCCTTGATGTTGATATTTCCTCGTATTAAATGAACCTTGACTTTTCGAGAGCGACATAGGTGCGTGCTTCCCATTGGTTTATTCCTTTTGCACGCTTCGGGTCGAGCACTTTAGAATATTGCGGCATGGAAGTATTACTTATTTAAGTAACTTTCTTGACTTCTGTGCAACGGACTCTTTTCAGTTGTCTTGACTTGACTGCAGTTCCTTAACTTCCCTAGGTGACTTCGAGTCAGCTCCCAATCATTGGAAGACTCATCTGTCACTTCAACTTGACTTGGATGTCTAGAGTTGACTTGACTGACACTTCTCACAGCTGTAACCAGTTGATACTCCTTCAGTCGAGTTCTTGACTTTTTCTCCTTTCCATACTCAGCTGCTTCACAGCGGAGTCTTCATTTTTGCCTTCAGTTGACTTCTTGCATATCCAGGCGTAGCTGACTTGACTCAGCTCGTACGGCCCTATCTATTACAATGCAAATTACAAAGAAAATGGGGTGCCAACTTTCTAGTCTAAGTTTTACATGGCATTCATCAAAATCTAAACAATAAATTTCCCAACAGAGTTTGATGATTGGAAGATTCGCATGCAGGCTCACCTATCAGACTTACATGATAAAATGTGGCTTGTGATAGAAGATGGGCCACTGCAAATAATGAAGGTTAATACTGTTGTAGGAAGAGCACCTCCAGCTGAAGGAGAGGATGTTGCATGAGCAGCGGCTAGACCAGCCATGGTTGAAAAACCTCACAGTGAATGGACTAATGATGACAGAAAGAGATACAACCTGGACAATGTTGCCAAGGATATTCACTACAAGACGTTGGACAAGGCTATGTTCAACAAAGTCAAGTCATGCAAATCTGCCAAAGAAATCTGGGATAAGCTAACCCTGATTTGTGAAGGATCGGAACAGATTAAAGAGAACTGTTGTTGTTCTAAAATTTGAAATTTTTTAAATACTTGCAGGTGAAAGTCGGATCAGATGGATGCCAGATTCACAGAGATCACTAATTAGCTTTCAGCTCTTGGGAAAGAGTACACTCAGAAGGAGAGGTGCATGAAGATACTAAGGGCCCTCCCGACTAAATGGGAAATGAAGGTCATGGTCTGGGACATTCAATGATCTATTCTCAGACCTCAAAGCCCATGAGTTTGAGTTTGAACCGAGAAGAAAAGAGCAAGAGGAGATCTGTTGTACCCAAGACAGTTTTGCATTAATGGCGTGAAGGGAAGAAAATCGAGCCAAAGAAGACTATTGACCAGGAGGAAATTGCCCTCATGGTAAAAGATATTCAACAAGTTCTTTAACAAGAACTATAAAAGAAACAAGGTGAGATTTGCAAAGACATTCAAAGACTGCAAAGCAAGGAGGATAGGCGCCCAAGCGAGTGAGCATTAAAGAGTTGACTATCGAGAGCCGATAATTAGAGAATCGAGAGAGCCGATCGTAGAGCCGAAAACCTATTTTGGAATTGAACAACCAGGACACTTTGTTGTTGATTGTTCCTATCCACGATCAACAAATACGAAATGAGGAAGAAAGAAAAGTCTTGGGGAAGAAGACAAGAAAAGAAGAAAGCCATGTTGGCCGCCGAGGCTATTGAGCCATCCAAGTGCAAAGAAGCGTGGACTCGGATAGTAGTGAAGCATACTACTCGGTGATATCGAGGAAGAGGCTATGATCTGCCTCTTGGCTAAAGAACAAGATCAAGAAGATGAGGCACATTCTAACTCATCTCATTCTGATTCAAGTGATAGTGACTGTGACACACACTTCATCACCCAGAGATCTTTATGATTCATTAGGCAAAATGATGAAAGATTTTGAGCACATTAAAAACTCACACACACTTCTAAATGAGGAAAAACCACTTAAAAGCCAAAACTCACAAATCGACTAAAGAGTCGAGTATTGTAAGTCGCATAAACCGATGAGAACACTAAGATGAAGGCTGAAAATGCCAAGATTTTAGCAAAGTTAGATGTTACTGAAAGGAGGGTAAGAGATCTTGAAAATGTGATTGCCTCATTTACAAAAGCATCCAAATCATTGGGTGAACTTATTATGAGTTAAAAAGAGTGTGGAGATAAGACAGGCATATGATTCAATTCATTTGTGCTTAGTCATACTCCCGAGTGATTTTGGAAAAAGGGTCCTCAAGCAATGAGGGAACCCAAAAGTCTAAAACACCATATATTGCACCAAAACCACACCTTAACACAAGCACAATCATACTTGGCCTCGGTTATAAGTGAAAAGGAAAGAAGCCGATGAGTTATCTTTGAAAGGACGGTGAGAAAAAATCCAGACAGGTCCATCAGTAGACTCCTAACAGAAAATACTTTGTAAAAGCCAACAGAGCTACCAGAAGCCCCAAAGATTTCATCAAAGAAATACATATGATGGGAATGGTAGAAACTATCCAAACCAAGCTGATTGGAATAACCATGTGATATATCAGTAAAGACCTATGGGATACAAGCCAAAATGGAAAAGACCTCAAACTCAGCAAAGGTCATTCCCAAGGCAAAAATAGCTACATATGTCGGCACCACACCCGAAATTCCACAACTATCCAAAAAAGCAATTGCTAAAACAAACACATAGGCATACAGACAAAAGAGACAGATGTATGATCCTAAAACCCCAATGTAATTTGCTAATGTGCATTATGATTATGGAACTAATTGATGGCAACCTCTTAGAGTCAGATCATCTGGCTATATGCTGGTTGAACATCTTATAGCACTAACCCCCAGGACCCAGGCAAGTATGAGTACCTAAAAACTGATTTCCTTGATTGCAGGTTCAAGAAACAAGCGAGTGCCAAGGACTGGTACATGGATAGTGGTTGTTCGACCACATGACAGGAAATAAGAAAAACCTATCAAGATTTAAGGAAACCAGAGGAGCCAAAGTCATATTCAGAGATAATGAAGCTCCAAGGGAGATCAAAGGCACATGATCCATCAAGAAGAATGGACTGGAGATCACAGATGTTGCTTATATTGAAGGTCTCAACTTCAACCTTGTTACATCGAGCCCAACTCTTTGACAAAGGCTACAATGTAGGATTCAACATGGGGATATGCCAAATCAAAGATGCTAAGTCCAATGAAATAGTACTGCAAGGATCAAGACAAGAATATGTATGTGGTATATTGGTCTACTGCTACACCAAGAACATGTCTGCTAGTAAAGAGCACAACCGAATCAAGTTTGGTTGTGGCACAAGAAGCTGAGTCATCTGAACTTCAAGACAATCAACAAGCTTGCAAGGAGTCATCTTGTTGAAGGATTGCCTAACTCAGTGTACAAGAAAGAAAGTATTTGTGATGCATGCCATATGGGAAAGCAAATCAAATCATCATTCAAGGATAAGCCAAGTCCCTCATCAACCAGGTTATTGCATTTGATGCACATGGATTATTTGGTCCAGTGGAGCCAGCTAGCATCAGTGGGAAGAAATACACCTTAGTAGTTTTGGATGATTATTCAAGATATACATGGATAATTTTCATGTGTAAAAAGAAGGAAACACTATAGAAGTTACCCCAGCTGATGAGAAGAGTTCAAAATGAGAAGAGCCAAACCATTATAAAAATAAGATCAGATAGGGGAACTGAGCTTGTGAATGGAATAATAACTCAATATTGTGTTGAGAATGGTATTGCACATGAGTTATCAGCTGCAAGGACTCCACAACAGAATGAAGTAGCTGAAAGAAGGAACAGAACTCTCAAGGAAGTTGCAAGGACAATGTTAGCTGAAGCTGGATTGCCTAAGAGATTTTGGGTTGAAGCCATAAATACAACATGTTATACTCAGAATAGATCCATGATTAACCGACAATTGACCAAGACTCTCTATGAGATATTTGGACGCAAATGCTTCATCCATAATAATAGCAAGGACAATTTGAAGGCTTTTGATGTTAAAGCTGATGAAGGTGTCTTCATATGATACTCAGCTGAGAGTAAAGCCTATAGAGTGCTGAACAAGAGGACTATGGTTAAAGAAGAGTCTATCCATGTGGTTTTCGATGAACCTAATGTGAGTGGAGAAGACATTGATGAGTTAGCTAATAAGCTGAATCAACCAGCTATGCAGAAGAGTCCTTATGTTGAAGCTGAAGTGAGAGCACTCAACCCAGATGAAGATGAGATAGCTGAATCTCAAAGACAGATGGAGAGTCTATAGCTGAATGAAGATGAAAGAGCTATTCAAGACAACTTAGCTGCGAGAAGGCTAAATCCAGCAGACTTACTCCAACCTGATGTGAGATGGCTGAGAGACCATCCACCAGAGTTAGTCATAGGAGATGTTAGAGATGGCATAAGAACCACATCCAGAGCACAGCATGAAGCTATGTTCACTTGTTTTATCTCCTAAATAGAGCCTAAAGATGTGTCTCAAGCATTGGATGACACACATTGGATTCAAGCCATGCAAGAAGAGTTAAATCAATTTGAAAGTAACAAAGTATGAGAATTAGTTCAAAGGCCAACCCACCAAAATGTCATTGGTACAAAATGGTTTTCAGAAACAAGATTAATGAGGAAGGATATGTTATAAGAAACAAAGCAAGATTGGTAGCTAAGGGGTATTGCCAAGAAGAGGGCATAGATTTTGATGAAACCTATGCTTTTATTGCCAGATTGGAATCAATAAGGATGTTTCTTGCTTATGCTCCATATAAGGATTTCACTGTATATCAAATGGATGTGAAGAGTACATTTCTGAATGGACTGTTAGAGGAAGAAGTCTGTATTGAACAACCTCCAGGTTTTGAGCAGAAAACAATTGGAGATAAGGTCTACAAGCTCAAGAAAGCATTATATGGATTGAAACAAGCACCAAGAACATGATATGATACATTGTCTCAATTTCTAACTGACAATGGATTCACCAAAGGCATAGTTGATAGAACACTCATCAAAATTCAAGATGGAGAGAAATTCTTCGCTTGTTCAAATATATGTGGATGACATCATTTTTGGTTCCACAAATAAAGAGTTGTGTGGCAAGTTCCCAAACCTCATGCAAGGCAAATTTGAAATGAGCATGATGGGAGAGCTGACTTTCTTTCTAGGACTTCAAGTTAAGCAATTGAAGGATGGAACATTCATAAGTCAAACCAAGTATACCAGAGATTTGATGAAGAAATTTGGTATGGAAGAGAAGTCTTCTGTGAAGATTCCTATGAATACATCAGTCAAGATGGACATGGATGCAGATGGCAAAACTGTTGATCAAACCAGATATAGAGCCCTAATTGGATCACTGCTCTATTTGACAGCAAGCAGGCCAGAAATCACCTTTGTAGTAGGTGTATGTGCAAGATTTCAATCTGCACCAAATGAGAGCCACATGACTGCAAAGCAAAGAGAATACTAAGGTATTTGGAGGGATGCCGGAAGTCGGCTTATGGTATCCAAAAGAAGGAGGATTCAAGCTGGTAGGATACTCAGATTCTGACTATGCTGGATGTAGAGTTGACAGGAAAAGTACCTCTGGTACATGGCAAATGCTTGGAAATAGGTTGGTTTCTTGGTTCAGCAAGAAACAAAATTTGATAGCTACATCCACAGTTGAAGCAGAGTACATAGATGTGGGCAGCTGTTGTGCCCAAGTCTTATGGATGAGACAGCAGCTGAGATATTATGAAATTGAAGAAAAGAGATTCTAATTATGTGTGATAACATTAGTGGTATTGCAATCACTCAGAATCCAGTGTTACATTCAAGAACAAAGCACATCGATGTCAGATATCATTTTATAAGAGATCATGTTGAAAAGAAAAACATCACTTTGGAATATATCTCAACTGATATGCAGTTAGCTGACATATTCACAAAGTCATTATGTGAATCAAGGTTTGAAGAACTTAAAAATGAGTTAGGGTTAATTGAGCTGAGTTAGGACACTCAGAAAACTCAATCAGCAGAGACAGAAGATAAGAAAATAAAAAATCAGCAAGTTTCACATTTCAGCCAAGTGAAACAGCCCAGTCGAGTTAGCTGACAATTGAGTTACATAATGTGAAGAGAGAAGCGGAGTTGAGTCACTTTGATATAAGTTGAATCATTTATAAGCTAAGTGACAAAAACGCAGTCATTTCAATTAGGCGGGAATATTTTTAAGGATGACGTCAGTGTAATTATGACTGTCAGCACAAAATCTACACAGTATACCACATGATTAGATATAAATGTTGCTGCATTTAATGTGGGGAATTTGATACGATTTGAAGACCTAATCTCAATCGTTGATCATGATCAAAAGTTTCAAATTCCAAAAACCATCCTTTCACGTCCCTTATATACAAAAGTTCACTTTTCTCTCCTCACAAAAACACATTCGTCTTCAAAGAAGGAAAGTTTTTCTCTGACTTAAGTGCGAACCTTAGTTCTCAAAGCTCAAGTTTTCGTGATTTTAATCGGTAAAATCTTCTAAGAATGGCTGGAAACCATAACTTTGCTCTATTATCCGAGAAAATCCACACAGGATCATCATTAGACTTCGCTGACATGATCAAGCAGGGTGTGGATGGTGCCATGGTGAAACAGATAGCAGAAAAACTAGAGAAGTCCAGCCTGAAGGACTTTTTGACAATGTAGTTCACACACACCTACCTGGAAGAGATGGCTATGTGCTATGTGAATGCAGAGGTGCAGGACGATGAAATTCATTCATCGGTCCACTGCAAGGTCATCAAAATCACTGCAAAAGACCTTGATGAGCACTGTTTTTTGCCCACTGAGGGATTGAAGGACATCGCTGAGAAGGATGTCAATTTGGCTGCAGCTTGGAAGGAAGTTGCAAAGTCAGAGTTTGCTGCGAAGGCTGCAGCTTGTTGAGCTTATTTGTTGTGAGAAGGATGAGTGGAATATCTCAAAACTTATCGAATTATTTTCCCAGACAGACGTAAATGCTATTTTAGAAATACATATTAAACACCACAGACCGGCGGATTGTTGAGTTTGGAATTATTCGAAAGATGGAAATTATTCAGTACGAACGGGGTATAATGTGGTGAAATCACTGCACGACGAAGAATCGAATGCGTCAATATCTTCAGGGGGTGATCCTAAACATTGGAAATGGATTTGGAATCTCCCTATCCCACCAAAGGTTCAAGTGTTTTTATGAAAATGTGCCCAAGACATTATCCTTACCAAGCATGCGCTGAGCAGGAAAGGAGTGTGACTTGATTCATTTTGCCTGAGATGCGGGGAACAAGAGAAGACGGCTGAGAGCATGTGCTGAGAGACTATAGTTGGGCTCAATTTTTCTGGGCAACATCACCTCTCAGACTCAGACAGAGGAGACCAGCTGGAGAGGGTACAATCGCAGACTGATTGATCGAGCTAATGGATGAATGGGATCCAGATTGCCATCCACTTTTCGCAGTGCTCCTATGGATGATTTGGGACGCGAGAAACAAATTTGTTTTCAGAGATCAACTCCTAACTCAACAACACGCCACCATTTAGCAACTCACCGATTGGAGGAATATAAAGAAGGCCGCCACCGGAGGTAATCAATTGTTGGTTCAAAATCGAAGGAAAATGGAGTCCGCCTTTGAAACGGCCGTTAAGATAAATACGGATACATCAATAATTGAACGGGAAGGAAGTGGCTTGGGAGCTGTTATTCGTGATCATCAGGGACAAGTGTTGTCATCCCTAATGAAGGTAGTGAATATGTATGGTGGCATAGAGATAGCTGAAGCATTGGCTTGTCATGAACCTATGATTGGAAATATCCCTAGTCATATGGTAGACATTGTTAATTTGGAGGTAATCTTCTAATCGTAATACATTTATTTTCCTATAAAAAAATAAGTTTTAATTTATGCAATTTTGATCCTACAAGTTCTGATTTTGTGCGATTTTGATCCGAACTGGGTGTTTTAATATTTTTTATTCCCACAATACCCTTTTCCTTTAGCCAAAATACCCAAAATACACATGAGTTCTAAAAATTATAAGACTGGAATTGCTATTTGACTAAAACTGAATATGATCATCAAAGACAGAAAATGTCACATCAAGAAATTACAGGACTCAAATAATTGCCAACCTCTAAAAATTAGAGGACCAAAATTGCAATTAAGCCTAATATTAATAATCCATTCAAGAACATTTCAAAATCACTCATGAATTCTATTCTATACATAGTTTCTCTTATTTTTTCTTTTAAAATTAAGAAAATATGTCTTATTGAATGGATTCTTAATTATGTACTTCGTGTTATAATATACTTTCTTCCATCATCTCACCCTCTTGTGTTGATTTGGGGAGTGTTTGCAAACTCTAAAAAAATACTTATCAGCTTCTAGGTGGAAAAAATAACTGAGGGTGCAATATACTTTCATTGTGAAAATTTTCTTTTTGCTAGAGAATAGTGGTAAAAAAAATTAAAAGCAAAAAGATGAATTTTTAGAGTGTGATTAGATATGAGATGAAAAAGTAATGATGAAAGTTGATTTGATATAGAAATAGTAAAATAATGAATGAATATGATTGCTGTTACAAATATGTGAGTGGATGAATAGTAAAATTTTAGGGAAAATGAGTAATAATGACCGATAATCGTAGCTATTTAACCAATTTGGGTTTCAAGATTTTTCATTTGGGACCCCAATTGTGTGACATGGTTTTCGATTTTATCCAGCTTTGACTCATCCTTATTGAATTGCATTCCTCGTCTCACTCATAAACGAGGTGAAAATATCCTCCATAGTTGGCTTAGGCTCAAAGAATGACATTGTTTGTCACATTAAACCCCGGTGGTGGTTGCATCACATTCTTCGTGTTTGTGTAGGAGAAGTTCTCGTGGTTCCTCAAACCCGGATGGTAATGAGTGGGAGTTTGATTGTTCCGGAAATTGTTGAAATTCTGGTTATTAACATAATTTGCTTCCTCTATCAGATCTAGAGGAACTCCCCCATTACTTGCACCCGCGTTTCCCTCATTTGCCTTCGTCAATGCACTCAATTGGCTTGTCAACACAATCATATGAGCCGCCAACTCCTTAATGGGTCCAAATCAAGAACCCGGCTACCCTTTTCACATTAGTCCTCTCGGAGGGCCACTGATAGCTATTCATGGCCATCTCTTCCAACAAGTTGAATGCATCTTCCGTAAATCATGCAAGTAGAGCGCCTCCTACTGCAGCATCCACAAACGATCTAGTCTATCCCATCAACCCATTGTAAAAGAAGCAGAGATGCTGATCCTCAGGAAATACGTGTTGCGGGCACCTCTGACTCAGCTCATCCCAGTTGTTCGCACTCCCCTGAGTTAGGGTGCCTAGCCAGTTTCTAGCCTTATCCCTTAAAGAGAAAGGGAACAGGTGAAGACATATAGCATCATCAGTCACCCCGTTCATCTTGGTGGTATTACAAATCTGTATGAAGTTTGCAAGATGAGAGTTGGGGTCCTCAGACCGGAAACCCCCAAACTGATTATGCCGCACCATCGAGATCGATCTTTGGCTTCACTCAAAGTTGTTTGCATTGATTGGGACATTGGCGAGATTCCACCATAGTTGCGATTGGTGCAGGCGCGAAAGTAGTCGCAAACGCTGTCATTCTTTCGGATCGCCGAACCGTCGAACCTCTCGGTATTGGTAACTCGACATTGACCTGTTGGCCCGCTTGTTACCTCCGTTATCGACCCGTTATTGCCTCTCGTTGTTATCTTCTATGTCCGCCATAGCTTGTTCTTTGTTGTTTTTACGCCCGTTTTGTAGCCGCACTAATTCGCCTAGCAAAACCTCAATCTCGGTATGAATGGTGCTAATTCTCCTTGCTTGAGCGAGTGTTCATGCACTACACCCGAACCAACTAAAGAAAACAAGTCAAACACAAGTAGAAGTAAAATTATACAACAAAATAAAAAGAAAAAAATGTCTAAATTAAAAATAATTCTATTTATCGCAGTATTAGTACTAAAAATTTAATTAGTCCCGATGCGGCGCCAAAAACTTGTTCGCCTTATTTAGCTTCACCGCAAGTGTACGTTGCGGTTTATAGAATAGGGTTAGCAAGGTCGAATCCACAGGACTGAAAAATTAATGTACTAATTCATGGATTCTAATAGCTTTATTTTTATCTAGATGATCGAAAGTGAGTGAGTTGGTTTTATAAACTAAAACAGTAAATTTATCCTAAAAGAAACAAAGTAAAGATTGATTAAAAGATCAAGAAGATGAATGGATTCTCGGGTTATGGTTTGAGTTAATATCCCCTTTTATTCTCGATTATTCAAACCAAAGTTAAACTTATTCTTCCCTATAGACCGATCGCAAAGTAATTTACCCTCTCTCTCGAGATGCTTGTAAAAGCGTTGATTGGAATATCTACGCTAGCATCTCTACTCAACATGAGATATCTAACTCCCAAAAGTTCAAAAGATTATAAAGCCTCACGAATATTCGGACTTCTCACTCATGTGAGATATTCATGTCAAGTACTCATAGATCTAGTATTGAAACTCATCGGTTAGAATTATGAATCAATACATCAAACAAGTTAAACCAAACGCGTTTTGATAAAACAAGAATTAAAACAAAGTACTTGAATAGGGTTGGAAAATATTAACTTCAATTGGAATTAATCATCAAATAAAAGTATCCATTAACCTACTCCCAAACCCAGGAATCACAAAGTGTTTAGTCGGACATAGAAAAGAAATAATACATAGACAAATTATTAATGTTCATGTCTAACTAATTGAATGATAAAAATACTATGGAATGAGTGAACTCGGGGATGAAGACGATCTCTCGATCTATCTTCAATCCTCGAAGGTGTGGTTGCGGTCTTGATCGATCTCTCCAATTCTCCGGTGGAAAATTGCTCTTTTCTCTTCTTTCTAGGGCAAAAATCAGCATGTCCTTGTTTGTGGCCGCCCGTTCTCTATTTGAACTTCGTCGTTGGGTCTAAAACCTAGTTCAAAATAGCCCGTGCAGAGTGCCGCAGAAACTTTCACATCGCTAAAGGACGCACGGGCCATGCGGTAGAGCACGACCAACCCGTGCTTGTAGTCAAACTTTGAGAACTAGTCTTGAGTAGGCGCACGGGCCGTGCTAGGGACGCACACCCTGCCCGTGCGCACCTGCTAAGCTTGATATCAGCTCATATTTTGTCGTTTCTCGACCGGTTCGTCTGATTTCTTCCCGATTCAACTCCAAACTTCGTACATTACGTCAAGTATTGGCGGTTCTTTATCGCAATGCTCGAGTTGTTGCCAAAATGCTATAATTATCAATAAATTCCTACAAAATGAGCAAAGCGTAATACCTTTTCCACAAAACAGGAATAAAGCCCTATTTACTCATGTAATGCATGCATAGCAACACATTCCAGCCAAAATTAAGCCAAAAATACATGCAAAATACATGTCATTCAATACTACGCCCACTTTCCTTGGACACTCGCTCGTCATAGATTGTGGGATTAGGACGGTGGGGTTCTGTAAGGAATCACAGTTGTCTTTGCTTCGGTGCCCAAAATACGACTAGTCCACTCCGATTGTGAGCTCGACGCACCAAGTTGACTCAAGCGCAATTAGATTCACGAAGTTCATATCATGTCAACAAGTTAGTCGAATAAAGATTGGCGGTACATATAAAAGTAGCATAAGATATCAACACGTCAAGTTTAAATTGTCTTAGGCGAGGCAGGGAAGTCGCCACGCGTAGTGCATATAGTTCGGGATTTTTAACATAAATTTTGAAGTGCAATTTAATTATAACTACATTAATTTTAGTACTATAGAAGAAAAATATAATTTATTTTGGTGTCCTTGATAAAAGGAAAATTTTATAAGTAGACCCGTTTTGGCAAAAATAGTACTTATCGAGTTTGAAATTGAATAAGTCATGATCTTGCCTCAAAAAACATGTAAGGTCAGTTTCTAAATTCTACAAATTATTCAAAAATTCAGTTTTTCAAAGGGTTTGGGTCGAGGTTTTGGAAAATTTCAGTTTGGTCGCTTCTTTTGTCAAAAATGTCATTTTCGGACCCGAACTTAAAAATTTTGGATCTCATAAACCGGGATGGATTTTGATGTGTTTCTAATTTTCAAATATCACCTAGAACAGTAGAATATTGGGACAAAAACATTTTTAAAAAAGGTGCCATTTAGGTCCCTTAACTTTCACAAATTTCATTTCTAGTCCAAAATTCGATTTTTACCCTCAAGGGTTTATTTGGTGTTCGTTTGTTATGAAACTTGAACCATGAGTTCAAATTTTTATAAAATTAAGCTTATGTAATTTTCAGGTGTCTGGGACATTTCTTTTCTGGATATTGAATTTTAGTCCTTAGAGGTTGGAATTTTTACACTTTAGTACTTAAAATTTCAAAAATCGGTTTTCTCAGCCCAAACCACTTTAACATTTTAAAATTTATCAAAATATAAGTTTTTCAGTTAGAGAAAGTTAAAATTTTAAAATTTTCATAGGGTCCCTGAACAGTTTTTAAAAATTCATTTTTGCCCTTTAAACTTTCAAGTTTCCACATTTGAGTCCCTAAAATTCCATGGATGGGTTTTCTTATCTCAAAACCTTTAAACTATTATTATTAATTTAAAATAATAAATTTTACAATTAATACAGTCCAAAATTTTGAAATTTATACATTGGTCCTTGGACAGTTTTCAAAATTATGGTTTAGTCCTCAACTTTGCAAAAATTGCATAAATGGCATATTTGTTTAAATTCGAGTATAAGGTCATAATTTTCAGAATATATATCAAGTATAGAACATGATTTTGAGCATATAACACATTCATTTATACATTAATCAAGAATTGAACAAGAAATTAAGATATATATGCAACTATGTCCCTATTGTGCAAGAAATCAAATTCATGCTCATTTTTGTGAAACTTCTTGAACTTGATACATATCAAAAAAATACATATAATATATATATAGTAATTTAAAATATTTTCATGTACTACATGCATTCTATCAAAATTGTTTGCCTATTTTCGAAAGATTTTTCACCCACCTCGTAGTAGTTTTTTTCGGGTTGATCTAAAATGGAGTCTTCTTCTTGGTATCAACTTCTTGACTCATACTCTTGAATGTCAGCCCCTATATGGCATCCAAACCATATTTAGGTGTTAAAATTAAAGTCTCAAGTTTAAAGGAATTTAATAGGATCAAATGGCTACTACTTACGTTAATGTCTTCAAGTAATCTCTAAAAATGAATTTTTTTTTCTTCAAGCTTCTAATTTAAACTTGAGATGGTGTAAGTCAGCTCCTAAGCTCCAAAAATTCATATCTTTGAGTCAAAATTTAATTATTCATGTTGTCAAGAGAAAAATACTAAAACCACCATTTTCTCACTTTAAAAGTTTGTAGTCTTAAATTTCCTCTTCAAGCTTGTAGTCAAGTCTAGGTCTCTTAATTCTTCAAGAAAAATTCCTCTAGGAGTACTTCAATGAGAAGGATTCATCATGATTAGAAATTAGAGGTATAGGTTTGAAGTTTCAATGAGATAAAAATAAAATTAGAAGAAACATTTCTCACCTTACTTAGCAAATTTTCGCCCTTAGAATATTTTTTTTTGGAAATGTGTCTTGTTTTCTCTTGCTCAAAGATGAAATGAATGGAGTTACATGGTTTGAATAGATAGAAGAAAAAAATGGATTCCCCTATTAGAGGAGCTAATGGCCGAAAATTTTGCTTGGGAGGGAAGTTATTAAATTTTTTTTTTTTTTTGAGGTGTAATAATTGAAGTAAAATGTGTGTTGCGAGTTTTTAAAAAATGGAATGATTCCCTCTAAAAGGAGACTATAGCCGAAAGTTTGAGGTGGGTTCGGAGGATGATTCTTGCTTTTGATTTTTATTAATGTATTGTAATTATTAGGTGTATTAATTAAATGTTGTAGGTTAAAAAATGAGAATGATTCCTCTCCTATGTATGTTGTAGCCGAAAGTAATGGTTAGGGAGGGATTAATTTTTGGTTTCTTGTCTTTTGGGTTTAATTAATGTAATAGGATTAATGGGTGGGGTTGGTTGTAGGTTACAAAAAAAAAAAAGAATTGATTCCCCCCACTACAATTGATGTGGCTGTTTTTTTTAGTAGTAGGAGGATAGATTTTGTTTTTATTTTTGGTATTTATTTAGTGTAGAAGGGTTTTGTAAGGGAATTTTAAATGTAGGCTTTGAAAAAAAAATGAAACAACCTCCCCATTTTTTCTTCTCTTGGCCAATTTTAAGGGAGGAATTTGTCTATTTTTTTTTGTCCCATAATAATCTAGTTGGGAGATATAAAATAATAAAAATAATAATAGAGAAAAAAATGAGTTATTTCCCCCATTTTAAGTGATAGAGTCGAAAATTAGGAAAGAGAAAAATATTGGTTTTCTTTTCTTTTATAAAATTGAGGAGAATAAATGTATAAATATCCATAATTAAATATTTAGAAATTTAAAATTAAGGATGTGAAAATAACAAATGTATATTTGTTTTTAAAAATAAATTGGAAGTTGGTTGAGAATGAATTATAGAATATGGTGAAATATTTGGGTAAGGATTGAAATGTACTCTTAATTTATCGAGGGTCCAATATTTCTAAAGTCATCTATAGTCGATCACGAATTAATACTTGAAGAAGAATATAATGGTATGCTCGAAATAGGGAAAGAGTAATCGTCGTTGGAAGAAATAAATAATTGAGTACCATATCTCATCTATAATAGATATTGTGACACTTAGCCAAGATTTTTGTCACTATACATCATCGTAGAATATGTTGAAAAAAATCGGGCCTCACATTCTCCCCTTCTTAAAAGAGTTTGGTCCCCACGTGGCATCTTCATCCCGATCATGCGCTTACCACACTACCTTGACCATTGAGATCTCCCTTCTCCTCTCTTGCGCACTTGTCTCTTTGTGATTCGTAGCGCTTTCTGTAAGACAAATTCTCTATTATGGGCGAAATTTCCTCTATGATAATGTGTTCCGGTCAGCCGGTATTTCCTTAATCTAGAGACATGTTACACGTCATGGATAGCATTTGTAGGAGGCGGAAGTTCAATGTGATAGGTCGCCTTCCCGACTCTCTTAAGTATCTTATATGACCCAATGTATCTCGGGCTCAACGTTCCTCCCTCTTGTGATGCTTTAATTTCGCACAAAGAACTCAGGTCTCACCGAGATGATAGCCCAAAATATTAGAGTGTTCATTCTCGCCGGATCCCATACACTCAACTTTTCTAGGGATTTCCATTCCCTAATCATCAGCCCAGCGATCCGACCTTTCTTCTTAAGGCATCCGCCACTAAATTTGCTTCCCAGGGTGGTACGGGATATCAAAGTGATAGTCTTCGATTGGCTCCATCCACCTTCGTGGTCTCAAATTGAGACCCCTTTGGGAGAACAATTATATCAAACTCTTATGATCTGTGAAAACAAATGAACATTGTTTTGTGTAAGTAGTGTCACCACTCTTCAACGCGAACATTATTGCCGCCAATTCGGATCGTGCGATGGCGGGTAGTGGTCTCGTATGGTTTGAAGAAATCTTTGATACATATTCGGTGATATCCTGCCAATCTTAAAACTTCTGATCTTGGTCTGTTTCTCGGTCATTTCCACTCCACAATAGTTTGCACGTTTGATGGATCAACTGCGATCCCATCACTGTGCACTATATGTCTCTTAAATGTGATTTACTTAAGCTATAATTTGCACTTGCTAAGCTTGGCATATATCTTGTGTTCTCGTAGTGCTTCCAATCACGATTCTCAAATGATGTTCGTGATCCTCTCTCGACTTGGAGTACACGAGTATGTCATCACTACGAATTAATCTCAGTAAGGTTGGGAGACTCGGTGCATCAGGCACATGAATGTTGTGGGGCATTCGGCAATCCGAATGGCATCACTACAAACTCGTAGTGACCATACCTATTTTGGAAGGTTGTTAGGTATGTGTCCGCCTAATCTTCTACCGATTGTATCCTTGTTCTAGATTAAATTTTGAGTACACTATAACTCCCCTAGAGTTGGTCAAATAGTTCATCGATCATCGGGAGGGGATACTTATTTTTTATGGTCACGCTATTAAGACCACTATAGTCTATGTACAGTCTCATGTCCCATCCTTATAATTAGTCGATACTTAGTGACTGAAATTAAGTCATAGTTCACCAAATTAACTAACAACCAGATATCGGACGAGTATCTAAATCACAATAGTAGTATGAATAGTCTCAGAAAGTCAATATTCGATCATAGTGAACAATAGCCATCATAATTTAGAGAATACTTAGTGGTAACATTAGCCAAGATCCCATAATAGTCACATATTTAACGTATCTTATCTGTGATACTTAAACCACAAGTCAATTTTCCTTACTTAAGCTTGTACAAGTATTTGGGAATGTATAAGGCAATGGCATTATCATCGGCAACCATCCTTAATGAGTCTCATACTATCATTTTTAGAAGTAATATCATTAAGTATCTATATCCCATAATAAATCGTATAACCAAATCATATATTATCAAAAGATTTACCTTATATCCTTCAAGTTTTGTCATATCTGGGACTATAACCTTCAAATCATGAAATTTCTAAATCACTCAACGTCCAAACAGAGGAATATTTGGATATCTTAACACTATGACAAGCCAAAAGAATTCAAATATTCATACAAGATTAAACTTAGGTCCTCTAGTAACGGTACCCAATCCAAGGTCAGAGGAACCTATCCTGGTCGGCTCGGTGTACATTTTCTACTCACAAACCGAGCTCGATACCATAACACATCACGCCCCAAAACTAGAGTCGCGACACAAACAGATTAACGTTTGGCACATAGCCATATCCACCTTATTACTACCCGGGCGAGACAACTCCAACAATTATGGCTTGCAAGGCCCAGAGAATCATAATCATGATTATACCCATACTAAGACCCACTTTCCTTGGGCACTCCGTCCGCAGTTGTGGAATTAGAACGGTGGGGCCGGTAAGGAATCGCAGTCGTGCTGCTCGGTTCCAAAACACAACTAGTCCATTCCGACTGTGAGCTTGACGCACCAAGTTAACTCAAGCGTAATTAGACCCACAAAGTTCATATCATGTCCACAAGTCACTTAATAAAGATTGGCGGTACATATAAAAGTAACATAAGATATCAACACATTAAGTTTAAATTGTCTTAAGGCGAGGAAGTCGCAACGCAGAATGCATATGGTTCGGGATTTTTAAGAAAATTTTTGAAGTACAATTTAATTATAACTACATTAATTTTAGTATTGTATAAGAAAAATATAATTTATTTTGGGGTCCTTGATAAAAGAAAATTTTAATAAGTAGACCCGTTTTGGGAAAAAAAAAGTATTTATCGAGTTTGAAATTGAATAAGTCATGGTCTCGACCTCAAAAAAAAAATGTAAGGTCAGTTTCTAAATTCTCCAAATTATTCAAAGATTCAGTTTTTCCAAGGGTTTGGGTCGAGGATTAGGAAAATTTTAGTTTGGTCCCTTCTTTTGTCAAAAATATCATTTTGGACCCGAACTTAAAAATTTTGGATCTCACAAATCGGAAGGGCTTTTGATGTGTTTACAAATTTTAAAATATCACCTAGAACAGTTCTACTGTTGGGGCAAAAAACAGTTTTGAAAATGGTTCCATTTAGGTCCCTTAACTTTCATAAACTTCATTTCTAGTCCAAAATTCGGTTTTTGCCCTCAAGGATGTATTTGGTGTTCGTTTGTTATGTAACTTGAACCATGAGTTCAAATTTTTTTAAAATTAAGGTTATGTAATTTTCAGGTGTCTGGGACGTTTCTTTTCTGGAAATTGAATTTTAGTCCTTAGAGATTCAAAATTTTACACTTTAGTACTTAAAGTTTCAAAAATCGATTTTCTCAACCCAAACCACTTTAACCTTCTAAAATTTCTCAAAATATAAGTTTTTCAGTTTGAGAAAGTCAAAAGTTCAAAATTTTCAGTGGGGTCCCTGAACAGTTTTTAAAAATTCATTTTTGCCCCTTAAACTTTCAAGTTTCCACATTTGAGTCTCTAAAATTCCAAGGATAAGTTTTCTTATCTCAAAACCTTTAAACTATTATTATTAAATTAAAACATTAAATTTTACAATTAATACAATAAAAAATTTCAAAATTTACAGATTAGTCCTTGGACAGTTTTTGAAATTACGGTTTAGTCCTCAACTTTGCAAGAATTGCATAAATGGCATATTTGGTCAAATTCGAGTACAATGTCATATTTTCCAGAATATATATCAAGTACAGAGAATATGATTTTGAGCATATAACACATTCATTTACACATTAATCAAAAGTTGAACAAAAATTCGATATATATGCCAAGTATGTCTCTATTGTGCAAGAAATCAAAATCATGCTCGTTTTTGTGAAACTTCTTGAACTTGATACATATCAAAAAATACCTGTATATATATATATATATAGTAATTTAAAATATTTTTATTTACTACATGCATTTTATCAAAATTATTTGCTTATTTTGAAAGATTTGTCACCCACCTCGTAGTAGTTTTTTTCGAGTTGATTTAAAATAGAGTCTTCTTCTTGGTATCAACTTCTTGACTCAAACACTTGAAGGTCAGCCCCTATATGGCATCCAAACCATATTTTGTTTTCAAAAAGTATCAAATTATACTTATCTAAACGGATTTTTGGGAGAAGTGACTTACTTGTGATCATGAGCATCATTACTTTTTATTCCTCATTTATGATCACTTGATTGATCATTATTACTATTTTGTATTTATTACTCACCTTAGAATTTTAAGAGACTATTTATTTTAGAGACTTTACCTTATAGAATTAAGATGTTGATTTAGATTAAGTGATCATGAGACTTACAAGTGATCAAGGGAATCACTAATTATTTTGGAGATTGATATATTTCATCTATTATCATCAAAATTGGGACAAAAAAAAAAATATATGGAATTACCATTTTACCCTCATAATGGACGGCCATTGTGGAGATTTTGGGATAAAAATATCATCCAACTCTTGTACACATACACCATATATTAGTCATCTTGTGTATAATTATATCATTAATTCAAACATTATACACATCATCTTATACACCAATTCTTTATTACTATTTTCCCCAACTTATTCCCACTTAACAAACATTCTTTATTCCTCTCAAATTCAAATTGACCCGCACTTTGACTTGCATTTTGTCTCCATGCAAGAGACAAATTACAAGACACAATTTGATCAAAATCATCTCCCCCTCTCTCTTGAAGTGGACGGCCATATGGCCATTTCCTACACAAAATTTCTCTTCATTTCACCAACTCATGTTCTAAGTCTTGCAAATTCTCCTCCTTCTCTCTAAAAACTCCCAACATCTCTCTATTCTTTCTTTCACTTTCTTCTTCCATACTTAGAAAAAAATTCAACATTTTCATCCTTACACACCATAAAAATCGAACCAATTATACTACAAGGTAAGAAATTTTAGCTTCAATCCATTTTGGATATCACATTGTTCATCTCTTCCACCTTCTTAACTTAAGTTTAAATTTGGTTTTTTGGAGGTACATTTAGAAGACTTTGAAGGTTAGAGCTTGACAATATTTTGAAGAAGGACCTCGAGCTTAAGAAAAGATAGTAGAAAATTTGACTACAAAGGTAAGAATTGTGTACTAGGCTTCTTTCCTACTCTTCCTATTTTTTCAAATTTTAACACCCCTTTTCATTTTTGAGAAATAGGGGCTGACCTTAGGAGATTTTTTGGAGTTGAGGCCAAATTTTCAATTTTGAGTTTTACTAGTTCTAAACATCTACTACACAAGGTAAAGTGTAGTCCTTTTCATTTCCTTATTCCTTCTTTTCTCCTTAATTTTTCTCTCATTTTTCTAACTCCAAATTTTGATATTTTCTTGACTTAGGGGCTGACCTGAAGCCTCATCAAAAATTGTGAAATTATCCTTTATTTCACAATTTTCCATAATTAAGGTGGGTGGAAAAATTATTTTTCCAACTTTTAGTGTTTTATTAAAATGCATGTAGAGAATTTGATCATGAGCCTTGAGATATATATAATCTATGTATTGCATGTCAATTTTATATATCAAATCATAAAAATTCTCAAGAGTTGCTTAAAATTACTATTTATTGAATTTTAGGTGCATGCATGTACACTTTAATGCTTTAATTGATGAATTATTGTATGTATTGGACATGCATGTGTATGATCTTTAAAATCTATGTTTTGGATGACTTATAACCTGGAAAAGTCGAGCATAATTGATTAAATTTCAATTTTGGACTTAAAAATGCAAAAATGGAAAGTTTGGACTAAATTGCAAGAAAATAAAAGTTAAAGGACCCCTCTGCAAATTTCGAAAATTGGGGCTGTACTCAGGTTCAAAAATGACTTTTGGACATTTTAATAATATTTTAAGAGTTTTAAGATAAATAAAATCAACCTTTAAAAGCCCAAGGACTAGATTGTAAAATTTTGAAAGTTTAAGGGCTACTTTGCAATTTGAAAACTGTACCAGACCTAAACTTTTATAAATTGAAATTTTACTTTTCAGTTACGGGGAATCCCATATTTTAAAAGTATTCCAAAAATCCAAGTGGTTAGGGCTTGGAAAACAATTTTACTAAAATGAGGGACTAATGTGAAAATATTAAAACTTGAGGACCCAAATGAAATTTCCAGGACTTATGCAGCCCATGCACCTGAAAATACTAACTTTAACTATAAATTAATTATATTTGGACCCAAGGTTCAAATTTCATAACAAATTGGACCCTAAAAGCCTTAAAGGCAATTATTTTAAAATGGGACAAAAATGATATTTTCTAAAGTTGAAGGACCTACACATATTGCTTTTAAAAACTGCTGTTGTCCCAATATCCTACAAACCTTAGTGACATTTTCCAACTGGAATCACATTAAAAGCCCTTCGGTTTGTGAGTTAGAATTTTAAAACTTAAGGTCCGAATTGACAATTTTTACAAATTTAGGGGCCAATATGAGATTTTTATAAAAACTCGACCATAAAACTTTAAAACCTGAATCTCTGGACAATTTGGAGAATTTGGACTGACCTCATAATTTTTCAAGGTCGGGATATTTAATTATTCAATTTTTAACCCCAAAAGTGTTGGTTTTACAAAACGGGGCTAAATTACAATTTTTCTTTTATAAAGGACCTAACTCAAATTATTTTCTCTTTTACTAAAATAGCCCTGGACTCTCTGAAATTGAGATTTAATTTAAATATTTTACCTTCCCAAAAACCCCTTTATCGGATCAATTTGGCCGATTAATACCCCGTCATGAGCGACTTCCTCGCCTTGCTAATGATTCTATAATCAGGACTTATGTTCCACCCAATCTTTCAAGATACAAGGTTGCTTATCCTTCCGATAATCATCTTCATCAAAAAACTCCACCAACGCCATAATTGCCACTCGCGTTTTCCAAAAATTTTCTAAAGCGCTCCCCAAATCAATAATACTTTTCGATTTTGCACTGGTTGACTGTAATTGTAATTACTTTCTGCTGAGTCAACTTTGGTTGCACTTCGGAATAATACGTCGGGGGATGGGCAAGGCAGCTCGGCTGCTATTCCACTTTTCCTAGGCCCCGTCGTCCCCTAATCCCGCAACGTGGACGGAGTTTGTCCGAGGGAAGCGGAGTCGTAAGATCGAGGTATAATCATGATTATGGACAGACCAGGCCTCGCCGGCTCATGGGATTTTTATGCTGCAAAAGCGATAAGGTGCAGTCTTGGACCATCTTGGTGGGGAGTTACAAGGTAGAACGAAGGAATCGGTTTGGCCTGCGATCCACACGATTAAGGTTATCGTCCCGTTTGGTTGCGTTACATTCCGTCCCCGCACGCCACCGCTAATTGCTTTGGTTGGCGCCATCTCGCACGCAACCATTAATTGCCTTGCATAGATTGGCGTTACACTTATGTCTTATTTGTATCATAATTGTCGGTGGTGACCACAACTGCATTTTCTCAAAGCAGTATAATTATATTACTTAAATAATTTATCAATAGAATGCTGAAACCAGCATCATAACGCGTTTTTCGTGATAACTTTCTCACATTAACTATATTTCGCATTACCACGATCACCCCATCCACTGAGATTTTTGCATTTGGATCTTTGTCTGGATTGAGACCTTGTACTACGCTTGTTGGATTCTTGCATCTTGTTGTTGATCGGACTCTTTTCTTATTATGTTGTTGTTGGACTTTTGTATCCTAATCAATTCGGTTTGTAATTGAGGCGATATGATCCTTGACTTTAAGTTACTGCTTGTTGAATTTCGGGTTGTAATTTGGATGTTGGATTGTAGACTTTAAGTGATAACTTGTTGTTATTTATTTCATTGCTATTTGAGTCTTATTGGGTTCTCATTGGTATTGTATCGGAATGTTAATCAGTTTGTATTTAATGAATCATGATTTTAAATATCGACGGCTAGTAAGATGGAAACTTACATAGGATAGGACCCTCGGCCCGTGTTTGGAGTAGTACCGCGACTTGACTCATTAAGTGTGAAATCGATTTCAAATTGGCATGGAATCTTATTGATATTTGAACTAAGTTAGAATGCATACTTTGAGATTCATAATCATCTTGTCTTGACTTAGTTGATTTTGATCGATTTCTTACCCCGTTCTTCCTTATTCTTCTTTATCTTTCCTCTACCTTCGGTGATCCGTAGTTTATTTTATCGAGGATGGAACGCCACGTGGTGGGATGTATTCCATGCCCGTCTTTGGCCGGGGAATAGCGATGATTCATTCGCAGGGAAAGCGAAGGAATTTTAGCGATAAGCCAAGATGAGAAAAAACCGACCCTTCATCAAGGACCGCGATAACACCATAAGAGCGCGGAGGACAATTCAGAGCGCTGGATAACATGAGAAAATGAAGAGAGGCAGCGACAGTCGCAGTAAATGGAGATTGAGTCTTGTGAAGTGCGCGATCGCACCCTCAAAGCGGTGTGATCGTGAGAGATAAGCCTATCTGAGAGACGGCGCTTTAATCGGCCATGAACATGCGACTAGGAGGACTCGAGGAAGAAACTTGGAAGCGGAGGCTGCTCCGCTCGATGGTCGAGGATTTGGCGGTGGTTGGACTTTGTGGATTGGCGGTGAAGCGGCGCTCGACCGACCCGATCGGAGCAAGTGCGGCGATGATGAAGATCTTTGATTAGCTAGCAGATTTCTTTGCTAGCTGTGTAATCGGTGTTGTACCTTTCATTATTGTACTTGAATTAGGATGCTTTCACTCTTTTTTGGGTGTATTGATTTATATTAATGGATATGCACTTTTGCCATTTATTTGTGTCTTGTGTTGATGTTACTATCCTGCGGTATCTTCTACCGAATAATTATTGTATTCATTTACTCTTAAATCGCGTGCTCAGATCTGAGAATGGCGGAACATCGAGGGCGTGGGAGACCTCGTGGCGTTCCACGAGGAAGACGGCGATGTAGGGGCCAGGAGTACCCTCTCCGGGCTCCGACAAACCAGCATTTCTTGTTTATGAGGCCGCGGGACCTTTAGGTGCTCGAACTTGGCAGGAAGTGACATTCGCACATTGGGCGATTCTGATTCGACCCCCACGCTTCTGCAGGAGAACGGACGATGTGAAGCGGAAGAATGGATAGAAGTTGGAAAACATCTTCAATGCTCTTCAATACTCAAACTGATCACACTCATTTGTATTTAATTAGAATCGAATTTCTTTAAATTTGGTGGAGTGGCGGTTGAAAAGGAGATGGGAGCAGGCCAGGAAGTAGTAATCGAACATGGGGAAATTTCTTGGTGAGTTGATGAGCAGTATATTCCCAGGTCGTTGCCCGGGATGAATTTCATAGATTGAGGCAAGGAACCTTTGTTGTGGCTCGATGTACGAATTTCACTGGAATTGTCAAGTATGCTCTTGAGGACAATCGATCCTTTACAAGTTCACTCGAGGTTGCCCGGAACTTGAAGCTTGATTATTGGCAAATTGAGCGGCAACCTACTCGGCATGGTGGGCGACTCTCGCATTGAGTGGTGGTGTGGGCCAGTTCGGCGGAGTAGGCCCTCGACGATTTTAAGAGGCAATTTGGGATTGGCCGTTTAAACACTTTGCTAAGTTTGAAGGGACCGGTTAGCAGGGGCAGAGACAAGGAAAAATGGTACAAGGAAAGTAATTGAGGAGAACGCATTACCCCAGAGGGACATCTAGCGACAAGCTATTTGGCGTAAACAAGGAAGGTGTTTCGTTGTGGTAGTAATGTCAAAGGTGCCAGTACAATTCAACAGCAGCCGAGTGTCGGGCAAGGATGCGCTTCGAGCATTGCACTAGCCGGACAAGAGGCTCGGAGGCAACGCCTATGACGTGGTGGAAGGTGCGCTTCTATCCCCAGCAACTACGCTAAAATATTGATCAACGCATTCATTTGTTGGCTTTGAATGCTTGCATGGAACATATGCCCTATCTTAGAAGTGTCAGCTCTATGGGTGCGAGTGGATAAGATATTATCTTTAATGCATGCGAAGTTAAGATTCTTTGAGATAAACTTTCTGCCCGATTTGATCTTATTACACATATCAGGATACGACGTAATATTGGGAATGAATCGGTTATACGCACACCATGCACAAATGGATTGCCATAACAAGTCCATTAAGCTATGTGAACCTGGAAAACCCGAAGTGGAGATTTCGGGAAGGGGCGTTAAGATTGCCCCAATCATTGCAGCAATAAGCGAAGAAGCGATCACTAGAGGGCTCGGGGGTATTTGGCGTTTGTAATTAACAAACCCAAGGTGATTTTACATGGTATCGGCATATCGTATTTAGTCCTCCGGATAGGGAAGTCGAGTTCACCGTCGAGGTGTTGCAGGGAGGTTGCCAGGTGCGAGCAAGTATAGAATGGCTCCTCTTGAGTTACAAGAGTTGAAAATGCAATTAAAAGCGATGGATGTGGGATTTATCAGGCCAGGCGTCTTGGGGAGCACTGTTTGTTCGTCAAAGAGAAGGATGGCACATTAAGTATGTATAGATTATCGTGGACTTAATAGTGTGACCATAAAGAACAAATATCCCCTCCAGGGATGACGAACTATTTGATTTGAGATCGGTGTACTCGAGAAGTTTGATTTACAACAAAGGATATTACCAACTGAAAATCAGCGAAGGAGACATTTCCAAAGCGCATTTCAAACCGATATGGACACTACGAGTTTGTGGTAATGCCTTTCGATCAGCGAATGCACCAGTGCATTTATGGACGATCGTCGAGTCTTCAACCTTATTTGGATCGGTCGTAGTGATATTCATTGATGACATACTTGTATACTCTAAGTGCAGAGAAAACGGCTTGTCGCTCAAAATCGTTTAGAATACGAGAGCATAATGTATGCTAAATTCGGCAAGTGCGGTACAGCTTAGTGAAGTCGCATTCTTGGGACATATAGTATCCATGCTGGGAGTTGCGGTAGATCCTTGAAGTGCGACGGTGGTTGAATGGAAACAACAGTAGCAATCGAGAAGTTTCTGGGATTATTTGGATATTATCGAAGATTTATCAAGGACTTCTCTAAGATAGCCAGGACCACTCACTCGATTAACCGGAAGCAAGTCGAGTTTGAGTGGAGCGACAGAGTGCGAACAGTTTCAGGGAGAAAAAGTTAACTCGACTCGGTCTTGCTTCACTTCCAAAGGGCAGAAAACTTTGGATGATGCATCAAAGAAGGACTAGGAGGGCGTGTCACGAGGAAGGAAAGGTTATTATGCGAAGCTCAGTATAAGGCGATTACCCCGACACTGGAATTAGCGATAGTTTCGCATTGAAAAATGGTATATCTAACATTCACGGTTTTCACGGATCATAAGAGCTTGAAGTATCTATTCTCCGAAAGATCTCCACGAGGCAACGGAGATGGATGGAGTTGATTGAGGACTATCAACTTTGATATTGATACCATCCGGAAAAGCTAACGTCGTGTGATTGCGACTTAGCAAACTTATGATTCGAGAGTGGGAATCATTAAGGATTGAGCAATTGGAATCGGCGAGAACCGATACTCGGATTTCGTGTGCTAACATTTGATTACACACCCGATTTGAGGTGAGATCGAAGAAGCACAAGAAAAAGATACACATCTTCAAAAGCGAAGGAGAAGATCTTAAAGGAAAAGATCGAGAATTCTCGATTTTGAAGATGGAGTTATCGGGTTAGGAATCGAGTGTGTGCCAAATGACAGTTAGGAATAAAATCTAATGAGAGGCACACAGATTCAAAATACACTATACATCTGGAGGGGAAACAAGATGTATAAAGATTTAAAGAAGTTATTGGTGGGTAAACACGAAGAAAGTCGTTGCGAGATGTTTGACTTGTCAGCGAGTAAAAGCGAACACCAACGACCATACGGTTTTACTACAACCGTTGAGAATTCAGTGGAAATGGGAACATATAACAATGGACGTGACGGATCTACCAAGGACAGGAGAAGAGGCCACTATCTGGGTAAAGCCGACTCGCGAAATCGCACACTTTTTACCCGTGAAAACCGATAGCTTGCGAAACTTGCCTGGTTATATCAGAAATCATTCATTTGCATGGAGTACCGTCGATATAGTATGGAAGACGAGGTTTGTCTCAGTTTTGGAAGTGCCACGAGGAATTAGTACCCAGCTAAGTTTAACACGACACATCCACAAGCCGATGGAGCCGATCCCGGCGAACAATTCAAACCCTTGAAGATATGTTGCGAGCACCTGTGGACTTTCAAGGAAGTTGGGATTCTTACCATTAGCCGGTTCGCCTACAATAACAGTTATCAAGCCCACGATTGGGATGGCACCTATGAGGCGTTGTATGGGCGAAAATGTAGATCCCCACTACATTGGGAGATTGATGACCAATGGACTCAGAAAGAGAAAGCGAAAGTCTCTTGATTCCAAAAGGTCGACTTAGTTCGGAGGCCATGGAGAAGGTCAAGTTGATCAAGGGCGGATTCGCACGGCTCGGAGTCGCAGAAAAGGATTGCGCGGACAAGAGAAGAAAGGATTTGGAATTTGAAGTCGGTGATGAAGTATTTCTTAGACTCTCCACGGAAAGGATTGATCAATCAGAAAGGAGGCAAATTGAGTCAGAGATATATTTGGACCTTACAAGATTTCGAGAGGATCGGGAAGTTGCTTTCTGACTCGAGTTACCGGCCACCATATGTAGGAATGCGATGTATTCCGTGTCGAAGAAGTATCTTGGATCGAGCATATCATCGCTCGAGATACTCTCCTCTAATGGAAAATCTATCCCCTGCAGAGGCCAATCGGGATCATCGATCGGCCGGAATCGACAGTGCGTAAGAGAAATTAGATGGTTAAAGTGGTGTGGCAAAACCCTGGCAAAGGGCGAAGGCATAGCGTGGAAATGGAAGATGACATAAGGAATCAATATCGAACTATTCGAAGGAATTTGGGGACCAAATTCTTTTAAGGAGGGAGGATGTGAAGCCGAATTTTAGAAGCTATTAGTTGAACATATTATTTGTTGTTTATACTTTTGATCGACTATTTTAGCGTCATTTTGACGGGTAATTATTAATAATATATACATTTTGTATTTTATTTATTTTATTTTATTACTTGTGATCATGAGCATCATTAATTTTATTCTCATTTATGATCACTTGATTGATCATTATTACTATTTTGTATTTATTACTACTTAGAATTTTAAGAGATTTATTTATTTTAGAGAACTTTTACCTTATAGAATTAAGATGTTGATTTAGATTAAGTGATCATGAGACTTACAAGTGATCGAGAATGTTAATTATTTTGGAGATTGATATATTTCATCTATTATCATCAAAATTAGGACAAAAAAAAAATATATGGAATTACCGTTTTACCCATGATGGGCGGCCATTGTGGAGATTTTGGGATAAAAATATCATCCGACTCTTGTTACACCATATATTAGTCGATCTTGTGTATAATTATATCGTTAATTCAAACATTATACACGTCATCTTATACACCAATTCTTTATTACTATTTTCCCGACTTATTCCCTTAACAAATTCTTGATATACTCAAATTCAAATTGACCCGTACTTTGACTTGCATTTTTTGTCTCCCGTACGAGAGAATTCAAAGACACAATTTGATCAAAATCATCTCCCTCTCTCTTGAAGTGGACGGCCATATGGCCATTTCACACACAAAATTTCTCTTCATTTCATCGACTCATGTTCTAAGTCTTGCAAAAAAATCCTCTCCTTCTCTAAAAACTCCCAACATCTCTCTACTTTCTTTCTTTCTTCCATACTTAGAAAAAAATTCAACATTTTCATCCTTATCACCATAAAAAATCGACCCTTTATACTAAAAGGTAAGAAATTTTGCTTGATCCATTTTGGATATCATTGTTCATCTCTTCCCTTAACTTAAGTTTAAATTTGGTTTTGGAGGTACATTTAGAAGACTTTGAAGGTTGGCCATTGAAAAGAAGAAAATAGTAGAGAAATTTGACTCTGAGTAAATTGTGTACTAGACCCATTCTTTCCTCTTTTTTTATATTTTTCAAATTTTAACACCCCTTTTTTCATTTTGAGAAATAGGGGCTGACCTTAGGAGATTTTTGGAGTTGAGCCAAATTTCCAATTTTGAGTTTCAATAGTCTCCAAACATACTTCTGAGTAAAGTGTAGTCCTTTTCATTTCCTTATTTCTTCTTTTCTCCTTAATTTTTCTCTCATTTTTCTAACTCCAAATTTTGATATTTTCTTGACTTAGGGCTGACCTAAGAAGCCTCATCAAAAAATTGTGAAATTATCCTTTTATTTCACAATTTCCATAATTAAAAGGTGGGTGGAAAAATTATTTTTCCAACTTTTAGGTGTTTTATTAAAATGCATGTAGAGAATTTGATCATGAGCCTTGAGATATATATAATCTATGTATTGCATGTCAATTTTATATATCAAATCATAAAAATTCTCAAAGTTGCTTAAAATTACTATTTATTGAATTTTAGGTGCATGCATGTACACTTTAATGCTTTAATTGATGAATTATTGTATGTATTGGACATGCATGTGTATGATCTTTAAAATCTATGTTTTGGATGACTTATAACCTGGAAAAGTCAGCATAATTGATTAAATTTCAATTTTGGACTTAAAAATGCAAAAATGGAAAATTGGTGGACTAAATTGCAAGAAAATAAAAGTTAAAGGACCCCTCTGCAAATTTCGAAAATTGGGACTGTACTCAGGTTCAAAAATGACTTTTGGACATTTTAATAATGTTTTAAGAGTTTTAAGATAAATAAAATCAACCTTTAAAAAGCCCAAGGACTAGATTGTAAAATTTTGAAAGTTTAAGGGCTACTTTGCAATTTTGAAAACTGTACCAGACCTAAACTTTATAAATTGAATTTTTACTTTTAAGTTACTGGGAATCCCATATTTTAAAAGTATTCCAAAAATCAAGTGGTTAGGGCTTGGAAAACAATTTACTAAAAATGAGGGACTAATGTGAAAATATTAAAACTTGAGGACCCAAATGAAATTTCCAGGACTTATGCAGCCCATGCACCTGGAAATACTAACGTAACTATAACTTAATTATATTTTGGACCCAAGGTTCAAATTTCATAACAATTGGACCCGGTTCCTAAAAGGCAATTATTTTAAAATGGGACAAAAATGATATTTTCTAAAGTTGAAGGACCTACACATATTGCTTTTAAAAACTGCTGTTGTCCCAATATCCTACCAACCTTAGTGACATTTTCCAACTGGAATCACATTAAAAAGCCCTTCCGGTTTGTGAGTTCGAATTTTAAAACTTAAAGGTCGAATTGACAATTTTTACAAATTTGGGGCCAATAATTTTTATAAAAAAAACTCGACCATAAAACTTTAAAAACCTGAATCTCTGGACAATTTGGAGAATTTAGGAACTGACCTCATAATTTTTCAAGGTCGGGATATTTAATTATTCAATTTTTAACCCCAAAAGTGTTGGTTTTACAAAACGGGGCTAAATTACAATTTTCTTTTATAAAGGACCTAACTCAAATTATTTTCTCTTTTACTAAAATAGCCTGGACTCTCTGATTGAAGATTTAATTTTAAATATTTTACCTTCCCAAAAACCCCTAACTTATCGTATCGATTTGTGGATTAATACCCGGATCACGGGGCGACTTCCCGCCTTGCTAATTGATTCTATAAACGGGACTTATGTTCCCCAATCTTTCAAGATATCGAAGGTTGCTTATCCTTAGATAATCATCTTCATCAAAAAACTCCTGCGCCATAATTCTCGCGTATTCCAAAAATTTTCTAAGTAGCTTCCCCCAAATCAATAATCTTGCACTGGTTGACTACCTGTAATTGTAATTACCTCTGCTGAGTCAACTTGGTGTGTGAGCTCACGTCTCGGAATGGATCGTCGGGGGATGGAGGCGAACGCTCAGCTGCTATTCCCTCTTCGGCCCCATCGTCAATCCCATAAGCGAGGACGGAGTTTGTCGAGGAAGCGGAGTCGTAATCGAGTATAATCATGATTATAGCCAGGAATCAGAGCCTCGCTTGACTCTGCTTTGGGATTTTGTCTTTGCCTACGGAGCGATAAGGTGCGGTCTTAGACCATCTTGTTGAGGAGTTACAAGGTAGAAACGAAGAATCGCTGTCGATCCACGATTCTGGGTTATAAATCCCGTTTGGTTGGCGTTACATTCCGTCGCAACATACTGTTTTGCATTAGTTGGCGCTACAAGTCATCTCAACCATTATGCCTTGCATAGGATTAGCGTTACACTTGCAATCTATTCTTGTATCACATAGCTGTGTGACCAGGCCCCATTTTCTCAAAAGCGTATAATTATATTACTTAAATAATTTATCATGGCGGCTTAGGTGTGTGAAACCATGCATCATACTCAGCGTTTTCGTATAGCTATTTTCTCATTAACTATATTACGCCACACTTTCGCACGATCACCCCGTCACTGAGATTTTTGTCTCATCCTTTATTTTCTAACCTTAGATGAGGATTTATTTGGGGATCTTTGCGGCTCACGGATTGAGACCTTTACTCTGTTGTTGGATTTCATCTTGTTGTTGATCGGACTCTTTTCTTATTATGTTGTTGTTGGACTTTTGTATCTAATCAATTCGGGTTTGTAATTGAGGCGTATGATCCATGACTTTAAGTTACTACCTTGTTGAATTTCGGGTTGTAATTTGGATGTTGGATTGTAGACTTTAAGTGATAACTTGTATCACATTTATTTATTTCATTGCTATTTAGACTCTATTTGTCTTATTGGGTTCTCATTGGTATTGTCTGGAATGTTAGTCCGTTTGTATTTAAGTTGTGAATCGTTCGTCGCGTCCCGTTTGGGGCGTAATATGCAAATTAAAAGTAATTCTAGACTCTAAATTGGAAATCAAAACAAAATGGCATATGCCCCTAGCTCAAAAATTCATATCTTTGGTCGAAAATTAATTCTTCATGTTGTCGAGAAAAATACTAAAACCATAATTTACTCACCTTAAAAATCTGTAGTCTTGAATTTCCACTTCAATCTAGTAGTCAAGTCTAAGACTCTTAATTTTTCAAGAATAATCTTTTAGGAATACCTCACAAGAAGGATTCATCATGTTAGGAATTGGAGATAGATGTTTGTAGCGCCCTGATTTTGAGATGTGTAGTTTTGGCTTAAGGAACACTACATTAGTGTGTACCTAACTTTAAATAACTTTGAACATTGCATTTCAAACCAACATCAAATAACCACGCTCACAGTAGGTTAGCCCAATTCACAAAATATAGCGGAAGCATTATATCGATAGATGAGTGTGGCTCATCTCAGCAGTAAACAAAAGAAAGATTATTTACAGGACTTGACTTATCGGTTCAAAGTTTAAAAAAGAGGAAAATAGAGACTTTAGGACTCCAAAAAGTATTTCATCATGCCCAAGTCTTCGTGTCGTACTTCGCCTCCAATCTAAAAATATAATGTGGGGTGAGTCTTATGAAAATACACTCAGTGGGGTACATTTAAGCGGTGCGTAATTAATTACAAATAGCACGGATGCATCATACGTGGAATTTATGCGGACGGACCGTAATTTTATAATATGTCACGAGCTCATAATGTGAAGTGATCGTCACCACAACACATAAATATGTAACATATGCGGTACAAGCCGCAACATGGGATTCATGTAAAACATACTAATCATGATTAATTAAGCGACCAACTTGCATTGAATAGCAATAGTACAATGTTAAGTGTAAAGGTAACCCACCTTTTTTATGTGCAAAAATGATTATGCGGGATGCAAGTCTAGTTCGGTGAATCTCGTCTCTACACAAAATAGCATAATATGTCTTAGAAGCTTTGAAATGGAAATATATTAATATATAATAATTTAAATATGCTAGATAAATCTATCCTTAAAATTTGGGGGCATTTGGATGTGAAATGAAGAAATTAGGAGGCGAAGCGAGGAATAATAAGGATGTTTGGGTCGTTTTCTTGAATTTGGGAGATTGAGGGCAATATCATGATTTTAAATCCCGGATTGCATTATAAGGAGGGTATACTTGAGACTATGGTTCAAATTTGAGAGTCAATCGGGAGTTCGTTTGACCTAAGATCAAACGAGAAAGTTAGGACTTAAAATTTTAATTAAAAAGCTTTAGGGGTCAATTTGCGAGAACTCTAAGAGTTGAGTTGGGGCAAAATTGTAATAAGCTGAAAGTTAATATGAGAGGACTCTGAAACTTGGGAGAAGGGTGTGAAGTTTTTCGAAAATAGCAAACAAGTCCAAAGAATTTCAAGTCTGTTTGGCCTCCCAATCTTCCAACTTTCACTCTTTTACATCCCCAATAATCGACCACCTTCTCGACCTAAAACCATTTGCTGAGACAGCATTTCTTGCTGCAGGGGACCTCTCCCAGACCATTTCGACCGTCTTGGCGAAAAATATACAACACAACACACGCAAACGACGCTCGGCGTCTGTTTGCCACTAAGCACCTTAACTATCCCCGGACACCTTCTCGACATGGCGGCCTCCCGGTGATGAGAGTGGAGAAGCGAAAGAGGGGAGGAGAAATTGATATTAAAATGGCGTAATTAGAAGGAAATAGCTGAAATTTCGTCAAACTTTCAACTTAAATTCAGCGGAAACAAACTGCAATCACGAAATGATCGGTAGGCTTTGAAGCCCTTGAAGAGAGCAGACAAAATGGTATAAGGCTCGTCAATTTTAGCGGCGGATCGCAGAATCGGTGTTGATCAAAATGGCTGTACCGGTGAGTTCGCGAGCCGATTTTCAGAGATGTCTCCGGTGATTTTCTGCGATCCCAGTTCTCCGTCTGATCGAAGGTGGCGTTCATTGAATGGGCTTTCTAACGGTATAAGGTTTGTGAAACTCCAGCATCGGATCTTTGTAGATCTTGAGTTAAAGGTTTCAAATTTTATCTTTTCACCGGTGATTTCGGCGAATGGGAAACCAAATCGAAATTCAACCGGTTTCAGCGAAGAGTTTGAATATATGGTTTGTTAATTTCCGGCCGGTGGCGGCCGAAGCGGCGGTGGTTGCGAGTAGGAAGCTTCCGAGGAAGGTAGTGAGGAGAGAAAGGATTCTTACTGTCAAGGAAGGTTTCAAATTTAGTATTATCCAAATAAATACTTATATATATAGTAAGTATTAAATGGGTTTTAAAATGAGTTTGGTGATTTGGGCCACAAATGAATTGAAAGAAGGATTAATTGTATCGTGATTGGACTTGAAATAATTGATTTTGGATTGAAAATAATAGGAAGCCCCGTAATTAAATTTATAATTTTCTACCCGAATTATATATTTTAAATAATAATCTTAATTAGCTATAAATCGATAAATTACTAATCTAATACCTTAAAATTACTTGAAAAATTTACCTAAATTTTTGAGATTCAAGTCTAATGCTAGGGTATTACACCCTCTCCCACTATGAAAAAAAATTAGGAACTTCTTAATTGTTGGAAGATTTGGATATTTGTCCTTCATCCCATATCCTCTTTCCCGTAAGTCTCATCTTTTCCATGCCTACTCCATTGTACTTTAACTAAAGCGACATCTCTATTCAGTGTATTTTTCTATCAAGGATCTGGAAACTTCTCATAAGTCAATCTTCTTTAACTTGGATAGCTTCTTGATTAACGACATGGCTCGGATCAAACACATATTTTCTTAACATCGACACGTTAAACCATCATGCACTCACGGTACTCTGGCGGTAGCGTTAATATAAGCTTCTCCAATTCTTTCAAAATTTCGTGGAGGACCAATATATCTCGGTTTGACTTTCCTTTCTTTTAAACGTATTACTCCTTTAGTTGGTGCTACTTTTAGAAATACTTTGTCTCGATAAATACAAATCCTTTCTTCGTTTATCGACGTACGAAATCGATCTGGCAATCTTAATTCTGTTTTTGATGAGATCAATCTTTTCCCTTTGTTTTCTCAGCAATATACGGTCCAATTATTCTTTTCTCTCCAACCTCAAGTATAAAAGGGATCTGCACCTGCGTCCAAAGGTGCTTCTACGATTGCCATTTTAATGGAGTAAACGCTTGATAACTATTGTTATAAGCAAATTCTCTTAACGGTAAATGTTCTTCAACTTCCTCCTAGATCGATACTACAACTCTCTTGTCTGCTTGAGTTTGTATCGTTTTACGATTGTCCATACGTTTGTCGATGGAATGCGGTACTAAAGTGATTCCCATGGCACTCTGCAAGCTACGAAACTTAGAGGTGAACCTCGTGTCTCGATACAATTATGGCCCCGGGACTCCATGCGATCTTACAACCTCGCTAGATATATAAGGCTAATTTATCTAACTTATCGTCATCTTCTTGTGCAAGAAATGCGACCGTCATCGCGTAAATCGTTTCTTCGTGCGGTTCTAGGCAATCACGTAACAAAATCCATTGTTACATGCTCCATTCCATTCGGTATTTCAAGAGGTTTCAACAATCTGATGGTCGATTGATCGTCGGCTTTCACTTTAATTGTCTACTTGTTTCTCCTTAAAATGTCTTTCTTAGATCTTGATACATCTTAGTACCTCCGGATGTGCGGTATATGGCGCGCAATGTGCCTCTTCCATGATTTCTCTCCTCAATTGTTCATCTCGGCACATAAATGGTTCACTTGATGGTGATCCGTAAATCGCCCACGCCCAAAATCCTTTTCGTTCCATCTTTTTGCTCGATCTCTCAACTTCGCCAAACTTGTCATTTTTTCGAGCATTCACTATTATTGGTAGGTTGGTATTCTTTGCTATTTTGCGCCCGTGGTATTTTGTGGGACAATGACATCGATTAGCTTGGCAAAATCATTGATAAGTTGTTCTTGGCGCGTCCATCATTCAAACCTTCATGATTCTTTGCTCAAGGCATCGGCCACTATGTTTGCTTTCAGGGTGATATAAAATTGTACAAATCATAATCCTTGACCAACTCCAACCATAACTTTTTTGCCTCATGTTGATCAAATAAGTATGACTCTTATGATCGGTATATATTTCACATTTTGCTCCAAAATTAGCCAAATCTTGAGGTGTGTACTCCTAACTCTAAGTCATAAGTGGGGTAATTTTTCTCATATTTATAAGCGACCACTTTGTTGTGTTGTAGAACACAAATCAGCGGCAAGATGACGAACCGCCACGATTCGGTATTATCGGTGATTAACCTCTCCTTTAATTCTTGGAAGCTTTTCTCACATTTTTAGGACATTGAAACTTCACACCTTTATGAGTTAGTTGTGTCAAAGGTAATGCGATCTTTGAGAATCCCTCGATAAATCTCCCCTATAATAACCCGCCAAACGAAAACTTGGTACTTCATTTCACATTAGTTGGCGTCTTCCAATTCCTTTGAGGCTTCTACCAGCGGGTCAACCTCGATCCCTGTGACGATATGTCGAAACATCTTGTTCCATCCAGAACTTTCTTGAATTTAGCATATAAGTCGTTCTTTCGTAATGTCTCAACACAATTCTCAAATGCTCTTCATGTTGCTTCTTGTTCCGTGAATATATCAAAATATCATCTATGAAACGATTACGAAATTGTCCAAGTAAGGATGAAATACTCTGTTCATTAAATCCATAAACCTATGGAGCGCATTGCTGATCAATCAGCATCACCACAAATTCATAGTGACCATCTAGGGTTACGGCGGTTTGGGTATGTCACTTTCCTTAACCTTCACTTGATGATATCCAGGACCTCAAGTCAATCTTTGAAAACCACGCTTGCACCTTTCGTGGTATGGGTACTTATTCTTGATTGTAAGCTTGTTTAGTTCGTGAGTACATACACGTCTGAAAAGGCCCATCCTTCTTCTTTAGAAATAACATTGGTGCGCCCCATGGAATACACTAAGGTGAATAAATTTCTTATCAATAACTCTTTTGCACTTTTAATTCTGTAATTCTTTTTGGTGCCATTCTATATAGTGCTTTTGAAATTGGTCCGCTCCAGGCACGGTCTGCTCGCCAAACTCACTTTGTCTATACGGTGGAATGCGGGTAAATCTTCAGGGAAAAACATATTTGTATTCTTACAATTGGCACTTCATTAATTGTCACTTGTCTCAAATCGATGCTCATTACATTCACCAAGTATGCCTCACATTTATCTTTCTCAATGCTTTTATTGCTTTCATAGTTGATATTACTTGGGGTGTAGATTTACTTTTGTCCCATGAAAAATGAATTCTTTTCCATCACAACTTAGGAACTCACTTCTTTGCTCATGGCACCTAATTATTGCCACGATTAAGCTCTAAGCCAATCCATTCCCAAATCACATCAAATCAGTCATATTTATCACATGTAAATCGGCAAATAGATTCTATCTTCAATTCTATTTACTTCCCACACACTTGGTTAGTATTGATCGTTTGTCGGATGGTATCTAACTTCCAAAACATCATCTATTGTGATATCACATCTCGACTTTCTAAATAACTTAGTAGAAATAAAAGAATCGTGGCCCGAGGTGTCGAATAAAGCAAGAGCATGTAGCTTAGATATAGTCAACATACTGTCATAGTTCAGGTCCTTGGTTTACTTCCTCTTGAGTCTGTAAAGACTCGTGCCATTTCCCTTTATTATCTTATCTTGGATTCTTTGCCTGGACAATTTTGGATAGTGTGGCATGGTTTCTTCTATTTAACAAATTCCTTTTCCATACAAACATTCACCTATGATTCTTCCCACACTTTGGGCAGAGTTTATCACAGGTATTTGTTCGACATATTCACGATTCTTGCTTGCTTGTTACAGCCCAATATTAGCTTTTCCACGATTAGTCTTGTCCATTTCCTTTTCTCCATTATGATTTGAGCCTTTTCTATTTCCAAGATCTAAATTTAGTGGGCTGCAATCTCAAAGCCCTTTCGATTAATGCGCATATGTGGTAGTCTTCGTTCTTTGCCGAATCTGTTGATCTCGATGCGTAACCACTTGTTCAAAGCATCTAACCTTATCATATTCGGTGCTCACCAAACTATTAAGCGTACTAGATAAGCTGGTTAAAAATTTCTCTCATACTCAATAGTATCATTGATCCTTTGTTTCAAGTGTATGAATTCCCATCTTTTTCTTTTCACGGTAAGATAATGGCAAGTAGTTTTGCATAACCACATCCTTAAATTCGTGCCAAGTAAAAGCCCCATCTGTTGTTGAGTGCGAGTCTCTGATATGATTCCCACCAATGGTCGGCGTCTTGATCATACGAAAGATTGTGCAAGACACCTTACGAGCATCGGTCGCGGCAATGTGAGTGAATATACGTTCTAAAGCACCGAAGCCACTCCTCGGCAATTGCGGGTTCTTCTCTTCCATTAAAGCGGTAAGGTTGAATCGGCGAGATTGCTCTACCACTTAAGTCAAAAGTATCACGTGGATCACGGGGGTTGTGGTTGTTGATTTTGGCTTGATGGTGAAATGGTGTGCCAACCAGCGCAACACGGTAATTAGATCTTCACGAGGATTAGCCATCTACCGGAGCATGGGGGCGGTGGAGCCTCGGTGGTGGTTGCTCTTGATTACGAAGACCACGTCGGGCCATTCTAAAATTCCAACAACTAAATATATCTAGAATCAACAACCATAAACTAAAATAATACTAATCATTGTTCGATAATCATGAACTTACATCAAACTATTTAAGGCACAAAAGTATATTTACACAATAACGGTATGCACTAAAAGTCGATCAACTCAAAGTTAGGGTGATCAAAGCACATGAGCTAGTTCTCACCGTATCATGTATGAAGTGTAGTGACTTTGTCAAAATCATGAAATGCATGACAATATGAAAAATTTATTTCATGAAATAAGCTTTCATGTAATATGCATGGCATAAATCATATCTGAGCGGTAATTTGTGAGAAATGGTAATCATGTTGAAGCATTGTTCATATGACGTTGCGTTCATATCATGTGTAATATGGGGCGCGGCTCAACATAGCATTGATCGGGTAACATGTCTTGTATCATGAATCATGTAAACCGTTATGAAATCATGCGTATGTCTTTAGGCAGCATTTCACTTCAACTTGGGGCATGAAGTTTTCAAAAACAATCGTCACACGATTAAACTTCAACTCGAAAATCAGCTCGACAACTATAAAATCATTTCGAGTATAGTCAAAGCTTGGCTCGATACCACCTCTTGTAGCGCCCCGATTTTGGGATGTGTAGTTTTGGCGTGAGGAGCTACATTAGTGTGTACCTAACTTTAAATAACTTTCAACATGGAATGAGCATTTCAAACAACATCAAATAACCCGCTCACAGGCGGGTTGTGATTCACAAAATATAGTAAGCCAGTCTGACTCATCTCAACGATAAAAGAAAGATTATTCTGAGGACTTGATTTATCGGTTCAAAGTTTAAGAAAGGAAAAATAGAGACTTTAGGACTCCAAAAGTATTTCATCATGCCCAAGTCTTCGTATGCGGTACTTAGCACTCAATCTGAAAATATAATGTGGGGTGAGTCTTTATGAAAATACACTCGAGTGGGGTACATTTAGCGGCGTAATTAATTACAAATAGCGAGAGATGCATCATACGTGGAATTTATGCGGACGGACCGTAATTTTATAATATGCGAGCTCATAATGTGAAGTTTTCGTCACCCACGACATATAAATATGTAACATGTGCGGTACAAAGCACTTAGAAGAAGGATTAATCGAAAACATACTAATCATGATTAATTAAGCAGTCAACTTGCATTGAATAGCAATAGTACATTGTTAAGTGTAAAGAGTAATCCCACCTTTTTATGTGCAAAATGATTGTGCGAGATCAACGAATCCCCAGTTAGGACTCAATCTGCGTCTCACACAAAATAGCATAATATGTCTTAGAAGCACGAAATGGAAATATAATAATATATAATAATTTGAATATGCTAGATAAATCTATCCTTAAATTTAGGGCATTTAGATGTGAAATGAAGAAATTAGGAGTGAAAGCGGAATAATAAAGGATGTTTGGGTCTCGTTTTCTTTAATTTGGGAGATTAAGGGGGCAATATCATGATTTTGAATAGACCTTGCATATAAGGAGGGTATAACGAGACTATGATTCAAATTTGAGGTCAATCGGGTTCGTTTGACCCCCTTCAAAGGTCAAAAGCGAAAGTTAGGACTTAAGGAATTTTAATTAAAACTTTTAGGGGTCAATTTGCAGAACTCTAAAGAGTTGAGTTGGGGCAAAATTATAATAAGCTGAAAGTTAATATAGGAGGACTAAACTGAAACTTGGGAGGGGTCAAACTGAAGTTTTAGAAAATTGCAAATAAGTCAAAATTTCAAAGTGTTTGGCCTCCCAATACTTCCAACTTTCTGCTCTTTTACATCCCCACCAGCAGTCACCCACCTTCTCGACCTCCGACGCTTGAACCAGCATCTCTTGCTACCGAGGGACCTCTCCCACCCTACCCCACGACCATTTCCGACCAGGTTGGCGGAAAATATACAACTCTGAAACACACGCACTGCGGCGTTGCAGCGTTGCGCACCCACTAACCACCACCTCAACTTTATCCCCAGGACACCTTCTACAAGCGACATGGGGCCTCGGTGATGAGTGGAGAAGAAGCGAAAAGAGAAGGAGGAGAAGCGTGTTAAAATGGCGTAATTAGAAAGAAATAAGCGGAAATTTCGTCAAACTTCCAACTTAAATTAATGGCAGAAACAAACTCAATCAGAAATTGATCGGTGGGCTTTGAAGCCCTTGAAGAGAACGAACAAAATGGTATAAGTCTCGTCAATTTGCCCGAGTGGATCATAGGAATCGGCGGTCAAAGATGTATTCGGTGAGTTCGCGAGACGATTTTAAGAGATGTCTCGGCGATTTTCCGGCAATCTAGAGCTCGATGCGAGATTGGAAGGTGGCGTTAGAAACTAATTGAATGGGCTTTCTAACGGTATAAGGTTTGTGAAAATCCAAGCGGTCCGGATCTCTGGAGATATTGAGTCAATGGTTTCGAGAATTTTATCTTTACGGCGTTCGTGAGCAGGAAACCAAATGAAATTCCGACTTCGGATTTGGGCAGGGAAACGAAAGAGGGTTTGAATGAAGTATGGTTTGTTAATTTCCGACGCCGGTGGTGGCGGCCGCGGCGGCGACGGTGGTTGCGGCGGCTGGAAGCTGAGTGAGGAGAGAGATAGGATTCTTACCTGTTAAGGAAGGTTTCAGATTTAGTATTATCGAATAGGAAATAGTTATATATATAGTAAGTATTAAATGTGTTATAAATTGGGTTTGGTGATTTGGCCCACAAATGAATTGAAAGAAGGTTAATTGTATTGTGATTGGACTTGAAATAATTCAATTTTGGATTGAAAATAATAAAAGCCCCGTAATTAAATTTATAATTTTTCTACGAATTATATATTTTAAATAATAATCTTAATTAGCTATAAATCTAATAAATTCTAATCTAATACCTTAAAATTGCGAAAAATTTACCCAAAATTTTGAGATTCAAGTCTAATGCAGGAGTATTACAATGTTGGAGGTTTCAAAAGAAGATAAAGTTGAAAATGGAAGAGAAGAATTTCTTACCTTAGTTGTTGGAATTTTGATTCTATGAAAGCAAAATGAAGAGGACTTTTGTGTTCTTGTGTTATAAGTGTTAGAGTGAAATTGTGTTTGAATAGTTTGAGAGTTGTAAGAGGATGAGATGAATTTTCTTCTGAATCTTATAAGAAACCGATTTTTGTAAGAGTTTGAGGAAGATTTTTGTTTTGTTTTTGGTTAAATGATGAGTTATGAAGCTAGGTTGCTTTCTTAGGGACAATTGACCAAAAGCTATGTTTTAGGTTTTGACCAAGATGTAGTGGGATTTATAGAAACTTTTTAAATTGTAGGCTTGCAAGATATAAATTAAAATAGATATGAATTTATCAAAATTTTATTTATTTATTTTTTTGGTCCAATATTTAACTAGTTGGGAGATACAAAATGATAAGAATAGTGGTAAGAAGAAAAATTGAGTTATTTTCCCCATTTAAAGTGGTAATCTTGAAAATTAGAAACAAAATATCAGTTCTTTTCTTTATAAAATTGAGGGGAAAAAAGTATAAATATCCATAATTAAATATTAAGAAATTTAAATTTAAAGATGTGAAATAAGAAATGTGTATTTTAAAAATAAATTAAAAGTTGGTTGGGATGAATTATGGAATAAGAAGAAATATTTGGATAAGGGTCGAGAAATGTAATCTAAATTATCGAAGGTTGAATATTTTAAAGTGGTAGTCAATCGATCAGTAATAATACTAGAAGAATATAAAATTGTTAAGCTAGAAAATGAGAAAAGCGTAATTAGCGTTGGAAGATTAAGTAAAGTCGGTCGCGTTTCATTAATAATGGATTAGGTGTTACATAGCAAATAGATAAATCATTACACAATAAGCTCTCACGTTGCTAAAATTTGGCGTCACAAATTAGGGTTATAATAGGTATATCAAAGTTTCAAAAAACTTTTAAGTGATTAAATACTTTTATAGATAGAAGATAGATGGATTATGTTTATCGACATATTTCTTATGTAAAAAGTATATATATAACCAATAAAAAGCTGAAAAAAGCTTGCCCATTTGTATTTGATTATTGATCCAATTAAGAGTGCATGAGATGCAAGATATATATCTATCTATACTATTACTATATTACTATTATTTATTATTATTATTTATTACTTATAAAAGTGTGAATCACTTAAAAAGTTTTTTGAAACTTTTGATGTACCTATTATAACTCTAATGAGTATATGTGTTTTTAATAGTATATGAAGGGTATAATTAGACTTGTCTTTTATACATAATAATTTCAAGTGTCCATTCATATACCAAATTCTTTTTCAAATACTAGAAATCTATTTTTTATGTCATAACATTTTTTGTGTAATAAGAATATTTAAATAAAATTAAAATCATATTAAATATATTTCAATAGCTTTCAAACATACCTCATAAGCATATATATGAAATTTATATGATAAAATTATAACTATTCAAATATGAATAAAATACCGCGATTTGTGAAGCCCGATTTTTTTCGAGGCTTATAATTGATCTTATTATCGTTTATACATTTGATCGACTATTTTACAGCATCATTTTGTGGGGTAATTATTAATAATATATACATTTTGTACTTTATTTCATTTTATTTAATTACTTGTGATCATGATCATCATTAATTCTATTTTCATTTATGATCACTTGATTGATCATTATTACTATTTTGTATTTATTAGCCACCTTAAAATTTTAAGAGACTATTTACTTTAGAGACTTTTACCTTATAGAATTAAGATTTTGATTTAGTATAGTAATCATGAGACTTACAAGTGATCGAGAAATCACTAATTATTTTGAGATTGATATATTTCAAGCTATTATCATCAAATTTGGGACAAAAAAATATGGAATTACCATAATGCCCTCATAGTGGAATGGCAACATGGATATTTTGGAGTAAAAATATCATCAACTCTTGTACACCCACCTTATATTAGTCATCTTGTGTATAATTATACCATTAATTCAAACATTATACACATCATCTCTTATATTACTTTTTAATAATATTTTTGCCAACATGTTGGAAGTCTTCAAACATTCCATTCCAAACATTCAAAGTCTTGCCCATACCTTTGACCTTCAAATTGTCTCCCATGCACATGGTAAAATCAGAAGACACAATTTGAACAAAATTCTCCCCTCTCCTCCAGAGTGGACTGGCCCGTATATGGCCATTTTGTGCCAAAAATTTTATTTCATTTATCACTAACACATTCATCTCATACACAAAATCCTCCTCCTTCTCTCTAAACTCCCAACTTCTCTCTACTCTTCTTTTACTTTCTTCGTCTACACTTAGAAAATTTTTCAAGATTTTCTTTATTTCTTCAAAAAAGTCAGAGACACCCCCTACAAGGTAGAAATTTTATCTCGAGTCCATTTTTGATATCACATAAGTTCATCTCTTCCACCTTCTTAACTTAAGTTTGAATTTGATTTGGAGGTACATTTAGAAGACTTTGAAGATTAAAGTTTGACATCATTTTGAAGAAGGACTCCCAAACTTGAAGAAGAATTAGTAGAGGAATTTGGACTACAAAGTAGAATTAGTCTTTGGACCCCTTCTTCCTATTCTTTTCTTTTTTTCAAATTTTAACACCCCTTTTTCATTTTGAGAAAATAGGGGCTGACCTTAGGTGATTTTGGAGTTGAGCCAAAATTTCAATTTTAAAGCTTCAACTAGTCTCCAAACACCTACTACCAAGGTAAAGTGTAGTCATTCTCATTTCCTTATTTCCTTCTTTTTTTCTCCTTAATTTTCTCTCATTTTTCTAACTTCAAATTTTTGATATTTTTTTGAATTAAGGCTGACCTAAAGCCTCATCCAAAAATTGTGAAATTATCCTTTTATTTCACAATTTCCAATTTTAAGGTGGGTGGAAAAATATTTTCCAACTATTAGGTGTTTTATTAAATGCATGTAGAAAATTTGATCATGAGCCTTGAGATATATATAATCTATGTATTGCATGTCAATTTTATGTATCAAGTCATGAAAATTCTCAAGTTGCTCAAATTTGCTATTTATTAATTTTAGGTGCATCACATGTGCAATTTAATGTTTTTAATTGGTAAGATTCTTGCATGTGGACATGCATGTGTATGATCTTAAAATCTATGTTTTGGATGCCTTATAACCTGGAAAAGTCGAGCATAATTGATTAAATTTCAATTTGGACTTAAAAAATGTAAAAATGGAAAGTTGGTGGACTAAGTGCAGAAAATGAAAGTTAAAGGATCCCTCTGCAAATTTCGAAATTTGGGACTGTTCTCAGGTTCAAAAATGACTTTGGACATTTGATAAAGTTTTAAAGTTTTAAGATAAATAAAATCAACCTTTAAAACCCGAGGACTAGATTGTAAAATTGTAAAAGTTTAAGAACTGCTTTTAATTTTAAAACTACCAGACCTAAATTTTAAATTTGAAATTTTTACTCTTAAGGTACTGTGAATTACATATTTTAAGTATTTAAAAATCCAAGTGTTTAGGGCTTGGAAAGTAATTTACAAAAATTGAGGGACTAATGTGTAAAATACTAAACTTGAGGACCCAAATGAAATTTCCAGAACTTATGCAGCCCATGCCTGCAAATACTAACTTAACTATAACATAATTATATTTTGGACCCAAGGTTCAAAATTTCATAACAATTGGACCCTAAAAAGCTTTAAAGGCAATTATTTCAAAATGGGACAAAAATGATATTTTCAAAATTTAAAGACCTACATATTTCTTTTAAACACTGCTTTTGTCCCAATATCCTACTAACCTTAGTGACATTTTCCAACTGGAATCACATTAAAAGCCTTTCCGGTTTGTGAGTTCGATTATTTTAAACTTAAGGTCGAATTGGCAATTTTACAAATTTGGGGTCAATGTGAGAATTTTATAAAAACTCGACCTCAAAACTTTAAAAACCTGCATCTTCAACAATTTAGAGAATTTAGGAACTGTCCTCATAATTTTCAAGGCCTGGATATTTATTTGTTCAATTTTAACCCCAAAAGTGTTGGTTTTACAAAACGAGCTAAATTAAAATTTTTCTTTTATAAAGGACCTAACTCAAATTATTTTCCTTTTACTAAAATAAAGCCCCGGACCCTCCGACTTGGAGATTTAATTAAAGTATTTTATTTTCCCAAAACCCTTGACTTATCAGGATCAATTTGACCGATTAATACCCGATCGTGAGTTTACTTCTCGCCTTTTGCGATTTTAATCTATTGGGACTTATGTTCCACCTAATCTTTCAAGATATCAAGTTCTTATCCTTCCGATAATCATCTTCATCCAAAACTCCACAACGCCATAAGTACCCCTCAGCCAAAATTTTTCCTGAATCGCTTCCCTAAATCAATAATACCTCGATCGCTTGGTTGGCCTGAGCCAGATTTACTTTCCGCTCGAAGTCAACTTGGTGCGGTCGAAGCCATGTTTCGGAATGGATCGTCGGGGGGATGGGAACCGGCAAATTCTATTTCCTCTCGGCCCCATCGTCCTAATCCCGCAACCGAGTGGGACGGAGGTCGAGGGGAAGCGGGTCGTAGTACTTCGAGGTATAATCATGATTACGATGTATCCGAGCTCGTGCCTCCATCAGTGATTTTGTCTTTGCACATGGAGCGATAAAGTGGCCAGGTTTGGACCATCACCGCCTTGAGGAGTTACAAGGAAGACGAAGGAATCGGCTTGGCGATCCACGATTCGGAGTTATCGGACGCTTGGTTACGCCACAAATCCGCACGCAACCGCTACTTGTTTGCATTGGTTGGCGCTTTACAATCGTACGCAAACCATTATTTGCCATGGGATTCGTTACATTTACGTGACGCAATCCTACACGTTTCGGGATCGGAATCACATAGTACCGTGTGACCATGAATTTAATCAGAGATAAGTATATTATTTAAATATATTTATCACGCACGCTTAACGACGTATTGAATTCATGCATCATACTCACGCATTTTCATATAATTTGCTTTTCTCAAAGATTAACTATATATCGCCACACTTTTTGGGCCAAATTTCCATCCATCGAGATTTATGTCTCATCCCCACCTATTTTCTAACCTTAGATGAGGATTTGTTGAAGAAGATCTTAACCGACTCCTGGATTGAGACCAGACTAAGCTTGTTGGATTTACTACTTCTTGTTGTTGATCGGACTCTTTTCTTGTGTTGTTGTTGGACTCTTGTATTTCTTTCCATTCCGGTTTTAACCTGAAATAGGACCCTTCTGACTTTAAGTTGTTATGTTTGGATGATTTTATTCGGGATATAATTTAAACTTTGATGGATTGTGGTATAAGTTGTATTAATAATTGTTATTTATTTCCCTTTTCAAATACTAAGAGTATTTTTATTGGGTTCGTTGATATTTAAATCCTAAAATCATATTTACATTTTATTCCCAAACATATTTAAGCATATATGTGGATAAATTATAACCATTCCGCTTGAATAGCGTGACACAATTGTATATTAATTTATAATAGTTTATGAACAAATGATGTATATCCATTGTATTTTGAGAAAAAAAACGATAAAATAAATTTACATTAGAAAAAAAAAAGGAAGTTAACTCCAAGTGCTTTGATTGTAGATAAAATAGTAATTGGTTTTAAGACAAGCGAACTAAAAATCGAGGAACAAGAAGACATTTTGGTATCTAAAATTTTGCATTAATCATTTGACCTTTTATATCTTAAATTAGATCCGGGAATCATTTTTTATTTTTCTCATATACTCTATATAATCAAATAAATAATAAATATGGCAATATAAATTCTTATTAATAACAAACAAATAAAAAAGTATATAAATACTTATATCATATGAAAATTAAAATAAAATATATGATACCTATATTATTTTATTTAATGAAATTAAAATAAAAAAAATAATAGTATAAGAAGAGGGTATAATGAACTTGTCTTTTATACATAATAATTTCAAGTGTCCATTCATATACCAAATTCTTTTTCAAATATTATGTCATAACTTTTTGTGTAATAAGAATATTTAAATAAGATTCAAATCATATTAAAATACATTTCAATAGCTTTCCAAACATACTCATAAGAATATATATGAAATTTATATGATAAAATTATAACCATTCAAATATAAATAAAATACACAATTGTATATTAATTTATAATAGTTTATGAACAAATGATGTATATCTATTGTATTTTGAGAGAAAACGATAAAATAAATTTACATTAGAAAAAGAAATGGAAGTTAACTCCAGAGTGCTATGATTGTAGATAAATAGTAATTGGCTTTAAGACAAACGAACTAAAAATCGGATGAAGACATTTTGGTATCTAAAATTTTGCATTAATCATTTGACCTTTTACATCTTAAATTAGATCCTGGAATCAATTTTATTATTTTTCTAATATAATATATTAATCAAATAAATATAAATATGGCAATATAAATTCTTATTAATAACAAACAAATAAAAACTATATAAATACTTATATCATATGAAAAATTAAAATAAAATATATGATAGCTATATTATTTCATTTAATGAAATTAAAATAAAAAATTAATTTTAAATGTGAAAGTTTAAGAAGAATAATAGAGAGGACTAATTTATCTGTTAGAGTATTTTCCTAGCATATTTTGTACTAATTAGAAAAAAATCTCACTTTTAAATAAGATTGAGAGTTAATTATGCTTTTCACGTGATATATATATATATATATATATATATATATATATATATATATATGAAAATTTTGGATGTTTAAATAGTACATGGTTCATAAACTTATAATTGTCAAATTTTTATATTCATATGTATTTGTTAGTAATAAATAATAATTTATATATTCTCTTCATAGTTATAATTCATTAATATTAAAGATGACTACTATTAGTGTTTTCAAAGTTACATTGTATATATTTCAAACATATAATTAATTAAACTTTTTTTTTCCTTATATACTTGAACTTATTTTAATTTTCCACTTAAGTGCTAAAACTTAAAAAAGCAAGGTATAATTTAACTTTTAGTTAAGTATAATTTATAATATCACTTGCATATAAATTGAGTGACATTCTATATCCCAAATTCTTTTGAAGAATTGACGGTCTTTATTTTTCCTATAATAACTTTTTCAATACTTTAAAATTTTAAACAAAATTGACCGATTTATATTAAAATAGACTTCAAATCCCTTCAAGCATGTATATCTCAAAATTTATATAAGAAATTCAATGTTATAATCTTTAAAACACTACAAGAAAGCGCTAATAGACACCACCAAAAAACCGATTTTATGACTTTCTTGGTGTCTTTTTTTTTAACACCGATTTTGTAAGAAACCGGTGTCAAATGAGTGTTGTTGTTTGATAAACAACACGGTTTCTAGAACCGGTGTCTATTATAAAAATGTCCATAAGACTCTAGGTTGTGACATCGGATTTCAAAACCGGTGGCTATTTATATAAATTTACTTAGATTAGACACAGATTTTTTGACCGATTATAGAACCGAGGTGTCTTTATTTTTTAAACACTAGGTTTTAGGGTTTAGAAACCTTAGGTGTCTTTATTCCCCTAAGTAATTACTAATTAGTTGGGGCCCACCATAATTGTTTTACATATTTTATATTTTATCAGCAAATTTATTAAAAATAAAAATAGGAAAATGTGAGTGTTTTTCATATTTTTTTGTAAAATACTATTTTTTATTAATTTATTTTCAAATTAATATTTTTGAACATTTATTAACATAACTCACCTCAAAAATATTTTTCAATATTTAAACATAAAAATATTAAATAAACACTTCAATACCAAGAAATGAAAAAACTGTCAAAAAAAAGGTCATCAAAACAACAAAAAAAGAAGGTTGAAGGCTTGCACCATTCGCGAAAAACCAGAAAAACTTTAAACCCTTCAGCCGTCGCCTCCATCACCTCTCCCTCTCCTCCGCCCGCCCGTCGCCCGTCACCTCTCTCTCTTCCGACCGCCCGTCGCCCGTCACCTCTCCCCTCCCCCTCCTCCGGTCGCCAACCTCAGCGTCTGTTTCTCTTCCTTCCAACCTCAACCTCTTCTTGTCGCCGCTCGTCACCTCTGCTCGAAAATATGGCGGTGTGCAGAACCTTCCAGATAAATGTGGCGTCGCCCAGCGGAGGAACGGTGAAGGAGGTGAAATCGAAGGCTTAAACTCGACAACACCGTCGGCGATGGTACTCGGTAGTTTTACACTTCTGGGCTTCGTGGTGCGATGCCTCCAAGCACATGGATCAAGTGTTCTCGCAACTCTCCACTGATTTTCCTCTCGCGCGATTCCTAAGGGTATAGATGTCCTTATTATTCTCCAATTGTGCAATTTTTTCTTCCGTTTTTTTCTGTGAACTGATTGTAAATTGGGGTTATTGTCTTTTTTTCGTTAAGGGTTCGGTATATGAAATATGATTATATGATTGAATATGCGATTATTTGTCTCTGGTATTTTTTTCGTGTGTCTGTGTGTTAATCAAAAGCGTGATTGCGGAATGGAGTGTTGCTGGCTGTTAGGAGTTTCAACTTCAAGATATAAGGAACAAAAGAGTTATTAAGGGCTTTTATGGAGAATCTGGAAGCACTATTTGGCTTATGTGACTGAGAACATGATGTTGATTATATTACTGGTTTAAATGGTAATAGCTTGGGTTAAACCATATGTTGTGAAGCAGTTGTTGAAGGTTCATTTCAAAGTTTGCTTTGATATCTTGATAGAAAAGTGACTTTAATCAATTCAAAAAAGAAGGGAGAGTGGCTTTTTTTTTTGGATGCTCAAAAGGGAATAAAGGAATGGGAGAGATTTAAAAGGTGCATGTCCTCTATATTGAGAGGATCTCCATCTCTGTTTCCCTAGTTCTAGAGGATAATAATTCTTCGTTGTGAGTTGTGACAGTTCAAAAGCTAACCCCTGAATATTAACTGATGATTTTTGCCTTTATCTTGCAGGGCGTACTGGTCATTATCGTTGGGGTTTCAAGGCCACTGATTCTTCTTAACCTCTGTAAGTGTTCCTAGATTTGATAATTTTTCTAGTTTAGGAGGAGAAGCTATGAGTTTCATGTGTGCATAAATTTCCTTTAATCTTGGGTGATATGCAGCACTGGACTGATGAATGTTCTGAGTTACTGAAAAACATCATCAATAGAAAATTCTCTGTATGTTTAGTTTTTGTTTGGATTAAAAAGGATTTTGCTGAAAGTGTGGTGCAACTCAACAGGATATACTAGTATATTGGATTGAAAGATTTGTCTTTTCAATCTAATGCTCTGTTTTACTTGTATTTGTGATCCTGTGAGTTACCACAGGTTGATGGACCTACATACAAATTGCTTCTGAAGAAAGAAAAGGCTCATGACATGGATGTAAATTCTGTGCAATGGAGTTCAATGGTATATGTGATGCAGTTTAATAGAATAATTCAAATTACTTGATTTGCCATGAACTATCTCACATCTTTTAGCTGATTGTACCTATGCACAAAATGGGTAATGATAATGCATCAAATGTGAACTAGGCTCCACAAGATTGACAAAGAAACTCTCAAAGATCCCCTGCATAAATTAGTGAAAGTTTTCTGAACATAAGAACCAAAACTTATGGATTTCTGGATTATCTAATGTCCCAAATGTCAGGCAAAAAATGTGTTGAGTTATTGCATCTCCATTGGTTTTGTTTTTGTTCTTTTGTCTTTCTCCTGATCCTCCAATCACCCTGTTCTGGATATTTTATTTTAGTAATATTCGCAAAGCAAACATGACAAACATTAGCTCATTACATGTTCCCTTGAATGACATTGCTTATATGTTCTATTTGAATGCTGCAGACAATCCCAAATTTTGTTTATCTATTCCAAGGTATTCTATCATAAAATTGTGGGTTAATTACAAAAACACCCTGGGGTTTAGCTTAATTACAAAAAAAAAACTTCGAGTTATCATTCAAAAATTGCAAATAGCCTCTTGAGGTTTGTAAATATTTAACAAATACACCCTTTCCTTCTTGTGGGGTGATTTGCAAGAGAAACAAATGTCAAGGCAACATTTGTAATGTTCAAAGATAATTGAGTTTTCTTGTAATTAAAATTTGAACCCGGGGTTTCTTTTGTAATTATTTCTAAAATTATTAATCAGCTTCAACCAAATATTTATAAGTTTTTCATATATTCGCATGATAGCTAATATATGTTTGTGCTTAAATTCATGTATATCAAGTCGCCCCTTCTTTGCACATGGTGGAGGGTTAGAAAAGTAAAGGAGACACTTTGAGTTCCACAAGGTACAAATTTTTGCCAAAATTCTAATTTATACTTGCATGAATATCTAATTTTAAGATATATGTATCATTGCACATTTGCTTACTCAAAAGTGTATGTTTGTAGTGAGAAGAATGAGCTTCGTGACGAAAACAAAGGTTAAAAGGCCGAGTAGGAAGAGGTTTTTATGCATTTTAAAAGCAGAATGACTTGAGCTATGTTGATCATATGGATTTTGGTGTCTTTATTTGAATTATATAGTCTTTTTGTTGATTGATGGAATTGGATTGTGAATTTATAGTTGTTTTATTCGAAAGGAAACTTCACTACTAGTATTTTTGTTGGATTTTGGCTATTGGATGTGACTTTAGTATTAATGGATTTCATGTTTAATTGGTAGTGCACTTATGATGGTTGCTAGAATTGGAGTTCATCAAATACATAAATTTTTAACATTAGAAAGCGGATAATTTTCTCAAAGAAACCGGTTTAAAACCGGTGTCTTTCAAAGAAAAGAAACCGGTTTAAAACCGGTGTCTTTCAAAGAAAAGACACCATTTAAAACCGGTGTCAAGTTCAGCTTTAACACCAGTGGCTTTAACACTGGTTGTTTTACTCAATAGACACCAGTTTAAAACCGGTGTTGTTGAAGGAAAAGACATCGGTTTAAACCGGTGTCAAAAAGTTCAGACTTTTTTAACACCGTGGCTTTAACACCGGTTCTTTTTACTAATAGACATTGGTTTAAAACCGGTGTCGTTGAAAGAAAAAGACATCGGTTTTAAGACACCGGTTTTAAATCGGGTGTCAAAAAACTGGTATTAAAAGAACTTTTAATAAACCAGTGGCTTTAACAGTGGTTGGTTTACTAATAGACAGGGTTTAAAACTTTTTGACATCGGTTTTAAACCGGTGTCTATCAGGACTTTTTACCAGTGGTAGTGAAATTTAAGCAACATGAATAACCGTATTAATGTAATATAATTTTTGAGTAATAAAAATATTATTAGTCAAGGGGGAAAATGAGTGAATTTACGGAAAATTAGATAGTATTAAAATTTAATTACAGAAGCATTGATTCTAAATTAAAAGTAGGTTTAAGTGATTAACAATCTAATTATATGTTATCAACATATATAGAGGACTTGCCTTGGATGAATTTAGTCGTTTAAAAGTAAGTATTATGTATTGTGATCTATAGTTTTATTTTTCATATTTATTTTCATTATTGATATAAATCTATAGAAAATTGAGAGAAGGAACAAGATGATTTTAAAACAAAAATAAAATATATAAACAAAATAGTTAATTTTAAGTGCTCTTATGCTAACTCAAATCGATTAATTTTAATAATAGTATAATAATACCAAATATTGGTCATTAATATTAATAAACAAAAATCATATGAAGATAGATATGCTATAACCTTTCACATTCAAATTTATTTAACTAAAATAAAATATTTTCAAATGATAGAGTTTTAAACATATTTAATTCATGTTAGTTTAAGTATGCAACCATATATATTTACTTACAAGACCATCTATTATTTAAGTGAAATTATTAAGTTATATTATATTTCACTAAACTCATAATTGATATAAAACAATTTCAAAGAATAACTTTTTTAGTTGTATTTCTTTTAAGTTAATTTTAACACTTTTGCACTTGATCTTTTAATTTTTAGGAAATAAAATATTTGAAAGATTGAAATTATAATATATACAAAAACATAATAAATTAGAAACTAAAACTTATAATGTTATAAGATATAGAAAATTAAATAAAAGCTCTATTAACAGATATAGTTAAAATTTAAAAGGTGATGTTTCTGCCGCGAGAAGCTTCTTTGGTTCTTTTTTTTTTCATTTTAATCATATTACTTTTTTTGTAATTTTTATTTTATATACGGCTAACTAAAACAAAATATGCATGAACTTGCAGAAAAAATAAAATAAGAAACTCTCTTATTTTTAATATTATTTTTTAACGACCATCAATAAAATTAATTTTCAATTTGCGTGTTACTAATTGTGGGAGAATTTTCGACCATAAAGAAATTATGCATTTTATCTATTTTTGTTTATAATCAAAACAATCTAAAATACTTTTTATTAATTTTATTTTTCTTATCATGTGTATTGTAATTTGATCTTTTTTTTTATAAATTATAATAGATATATTTAATTATCGAGAAAATTTTAAACAAATATAGAAATATACAATTTTGCATCATATAAATAATAAATATGACAATATAAATTATTATTAATAACAAACAAATAAAACTATATAAATGCTTATATCATATGAAAAATTAAAATAAAATATATTATGGCTATATTATTTTATTTAATGAAATTAAAATAAAAAATTAATTTTAATGTGGAAGTTTAATAAGAAGTATGTAGAGGATTAATTTATCATTGGAGTATTTTCCTAGCATATTTTGTACTAACTAGAAAAAATCTCACTTTTTAAATAAGACAGAGAGTTAATTATGTTTTTCATGTGATATATATATATATATATATATATGAAAAAATTTGGATGTTTAAATCATACATGGTTCATAAACTTATAACGTCAAATTTTTATATTCATATGTATTTGTTAGAAATAAATAATAATTTATATCTTCTCTTCATAGTTATAATTCGTTAATATTAAAGATGACTAATGTTAGTGTTTTCAAAGGTTGTAAGTTGGAAATAATTTTTTATTAGTTTTGGGATTTTTAAGGCTATTATTAAATCTTTATGATTCAAGCATGAAATTTGAAATAATGTAGGTGTTGTTAAAGACTTGACTTGAGGAGGTTTTGGAGCTAGCTTGTTGATTGAAAGAAGTTGGGAAAATTATTAAGGTGGGCAAAAATAAATCTTAAACTCTTTTAATTAAATGGATATATTTCATTTATATTCTTGTAAAGCATGTTAAATTCTTTGAAATAGCATGAAAATAATTTTAGGAGGTTTGTGTGTGGTTATATGAATTTCGATTGATTTATAGTTCTTGTGGAATTTAAATATAATTTTTGGTCTTTATCGTAAAAATTGAAATTTGATTTACTTCACAGCAAAGTTTTGAAAGATGGGGCTGTTTTAATGTTATTGAGGTGTTGTTCTACCTTTTGAGATGGTTGGATGTATTGGGGTTGAAATTGAAAGAAAATTGAATTTGAGGCTATTTTTGCAATTATTAAAAATCCAGGGCTAAACTGTAATTTTAAAATTTTGAAACACTGTTCTGAAATTTCTATAACCTGTTGGGACTTTTCTTGGAAGAGTATAAGTGTTTTGGGTTGAATTGAAAAGAACAATTGAACTCGAGGTCAAAAGGCGATTTCCGAAACTAGGGGCTTAAATGCAATTCCTAAAATGTTGGACCCAAAAATGAAAACTGTTTTATTTGGGACTGATTTTTAATATTTGTAACTGTTTTTATATTTTCTTGAAATTTTTAGGGGTTTGGACCAATTTGAAAAATATTTAAAGTTTTAGAGTTTAAAATGGAATATTTTAATAAACTAAGGACTAGTATGTAAAATGATAAAATCTAGAGCGTTAAATTGAAATTTTAGACTTTGTAAACTTATAGTAAGTTTATAAACTTGAAGTTATTATTTATATTTTTGGTATTGTTGGAGGCAAGTTGTAAATTTGAAACGTTTAGAACTTTTATAAAAACATTAAAGTCTAAACCTAATACTAAATTTGAAACGTTTAGGGATTGCAATGAAGTTTTTAAAGCAATTGATGAGTTTTATTTGAGAAATTCTAAACTTAGAGTTTGCGGCAAAGATTTATTATTAATACCGGCGAAATTCCAACTCCGACTATAAATCACTTTACTTGGTAACATCACACGTGTTACATTCAACTTGCTTGTTCGTGTCTGAAGTATTTAAAAGTTCTTTGGTGTATTGCTATACTTGACTTGAGCATGTGTGCCACACAAAAAATTCATATCATTTTTGGAATTCTATATTGCTTGTTTGTCTTATGTGTGGTTTGGTCAAACGAGATTGAAAGGTGTCGCCCGCGGTTCGATTTGACCTACCATGGTCCTAATCCCATCACTATAGATGGAGTGTCTTACGGGAAAAGTGGGTCGTAGGTTTGGTATATTCTAGAATATGGCGATCTCTCGACGACAGTCCTAGCTAAAGTGACGCGAGCCACGGGGTAGTTATAAGGTAGGTTGTGACTTTGGCCAACTCTTGCTTGGGGAGGCATAAGGTAGAACGGCGTAATTGTGGCCCGATCACCAATTACGATCGTTAACACTTTAGTGTTCCCGCTGCTTGCTCTGCTTCTTGTTTGCTCTTTATTGATTCTACCGCTAGTCCGTAAAAATATTTAATGTTTACAATAATTGCTCGTTATTGTTACTACCGTCATTTCTTGTTATCGCTGATTTTATTAAACTTTATTATTTTCAAACTATCTCTCGAAAATCGCGGGTTTAACGTAAACGTTATTTTTCTCAGAAACGATGCTTACTTGTATGTCATTACATGTACACTTTATAAAAATTGGTAAATTTTAAAAATCGTAAACTAAATTTTTTGCTCTAAGCCTTGAAAACTAATTCAATTTTATTTAAATTATCATTATCACCATTCCCCTCCCACTCGACAGCAATTTCACCCCACAAATTTTAAAATTTTCGCAGACAAGTGGATTTGACAATGAGGGGTTTGATGAAGGATTTTCGAATCAAGGTTGAAGTTGGTGGAATAATTTCTAGGAATTATATGGATAAGGCTCGGATATTCAAACTTATTATATACCGGGTACTTAAGTTTGTTATTTGGAATATTACTATATGTTAGACTACCGTGTATTTGTATTGTGATGTATAACATTTTGGATACTACCGGCCAAATTTAAGTTTTTATGATTTTCCAAGTTGTGCTCCAATGAATTTTATATTTAATTCCACTTATCAAGATTGGGGTGTGACACATTGTATTTAAGTTAATTATAATATCTTTTAAGATATAGTTCATGCAATATATAAGTTCAATTTTAATCTTGTAGGTTTTATGTTAAGATAAAAAATACATGAACAACATTCACAATAAATTTAAAATAATTTATACAAGATTAATTGCAATCAATAAAGTTTATATTTTTAATTAAATTACTTAAAATTATTTGGATCACGGCAACGACGTTCACTTTACTAGTTCTAATAAGTTAACAACAATGAATGTGACATCATCGGGTCACAAGTAACCATTTACCTTCGTAAATAAAGCTAAATGGCAAAAAAATATCCTAAGATCCGCTTTTTTCTTATTGGGGTCATGATCCGGGTCCCATGACCCAACACTATTGATCCGCACCATGATGTGATAGGTGGAATTAGGCGATCCGACACGTGGAGCTAGCTCCTACTACCGGCCCATCGAAGTCAAACCTATAAATGCAACATAGTTTCCTTGTTGCTGTATCCCATAATCACTTAATGGCCTCGTTTTTCGATTCAGAACGACCTTATCACTCGTAATGACTTTAGCATCGGAAGGTGTTAATGAGGGTACACCCGGCTAGCCAAATTTAACGTTCGTTCTTTTATAAAGTCCTTGAACTACGTATCTAGGCTCGTGGCAGGCGACCTAACCCAAATACTTCGATTTATTCACCAAAATTCAGAATTTACAAAAGACAACAAATGATTTGAAGAAAGAATTAATGGACAACAATCCCCTAAGTTAAGCAATGTCCGAAATATTGTTTGCAATATGCACTAAAAATGGTGCATCAAAAAAATTCGACAAGTTTTACATCAAAGAAAACTTTCAAGACTTCGGTAATGCTTTTCCATATAGGTGACCTAATAATGAAGATTTACATCGTCTCGAAATAGAGAACATATATTACTATTTATTCAAGCTCTAGAATATAATTTAAAAACAAAAAGCTCTAGATTATATTCCAATGAATCACGAGGATAAATTACAAACCTTTGGTTTATTTTAATTATAAAAACTCAAATTATCTCAGTCAAAATTAAAATTTTTCATTAATGTGTTACTAACATCCTCGTAATTTTGAAAAACAAATCGAAGTTTTTATTTATTTTTATTATATATAAAACTAGACTAAACTTCAAAGTAGCCTTTATAATTAATACGGCAAAATTAAATATTTCAATTTGCAAAGAACTTTATGAAGCACATCACGTGCCTTGCACATGGCCTCCAAAGGCACTTTGGGTATGGTTAACCCTTCCCCTTCACAAAATCGACTAAGCGCTCACCAACTCGTTGCCACTCAAAACATTGTATCGAGACCCTAAAGTCAAGCCCACAACCCGATAGCTCAAACCCATACCGGGCACGACCTTCTTCCCATTCCAAAATGGTATCAACTTCGGGTCCAACTTCTCCGACTTCAAAACGCTCAGATTGAAGCTTATGGGGTCATTCCAAATCTTGGGATCCCCGTGAATATAGCCCACGCATTCACGGTCAACATTGTGCCATGTGGTATGTCGTATCCACCAAGAGTACAATCACTTGATGCCTCGTGTGGTAGAAGTAGTGGCGTTGCGGGGAATAAGCGAAAGGTCTCATAAATAATATTTTGAAGGTAAGAAAGTTTGGTCAAACCGACTCGTTGACTAGACGATCATTTCCGACAAGATTGTCAATCTCGATTTTAGCCTTCTGTAATTTTTCGGGGTGATTGAGGAGAGCAGACATTGCCCATTCTATGGTGACTGCTGTCGGGTCTGTTCCAGCAAATAGCATGACCTGTCATTTGGAATATTGATGTGAACAAATTAGGATAATGAGTAATGAGTGGATGTGTGATCATTCAATTGGCTCCTAGGAAAAGAAGGGATAGATATAAGTTGTTTAGATTATTAATTGACGCCAATGGTCATTCTCAGTATTGTAGTGTGAAGTCATCTATTTCATAGTCTATAATAGGGCATGTGATGCCAATTTCATATTTATCCAAATGCTATGATTTAGCTCAATGGGCACGTAATATTTCATGCGACGGTCATTCGTGCCGATCATACATCATGATTTTATTGTGTTTCATTTGATATTGCAATATATTTAGAGATTTTAATGTCTCGGTCAGGTTTGTGTGGACACAAACTCACTCCATTAAGGTTTGAAAGGATCCATATCGGCCTCCCCAAATCCATACCGCCCAACTCCGTATTTAGCGGGTAAGACCAGCAAGACCCATTAGACCCATTTATGTCAAAATTTTATGTTTATTTTATGATTTTTTTCATGATATTGCTATCAAAATTATGGTAACGGAGATATTCATACACTCGTGAGATATAATAATTATAAAAAAACATGATAAAAAAAACTAAGAAAAATCTTTATTCACATTAAAAGAAAAACAAAATATATCCTAAATATACGTTATATGTATTAATTATACAGATTGTACATGGACGGGTCTTATTAATACCCATTGTACAACCCAAATCGCGCCGAGGTATAAACATGTATATTCTATTACCTGCTCAGACCTGCTCCAAATAAGTTGGGTCTGGATTTGAGTCTTACTCTAATTAATCCATTGACATCATAAATATATTAGTTGAATATCACATGCATCTATAACATAATATAATTATTGTACGCATAATATTTATCTAATGTTTTAAAACACAAGACGAATCACCATAAATGGATGCAACTATGACATACCTATTAATAGTTGGCAAAGATCGATATCGCAAAAGTCTTGCATGAAACAATTTAGAATAAGCATGGCGTACATCAAATTGTTAGCATATATTGTCTCATGAACTCTTAACTAATGCATGTGCTTATATATAGTGTTCCTTTAATGATATAGTCAATTTAATTAGTCATTAAAGAAGACAAACATTGATCAAGAAAACAATTAGAAAAAACGCACGATATGATCCCTTTGATGGTAACATCGCGGTAGTACTTGAAGCTTCGACTCTTGCAAAGAAAGATATGATCAATCATAGTATTTGTTTTACCTTATTCGTCTCTCACGATCAATCAAATGTTGCGTAAAAGTGTCCATTTTTCCACCTAACCTCGCCAAATTCTTCTCAATTCCTTTATAATCAATCCATCTAAACAGGAAAAATCCGCCGATTCGATACCGCACCGTAGGTTAAAACCTCCTCAACAAGCTCCCGAAACTCCTTCGCCTCGTCATTGTCCTCATCCTCCCAAAATATCTCTTCCCATCCACCATTCTAGTGATATTATTAAAAGCCGAACTTTAAAATAAGGATCTCGAGCTCAACTCTCGTGAAATTTTTGTACGAGTTTTTATAAATTTTTTGAGAATAAGTTTAATTTCATCGTGTCGATGGATCAAACGTGTTGAGTTGAGCCGTTGAGAAAACTGACAGTGGTTAATCGTCGGAGGTTACGCCGATAGTCTCTCCGCACGAAGAGTCGACCAGAGTGGTGTTATTGTAGCCTATATATTTGTTTATGATTAAACGAGGCCTGCCGGCCAAAACGACGTCGTTTTTGGTGAAACACTCTTCGACGATAGCGGGGGAGGACACCACCACCATGAGACGGTTGCCCAACCGGAGAGAATATGGGGCCTAATTTGTCGGAGAGTTTTTGGAAAGTACGATGAATAGGGAATTTAAGGAGGTGGAGGTGGCTATAAGGGGAAGTGCGGGGAATGGGCTTGGTGGGAGGTTTCTTTTTGGTTTTGTTGAAAATATGAAGGCAATGATCAGGAGAGAGAGGAAAGTGTAGAGCCAAGTTGTTTCCATTTTTGATTTATGAATATTATATTTTGAGTTCTTTTTGGGGATTATGTATGTATGAATGTTTTGAGTTGTGAAATTATATAACCTTTATATATATGGTGACGATGTCGATAGCTAATGGAATTGCATTAATAATATTTTGGCACTGTATTCTAGCTAGCATAACAATCAAAATAGGTTTCCAAAGTGGCTTCCTTTGTCTTTTGTTGACTATTCGTCTTCTGCGTCAATTTCAGTGAGCAAGGAAAAATCTTTTGGGCTGATACGGCGTGGTGTCGTTTGAAACTTCTATTTTTGTACAATTTTTATTGAGATATTTGGATTGTATCAAATTAATTTTTGTTTGAAAAATTGAGATTATATTTGTTTGAAGTACAAATATTGAGAATACATATAGATTTAGAAGTGATGATTCTGGGAAATTTTTTGACATGATGTTGGTACAGTATTTTAATTAATAATAATTGTTTGGGTTCTTGATTTTCTAGACACGGCCTATAGGCATTTTTTCGGTTTAGTCGACGGACATTTCAAGTTACCAATTTAGTACCCATAATTTACATATTTTTATAAATTGGTACCTATTCACTTTTAAGGACGTAAATGCCCCCAAGATTTTTTAGTATTTGTTAAAAAGTTAAATTTTAATTAGAATTATTAAATTTAAAAAATAAATTTAATCAAGAAATAGCTTATTATTATTGTTTATATTAAATTATTAATTCTTAATTGTAAAAAATAAAATAATTTTAATTAATTATTTTTTAAAACTCGATAAAAACCAATTAAAAATTAATATTCAATAAAAAATTGCTATAATTTTCTTATTTACTATTTTAATTTTAATTTTTAAATTATTTAATTTCATTTTAGTTTTTAAATGAGTTAAATAAACTTATATTTATTTTCGATTAATTAAATTTTAATTTATATTTATTAATTTACTAATTTAACGCAATTAATTTTATTCTTTCTAAAAATTCATTAATAATTTTAGAAACATCTTTTTTTTTTATTAATTAAATTAATTAAAAATTTAAATTGATTTTATAATTTAAATAACTATACTCAAAAATTCATTTTGAGCATATTTATGTTTTTCTTGGGGCATTTTTGTCCTTGAAAGTGAATAAGCATCAATTTATAAAAAAATGTAAAGTATGGGTACTAAACAACGCGCGAAAATATCGGTACCAAACCAAAGAAAGTGTCTATAGGTTAGGTACTAAAAAATCAAATACACTAATTTTTTTGCATGGAAGTAATTGATAGAATCGTAGAAGTAGAAATGTATTTAATGTTGTTTCTAAATATAATTTTTATATATTTATTGAGTTGTATTATGAGGAAAGGTGGAGAGATGGTGATGTAAATGGTGTTGGATGTATGTATGAATGTTGATTTATAAATTTTTTCTTTTGAATTTGTTTTGTGGATCATATATATATCATTTAGAGTTATCGTGGAATTATATAATCTCTCTCTCTCTCTCTCTCTCTCTCTCTCTCTCTCACTCTCTCTAAAATATATATATATATATATATATATATATATATGGATTGGTTCAAATGAGACCAACCCTTTTAAGTTAGTCCATAAGAACACCTATGACGCTTGATTTAAATTTTTAATGGTGTAGATCTCTTTAGTTATTTTTGTGTTATAAGGGTATGATTGTATTTTCACATATTTTCGGTTTTTATGTTATTCACGTTAATTGCTATTATTTAGGAAAACAGAATCCTTCCTTTTTCAAATTTACCCAATTTTTTAGGAGAAAAATTCATAGATTTCAATCGTGTCTTTTCAAAACCGATTCTTTTTGTTTACCTCTTCTTGACGGTTTTTTCAATTCAAAAGAAACCCTATTAGTTTTTCTCTTCTCACCCAAAAAAACAGGTTGGTTGTCTCCCCCAAAAATTGTTGTCTGCTCGTCTTCCCGGTGCCCAGTCGTGAAAATCGAACTCATTATTTCCGCCCAGTTATAAATCGTTTCAAGTTACTTTAGTGGTCGAAGGTTTGGATTTTGTGAAGAAGGAACGAGTTAGGTTTTGGGAGCCCGATTTTTGTTTTGTAAAGGTATGTTCTTTTTTCTTAGTTTTTGGCCCAAATCTTCCAAATTTCAGTATGTTCTTGTCTTTACCAAGTAATTTTTGGTGATTTAGGGAGTTCGATTTTGTGGAGAAGGTTTGAGGAGAGGGAAGCGTCAGTCCGAGTTTATGCATTGAAGGTATTTTTCTTTTTTCTTAAATCAGAAATTTTCATTATTATTGCTTATTATTGAAGTATTCTCTCTTTTTTCGATTAGTTCGTATTTGTAACTTGAGTTTTAATTCATAGCAAAAGGGTAAATATTTCCTTTATTCGATTTGTGGTCTTGTAGAATTTTGCAATTTGAACTCCAAAACCCAAGTAACAAACCCTAACAAGTATGTAGATGTTTTATACTAAATATACATATATATTATATTAAATATACAACATTAAGTAGAATATAAACAAAATGTTGTATTAAGCTTTGATTTATGAATTGGGTGTTTTTTTATGTAGGGGTTGTGGTGTATTTTAAATATTCGAGATATGTTATGTTAAATATACAAAGACATTAAGTGGAATGTAAACAAATCATTGTATGATTTGGTATATGAATTGTGTGGTTTATTTATGTAGGAGTTGTGGTGTATACTAAGTATGTTAAATATACAACACGGTATTTTTTTGCTTTTGTTTATTTTCTGAACATTTTTTCTTTTTTTTTTTGAGTATTTGTTCCTTTGATTTCAATTTGTAGGAAATAAGTGTATATTTCTACTCCTTACAGTTATAGTCCTGTAGAATTTTGCCATTTTGCACTCAAGGAAATGAATTTGTTGTTTATAAAAACACAAGGTGTTGATACTTGAAACCCCACTGCCCTTGAAAAGTATGCAGTTGTTTTATACTAAGTATACAAGTATGTCATGTTAAATATACAACATTAAGGGGAATGTAAACAAATGATGTTTAAAGTTTTTGAAATCTCTATTTGTGTTTTTTTATGTAGGTGTTGTGGCTAGTAAAATGTCAAGCGAAGAACATGAAATATAGGTCAAGAGTGAAGTAGGAGGAGAGTTCGGGAGAAGAGCAGCCCAAAAAGAGGCGAAGGATTGATCGGTCATACCCCGCACGCAAGTTAGGGGAGAAGAATTTAATTTGAATGCAAGAAACATTGTACTAACAAGAAGCTTGAGTGTAGAAGTTTATCCTGTTTTGTCATTGGTGGAATACTTTTTTTTTTTTTTTTTAAGTTTCTGGTAATTAATAGTGATGAGTTTTACATTATATTGAACATGTTTTTGTTGGGAATGTTGGTGATTCAATATATTGGTACAATTTACTAAGTTGTTTTGCATATTGTGTTTATGTGTAGCAGAATGTTTTGTTTTACCATGGGTTAGTGTTGTGCCATTTCCATTTTTTTCTTCATAGAGTGATCTTTTAGATGTAAGAGGTTTTTGATTGCATAAAGATCGCATCGTACTGCAATTGACACTGTATAAATAGATAAATCAAATTGTATATTTAATGTGTTGCATTTGTTTATTTTGGATTAGTTGAATTGTATTATTTGTTGTATAAGTAGTTTAATATATTTGTTTACTTAGTTACGTTGAATTGTATCCTTTATTTGGTGGAATTGTATATTTAGTTATTTGGGTGATTCACTGATTTAGTTCAGTGTAATTGTATATGTAGTTTAATGTTTTTACATACATAGTAATTTTTATAATATAATTATTTCAAAGTGTAAATGTATAAATAATTAAACAATTCTGTATGCTTAGTGATTGTTTGAGTATATTTAGTTGACAAAGACACGTTTGTGAAGCAAAATTACCTTAATGATAATTGGCGTATACAAAGTGTAATCCTTAAACAATTACCGTATGCTTAGCGTTTTTTGTATATTTAGTTTAATATAATTTTACATACAATACATGTTTAGGGAGAAAACATAACCTTAAAGATAAATTAACATTCATATAATGTTACAAAAAAACATTTTCATTAAATAATAAATGACGGGTTTAATATCATGCTTTCAATCAATTTTTTGCAAAAAAGAAACATTCCACTAGGTGTAGTGTCGCGGTTTGGACACGTTCTTGCATTATGCGTTCCGATCTCACCGCATGTTCCACATCATCTTTTGAGCTTTGTGATTGCTTTAATGGATTTCTCTCTTTGAAGCCTTCTCTATTGCAAAGAACATAATGCAAACGAATTACTTCATTACGGAATCGCTTTGTCGTGCTCCTTCGATGTCGAATCCGCTAATTGCTCTATAGTTTTTGTAAATTTGTATACCGGTTTCAGCAGAGCAAAATGCATGCCCACTCGAGAATCTTTTCTTGTTCTACCTCTAGTATCCAATATTTTGTTGATCCCGTGAGATTTCGAGCCGTTTGTCCCACGTTGATTTTTGACATCACAAAAGTTATAAATAATAATACGAAATGGATCTATTATATATACACTTATGGAATTACATTCATACACAATTTTCATTTTTTTAATGATAATGCTTGTGTTCTCACAGATTTGATAGAATACAATACTCTATTTGTATAAAATATACAATTTTAATAATCTATTTATACACATTTTGAGTTATAAGTATACAAAGAACGTTTAGTTAATATTTAATTTTTTTTTACATCAAAACTGTTTAATTTATGATGACAGACAAGTCTTCACATATATTTGTGTATTTCCTAACTAATTAATATGCAAGACAAGTTTTACCATACAATGAAATAAGCATGAGTAGATTTTTAATTGAACAAACTAGACATTTAACATATACAAGTGTTATATTATAAATATACAACGAACAAATGCAATGTATACATGTTGTACATGCTAAACAAACACGCAACGAATTTGTCAACAAATGTACTCTCTGCAGATAAGGCATAGGTATGCATATACATAATGCTATATACCCAAGGCTTATATACTAAATAGGCAAACAATCTGTACTAAACATACAAACTATTAATTGAGATGCAATCTTCATACAAGTGGTTAATATGCAAAAATATAAAACTATATATACAAAGTTGATACATTAAATAGACAACATACGTATACTAAACATACAAATTGAGACAAGTTTTACCATACAATGAAATAAGCATGAGTAGATTTTTAATTGAACAAACTACAGACGAACATATACAAGTGTTATATTATAAATATACAATGAATAAATGCAATGTATACATGTTGTACATGCTAAACAAACACGCAACGAATTTGTTAACAAATGTACTCTATGCAGATAAGGCGTAAGTATGCATATATAAAATGCTATATACGCAAGGCTTATATACTAAATAGGCAAACAATGCATACTAAACATACAAACTATTAATTGAGATGCAATCTTCATACAAGTGGGTAATATGCAAAATATAAAACTATATATATAATTTTGATACACTAAATAGACAACATACGTATACTAAACATACAAATCAACAATAACAGAGGTGCATCTGGTTCATTTAGACATCAATTGTTGATTCAGCGGCGTACGAGTATTGTAGCAAGTTTCTCGTTAGAACTTACCTTGAAGACATTCATCAGTTGCGTTGAAATCAATATTTTTTTGCCATTGTATAACTCTTTTCAATCAAACGGATGATAATTCCTTGCCAATTGTTAGATATCAGCCGCGTTTAATTTTTTGTGAAACAATTGCAGGTCGATTTTTGAGTGATAATGGTGATTACAGAGGTTTTGATAATGGCGATGCAATGGTGGTGTTGAGAAGGAGACGTATATTGATTGTCTCTGTTGAATGGCGTGATTTATGGGGACGTGATTAATAACAGATCACGTCCCTATAATGTAGTAGGAGGTTACCATGTATGATTTTATGGATTCCAAACCCTTTCTGTTGTATAGTTACTTACGAAAAGCTGTATAGATTGTAATGTATCTTGGCCATTGATTTACTATTTGGATGGTCTAGATTCGGTCTTATAGACTAACCTAGGAGGATGGTCTCACAGGATCCTCTCCCTATATATATAGTCACGATGGTTGATGGCTTTGCATTCAAAGCCGTCCTAGGGGTGGCCAAGGCGGCGCCGCCGCAAAGGGCCCCCCTCCGGCAAGGGCCCCCGAGCCCCAAATTCTTTTTTAATTAATTTAATGGTTTAATATATATGTATATGTAAAATATAGAATACAAGTTTTCACACAAGAGCTCCTCGGCGCAACGACTTTAGTTCTCCCTTGCGTGCCTGAGGTCGCGTGTTCGAGTTCTCATGGATGCGAAATTTGTTTTCTTATTTTTTACCTAAGCAGACAAGGACAAAAAGCCAAGTAAAATAAATATTACTAGTTTTCTACAAAAGAGCTCCTAGTGTATGTTCGCCTATATTTTTAGCTTCACCGCAAGTGTACGGTGTACGTTATCGAATAGGGTAGCAAGGTCGTATCCACGGAGACTAATAAATTAATATGCTAAGTATTGAACTAAGATAGTCTTATTTTTATTTAGACGATCGATATTTGATGGTTGTTGTTTTGAGATTAAGACAATTTCAATCACTAAAACACAAGAATTAGATAACACAAATGAAAGAAGTATCAAGATGATGTAATGGATTTCCGAGTTAAGGTTTCAATTAATAATCCTCTTGTTGTCCGGTTTGATCAAGCCACGTTATTATCAATATTCCTATAAGACGATCACAAAGCTATTTTATCCTCCCTCTCGAGATGCATATATAAAATGTAGATTGAAATATCTATGCTAGCATCTCTACTCAACATAAGATACACAACTCCCAAATGCACAAAAGATCAAATGTCCTCACAAATATTCACAAACCTCTCGATTCATGCAAATATTCGTGTCAAGTACTCAAGATCTAATATTGAAACTCATCTCTCGAATTATGAATCAATATATCAAACATGTTAAATCATTGGCCAAGTGATAAACAAGAATAAGCTCAAAGTACTCAAATAGGCTTCAAGATAATAACTTAAACCAAGATTAAAACATCCAACAAGAGTTCATTAATCTACTTCCAAAACCCGGAAATCACAAGAGTTTAGCCACACATGATTAAACAACTTACACACAAAGTGTTCAAAGTCATTACAAATGAAACTAAAAGATTGAAACTAAAAGAGAAGCAAGAAAACTTAGGAACGTCGACAATCTCTCGATATATCTCTGTTCTTCAAGCTCCGATGCAACCCGATTGTCTCCTTGATGTCTTCTTCCAAGAGTTGACTCTTGTCTTAATGTAAGCTCCCCTTTCTTCACATCTATTAATGCTTCTGCGGTTGCCAAAAATGGACGCCCAAGTATAAGAGGGGTGTCACCATCCTCATTCATATCCAGCATTAGAAAATCCACGGGGAATATGAATTTATCGACTTTTATGAGCACATCTTCTAGTATCCCCATTGGATGTACGAGTGATCTATCCGCGAGTTGTAGGGTGACAGTGGATGGTCTCACTTCTACGAGTCCAAGCTTTCTGAGAACGGACAGCGGCATCAAATTGATACTAGATCCTAGATCACAAAGTATAGTGTCAAAGAAAATATCGCCTATTGTACAAGGAATAGTGAAACTCCCCGGATCTTCAGCTTTGCGGTATTTTCCTTTGTATGAGTGCACTACATTCTTAAAGTCGTCAGTTGACAATCCCATTCTCCGCCCATTTGTTCTTGTTGACATCGCTTCCCTAAAACCTTGCATAATTTGGCATATGTTTCATTGCTTTCGCAAAAAGGAACATTAATGTGCAATTTTTTAAACATGCCCACAAATTTAGCAAATTGATTATTCATATTAGTCTTGTGAAACAATCGGGAAAGGGAAGAGGAATATTATATTTCAAGCATTAAATTAGAGTTAGGATACGATTCACGTTTCTTGGCTCTTTTTGTTTATCTATTTGTTGCTTGGTTCCTCCTTTAACTTTCATATTGCCTTGAGCGTCGTTTTGTCATTTCCCAATTTGAATGGTAGGATCGGCAACACACACGACCTAGTCGTGCATTGATACAGTCGTGCGTGATTCTCGACGTCACACCAATATCGAGCATTTTCGGACTCTTCATTCTCTTTTCCACCCCACACATGTATAGCATTGCAATGTTCCTCGGGTTGACCTCCCGTGTTGCTTGGAAATTGACCCCTTTGATGTTGACTCCCCACAATTGCAGCCAATTGACCCATTTGAGTTTCAGCATTCTTTATTGAGCTTGTCACTTGTTGTTCTAACTTATCCATCCTAAGGTCTTGCTTATCGGCGGCTCCTCGTGTCATTCATGAAAGCATTAGATTGATTTATGAAGGAGGTGAGTGTATCTTCCAACGACGATTTGCCTCCTCCATTACCGCCTCCACTTGATGCATTGAATCCCGGCGGAGGTTGTAATACATTCTTTGTATTTGCATAGGAGAAATTTTCATGATTTCTCAACCTACGGATGGTAGTGCGTTGGTTTGAATTATTAGGAAATTGTTGAAATTCGATTGTTCACATAATTTACCTCTTCCATCGGATATAGAAGAGCTTCACTACCCGTGCTCGCACTGCCCTCGCCCTTCAGAATACACTCGGTTGAGTTGTCAAAGCCGCTACTTGTGCCGACAATGTTTTGATAGTGGTCCGAATCCGAGATTTCGGCTACTCGTTGTACATTCCATCTTTCAGGATGGCCATCGGTAACTGTTCATGGCCATTTCCTCAAGAAGATTTAAGGCATCTTGTGGAAACCTTGCCAACAATGCTCCTCCTCGTTGCGGCATCAACAAAGGCCCTCGTTTGCCCCATTAAACCATTGTAAAAGAAACATAATCATGATCCTCAGGAAAGCCGTGTTGTGGACATCTTCTTAACAAATCCCTAAATCTTTCCCAAGCCTCGCACAAAGGCTCGGAATCAAATTGTTGGAATTGAGTGATCTCACTTTTGAGCTGCAAAGTTTTGCTTGGTGGAAAGAATTTAAACAAAAACTTTTGGCTCAAATCGCCCCATGTGCTCACACTTCCTTGCGTCAAAGTACCCAACCAATTTCTCGCTTTATCCCGTAAAGAGAATGGGAATAGGCGCATTCTTATGGCGTCATCCGAGACTCCGTTCATTTTGATCGTATTGCATATTTGGATAAAATGCGCAAGGTGCGAAAGTTAGGATCTTGATTGCAAACCCCAAACCGATTCTCTTTGCACCATATTGATTAGTGCCGGTTTGAGTTCGAAGTTGTTGGCATTGATAGAATATGGGCAATACCACCGTAATTACGATTCGTTTGTGGTCGAAAGTAATCACGAATGGCTTGCTATTGAACGCAGTATCGGTAACTCGTTTCCACCATTGTTTGGCGGTATTGGTAACTCATTCAAATCCCCATTATCGGATTGTGTTGTCTTTCAAAATTGCCTAGTGGTAGCATCGATTCTCCTCGCGAAAGCCTCAACTTCCAGAGATGAGCGGTATTAAGTCCCCCGCCTGTAGAGCGCGTGTTCATGCACTACCCGGACCAAACTAGAAGAAACAAGTCAAATAATGTGGAATTCAAGTCACACTAAAACAAAATAAATAAAAAAAAATATGTCTAAATTAAGAATAATTCTATCTATCGCAATATTAACACCAAAAATTGTATTAGTCCCCGACAACGGCGCCAAAAACTTGTTCGCCTATATTTTTAGCTTCACCGCAAGTGTACGGTGTACGTTATCGAATAGGGTAGCAAGGTCGTATCCACGGAGACTAATAAATTAATATGCTAAGTATTGAACTAAGATAGTCTTATTTTTATTTAGACGATCGATATTTGATGGTTGTTGTTTTGAGATTAAGACAATTTCAATCACTAAAACACAAGAATTAGATAACACAAATGAAAGAAGTATTAAGATGATGTAATGGATTTTCGAGTTAAGGTTTCAATTAATAATCCTCTTGTTGTCCGGTTTAATCAAGCCACGTTATTATCAATATTCCTATAAGACGATCACAAAGCTATTTTATCCTCCCTCTCGAGATGCATATAAAATGTAGATTGAAATATCTATGCTAGCATCTCTACTCAACATAAGATACACAACTCCCAAATGCACAAAAGATCAAATGTCCTCACAAATATTCACAAACCTCTCGATTCATGCAAATATTCGTGTCAAGTACTCAAGATCTAATATTGAAACTCATCTCTCGAATTATGAATCAATATATCAAACATGTTAAATCATTGGCCAAGTGATAAAACAAGAATAAGCTCAAAGTACTCAAATAGGCTTCAAGATAATAACTTAAACCAAGATTAAAACATCCAACAAGAGTTCATTAATCTACTTCCAAAACCCGGAAATCACAAGAGTTTAGCCACACATGATTAAACAACTTACACACAAAGTGTTCAAAGTGATTACAAATGAAACTACAAGATTGAAACTAAAAAGAGAAGCAAGAAAACTTAGGAACGCCGACAATCTCTCGATATATCTCCGTTCTTCAAGCTCCGATGCAACCCGATTGTCTCCTTGATGTCTCCTTCCAAGAGTTGATTCTTGTCTTGTGTTGTAGATCCCAAAAATGCCATAATATCCTTGTGTGCCCCCAAAAGCCTTTTTATACTTCCCATCATGTTTAGGGCTTAATCTTTGCAGATTATGGGATTCAAATACAGACGCACGGGTGGTGCGCCCACGCACGGGGTTACCCGTGCGCCACCCTACCGGAATACCCCAACTCTCGTAGGGCGCACGGGTGGTGCGTCGAGCACGGCCTACCCGTGCGCCACTCGGTGAAATAATCGACTCTTTGTAGGCGCACGGGTGGTGCGCCCATGCACGGGCTACCCGTGCGCCATGTGCAGCCTCAATTATCCTTATACGATGGTGCACGGGTGGTGTCTTGAGGCACGCCCAACCCGTGTGCCCCCTGTCTTTTCCGTGAACGCTCAACTTTCGCTCTTTTAGGCTTCACTTTTCGTATATCCACTCAATTCTCCGTGTTTCCACTTTGCTTTCCTCATATTCTTATTCAATTAGCTTCAAATATCATGAAATTCCTACAAATTAAGCAAAGTGTAATATCTTTTCCACAAGGAGTGAATATGTAACATTTAACGCGAGTATATGCATGTTTACTTATCATTATAGCTCGAAATACACCTCAAAATACATGCAAAACTCACGCCTATCAGTGTAGTGGTTTGTGCTCTCTCTTGCATGCCTGTGGTCGCCTGCTCGATCCCTCACTAATCAAAGTTTTTTTTTAAACCTAAGAGCATGGCAGAATCAGAGAATCAGTTTCATTTCAGTGGCTGATTGTTTGTGGCGAAAAAGATGGGATCTTCCAACGAAAAAATAGGATAAAGGAGATGTGTGACTTGATGAAAAAGCAATTAGAAAATATAAAGGGCCCCCTTTTCGTTTCGCACCAGACCCCTTAAATTATAGAAACGGCCCAATTGCATTAATAAGACTTTTAGGTGTATTTTTAGTGGACAAGTTTTCTCCTACCTTGCTGAACTTTCTAGCAAAACAATCAAAATCGGTTTCAAAGATTACTTTGCAGTGGCTAGCTGTTAGGAAATTTATTGTTTAGATTATGATGAATGCCATGTAAAACTTAGAATAGGAAGTTGGCACCCCATTTTTTGTTGTAATAAATAGGCTGGTCAAATCGAGTTAAGTCATTATGCCCAAACATGCAAGAAGACAAACGGAGACTAGAAGGAAGACTCATTGCAAGACAGTAAGTATGGCAAAGAAGAGTAGACGGAACTCTCTTGAAGAAGCAAATCGAGATGCGGTGAGTGGAGTATCGGTCAAGTCAACTCAAGAAAAGCAAGTCTCAAGTTGAAGTGAGGAAGAGTCATCCATGATTGGAAGTCGACTCTAAGTCACCCGGGGGAAAGCAAGGAAATGCGATCAAGTCGAGATAATCGAAAAAGATCCATTGCACGTAAATCAAGAGAATTACCTAAACAAGTAATATCTCCATACTACCTTTCTCAAGTGCTCGAGTCCCGAGAAGCGTGCAAAAGGAATAAACCAATGGGAAGCACTACACCGTGTCGAACTCGAAAAGATGAAGAACAATTCATACGAGGAAATGACAATTCCAAGGATGCAAACAAGACAAGCCAACGACCACAAGTGACTTTCAAAAATAAGCCTATCTCTTCAATGGGCGATTTTTGAAAGATCACTATAAAAGGCCGAGGAAATCACTCGAGAGAGCAGTAACGGACGAGAACCACAAACGTTCAAGCAATTATTAGAACTAAACCTGAAATATTCTCAATCCTCAAGCCTACACTACGAAGAACATCAATCCAACACTCACCTGTGAAGGAAAGATAACTTCAATCGGTTGAAGAGGAAAATCTTTGAAAAATCAAGGGGTCTACATTCCACTAAGGATTGTAGGAAGGTTCAAGGTCGAACCAAGTCTTGAGCTTTTGGAGGCTTCGTGATCAAATCCAAAGAGCTTGAGCAAGTGAGTCAGTAGTAGCAAGGCAGTTTGCTCTGTGAAAGAAGCCGAGTCGTCACGAGAAGTGAGTGATCAAGGCATCTCCAGACTCAGTCCCAAAGGATCAAGTCATTTGTGTGATCAAGACTTGTATCTAGATCGCTACCACTTTGTATCTTGATCAATACCTAGTGGATTCCTCTAGGAGTTGGAGAAGAGATGAGTAGAAGAATTACCCCATCTTGAACCTCTATAAAAATCTCATTGTGTCATTTACATTTCAAAGACTTTAATTCTTGCATCATATTTGTTTATTTCTGCTGACATATTTGCTATCCATAAGATAATCTCTAAGTACTAAATGAAGCTCTAAATCTCTACTTAAGCAATCTTAAGGGTGTTAAGTCTTCCGCCGAAAACAAACCACATTTGAGTTAATTTAGACTTAACGGTGAGTTATTCCATCAACTCGGTTGAGTGTGTTGAAAGACTAACTCTCTTGATCAACTAAATTGATTTGTCCACCAAGGACACAAATTTGTGTAGTATCAACTCTGAATTTTAAAAGGACTAAATCAAAAATTTGGTAAGGTTTATTCAACCTCCCCCCCTTCTAAACCTTACACTTACACCCCTTGGGACCTACAAGTGGTATCAGAGCGGTTGGTTCATTGAGCCTTCCGCACTGGTTACTGAACTAGATCTCCAAACTTTTCAAAGTCTGCTTTAGTACTTAAACTCTCAAAACTCTTTTTATCATTAAAATCTATTATCATGGAAGCAAATTTGACACGCATCCCTATGTTCACTATTGAAGAATTTGATGATTGGAAAATTCGTATGCAGGCTCATCTATCAGCATTACATGATGAAATGTGGATAGTGATAGAGGATGGGCCACTGCAAATCTTAAAGGTGAACACAACTGTAAGAAGAGCTGCAGCTGAAGGTGAGGAGGATGTTGCTCCCAGACAAGCCATGGTTGAAAAACCAAGAACTGAATGGACAAATGATGACAGAAAAAGATACAACCTGGACAATGTAGCCAAGGACATCCTTTACAAAACCTTGGATAAAGCCATGTTCAATAAAGTCAAATCATGCAAAACGGCTAAAGAAATCGAAACAAGCTAACATTGATTTGTGAAGGCTCGGAGCAAATCAAAGAAAACAAATTATCAATGGCCGTACTAAATTTGAGAACTTCAAAATGATCTCGGGAGAAAACCTGGATCAACTGGATGCTCGGTTCACGTAAATCACCAACGAGCTATCTCGACTTGGAAAGGAATATACACGAGAAGAAATGTGTATGAAGATCTAAAAAGTCTTCACCTGAATGGGAAATGAAGGTCGTGGCACTGAGACATTCCATGGACCTATCAAAGACATCCAACCATGAACTATTCTCGGACCTCAAAGCCTACGAGTTTAAGCCGAGAAGAAAAGACCGAGGAAGAGACAATTTGTACCCAAAACAATGCTCTAATTGTTAAAGATGGGAAGAGAGCGAGGTCAAAGAAGCCATTGATCCGAAGAAATAGCCACGATGGTTAAAAGATTCAACAAGTTCTTCAATAAGAACTACAAGAGAGGCAAGGCGAATCTTCCGAAGACACTCGGCTCCTCCAAATCAAGGGAAGATAGGCCAACTAAGAGAACGAGATCATCAAAAAGTTGAATATCAAAGGGCTGAAAATCCAAGAATGGAAAGAGTGATCAAAAAGGTGAATATCTATCTTTGAACCGTAGACAACCAGGTCACTATGCCATTGATTGTCCATATCCTCGTAGTCAACAAATACAGGAATGAAGAAGAAAGAAAGGTCTTGAGAGAAAGAAGAAAAAGAAAAGAAAAAAGGCAATGTTGGTGCAGAGACTATTTAAAAAACAAGTCAAGAGAGACAGTGATTGAGAGCAGTGGTGGCGACTACTCAAGTGACTACGAAGAAGAAGCCTTCATCCTGTTTGATGGCCAAGGAACAAGATCAACCCGACCAAGAAGATGAGGTACACTCTAACTCATCAAACTCGGATTCTAGTGATAGTGATTGTGACACACACCTCATCACCCACTAATCTTTATGATTCATTAGGCAAAATGATGAAAGATTTTGAACACATTAAATCCTCACACACACTACTAAATGAGGAAAACAACCTACTCAAGAGAGCAAAACTCAAAGTGACTAAGGAGCCGAGTACTCTAAGTCAAATAGTGATGAGAATGAAAGTTTAAAAAGGTCGAAAATGCTAAGTTAATAGCGAGAAATAGTTGCCATAGAAAAGAGGGAGAATGACCTCAAAAATGTTATTGCCTCATTCACTAAGGCATCTAAATCATTAGATGATCTTATTATGAGTCAAAGAGAATGTGGAGACAAGACAGGGCTTAGGATTTAATTCTCTCTTGCTATGTCAAACTCCAAAAGTAATTTTGGAAAAAGGATCTTCAAGCAATGAAGAGTCTAAAAATCCAAAACTCTAAATGTTGCACACACATTCACTCCAAAGCACAATTACAAGCAAACCGCCTTGGTTATAAAGGAAAAGGAAAACAATGAGTTGAGTGTCTTTGAAAGGACATCCGAGAAAAGATTGACCAAGTTCCTCGGCAAACTCCAAACGAGAAAATACTGTAAAGAAGAAGCGGAGCTACCAAAACCCCAGAAAATCTATAAAAGAAATACATATGATGGGAATGGTAGAAAATATCCAAGCCAAGTGATTGGAATAATGTGAACTATCAAAGATAGACTTATGGAATATAAGCCCAAATGGCAAAGGCCTAGAACTCAAGAAAGGCCATTCCAAAAGTATAAAAGCTTTCATCAAAGACACATATGCACCTAGGCACTACATTCAAAGACACCACAATTACCCAAAAGCGATTGCCAAAACACACATGCATGGCATACTGAGACAAAAGAGACAGGTTGTATGAACCTAGAATCCCCAAGCAATTTGCCAAGATTAATTATGATTATGGCGATTGATGGCAACCCCTTAGAGTCAAATCATTTGGCTATAAGTTGGTTGGATCATCTTACAATTCTAACCCTCGGGACCCAGGACAAGTATGGGTACCTAAAACTTAATTTCCTTGATTGCGAGGTTCAAGGAGCAGTGAGTGCCAAGGAACCTGGTATATGGATAGTGGTTGTTCCGGACATATGACAGAAACAAGAAAAATTTGTCAAAATTCAAGGAAGTAAAAGGAGCAAAAGTCATATTTGGAGGAAATGAAGCTCGAGGTGAAATAAGAGGCATTGGATCCATCAAGAGGAACGGATTAGAAATCAGAGATGTTGCATATGTCGAAGGACTCAACTTCAACTTACTAAGCATTAGCCAACTCTGTGACAAGGACTATAATGTTGGATTCAACATGGGTATATGCCAAATCAAGGATCTTTGAATCGAATGAAGTTGTGTTGCAAGGATGCGAGACAAAAGAACATGTATGTAGTAGATTGGTCAACCGCTACACACATCACTGTTTATTAGCAAAGAGCACAAATTGAATCAAGTTGGTTGTGGCACAAAAAGCCGAGTCACTGAATTTCAAAACGATTAACAAGCTTGCAAGAAGTAATCTTGTGGAAGGGCTTCCAGACTCAGTATACAAGAAGGAGAATATATGTGATGCATGTCGAAGGGAAAACAAATCAAATCTTCATTCAAAGAAAAGACATGTCCATCTTCAACAAGAATATTGCATCTGCTACATATGGATCTATTTGGTGATGGGGAAGCCAAAGATAAGTGGAAAGAAATACACCTTGGTGGTAGTAGATGACTACTCAAGATATACATGGACAATATTCATGTGTAAGAAGAAAGAAACTCTACTGAGAAACTACCACAATCGATGAAGAGGATTCAAAATGAGAAGAGCCAAACCATTATCAAAACAAGATCGTAGCGGAAGGAACCGAGTTTGTCAACGGAATAATAACTCAAGATTGTATTGAAAATGGTATTGGTCATGAACTATCAACAAGCAATGACTCCACGTGAGAATGGAGTTGCGAGAAAGAAGGAACAGAACTCTCAAAAAGAAGCGGCAAGGACCATGTTAGTCAAGCGGGGTTACCAAAAAGATTTTGGGTCAAGCAATCAACACGACTTGCTACACTCAAAACAGATGTATGATAAAAGACGGTGACAAAGACACCCTATGAGATTTGGTGGAAGAAAACCAAATGTTGCGTATTTTAGAATATTTGGATGTAAATGCTTCATCCACAACAATGGCAAAGATAACCTAAAGGCCTTCGATGCTAAAGTGATGAAGGTATCTTCTTGGGATACTCATTTGAAAGCAAAGCCTCTGAGTACTCAACAAAAGGACTATGGTTGCGGAAGAATCCATTCATGTGGTATTCGATGAGCCAAATGTAAATGGAGAAGACATTGAAGAGTCACCGATAATTTGAATCATCCAACCATACGAGAAGAATCCTATCTTGTCAAGTCAAGCCGAAATTATAAACTCGAGGAAAGAAGATGAGATAGTGAATCTCAAAAACAATTTGGAAAATTTGCGGCTAAGTGACTACGAGAGAGTCGATCAAAGCAAAGACAATCGCTAGACGATTGAATCCGGCCGACTTACTTCAACTCGATGTAAGATGGCCGAGAGACCATCCACGAGAACTTGTCATTGGAGATATAAGAGAAGGTGTCAAAACAAGATCCAGAACTCAACAAGAAGCTATGTTCACATGCTTCATCTCGCAAATAGAGCCCAAAGATGTATTACAAGCATTGGATGACACACATTGGATTCAAGCTATGCAAGAAGAGCTGAATCAGTTTGAAAGAAATAAAGTATGGGAATTAGTTCAAAGACCCACACATCAAAATGTTATTGGTACTAAATGGGTGTTCAGAAACAAGATGAACGAGGAAGGTTCTGTGGTAAGAAACAAAGCAAGACTAGTAGCCTAAGGATATTGCCAAGAAGAATGAATAGATTTTGATGAAACATTTGCTCCTGTAGCAAGATTGGAAGTTATAAGGATGTTTCTTGCCTATGCTGCTCACAAGAATTTCATTGTATATCAGATGGATGTAAAAAGTGCATTCCTAAATGGTCTATTGGAAGAAGAAGTGTATGTTGAACAACCTCCAGGATTTGAGCACAAGACTCTTGGAGATAAGTTATACAAACTCAAGAAAGCTCTGTATGGATTGAAACAGGCACCCAGAGCATGGTATGATACTTTGTCACAATTCCTAATCGAAAATGGATTCACAAAAGGAAAAGTAGATAGAACACTTTTGTAATTCAAGACAAAAAGAGTATCTTGCTTGTTCAAATATATGTGGATGACATTATTTTTGGATCCACAAACAAAGAGCTATGTGAAAAATTTTCAAACCTCATGCAAAGTAAATTGGAAATGAGCATGATGGGAGAGCTAACATTCTTCCTTGGACTCCAAGTGAAACAAATGAAGGATGGAACCTTCATAAGTCAAACAAAATACACCAGAGACTTAATGAAGAAATTTGGTATGGAGGAGAAGTCTTCGTGAAAATACCATTGAATACATCATCAAAATGGACATGGATGCAGATGGCAAGCACGTAGATCAAACAAGATCTGAGCACTTATTGGATCATTGATCTATCTTACAAAGAAGCGAGCGGACATCACCTTTGTTGTAGGTGTATGTGCAAGATTTCAATCTGCTCCAAAATAGAGCCATATGACAATGAAGCTAAGAGAATATTGAGATACTTGAAAGGAAGCCAAGAAGTTGGCTTATGGTATCCAAAGGAAGGTGGATTCAAGCTAATTGGCTATTCGGACTCGACTATCTTTGGATGCGAGTGGGACAGAAAAGCACCTCGGGCACATGTCAAATGCTAGGAAACAGTGATTTCTGGTTTAGCAAGAAGCAAAATTCAATAGCCACCTCTACTGGTGACAGAATACATACAGGCTGGGCAGTGTTGTGCCCAAGTCTATGGATGAGACAAAGCGGGTGAGAGACTATGAAGTTGAGGAAAAAGAAATTCCAATCATGTGTGATAACACAAGTGCAATTGCAATTACTCAAAATCTCGTGTTGCACTCAAGAACAAAGCATATCGATGTCGGATATCACTTCATAAGAGATCATGTTGAAAAGAAGGACATCATCTTGGAATATATCTCAACCGATAAACAATTGGTGACATCTTCACAAAACCATTATGTGAGTCAAGATTTGAAGAACTCAAGCATGAGTTAGGGTTAATTGAGAGTGACACTCGAGAAGAATCAAAAGAAAAGAAATGGAACACAAAAAGGAAAAAGAGTGAACTAACAAATCACTAAGTAAATTAGCCGTATCGGAAAGACAACTATACCAAGTCGGTGACGGTTTGAGTCATAAAGAGGATGTGAGAAGAAGAGCTAAACCCGGTGAGGGCAAAAGTCAATCATTTATGAGCAAAGTGACAAAAACGCAATCGTTTTTACTAAGCGGGAATGTTTTTAAAAATGACGTCAAAGATAATTATGGCGTGTCTGAGCAAAAGTCGCACACCAAGCTTATGATTGGATATAAATCTTTGCCGCATTAAATACGAAACATTAAATGCTAAATCGGCGTGCAAAATCTAAGCCGTTGATTTCGATCACATTTCAAAACCACCCGCACGTCCTTTCATAAACCATACTTAAACCATTTTCGTCCGTTTCTCTCACACACTACCAAAACTGTTCATTTCTCTCTCTCTCTCGAATAAAGGCAAAAATTTTCTCAAAACCCTATCTATCTTCAAATCAATCTCTAAGTTTTCTTGGTAAAATCTGAAGGATGGCACCAACCTATGATTTTGTCAAGTTAGGAAAACAAATCCACACCGGGTCTCTTTGTGGATTTCGATGGCATGGTGAAACAGGGGTCCGATGACACCTAGTGAAGAAAATTGTTGAGAAATTGGAAACGCCAGGCTAAAATCGCTTTCGATCTTTGGAATATCCGATGACCTATGTGGAGGAGGTCGCACGATTCTACGTGAATGCTTTGAAATTCACGATGAAGGGATAAAGTCATCTGTTCACGGAAAGCGGCTCACCATCTCGCCAAGGATTGGGTGAACATCGCTCACTACCAACGGAAAGAGCATCGAAATTAACGGTTGATGTAAACCTGGCCGCTTGGAATGAAATAGCCAAACCCGACTATCTTGATAAAATAGTCTACACAAAGCAAACAAGAGGTCCTTTGAAGGAGGATTATCACAAGTGTTGGACATAGTTGCCAAATGTATTGACATCAAATTTGGCGGCTTTGACCAAATCAAAAGCAAAGTTGATCGTGATGGCGGCGATCATTGAAGAAAGGAAAATAAACTGGGTTGGGTTTGTCTCAAGCAGACTATGCCGAATGTAGGGAACAAATCCTTCAAGGAAGATGGCACATTTGGAGGATCCCTAGGATATGGCCACGGTGATTGGCCGGTGATGGAGGTGAAAGAGTCCCTCTTAGACATGGAAAGGCGTTCCATGTAAACAAGAGGATGTTCGAGATCAAACCTCCATGGCGCAGAAGAGAGCCTACGCCAAGAGAGCGACACGAGTGAGGGGGAATCAAGCGACCCTCGAAGATACAAATTTTCCTCTCCACCAAAGAAGAAAGCGCCCCTGCGGTGCTAAGAAGATCTTTGCTCTGCAAAGAAAGAAAGTCAAAACCGCTCCCGCCCCTGCAGCCAGCGAGTCACCGCCCCTGCGGCCGTGTCTCGCCCGGCCAGGCAGCGGTCGAGAAGGACTCCCAACTACCTTCTCGATCATCAAAAGAGGAGATCGATAAGCCAAGACGGCCGGCTCCTCGAGAAGAAGACACAAAGACGGCCCCCGCCCAAGACTCGAAGAAACTCTCTCTCGAACTTAAGTCCCTGGTACAAACTAGGAGACGAAGAAGAATCATCAAGCACTCGAGCTTGAGAAACCATTTGAGTGCCCACTCGGTGGAACAAATACGGCGCTGAAGCAAAAGAGAGTCCCCAGGATGTAATTGATGAAAATGACTAAGTCTCTTTGAAGCGCGATCAGAGGCAAATGAAGAAATAGCTGTAGTCCACGCAAGTGAGACACAAGAAGAAGGCGATAGAGCGATAGTGATGTGATGATCCTATCCCCACCTTACCCGGACATCCAAAATCATCTGCGTGAGTGGAGGAAATGGAAATTGAGTAAATCCAGGGAACAGTTCCAACGGCCCGAATTTATAGAAGAAGAAGAAGGCTCGTTGAACTTCCTTGATCGACCTCTGTGATCCGGCTCTGGATGAAGACAACTACACGATATCTTGCAGATCTTCAAGGACAAGGAGAATGAAAGACAGGCGAGAGGAAGGTGAGGCACGTGAGAAGGCCAGATCTCCGCCTATCTCCACCACAGAGAACACACACATCCTCTCCTTGATGTCTTATCTCGATGATGAGGATCACGGACTCTTGGGCCGCCACGAAAAAAGTTGCAAATGCGATGAAGCATTGCATGAATCAGAATTCTTCATGAGAAGAGCATGATGGAGGGACCAGGAGAGTCCTCCGTAACACAAACCGAAATTGATCCAATGGGAGTGGTTCAAACAAATCGCCACCGTTGTTCCGCCACCACTTTGACTCACTCGGAAGAAGGAATTAAGGAAATGGCGATGGCGGGTTAGTGGGGACCCTGAGTTGAGCCAACCCCTAACGAAGGTGTCTTACCACCTTCCGCCCGGTGAACACTCGAGAAAAGCAGTAGGGAGTTTGGAGACGAGTGACCCCATTCCAAGTCACTCGGGTGCGCCCGAGGGGGAAACTTCGTCCCCCGCAGCAAGGTCGGAGAATCTTTGCAGATGACTCCACAACAAATCCAGGAGGCGGCGTGGAGAAAGTACAAACACCAAACGAACAAAGCAAGTTGCCATCAACGGCTCGTGATTGAGACGTCTCACCGAGGTGCCAAAGCGCCGAAGGCTTATGACGCTGCTGCTGCGGGCAATCGAGGCACGAGGAAGGAACAACCACGGGAGTTAACACTGGCGATGAAAGTGCAATCCATGGGGTTGAGACTCCAATGGATGCCACCACGAAAGACCCTAAGACATGGACACCTGTCGAAAGGGACGTCAAGGCCTCGTTGCGGTCGAGCTCGGGCAGGAGGTAATGAAGGCCAATGGGAGGTTGAGACTTCCGGGGTAAAGAATCAAGTAGAGAACATCCCTCCGCTATCATTGACCCATCCGAAAAAGGAGATAAGCGCGCTTCATGATTCCCAGGATAATCCTAATGTAACCTTTCGGGATCGGAAAGCGACGAAGAAGCCGAGTCATCCCCGTGATGCATCCAAAAGACTCACCGGTGCGGATGTTCCCAAAGACGAGCAAGTCTCGATCTCAAGACTACTCATCAAACTTTCAATTTTGATGATGAGCCCAATGGAAATCTCATCATCGTCCGATGACGCTTACGATAAGGCCGAGGACCACTCAACTCAATTGGAGAAACCATTTGAGACCAACGGTTTGTTGAAACAGTGAGGCTCGGCAAAAGTGGGTTCACTTCACTAAAGACCCCGGTTGAAACAGAGTCCACGCACAAGCTCCTCAAGTGCAGCAGGTTCGACTCCAAAAGGAACTTCACGTGCACCTCTCATCATTGAACAAATCCAAGTTGGCCGTGATGATTCCTTTGTAGAATCATTTCCTTTCTCCTTGGAGGTACCCGACCTCCATGAAGAGTCGAGAACGAGCTCGCACGCTTCCACTGCACCACCTCTGTCATCTCATCAGTACCATCGTTCGGTGACTATGACTTTAACGGCTGCGTGGCCATCACCGCATCGGAAGAAACAATCAAGTTCGGGAGGTGTTCAAAGTATTATTTTGAGATTGAACGGATGGAGAGGCACCAGGCCTCTATGGACATGCGATCGGACAACAGAGATGCCAATCTAAGCTGCCGACTTGAGAGGCATAATGATCGGAGATCGGGGAATGGTGGCAACAACAAAGAAACAATGCGTGTGGAACAAGTTAGATACTTCAGGACATTGTTCAACAAGCGGCTTGTATGGAGAGCCGAGAATGCTTTGATGCAAAACGAAATTGAGAGAACACATTGAGCACATGCATGAAGCTCACACCGCCAAGATAAAGCTTGCTGCGTGAGCAAAATAAGAGTGATCTCCAGGCTCCGGAAGCAAATATGGATTAAAATTCAGCCTTCTCATGGCTGAAATGAAGCTAATCTCAAGAGAGTCCAACGCTACTCGCTCTGAATTCCGTGCCGCATACTCTGCAGCAGACTCGAGATAGAACTCGACTATCAGCAGGCTCGACTTCCTGCTTGCCAGTATGTTTCCAGGCGTTCCTCTCTCTTTTGATGATGCCAAAAAGGGGAAGAGGAATACCTTAAAGCCACGAGAAGAGATCCGAAGTCGAAAACAGAGGATCACAAGGGAAAGAAAAATTTGAGGAAGCGTTGAAACAAAAGAAAGGAAAGTCTGTTGAGGGGGAAGGATCGAAAGATGTGACCTTGATGTAGGTCCCAAGGGGTGTAAGTGTAAGGTTTAGAAGGGGGGGTTGAATAAACCTTACCAAATTTTCGATTTAGTCCTTTTAAATATACATAGTTGATTCTACACATTTGTGTCCTTGATGGACAATCGATTTAGTCAATCAAGAGAGTTAGTCTCTCAACGACTCAACCGAACATTAATGGAATAACTCATTTGTTGATTCTAAATTAACTCAACTCGTGGTTTTGTTTTTGTGGAAGACTTAACACCCTTAAGTTTGATTAAGCAAGAGTTTAGTGCTAGGTTTAGTACTAGTATTATCAAGTGGATAGCAAATTTATCAGCAGATATAAGCAGTTAAAAATGCAGGAATTAAAGTGCTGAAATGTAAATGACACAACTCCTGGAGGAATTAATGAGCTATGATGGGGATCCATTTTTTACAAAAATAATCACAACCAATACCTTGGATCCCTCAACATATCCAGACTTTGTACTCACTGGGGATTTAGTGAGATACAAAGGGAGGTTAGCAGTGGGGAAGGATGATAATCTCAGAAATTTGATTCTAACTGCTATGCATTCTTCCTCCTATGGTGGACACTTAGGAATTCAAGGAACCTATATGAGGATGAAAAGGGTGTTTTATTGGCCAAATATGAAGGCAGATGTGATTTCTTTGGTACACTCTTGTGATGTTTGTAAAAGGAGCAATTCAGATCATTGTCCTTATCCAGGGTTACTACAACCATTATCCATTCCTGAAGGGGCTTTGTCACATATCTCAATGGATTTTGTGGAGGGGTTACCTAAATTTGGAGGAAAGGATGTGATTTTAGTAATTGTTGACAGGTTCACTAAATATGGACACTTTCTGGCTTTATCCCACCCATTTACTGCTCAGTCTATTGCTAAATTATTCCTAGATCACATTTACAAACTTCATGGCCTACCAGTTTGTATCATCTTAGACAAAGACAAGATTTTTACAAGCTTTTTTTGGAAAGAGTTGTTCAAACTCATGGGTGTTAATTTGGCTATGTCATTAGCCTACCATCTAAAACTGATGGTCAGACTGAAAGGTTAAACCAGTGCTTGGAGAATTATCTCCGTTGCATGGTCCATGATTCCCCTAAACAATGGCTGAAATAGTTATCATTGGCTGAATATTGGTACAATACTAATTACCATTCCTCTCTCAAACTAACTCCTTTTCAGGCTCTATATGGCTACCCACCGCCTATGCTTTCACTAGATCCTTATGTTGACTCACAGAATACTGAGGCTAAGGATTGGGTGCACCAGAGAAAACATATGATAAGAGATTTGAAGGAAAACCTCCAACAAGCTCAAAACCGTATGAAGGTTTTTGCAAATAAGTTCTGGAGTGAAAGAAAATTCGAGGTAGGGGATGAAGTTTACCTAAAGCTGCAACCTTTCCGCCAGAACTCTGTCCAACTCCGAAAAAATATGAAGCTTGCGCCCAAATATTATGGCCCCTACAAAATTTTAGAAAAAATTGGTGAGGTTACTTATAAACTTGCTTTACAGATGATTCTCGCATACATCCGATTTTTCACGTGTCTCATCAAGAAGAAGCTAGGTGAGCAAAGATATCCCTTCAAGAGCTTACCTATGAGATCTTGAAGGTGTCCTTAAAATTGAACCCCTGGAGGTGCTGGATCGAAGAGTGGTGAAGCACGGGAATAAGGATGTGCAACAGATCTTGGTCAAGTGGGTGGATTTCGAACTGGAACAAATCAACCTGGAAAGATGTCAAGCTTATGATTGAAGGTTTCCACATTTTGATCCTTGGGGACAAGGATCTGTTCCCCAAGGGGTCATTGTTGTGAACACCATTAAGTTGGGTTTTGCAGAAGAGATAGGAAGCAAAGGTTATTTGGAGAAGGAAGATGAAGTTGGAGAAGAGTTGGGAAAAAAGCTGGAGGAAGAAGCTAAAGTGGAGGAGAATTGGGAAAAAGCTGGTCTGCGATATTTTGTCTGAAGAAGGGAAACATGCCAAGTGGATGAATATTAACTGTTGATAGGGAAATGAGATTTATCTAGAGCGTACACTTATCTTAATTTTATTAGCTTTCAGTTTATATTTTATTTTGAATTATTTGGCTCAAGTGGTCCCAAGTGGTCCCAAGTGGTCCCAAGTTAAAGGATGCAGAGAACGTAATGAAGTTTTTATCAGAGTTTGTTATGAAAATCATCTTCTTCCTCCTATTCTATTCTCCCTAATATTCTTCCGATTCATTACTTACAGTCTCAAATACAGAAATTATACAAATTACAAGAAAACATAATAAATATACATCAGTCCACAACACTCTCTCTCTGTTCTCCCGCCTTGAAGATGATCCCATTTCTTATTAACCAGATATTCCATACTATACATACCCATAAGGCTTTCCAAACTTCTCTTCTCTCTTTATTTTTAACCATTTCCAGGTGCTGTAAAAGATGTTCTAATGGATTTTTGTGTCAAACATAAGAGAAACCAAACCATTCATAACAGTGTGCCCAAATGTAATGTGAATTTTTACACTAAAAACAAAGGTGGGACACAGTTTCTTGACCCGTTTGACAGAAAACACACGTGGTACTTACATTAACCGAAAGAATCCCATGTCTCATGAGGTTCATTCTAACTGGTATTCTCCCTTGCATCAATTTCCATCCGAATGCAGCAACTTTGCATGGCATAATCTTTCCCCATATTGCGTTCAATTTTTCGTTTGCTATTTCTTGTTTATTTCTGCATCTCCGATCGGCTTTGCAGCTTGTCTTGTATTGTATTTTCCTTTCTTACCGCAATCCAAATCCAATTATCATTTTCATTAGCTTTAAAATTGACACTATATTACTTTTATGTAATGAATGATGAATGTTGAATGTGATGAAATATTGGTCTGCTTGGCAGATTAATTATGAATATTGGCCTGTTTCATTATTAACTTCTGATTGATTTTGGCAGAATTATGAATATTGTCTGCTTCATTACTAATGTCTGATTCATTTTGGCTGAATGATGAATATTGGAACTTTGTGCATTACTAGTTATGGTGAATATAGTTAGCAGTTTAATGAGTTATTAGTTCCATTGCCTGTATCAAATCTGTTATAATGAGTCATTAGCTCTAGCACTTGGTACAAACCACAACAATAAAATAACTCAGTAATAGATGGATTCATGGATACGCACTAACGACCCACTTGTTACAATTCAAAATAGATTTTCTGCTTACAAGGTCGTGAAAGACGTACACTTGAGATATGACCCCTCCAAATTAGAATTAAAACAACACGACAAGATGACATGACACGAAAAAGTGAAAACAGATACCAACATAAATAACTAAAACTAACAAGACCAAAGACACGACACAACGAAGGTAGTAGAACTAAGATCGAACTACATCAAACCAAAAATTGACTCGATGACAAGACAAACTGTTAGGAATTTTATTGTTTAGATTTTGATGAATGCCATGTAAAACTTAGAATAGAAAGTTAGCTCCCCAATTCTTGCTTTGAAATGTATTGTAACAATTAGAGCTGGCCAAGCCGAGTTAAGTCAAAGAACGCTCCAACTTGCAAGAAGACAATCAAGGCTTGAAGGAAAACTCGTGAGACATTTGAGTACAACAAAGAAGAAGTGACAGAACTCGATGAAGAAGCGGTGAGATGCGGTGAGTGGAACATCAGTCAAGTCAACTCAAGAGAAGCCAAGTCTCAAGTCAAGTGACAAGAGTCATCCATGATTGGAAGTCGACTCTAAGTCACACGGGGAAAGCGAGGAAATGCAGTCAAGTCGAGATAATCTGAAAAAGAACCGTTATTTAAATCAAGAGATTTACTTAAACAAGTAATATCTCCATACCACCTTTCTTGGAGTGCTCAGTCCCGAAGCGTGCAAAGAAATGAACCAATGGGAAGCACTACACCGTGTCGAACTCGAAAAGGTGATAAAACATTTCATACGAGGAAATGGCAATTCCAAGAAGTGCAAACCAACGATCGCAAAGTGATTTTCAAAATGAGCCTATCTCTTCAACGGGCAAATTTTTGAAAGTTCACTATAAAAGGCCGAGGAGTTTGATTGAGAAGATGTGATGATGCGTGGATGACACACACGTAAGATATACAAGCTTATCAAAATTGAAATATTCTCAATCCTCAAGCCTACATCTCGAAGAACATCAATCCAACACTTACCTGTGAAGGAAAGAGAACTTCAATCGTTGAAGAGGAAACTATCGAAAACAAGGGGTCTACATTCCAAGAAGGATTGTAGAAAGGTTCAAGGTGAACCAAGTCTTAAGCGTTTGGAGGGCTTCGTGATCAAATCCAAAGTGCTTGAGCAAGTGAGTCAGAGTAGCAAGGCAACCGCCTGTGAAGAAGCCGAGTCGCACGAGAAGCCGGTGAGTGATCAAGGCGTCTCGGATCGAGTCCCAAAGGATCAAGTCATTTGTTGTGATCAAGACTTGTATCTCGGATTTACCACTTTGTAAACCGATCATTACTTAGTGGATTCCTCCAGGAGTTGGAGAAGAGAGGAGTAGAAGAATTACCCCATCTTCGAACCTCTATAAAAACTTTATTGTGTCATTTACTTTACAAACATTTAAATATCCGCACTTTTAATTGCTTATATCTCACGATAAATTTGCTATCCATCCGATAATCTATAAGTACTAAATCAAGTGTAAAACCGCTTAAACAAACTTAAGGGTGTTAAGTCTTCCAGTAAAAAACAAAACCACAAATTGAGTCAAATTATAGCCAATACCGTGAGTTACTCTACTAAATACTCAAATTTGAAATCTGTTAAGAGATTGACTCTCTTGAGTGACTAATTTGATCGTCCATCAAGGACACATTTGTGTAGAACTCTCAGAGATTTAAAAGGCCTAAATCGAAAATTTGGTAAGGTTTATTCAACCCCCTTCTAAACCTTACACTTACACCCTTGGGACCTACAAGTGGTATCGGAGCGGTTGGTTCATTGAACCCTCCGCACCGGTTCTTGAACTAGATCTCCAAACCTTTCAAAAGTCCGCTTTAGTACTTAAACTTTCAAAACTCTTTTCTATCATTAAAAGTTATCATCATGGAAGCAAATCTAACACGCATTCCTATGTTCACTATTGAAGAATTTGATGATTGGAAAATTCGTATGCGTGCTCATCTATCAAAGATTACATGATGAGATGTGGATAGTGATAGAAGATGGGCCTCTGCAAATATTAAAGGTGAACAAATTGCATTGTAAGAGTTGCGAAGAGTTGCGGTGAAGGGGAAGAAGATGCAAAGACGACACCCGGACGGTCATGGTTGAAAAACCAAGAACCGAGTGGACAAATGATAATGAGAAAAAGATACAACCTGGACAATGTAGCCAAGGATATTCTCTACAAAACCTTGGACAAAGCCATGTTCAATAAAGTGAAATCTTGCAAAACAAAGCTAAGGAAATCTGGGACAAACCGACATTGATTTGTGAAGGCTCGGAGCAAATCAAAGAAAACAAACTTTCAGGTGGTCTGTACAAAAATTTGAGAACTTTAAAATGATCTCGGAGAAAACCTGGATCAACTGGATGCTCGATTTGAGTAAATCACAAATGAGTCAGTTTGTCTACACTTGGAAAGGAATATACACGAAGGAAATGTGTATGAAGATCTGAAAAGTCTTCGGTGAATGGGAGATGAAGGTCATGGCACCGAGACATTCCATGGACCTATCAAAGACATCCAACCATGAGTTATTCTCGGACCTCAAAGCCTATGAGTTTGAGCCGAGAAGGAAAGACAGAAAGAGACAATTTGTACCCAAAAATTTGCTCTGCTAGTTGTCAAAGATGGAAGGAGAGTCAAGTCAAAGAGGCAATTGACCCGGAAGAAATAGCCCTAATGGTTAAAAGATTTAACAAGTTCTTTAACAAGAACTACAAGAAAGGAAAGGGTGAATCCTCCAGGAAGACACTCGGCTCCTCCAAATCAAGGGATGATAGGCCAACCAAGAGGACAGATCATCAACAAGTTGAGTATCAAAGCCGACAACTCAAGAATAGAAAGAGTGAGCAAAAGGCTGAATATCTATGTTGGAATTGTAGACAACCAGGTCACTATGCCATTGATCGCTCATATCCGTAGTCAACAAGTACGAGTAAAAACGAAGAAGAAGAAAGAAAGGTCTTGAGAAAGAAGACAAGAGAAGAAAAAGGCAATGATGGTCGCAGAGATGTTGAGGCCGAGACCCAAGTCAAGAGAGACAAGTGACTCGACTTGAGAGCAGTGAAGCCGACTACTCAAGTGACTACGAAGAAGAAGCCTTGATCCGCTTAATGGCCAAAGAACAAGATCAAGAAGATGAGGTACAATCTAACTCAACAAGCTCAGACATTAGTGATAGTGATCGTGACACACACACACTTCATCACCCACCGATCTTTATGATTCATTAGGCAAAATGATGAAAGATTTTGAGCACATTAAAACCTCACACACTTTGTTGAATGAGGAAAACAGCCTACTCAAAAATCAAAACTCAAAGCCGACTAAGGAGCCGAGTACTCTAAGTCAAATAGTGATGAGAATAAGAGTTTAAAAAGTGAAAATGCTAAATTAATAAGCGAGTAAATTGTGCTATAGAAAAGAGGAGAATGACCTCAAAAATGTTATTGCCTCATTCACTAAGGCATCTAAATCATTGGATGATCTTATTATGAGTCAAAGAGAATGTGGAGACAAGACAAAGCTTAGGATTTAATTCCTTTGTGCCATGTCAAACCTCAAGAGTAATTTTGGAAAAAGGATCTTCAAGTCATGAAGAGTCCGAAAAATCCAAAACTCTAAATGATGCACACACTTTCAATCCAAAGCACAATACTAAGCAAACTGGCCTTGGTTACAAAGGAAAAGGAAAACTTGCCGAGTTGAGAGGCTTTGAAAGGACAGTGAGAAGAGATTCAAACCGAGTCCTCAATGAGACTCCAAATTAAAATACTCAGAAAGAAGAAGCGAGCTACCAAAAATCCCTTAAAACTCATAAAAGAAATACATATGATGGGAATGGTAGAAAATATCCAAGCCAAGCCGATTTGGAATAATGTGAACTATCGGCTAGACTTATGGAATACAAGCCCAAATGGCAAAGGCCTAGAACTCAACAAAGGCCATTCCAAAAGCATAAGAGCCTTCATCAAAGACACACATATGCACCTAGGCACTACACTCAAAGACACCACAATTACCCAAGAAAGGCAATTGCTAAAACACATATGCAGCATACTGAGACAAAAGAGACAATTTGTATGAACTAGACTCCCCAAGCAATTTGCCAGGATTGATTATGATTATGGCATCGCGATAGATGGCAACCTCTTAGAGTCAAATCATTTGGCTATAGGTTGGTTGGATCATCTTATAATTCTAACCCCTCAGGACCCGGCATAAGAATGGGTACCTAAAACTTAATTTCCTTGATTGGAGTTCAAGGAGCAGTGAGTGCCAAGGAACCTGGTACATGGATAGCGGTACATTCCGGACATATGACAGAAATAAGAGAAATCTGTCAAAATTCAAGGAAGTCAAAGGAGCCAAAGTCATATTTGGAGGAAATGAAGCTCTGGTGAAATAAGAGGCATTGGATCCATCCGGAGGAATGGTTTAGAAATCACAGATGTTGCATATGTTGAAGGACTAAACTTCAATTTACTAAGCATCATCAACTCTGCGACAAGGGCTACAATGTTGGATTCAACATGGGAATATGCCAAATCAAAAATGTTGAATCTAATGAAGTTGTCTTTGCAAAGGGTGCGAGAAAAATATGTATGTAGTGGATTGGTCAATGCAACACCCAAAGACTCTCTACTAGCAAAGAGCACAAATTTGAATCAAGTTGGTGTGGCACAAAAAGCGAGTCATCTCGAACTTCAAAACGATTAATAAGCTAGCAAGAAGTCATCTTGTGGAAGGACTTCGGACTCGAGATACAAGAAGGAGAGTATATGTGATGCATGTCGAGAAGGAAAACAAATCAAGTCGTCGTTTCAAGAAAAGACTTGCCCATCCTCAACAAGAATATTGCATCGCTTCATATGGATCTATTTGGCCCAATGGAACCAAAGAAGCATAAGTGGAAAGAAATACACCTTGGTGGTAGTAGATGACTACTCAAGATATACATGGACAATATTCATGTGCAAGAAGAAAGAAACTCTACAAAAGCTACCCACGGTGATGAAGAGGATACAAAATGAGAAGAGTCAAACCATTATCAAAATAAGATCAGATAGAGGAACCGAGTTTGTCAATGGAATAATAACTCAAGATCTTGTGTTGAGAATGGTATTGGTCATGAACTATCGGTGCAAGGACTCCCCGTGAGAATGGAGTTGCGAGAAAGAAGAAAGCAGAACCCTCAAAGAAGCAAAGGACCATGTTAGTCAAGCAGGGGTTACCAAAAAGGTTTTGGGTGAAGCAATCAACACGACTGCTACACCCAAAACAGATGTATGATAAATAGGCGGTGACAAAGACTCCTATGAGATCCGGATGGAAGAAAACCAAATGTTGCATATTTCAGGATATTTGGATGTAAATGCTTCATTCACAATAATGGCAAAGATAACCTAAAGGCTTTTGATGCTAAAGGCGATGAGGGTATCTTCTTAGATACTCGGTGAAAGCAAAGCCTCTGAGAATACTCAACAAAAGAACTATGGTTACGAAGAATCCATTCATGTAGTATTCGATGAGCCAAACATAAATGTAGAAGACATTGAAGAGTCATTTGATAAGTGAAACATCCAACCTTACGAGAAGAGTCCCTATCTTTGAAGTGAAGCGGGGATTATCAATTCGAGAAGAAGATGAGATAGTGAATCTCAAAAGCGGTGGAAAATCTGCGGTGAGTGATCACGAGAGAGCCGACCACAAAGAACACAACCGCAAGTCGATCAATCCGATTAACTTACTTCAACGACGTAAGATGGCCGAGAGACCATCCACGAGAACTTGTCATTGGAGACATGAGAGAAGGTGTCAAGACAAGATCCTTAACTCAACAAGAAGCAATGTTCACATGCTTCATCTCGCAGATAGAGCCCAAAGATGTGTCACAAGCATTGGATGACACACATTGGATTCAAGCTATGCAAGAAGAGTCAATCGGTTTGAGAGAAATAAAGTATGGGAATTAGTACAAAGACCCATACATCAAAATGTTATTGGAACCAAATGGGTATTCGTAAATAAGATGAACGAGGAAGGATCTGTGGTAAGAAACAAAGCAAGATCGGTAGCCAAAGGATATTGCCAAGAAGAAGGAATAGATTTTGATGAAACATTTGCTCCTCGTAGCAAGATTGGAAGCTATAAGGATGTTTCTTGCCTATGCAGACTCACAAAAATTTCATTGTATATCAAATGGATGTAAAAAGTGCATTCTGAATGGATTATTGGAAGAAGAAGTGTATGTTGAACAACCTCCAGGATTTGAGCGGAAGACTCTTGGAGACAAAGTGTACAAACTCAAGAAAGCCTGTATGGATTGAAACAGGCACCCAGAGCATGGTATGATACCTGTCACAATTCCTAATCGAAAATGGATTCACTAAAGGAAAAGTGGATAGAACACTTTTCAGTAATTCAAGACAAGAAAGAGTATACCGCTTGTTCAAATATATGTGGATGACATCATTTTTGGATCCACTAACAAAGAGTCGTGTGAAAAATTCTCAAACCTCATGCAAAGTAAATTTGAAATGAGCATGATGGGAGAGCCGACATTTTTCCTTGGACTTCAAGTGAAACAGTGAAGGATGGAACCTTTATAAGTCAAACAAAATACACCAGAGATTTAATGAAGAAATTTGGTATGGAGGAGAAGTCTTCGTAAAAATACCAATGAACACATCATCAAAATGGACATGGACGAGATGGCAAGCACTGTAGATCAAACAAGATCTGAGCACTTATTGGATCACGCTTCTCTATCTCACGCCTAGAGCGGACATCACCTTTCTTTGTAGGTGTATGTGCAAGATTTCAATCTGCTCCAAAAGAGAGCCATATGATTGCAGCTAAGAGAATATTGAGATACTTAAAAGGAAGCCAAGAAGTAGGGCTATGGTATCCAAAGGAAGGTGGATTCAAGCTAATTGGCTATTCAGACTCGACTATCTTTGGATGCAGAGTGGGCAGAGAAAAGTACTTCGTGCACATGTCAAATGCTTGAAACAGACTAATTTTCTGGTTTAGCAAGAAGCAAAACTCAATAGCCACCTCTGGTGAGGAGAATACATAGCTGCGGGGGCACGTGCTTTGTGCCCAAGTCCTATGGATGAGACAAAGAATGAGAGATTATGAAATTGAAGAAAAAGAAATTCCAATCATGTGTGATAACACAAGTGCCATTGCAATCACTCAAAATCTGTGTTGCACTCAAGAACAAAACATATAGATGTCGATATCATTTCATAAGAGATCATGTTGAAAAGAAGGACATTATCTTGGAATATATCTCAATCGATAAGCAACTAGCCGACATCTTCACAAAACCATTATGTGAGTCAAGATTTGAAGAACTCAAACATGAGTTGGGGCTAATTGAGCTAAGTTTGAGACACGAGGAAGAATCAAAGAAAAGAAATGAAACGAGGAAAGAAGGTGAAAAAGAGTGAAAACAAAAACTAGCTCAAGAATCACCAGATATCGAAAAGTCACTATACCAAGTCAGCGGATAGCCGAGTCACTAAGAGAAATGTGAGAAGCGAGTTAAATCGGCTAAGAGATAATTTGAATAACTTATGAGCAAAGAGACAAAAACGATCGTTTTTGACTTAGCGGGAATGTTTTAAGAGACACGTCAAAGATAATGATGATGTGTACGCACATAAAGCCGCACACCAAGCCTATGATTGGATATAAATGCTGCCGCATTAAATACGAGACATGAACTGCTCAATATGCGTGCGAAATCCAAGCCGTTGATTTCGATCACGATTCAAAAACCGTCTGCACGTCCTTTCATAAACCATATTTAAACCATTTTTCGTCCGTTTCTCTCTCACACTTCTAAAAACTGTTCAATCTCTCTCTCTCAAAAGGCAAAGGCAAACACTCTCGAAACCCTATCAAGCTTCAAATCTATTTCTGAATTTTTCTTGAAATTATTCTGAGAAATGGCACCAACGTATGACTTTACCAAGTTGGGAAAACAAATCCACACCGGTTCGACCGTGGATTTCGACGGAATGGTGAAGCAGGGGTCCGACACACCCGGTGAAGAAAATCGCGGAGAAGCTAGAAACGGCAGGATCGAAACCGTTTCTAACACTAGAGTATCCTATGACCTATGTGGAGGAGGTCGCACAATTTTACGTGAATGCTTTGAGATTCACGACGAAGGAATCAAGTCATCATTCACGGGAAGCGGTGACTATCACGACCCAAGGATTTGGCTGAATATTGCTCACTACCGGCGAAGAGAGGAGCATCCGAGATCAAAGAGGCTGATGTAAACTTGGGCCGACGCATGGAAAGAAATAGCCAAGTCCGATGTTCCGACAAAATAATATTCACAGACAAACAAGAGAAGCTTTGAAGGAGGATTATCACAAATTGTTGGACATTGTTGCCAAGTGTATCGACATCAAATTTGGCGGCTTTGACCAACTGTCAAAGGCAAAATTGATTGTGATGTATTTTGCAATAATCGAAGAAAAGAAGATAAATGGCTGAGTTTATCTACAGCAGACTCTGCCAAAACGTGGGAAACAAGTCCTTCAAAGAAGATGGGTCATTTGGAGGATCCCGGGATATGGCCTAGTGATTGGCCGGCTATTGGAGGTGAAAGGAGTACCTCTTAGACATGGGAAGGCCTTCCATGTTAACAAGAGGATGTTGAGCTAATCTCTCCGGTGCTCGAAGCGTGCGTACGCCAAGAGAGAGCGACACCAGTGAGGGGGAATCGGTGACCCCGAAGACACAAATGCCTCCTCTCTCCAACAAGAAGAAAGCGCCCGCACTGCAAAAGTCTCGCTGCCCCTGCAGCAAAGAAAACAAACATGCTCTCCCCTCGCAGCAGAGTCACCGCCCCTGCAGCAGAGTCACCCGCCAAGCGGCCGTGTCACCTGCCCTGCAGTTAGCGGTCGAGAAGGACTCACAAATTCCTTCTCCGATCGTCAAAAAGAGGAGATCGACAAACCTAGACGGCCAGCTCCTCGAAACAAACACAAGCACGGCCCCGGCCCCCAAGACTCGAGAGGACACCGTCTCTCGAACGAGAAATCCCTCCGGTACAAACCAAGAGACGAAGAAGACTTGTAAAGCAATCCGAGCAGAGAAACCAGGTGAGTCGCCTACTCGGCTAGCACAAATACCGGAGACTACCGGAGAAGCATGGTCTCGGATGTAATTGATGAAACAGCCAAGTCTGCATTGAATGTGATCGTGAGAGGCAACTCAAGACACACAGTTGTAGCTCACACGGTGAAACTCAAGAAAACCAGCCCAAGCAGAGATAGTGATGTAATGATCCTATCTCCACCTTACCCGACATCCAGAATCGTCTGCGTGAGTGGAGAAAATGGAAGTTGAGCAAGCAAGTCGGAACAGTTCCAACGGCTTTGAATTCATAGAAGAAGAAGAGGAACTGCTAAATTTCTTGGATTATCTCTGTGCCCACTCTAGATGAAGACAATCGCATGGATATTCTGCAGATCTACAAGGACAAGGAGAGAGAAAAGCAAGTGAAGAAGCGAAACACGAGAAAAGGCAAGTATCGCCCTATCTCGGCACCACGTAACACTTCCATCCTCTCCTTGATGTCTTCTCCGAAAGTGACGAGGAACGAGAGAATGTCACGCTACGGAAGAATTGCGAGATGCAGCAAGCATTGCGTGAATCAAGAATCCTTCACGAGCAAAGATCGATGGAGGACAGGAGAGTCCTCGAACACACTGAAATCGATCCAATGGGAGTGGTTCACAAATAGCCACCGATGTTGCTTACCACTTCCCAGCCTAACTCGGAAGAAGGCGATAAGGAATGGCGATGAAACCGGGCTAGTGGGGACCCCGGTCGAGCCAACCCCTATTGAAGGTGTGCCACCACCGCCCCAACTAATTTGAACCATCAATCGCAACAACCCGGGAGTTTGGAGACGAGTGACCCCACTCCAAGTCACTCACCGGTGCTCCTCGAGGGGAAACTCCCTCCACTGCAGCAAGGTCGGAGGATCTGCAGATGACTCCACAAAGAATGTAGGAGGCGAAGCAAAGAAAACTCAAACACAAGAAGAACAAATGAAGTTGCCATCAACGAAGCTCGAGGCATGTCTTGAGATGTCTCACCGAGGTGCCAATAGCTGAAGGCTAATGACGCCGCGATGGTCGAGGCACGAGGAATGAATGACCACAGGAGTTAACACTGGCGATGAAAGCGCAATCCATGGGGTTGAGACTCCAATGGATGCCATGTAGAAGACCCTAAGACAGTGACACCGTCGAAAGGGAAGACCATGCCTCCGCAGAGAGAGAGATTGGAGGAAATGAAGGCCCACGGAGGTTGAGACTTCCTGGGTAACACAAAAGTAGAGAACATCCCTCCCGCAGCCATCGATCCATCTCGAGAAGGAGATCAGCGCACTTCATGATTCCAGGACAACCCCGATGTCACCTTTCCGGGATCGAAGGCGAAGAAGGAAAAGTTCGAGTCAACTCCCATGACAAATCCAAAAGACTCAGTGCGGATGTTCCAGGCACGAGCAAGTCGATCCCAAGACTACTCGTCGAGACCTTTAATTTTGATGATGAGCCACCAATGGAAATCTCATCATCGTCCGATGACGCTTCCGATAAGGCCGAGGACCGGTCTACTCAAAAGGAGAAATGGTGAGACCAACGGTTGTTAAGACATGGCCGAGGCTCGCAAAGCCGAGCCCATCGCACCACAAAACCCAACAACCAGAGACCACCGCTCTCGGCTCCTCAAGCTCAAATTTGGATCGATTCCCGAGAAGAACTTCACGTCCACCGCTTATCATCGAACAAATCCGGATGGCGGTGATGAATCCTTTGTGGAATCTTTCCCTTTCTCAATGGAGATACGAACTCCCACGAAGAGTCGAGAAAATGAGCAAGCACGCTATCACGCAGACAGCTCTGTTTTTCACTCAGCACCATTGTTCAGTACTTCGATTTTCGATTTGTATGGCCATCACCGCAATGAGAAGAATCAATCAAGTACGAGAAGTGTTCAAGGCACTCTTTCTTTGAAGTTGAAAAGATGGAGAGGCATCGGGCCTCCTTGGATATGCGCTGGACAACAGAGATGCCAACCTTACTACGGTGACTTGAGAGGCATCACAATCGGGATGTAAGGGAATGGTGGCAACAAAGCAAAGAATCAATGCGTGTGGAACAGGTGAGATACTTGAGACAATTATTCAACAAGTCTTTGGTGTGGAGAGTGAAAATGTTGACGCGAAAAACGAAGCGGGAACACATTGAACATATGCACGAAGCTCACACCGCCGAGATCAAGGCTGGCTGCGTGAAGCGTAATGCAAATGATATACGACGTTTGGAAGAACACATGACAAGAAAATTCAGCCTTCTCATGCATTTTGAGATGAAGCGATTTTGTGAGAATCCAACGCTACTCGGTCAATTCCGCGGCAAAGATACAACGCAGAGACTTGAAGCAAAATTCAACCATCGAAGACTTCGACTTCATGCTTGCCAAAGATGTTCCTGGGGTTCTCTATCCTTTGATGATGCCAAAAGGGGAAGAGGAATACCTTAAAGCAAAAGAAAAAAGCCGAGAAGAAAGGAGCGGTGACAAGGGAACAAGCGAGAGAAGGAAAATCAATCGAGGAAATTTTGAAATCAAGAAAGGAAAATCATTGAGGGGGAAGGATCAAAGAATATGACTTTGATGATTGCACAAACCCCCAACAGGGTCTGTCACGGTGACATTATAAGCGCAAAAACTCCCGTGACTCGCCACTCCAACACTCTGTATCTATGGCCGAGAAGAGAAAAGAAATTGAAGCGAGGGATGAAGGAGGTGGAAGGAAGAATGGATGCAGGGTGATGAACATTTTGAAAGAACACGGAGGCATTCCGTTTGAGAGACACGTATGCCATTTCGATGTCGGAGAGAGCAAGATCGGTTGACGAATTCAAAACGCTCGAATCAAGGTTATTTTGCAAATTTGTCCTTGGCTCAAGCTTGGGATCAGATCTTGGGAAAAGGGTCTCACACTATGTGAAGAAGCCGACAATGAGACAACCGGCGATCCTCTGCTGGTCACTCCTACCGGGCACTCAATTTGAAAAGAAGAAGGCCTGATGTGCAAGATACGCTGCAGGTAGAGGAAGAAGCGGCAGTGGAGGAAGAAGCTTCAGACCTAGGCCTCGCCAAGAATATTGAATACGTAGATCCAGGAAAGAAAGGAGGGATCTATCTGGGCTGGGCTTGACCATGTGGCGAACTTGCAAGTGGCCAAAACCAACGCCGAGTATGCAAGAAGGATAGAAGAAGAAAACAAGAGACAAACTCGGCTATGGCGGGAGAGAGAGGAAAGAATAAGGAGAGATGAAGTTGCCAGGAAGGCATATGAGAAGAAAAAAAGGCGGTGATGACGAGAAGAAGAGAAGAAGAGAAGAAGATCTTGATCAAGATGAAAGAAGGAGCGAAGGAGATGAAGTGTTCTTTGTCCAACCCTTCGTGTATTTTATATGTAAATACATACAATGTAAGTCTTCCGTAATAATGCTATAATTTTTTGGACAATTACATACTCGATACACCTTGTAAACAATTGTGTTAAGTACAAGAATGATATGATCAATAAAAAGATTGATTATGCGCATACATTCTATGTCAATACACTATCTGTATGTATCTTTGTTATTTGCATCTTTGTATGATTTAAGTTTTGGCATCATCAAAAGGGGGAAATTGTTAGGAATTTTATTGTTTAGATTTTGATGAATGCCATGTAAAACTTAGAATAGAAAGTTAGCTCCCAATTCTTGCTTTGAAATGTATTGTAACAATTAGAGCCGCCAAGTTTGAGTTAAGTCACTACGCTCCAACTTGCAAGAAGACAATCGAAGGCTTGAAGGAAAACTCTGCTTTGTGAGACACAAATTGAGTACAACAAAGAAAAAGAGCAGACAGAACTCGAAGAAGAAGCGGTGAGATGCGGTGAGTGGAACATCGTCAAGTCAACTCAAGAGAAGCAAGTCTCAAGTCAAGTGACGGAGAAGAGTCATCCAATGATTGGAAAGTGACTCTAAGTCACCTGGGGAAAGCGAGGAAATGCGTCAAGTCGAGATAATCGAAAAAGAACCGTTGTACGAGTAAATCAAGAGATTTACTTAAACAAGTAATATCTCCATACCACCTTTCTTGGAGTGCTCAGTCCCGAAGCGTGCAAAGAAATGAACCAATGGGAAGCACTACACCGTGTCGAACTCGAAAAGGTGATAAAACATTTCATACGAGGAAATGGCAATTCCAAGAAGTGCAAACCAACGATCGCAAAGTGATTTTCAAAAATGAGCCTATCTCTTCAACGGGAAAATTTTTGAAAGTTCACTATAAAAGGCTGAGGAGTTTGATTGAGAAGATGTGATGATGCGTGGATGACACACACGTAAGATATACAAGCTTATCAAAATTGAAATATTCTCAATCCTCAAGCCTACATCTCGAAGAACATCAATCCAACACTTACCTGCGTGAAGGAAAGAGAACTTCAATCGTTGAAGAGGAAACTATCGAAAACAAGGGGTCTACATTCCAAGAAGGATTGTAGAAAGGTTCAAGGTCTGAACCAAGTCTTAAGCGTTTGGAGGGCTTCGTGATCAAATCCAAAGTGCTTGAGCAAGTGAGTCAGAGTAGCAAGGTACCGCCCTGTGAAGAAGCCGAGTCGCACGAGAAGCTTGGTGAGTGATCAAGGCGTCTCCAGACCGAGTCCCAAAGGATCAAGTCATTTTGTTGTGATCAAGACTTGTATCTGGACTATTACCACTTTGTAAACCGATCATTACTTAGTGGATTCCTCCGGGGAGTTGGAGAAGAGAGGAGTAGAAGAATTACCCCATCTTCGAACCTCTATAAAAACTTTCTTGTGTCATTTACTTTCTGACATTTAAATATCGCACTTTTAATTGCTTATATCTCACGATAAATTTGCTATCCATCCGATAATCTATAAGTACTAAATCAAGTTGTAAAAAACCGCTTAAACAAACTTAAGGGTGTTAAGTCTTCCGCCTGAAAACAAAACCACAATGAAAGTCAAATTATAGCCAACAGTGAAGTTACTCTACTAATGTACTCAAATTGAGTCTGTTAAGAGATTGACTCTCTTGAGTGACTAATTCGATTGTCCATCAAGGACACAAATTGTGTAGAACTCTGTAGATTTAAAAGGCCTAAATCGAAAATTTGGTAAGGTTTATTCAACCCCCTTCTAAACCTTACACTTACACCCCTTGGGACCTACACAAACTAAGAATGAACCGCATTGACACAAGTTCATGGCTTTTTAATAGGCAAGTATCAAGCAGTAGAACTATCAACCGGATGCGCATGGGGTGGATGACTTGAGCGGCTTGATCAAAAACTTTTGCATCTTGCCAAGAACTTCTTGATGGTGGACAACTTTGTGAACGTTATTTGGGTCTTGAACCGAGGACTCACTTGTAGATTGATACCACGCTAACTCATTCCAGAAGGAGTTGCCCGTGTTGTCAGAGTTGTGCTCCACTCCAGTAAGAGTTGTGCTCCTTGCTGGGATCACTTGATATTTTAATTACTTCAATGTCGTAGCCAACTTTGTTGTTTGCACTTTCATTAGCATCATCTTCTTCAAACATCCAAAGAAGCTCATCGAAGTCATGTTCGCCTTCCAACATTTAAGCTATTCCAAGTTTTTTCTCCTACAAAATAATCAAACACGTAACATTCTGGACAGATGTTGTAAAATTCACTACAAGAAATTAGAGAAAACATGACGACAAATTTCGTCATATAAATGTCCTTTTTCGTCACTAAAGCTATTAGGTGATGAAATTTGAGCGTCATAATGATCGTCACTGTAGCCCCGTGGTAAAAGGTATATGTGACGATTTTTTTGTTCATCACTAAATATTTAATCTTTGATGACGGTAACAACCAATGTCATCATTTATATCATTTTTGTGACGCCTAACTCGTCACTTCACTGATCAAACTTTTGTCACTCAAATTTTTATTTTGTCACCAAAATGTAATATTTTAAATAACGAATGCATACTTCATCATCCAAACATTAGATTTTGGTGACGAAAATGATTATCTTGCCAAATTAATCAAATTTTAATGATGCTTTCAGTGTCACAATTGCATTAACTAATTCGTCATATATAATATAATTTGTCATAAAAGAGATGTTTTATGGTTACACAATATTTGGTCGTCACTTAATGAGTATATATATAATGACAAAACAATGTGTCACAAAAACTAATATTCAATGACACGACATTCATTGTCACCAAAAGATTCTGAAACGTGATGACATGTTTCGTCACAAAAAAATTAACGTTACATGACAAAGTTGATTAGTGTCACTAATCGCGTAAGATTTGTGATGAACCAGTTCGTCATAAAATAAGTATATGGTGACAAAATAATTTATCACTAGATAGTTTTATATGAAGAAGCACAAATCATCATAAATGACCCATTTTGCGTGACAAATTTAAAATATATGTGGGACGATACAAGTCATCATAAAAAGACTATTTTTAATGACCAAATTTATATTGTCACTAAATGGATATGTATGGTGACGTCTAAGTTCATTGTGAAAAATAATAGTTTCAGTTACAAAATAGATCAGTGTCACCAATTGATTATTATATGACAACATAAATAGCCATTAAATGAGGCATTGAAGACTATATATCTATATATATATATCGATGTATTAATTTTTCATATTTTATTATATACATTGCATAAAAATAAAATAAAATCTCATGACGAGAAGATTCATTATTGACTTTCCACATACATATTACTAAAACTTCGATTCAATGATACATAAATTTGCTCCGATCTAATATTATATTACAAATGCATTCTAAAAGTCAAATAAGCATGGAAAAATAAAAAAACCAACATGTTTAAATAGAAGGAAAATGCTACAATATCCAACTTTCAAATGGAAATTATAAATCTACTTGAAAAATCTTCAAAAACAAAATATTAGACATCTAAACCCAAACAATACTCATAGAAATATAAACCATATGTCCACGAAAATCTTATTTTGTAGCTTAGATATTATTTCCACTGGCAGCCATGAATGCCATAAGTTTGTCAATAGATGCACCTTGTTGACCCAGTTTCTCTTTCAAATAACTCACCGCGGTAAGGGAAGAACCAGTCATTCCTACATACACGATCGTTTCAGCGGACTTCAGCTTTGATGCAGAGTGGCCATCAGCTGAATACAACGTACAACCTGAGTTCCGTGAAGTCTTCAAGAAAATCTGCGAAGAGATTGAGAAGATGGAACATTATCATGCCTCTCTGGAATTACGTCTGGACAATCGATATGCCACTCTCACAGCCGATCTGAGAGGCATAGTGGTGAGACTAAGGGAATGGACAGCAGACTGCTATGCGAATAGAGTAAGTCCGTTATTTCAAAGCTCTATATGGAAGGATGCTCGTATGGAGTGCAGATAACTCCATGTACAAGCAGAGGATGAAGGAGTACATAGAGAGGATTAACCGATTACCATAAGACAAATATGGAGTTGCAACATTTCCACAAAAATGAGATAGCCGACTCAAGAACAACATGAATGACAAATTCAGTCTTCTAATGGCTGAAATGAAGATCGTGTCGGCCGAGTTCAAGGCCACACGCTCAAATTTTTCGCACAAAGTGTATGATGCACGGCAGACTCTAAGCACAACTCAACCATCCGTGGACTTTATCCTCGGTGGTTTGTTCCTTGGGATACCTCTCTCCTTTGGTGATGATACTAAAAATGGGGAAGAGAAGTCCCTCAAGGGATTGAAGGAAGAGTAATAGAAGAAAGGAGGCGATGTAGCTAAGGGGGAAGGAAGTTCAAAGGACTTAAAATTGACATTTGTTGAAACCCCTCTGCTAAGTCAAGTCACAACTGATATTCTCAGCAAAATACCAATGAGCTTACCAATTGGAAAAGTTACTGTGGCCATGAAAGACAAGAGAAAGGTCATCGAACCTGTATTTGAAAAGGTAGCTGAGGATACGTCAGCACGAGTCGAAGAACTCTTGAAAAAGCATGGTGGTCTCCAACTGGACTAGAAAATGTCATGAAATAACCCCCCAAAGAAGTAATGCCGGATGCAGGATATGAGCCCGGATCTATGGAAGAATTTCAAACATTGGAATCTAAAGGATATTTCGAAGCTATGACCTCGACTCAAACCTGGGAGTTATACTAGGAAAAATGCCTGGAGGTGTGCAACAAGGCTGAGAGCAGCAGAGTGCCAGTAGCCACTCAGCTGAAAAATCCAAGGTTCATGTACAGTATGCTCTTAGAGAAAGAGGAGCAGAGTCAAGAAAGGGAAGACAAAGTGGCACTGAAAGGAGTTCTCAATCTCGGCCAAGGCGGAAAGATATCACTTTCGTGGACCCTGGAAAAAGGGGAATTACATATTGGGCTGGCCATGACCATCTTGCAAATTAGAAGTCGCTCGAAAAATTGAAGAAGCAAAGAAGGGGATGGCGAAGAAGAAAGTGAAACGAGCAACTCGTGAATGGGAAAAAAGGCAACGAAGGGATGATCTGTTTGCAAAGCGAACGTTTGAGAAGAAGAAAAGGGAAGAAGAAGAAAAAAAAAAAGGAAGAAGGGTGAAGAAGTTAAGAGGAAACAAAGAGGAAAAGAGTTGATTGAGACGAGGAAGAAGAGTCAAGAAGAGAGAGAAAAAAGAAGCAACAAAGGCGTTGAAGTGTTCTTTGCGAACCCCTTCTTGTATTTTTGTTAAAAATATATTTATGTAAGTCTCCTGTAATAAGCTTAGTGAATTACCCTGTAATTTTCACTCTTTATGTATCTTAGCTTAGATATATTGTGTATTGACATGTATATATTTAGATTGCTCTAATACCGAATGTAAACAGCTGTGTAAAGGACAAGAATGTTATGATCAATAAAATGATTCATTCAAGCATACATTCTTTATTACTGCATTGTCTGTATGTATCTTTGTTGTTTAGTTACTTTAAATGTTTTAAGTTTTGGCCTCATCAAAAAGGGGGAAATTGTTAGGAAATTTGTTTGTTAGATTTTGATGATACTATGTAAAACTTAAACTAAGAAGTTGACACCCCATTTTCCTTGTATTTTGTATTGTAATAGATAGGGCTGGAAGAGCTGAGTCAAGCCAGCTATGCCAAGGATTACAAGAAGTCAACTGTGGACTTTGTGAAGACTCTGATGTGTGTCAGTTTCATTAATACCATGAAGGAAGTCAAGGACTCGACTAAAGGAGAGTCAGCTGGGGAACAGCTGTAAGAAGTGTCAGTCATGTCAACTCAAGAAGCCAAGTCTCAAGTTGAAGTGACAGTTGAGTTATCCAATGATTTGAGCTGACTCAAGTCACTTGGGGTATAGACAACAGTCTAGTCAAGACAACTGACTTAGATTCGTTGATTAAAGTCAATAATATTACTCAAAATAGTAATATGTCAAAGCTGTCAGGACTAAAATATTAGTCCCGAAATTATGCAAAAGAAATGAACTAATGGGAAACATTGCACCTTGTGTCAGGCACCTGTAATGCTGTGAAGTCATTTAATACGAGGAAAGGTCAACATCAAGGACTGCAGACCAAGACAAGACAAACCAACAAATGCACAGTGACATTTGAAATCAGCCTATCTCTTCAACGGGCAAAATTTCAAATGTGCACTATAAAAGGCTGAGGAAGTTATTGAGAAAAGTTTACTTGAACCACAAACAAGCAAGCAATATTCAAGCATTTAACCTGCAATATCATAGACATTCAAGCAATTCTTCAAGCCTGAAACTCGAAGGAAATCGATCCAACACAAGTCGTGAAGGAAAGACAACTTCAAATCTATTGAAGAGGAAACATTCGGAGAAACCAAAAGGGTCTACTTTCCAAGTCACGATTGTAGAAAGGTTCCATGTCGAACCATTATCAAGTTTATTGGAGGGCTTCATGATCAAATCCAAGAACTTGAGAAAGTGAGCTGAAGTAGCAAGGCAGCTGCCCTGTGAGGAAGCTGAGTCGCAAGAGAAGCCAGCTGTGTGATCAAGGCTGTCTCCAGACTGTTCACCGCTTTGTAAACTGATATGTTACATAGTGGATTCCTCCGGGAGTTGGAGAAGAGAGGACTAGAAGAATTACCCCATCTTCGAACCTCTATAAAATATTTGTGTCATTTACTTTCAAAGCAAACTTACTTTCCCGCATATTTACTTTATATTTGTTGTTAAGTATTATATTTGCTATCCAACCGATTAATAGATAAGTGCTAAAAATCAAGTGTTAAAACAAGTTTAAAACAAATCAAAGGGTGTTAAGTCTTTCATTTTGTTAAAAACAATCGGCCAAGTTAAGTATTTGGCTTGAGCAATCGAAGTTATACTATCAACGGCTCTATCGAGTCCATTGAGTGGTAACTTAATTTGAAAAGCCAACTTAGTTTTCCATCAAGGACACAGATGTTTGAGTCAACTCTGTTAAATAATTTTAAAAGGACTAGATCAAAAATTTGGTAAGGTTTATTGAACCCCCCCTTCTAAACCTTACTTCACACCCCTTGAAACCTACAGTCGTCCCTCTCAGTAGCCAACTACTGGTGTTGACTAAATTGTACTTGTGCTTTAGCTGATTGAATTAAGTGGAGTTAGGACCTTACTGATTCAACATGTGCAGATGATTGAAGGCCAATGGTGTTTCAAATGTTTTTGATTTGCGGGTGATGGTGTTCTGTGATGTAAGTGGATATTGTTAAGAATCCACCACAAAAACGTGTGGATCTCTGATACGTGTAAAATATACGTACATTTAGGAGCTTATTTTGGTACATTTTCGATACATTTGCATGTATAGTTAGTGTGTTTTAGTTGGTTTCCTTTGTTGGGCATGATATTGTGTATTCTTGTGATTATGACAGGAAACAGATTTAATTTGCCAAGATATCCGTAGGACTGCCCAAACAAAAATGCTTTGGGTCAAAAAATAAATCTAGATAAATCTGAAATTTCCTTTAGCCAAGGTGTTGACCTTACACGGCAAAACCACCTAGCTAAACTTCTTGGAGTATCATTGGTGAACAAACACAAAGTCTATCTTGGGATTCCGGCGATTGTGGGTAGATCAAAAAAAGACATTTTCGCGCTTGTTGTGGATAGAGTGAGGAAAAAGTTAAAGAATTGGAAGAGCAGATCCCTATCGGCGGCCGGAAAAATGGTTCTCATTAAATCGGTGGCCCAATCCATTCCCACCTATCTAATGAGTGTCTTCATCTTTCCGGCGGGAATATGTAACCAGATAAATTTAGTGGTAAGCAGTTTCTGGTGGGGGCAACGTAGGGAGGAAAGGAGAATTCATTGGAGGGCGTGGAATTGTCTGTGCCAACCAAAGAAAGATGGAGGTTTGGGCTTTCAGGATATTAAATGTTTTAACGAGGTAGAGAGCCAGAAAATTCTTCGTCGGGGTATTCGGTGGAGTGTGGGAAATGGGCGGAATATTCGGGTGTGGAATGACCCATGGATTCTGGACAATCCAAATTTCAAGCCCCTAACAACAACGGATGAAGCCAATAAAGACATAATGGTTGGAGAGTTGAATAGCCAGGCTAGACTGGAATGGGGCAGGGACAAGGTGCATGAATTTTTCAATGACGCGGACAAAAAGCGATTTTGTCTATTCCAATTTGCTTTAATAGACATGATGACGTGCTTGTCTGGCATTTTGAAAAAGACGGAAAGTATTCGTTTAAGTCGGGATATAAATTGGCTTTAGCGGCTATGGAATGCGAAAGGGGAAATTCTTCATCGTCGAGCTCCAAAAAAAGGATATGAAAATGGTTTTGGAAGCTCTCAATCCCTCCTAAGGTACATATTTTTCTATGGATGTGTGTGCAACAAATTATTCGACTCGAACGGCGCTAGTAAGCAAAGGAGTGACTATTTCCCATTGTGTATTTCTTTGCGGCTTAGAGGAAGAAACACAGAGCACGCATTGAGGGATTGTGAATGGGCAATTTTTTTTTTTTTTTGGAAGCATCACCCTTACGGCTCCAGTTACGAGAGGATATGGTTGGTAGGCCCATGGGAGATTGGATTGAATATGTGATGGACCAAGGTGAAGGTGACACCCACCCTTTATTTTGTATGTTGTTGTGGACAACATGGACAACTCGAAATAAGTCAAGTCAACAATGTCTACATGGACCATGCTTCATGTTTCTTTTTCACAAAAACTAGGCTCAAGGAACACGACATGGGTGGCACCCAAAATTCGATGTCGACTCAGCAAAAATGGAAGGACTCGTGGCACCCTCCGCCGACCAAATACGCTAAAATCAATTCGGATGCATTGATAGTGGAAGGCCAAGGTGCGGGATTGGAGTGGTTTTGAGGAACCACAAAGAGGAAGTGCTTAAAATGTTAGTACACGTCAAATATCTAGCAGGTTCGATCGAAATAGTGGAGGTGCTCGCATGTCGGGACGGCTTAATTTTAGCGAAGGAAATGGGGCTAACCAAGATTTAAATTGAAACAGACAATATCTCTCTCTACTACAGACGGAAATCCCGAACAAAGGACCTATCTTATTTTGGAAAGTGATTGATGATATTTTTGATCTTTTTAGTTATTTTGTTTCTATTATTCCATGTTTTGTTAGACGGTCGGGCAACACCGTTGCTCATTTTCTAGCTAGATTCGCATTTAGTGTCCAGTGTAATGAAATATTCCAAATCATTTGGTAGACTTGATTTTATCAGAGATGACCTCCCAATAATATCTTCGGTTTTCTCTCAAAAAAAAAAAAGTAGGTCCCAAGGGGTGATGTATGAGGTTTAGATGGGGGTTGAACAAACCTTACTAACTTTTCGATTTTAGTACTTTTAAAATATTTTTGAGTTAACTCAAATCGGCCTAAATCCTTGATGGACAACTAGGTTGGCTTACACAAAGAAAGTCACCCACTCAAACGGACTTCGAAAGCTGTTGATAATATAACTTAGATGTTTTCAGCTAACACTTAGAATTACAGTTGATTTGGTTTTGTCAGTGGAAGACTTTTCACCCTTATGATTTTAAAATATTATCAGAAGAGTTTAGCAATTTTAAATCAGCAGCAAATATAGAATAAATGCAAGAAATAAATGTGTTGTAAAGTAAATAAGACACAAGCAGTTTTTATAGTGGTTCGAGGATAGGGTAATTCCTCTAGTCCACTCTTTTTCAACTGCTAAAGGAATCCACTAAGTAACTTAAGCTTAGTTACAAAGTAGTTATCAGTCTGAGACAGCTTCAATCACAAAGTCTGCTGCTCCTGGGACTCAACTTCTTCACAAGACAGTTGTCCTGTTACTTCAACCTCTTTCAAACCTTCGGACTTGATCACTTAGCTCTCCAAAAGGTTCAAAGCACTGGTTTAAAATGGAACCTTACTACTTCTCTTTCAACCTTGGATAGTAGACCTCTTTGTTCTTGAAAAAACTTTTTTCTCTTCAACTGATGAAGTAATCTTTCCTTCACTAAGCGTGTTGGATTGAATTCCTTAGAAATTAGGCTTGAGGATTTCTTGGAAAAGCTTGAGAGAAATTTTAGGTTATAGCTTGATTGCTTGTATGTTTGTAATGAACTCGGTTACCTTCTCTCACTTGCTTTCTCAACCTTTTATAATGCACATTTGAAATTATGTCTATTGAAGAGATATACATAAATTTCCAATCATACTCTAAAGGTTGTTGGCTCATCTAGTTTTGCAATATTGATGTAGGTCGTACCATGAAATTAATGCTCTGAGGCCTTTCCTTAATCACTGCAGGTCTTCAGGTGTTAGGAAATTTAGTTAGATTTTGATGATACCATGTAAAACTTAGAATAGGAAGTTGGCACCCTATTTTCCTTGTATTTCTATGTTATAATTGATAAGACTAAAAGAGTTGAGTGAAGTCGCTATGTTCAAGATTGCAAAAAGAAAATCAAGACAAGAGTGAAGACTCATTTGTGTGTCGGTGAGTATGGCAAGATGAAAGACATTACCTCGATCAAGGAGATACAAATCGGAATAGATGTGTGAATGATGTGGAAGTATCAATCAAGTCGGTGAGAAGCTAAGTCAACAGTTGAATTGACACTTGAGTTATTACCATATGATTGAACAGAGGCGTGATCAAGTCAAGACGATCGACATTGATATTACTCGATATAGTAATAAGTCCAAGCTTCCAGGTCTTAAAGTGTTTGGCCCAAAATATGCAAAAGGAATACACCAATTTGAAATATGGTGCATGTGTCATACCCCGTAAAGTCAGTAGGGGCATTTAACACGAGAAAGGGTCAACATCACATCGCCGCAAACCAAGAAAAGACAAGCCAACGAACAAGAATTGTCATTTGAAAATAGCTTTATCTCTTCAATGGGCAAATTTTCAAATGAGCACTATAAAAGGTCGAGGAAGCATTTGAGAAAATGTTACCCGACATACGAACGAATCAAGCAATATTCAAGCAAGCATAACTGCAATATTCTCAAAGCTTCTCAAGAAAATTCCTCAAACATAAAACTCGAAGGAACTCGATCCAACACACGATGTGAAGGAAAGATTGCTTCAACCGGTTGAAGAGGAAAAGTTTCAACAACAAAAAGGGGTCTACTCTCCAAGTTTGAAGGAGTCAGAGTGAGTTTCAAGGTCGAACGAGAAGTTTCAAATTTGTTGAAAGGTCGTGATCAATTCCAAAGACTTGAAGGAGTCAAGTAGCAATGTAGCTGTCTTGTGAAGAAGCCGAGTCGCAGGAGAAGCGAACAAAGTGTGAGCAAGGAAGTCTCTAGACTGAAGAACTACTTTGTAACCTGATATGTTACTTAGTGGATTCGCCCAGGAGTTGGAAAAGAGTGTATTAGAGGAATTACCCCATCCTCGAACCACTATAAATTTGCTTGTGTCATTTACTTTCAGTATTTACTTTCTTGGTTATATTTTTATATCTACTGATAAGTTATATTGCTATACAACTGATAATAACAAGTGCTAAAACAAGTGTTAAAAATGTGCTTAAAATTTAAAAAGGGTGTTAGGTCTTCCGCTGCTAAAAACCAAATCATCTAAAAGTTAAGTGTTAGCTGACGCAGCTAAGTTATACTATAGACAGCTCAGTCGAGTCTGTTGAGTGGGTAACTTTGCTGAAGATAGTCAACTTAGTTGTTCCCCAAGGACTTAGTTGATTTGAGTCAACTCTGTTGAATATTTTAAATGGACTAAAAAGTGGAAATTTGGTAAGGTTTATTCAACCCCCACTTCTAAACCTTACACGACACCCCCTTGGGACCTACAAGTGGTATCGGAAGCGGTTGGTTCATTGAGCCTTCCGGTTACTGAACTAGATCTCAATCTTTTTCAAAAAGTTTAACACTTGTGTTTTCAAAGTCTTTCATTTTTTAAAGTAAAGTTATTATTATGGAATCAAATCTAACTCACATTCCTAATTTTTTGTGGAAGAGTTTGTAGGTCTCAAGGGGTGTGAATGTAAGGTTTAGAAGGGGGTTGAATAAACCTTACCAACTTTTTGAAATTTAGTCCTTTTAAAATTGTTCGAGTTAATTTCACTAAGTCCTGATGGACAACTAAGTTAGTTAGTTAACCAAAGATAGTTAGCCACTCAATAGACTCGATAGAGCTATTGATAGAATAACTCATTTGTTTAGTCTTATGCTTAACTTGGATGTGATAAGATTTTCAGCGGAAGACTTAACACCCTTGAATTTGGTTTAAGTTTGTTTTATCACTTGATTTTAGCACTTTGTTAATTATCAGTTGGAATGCAAATTATCAGCAGATATTGTGTAATATGCGGAAATGAAATGCTGAAATGTAAATGACACAATACATTTTATAGAGTTTCGAAGATGGGGTAATTCTTCTACTTCTCTCTTCTCCAACTCCCGGAGGAATCCACTAAGTATTGACCGCAGTACAAAGTGGTTATGATCCTAGATACAAGTCTTGATCACACAACCCGACTTGCTCCTTTGGGACTCAGTTTGAGATGCCTTGGTCACGCAGATTTGGCTTCTCGTCACGACTCGCCTTCTTCAGGCGGCTGCCGCCTTGCTACTTCAGCTCACTTGCTCAAGCTTCTTGGATTTGATCACGAAGCCCTCCAATAGCTTGAGACTGGTTCGACCTTGAACCTTTCTACAATCCTCCTTGGAATGTAGACCCCTTTTGATTCTTCAAAAGTTTCCTCTTCAACAGTTTGAAGTTGTCTTTCCTTCACAGCTTGGTGTAGGATTGATTTCCTTCGAAATTTAGGCTTGAGGATTTGCTTGAATAACTTGAGAATATCTTGCTTGGTTACGGCTCGAATGTTTAGCTTGAATGTTCGTAGTTCGGGTATGCAAGGTAACCTCTTTTCAAATTGATTCCTCTGCCTTTTATAGTGCTCTTTCAAAAATCTGCCCGTTGAAGAGATAGGCTAGTTTTCAAAAGACACTAGTGGTCGTTGGCTTGTCTTGTTGCAGTCCTTGATGTTGACATTTCCTCGTATGAAATGAACCTTGACTTTTCGAGCTCGACATAGGTGCAGTGCTTCCCATTGGTTTATTCCTTTGTACGCTTCTCGGGATCGAGCACTTTAGAATATTGCAGCATGGAGGTATTACTTATTTAAGTAACTTTCTTGACTTCTGTGCAACGGACTCTTTTCAGTTGTCTTGACTTGACGGCAGTTCCTTAACTTCCTCAGGTGACTTCGAGTCAGCTCCCAATCATTGGAAGACTCATCGGTCACTTCAACTTGACTTGGCTGTCTAGAGTTGACTTGACTGACACTTCTCACACCATTTGTAACGGTGATACTCCTTCAATCGAGTTCTTGACTTCTCCTCCTTGCCATACTCACCGCTTCCACAATGTGAGTCTTCATTTCTGCCTTCAGTTGACTTCTTGCATATCTAGGCGCAACTGACTTGACTCAGCTCGTAAAACCCTATCTATTACAATGCAAATTACAAAGAAAATGGGGTGCCAACTTTCAAGTCTAAGTTTTACATGGCATTCATCAAAATCTAAACAATAAATTTCCCAATAATTTCCCCCTTTTTGATGATGCCAAAACTTAAAACATACATGCAAGAATGTAAGCATCAAAGAAACATACAGTAGTACATTAACGAGAGAATGTATGCGTAGAATCAATCCTTTTTATTGATCATAACATTCTTGTCCTTTTGTTGTTTACAAAGTGTATCGTGAGCAAACATCTATGTCTACGCAAAAAACAAAAATAGAGAAATTACAAATTTCTTATTCAATGTCTGAAGACTTACATACTTATGTATTTACAATAGTAAATTACATGAAGGGGTGGACAACAACACTTCATCTCCTTCCGCTCTCCTTCTTTCTTCATCACTCGTCATCTTCTAACCTTTTTCTCTTCTTCTCTTCTTCAGCTGCTTTCTTTTTCTCATAGGCTTTTCTGGCAGCTTCATCTCTTCTTTTTCTTTCTTGTCTCTCTTCCCACAGCTGAGTTTGTCTTTTATTTTCTTCTTCGATTATCTTTACATACTCAGCATTGTTCTTGGCCACTTGCAGGTTGGCTACTTCGTCAAACCCATCCCAATAGTTCCCTCCTTTCTTCCCTGGATCTATGTATTCAATGTTTTTGGTAGAGGTCTAGGTTTGAAACCTCCTCCTCCACTGCTTCTACTTCTTCATCTGGGTGTATATTATACTGGGCCTTCTTCTTTCCAAAGAGAGTGACAATGAGTGATCGCTCCGAGTCTGCTGCCTATCAGCTTCTTCCCACAGCATGAGGCCTTTTTCCCAATACAAGTCCCAGGCTTGTGCCATGGTCATGTTCTCGAAGTATCCCTCGGATGCAAGCGTCTTGAATTCATCCACAGATCTCGGCTCAGTTCCGACGTCTGAAATGGCATCAGTGTCTCTTCCTGTCGGAATGCCTCCGTATTATTTCAATATGTCCATCGCACGGGCATCCATTTTTCTTTCAATCTCCGTCATCTCTGCTTCTACTATCTTCCTCTTTTCAGACATGGGCACAGCAGAGTGTTGGAGCGGCAGAGTCACTGGAAGTTTGCTGATTATGTCAGCTGTGACAAGTCCTTGTTGAGGGGTTCTAGATAAAGGTTTTGGACTAAATTGAAATACGGTGGGGTTAAACTGAGAAATCCAAAAAGTTTAATTGAGTTCTTAAGGGCTGAATTGATGTTTCTAAAAAAACTGAAAGTATTTGGGATGAAACTGCAACTTTCTGGGGCTAAAATGAAAAATTGCAGAAACTTTGATTTGGGGTTAGGGCTTAATAGAAACTTCAAGGACTAAATTGATCAACACGTCTAAATTTGGAACTAAATTAAACACCATAAAATTTTCAAAACTAGTCTTGGTTGCAGCACCCCATTTCTTCACATGAAATTCGGCTGCCGTCGCCTTCCTCGAGAAACTGCACACACGCACTCGCCTTATGTTTTTCCTTTTGAATTAAACACACACATACCCACATCACTTCCATTAACACACACACATAGAGGTATGATAACACAACACACCATCAACTACACACACATAAATAAATATAAAAATTTTCAAACTTTTCCAAATTTCACCACGTCACCTCATCTCATTCCATTTAGTTGTAATTAGAGAAAGGCTAATTGTGGCCATGGTGTTACGAAGAAGGGTGGAAAACTTACCAAAAACCATGTTCAGATCGGGATGTGGGAAGGTGCTTTCTTCGGTGAAAGTTTTAAAGTTTTCTTTTTCGATTTTGTACGGGTGAATAGAAACCAGGTAGTCAGTTTTTTATTTTTTCTTCTTCTAATAGTTAAGGGAACGTGTGATATAGGGAGTAGGAGAATAGGAGATTATTAGTAGTGGGTTTAAGAAAATCAGAGATTTTGGGAATTTATGCGTATCCATCTAGTTTCCCCCTTTTTGTATTCTCCCTTTTTTTTAAAAAAAAAAAGATTAGTTACATTATACAAAATATATTTTTTTTTATTATTATCAGGAAAAAGATAAAGTAATTAATAACATAAAAAAATAAATAATTAAAAAGGAATTAATATATATCGGGTACTACATCCTCTCCCTCTTATAAAGAATTTCTTCTCGAAATTTGGCTTACCTCGTTGCACGAATAACTCTGGATACTTGTCTCGAACTTCTGCTTCTCGTTCCCAAGTCGCTTCTTCTTGGCCGTGTCTACTCCATTGGACTTTAATTAAGGTGACATCTCTATTCCGCAGCTTGTGCACCTTTTTATCAAGAACGACTATTGGCTTTTCTTCATAAGTCATGTCTCGGTTAACCTCAAGTACTTCATGATTGATTACGTGGTTCTGGTCGTGGACGCATTTCCTCAACATAGATACATGAAACACATTGTGCACGATAGGCTACTTCCCCACTCGTTCTAATATCTCGAATGCTCCAAGCGGTAGCGAGTTTTTCCTCTTACCAAACCTCACAACTCCTTTAGTTGAGCAATTTTTAGAAAAACTTTGTCTCCGCTTCAAATTGCAAATCCTTCCTTCACGATCAACATAAGATTTTTGTCGGTCTTGAGCTATTTTTATCCTGCTTTCGACTTTCGATAATCTCAACTGTTTGCTCCACTAGTTCAGGGCCCAATACTTTCTTCTCACCGACTTCGCCCCAATAAATAGGAGATCTCGCACTTGCCGCCACATAAAGCTTCATACGGAGCCATCCCGATAGTTGCTTGATAGCTATTATTATAAGAAAATTCCACTAGTGGCAAGTACTTTTCCCAATTGTCGTTAAAATCTAAAACACATCCTCTCGCAAGTCTTCTAGAATCGGATCATTTTTTGATCGCCGAGTCCGTTTGGGGATGGAAAGATGTCTTGAATTTGAGTTTCGTCCCCATTGCTTCTTGTAGAATACCCCAAAATTTTGATGTAAATCTAGGATCCCTATCTGAGACTATAGATACGGGTACCCCATGCAATCTTACAATTTCTCGGATATAAAGTTGAGCCATTTGTTCCATGCCGTAAGTCATTTTGATCGGTATGAAGTGTGCTGATTTATTCAAACGATCTACTACGACCCATATAGCTTGGTTTCCTCGTCTTGACCTCGGAAGCCCTACTACGAAGTCCATATTCACGTGTTCCCATTTCCATTCAGGAATCTGAAGTGGTTTGAGTAAACCAGAAGGTCGTTGGTGTTCGGCTTTTACTTTCTGACATGTTAAAAACTTTTCCACGAATTCTCCAATGCTCCTTTTCATGCTTCTCCACCAAAAAATCTCTTTGAGATCACGATACATTTTAGTCCCTCTTGGGTGTGCGGTATAAGGTGTGCAATGTTCCTCTTCTAAAATCAGCTTCCTTATTTCCCCATCTTTAGGCATGCACAGTCTTCCCTCATATACCATCGTACCGTCATCAGCTATGGCGAACCCTTTAATTTCTCCCACCGACACCTTCTTTCTCATTTTGCATAGAAACTTGTCGTTTGTTTGTGCTTCTTTGATGCTACTACGCAGTGTTGATTGGACTACTAAAGTCACTAGTACTGCCTCCGTTTTAGCAGGTGGAGTCACAATCTCAATTCTCATTTTAGCAAATTCCTCAATGAGGTTCTCTTGTGTTGTGAGTAAGCTTGCAATTATCCCTCTGGGCATACGGCTAAGTGCATCCGCTACTACATTTGCTTTACCGGGGTGGTAATGGATTGTACAATCGTAGTCTTTCACGAGTTCCAACCATCTTCTCTGTCTCATGTTCAACTCCTTTTGTGTGAAGAAATATTTCAAACTCTTGTGATCAGTATAAATTTCACACTTTCCCCGTATAGATAGTGACGCCATATCTTTAGAGCATGTACGATGGCGCCAACTCTAGATCGTGTGTAGGGTAATTGAGTTCATGTTGTTTCAAATTGTGTTGAAGCATAAGCAACCACTTTACCATTTTGCATCAAAACGCACCCCAATCCTTGTTTCGACGCGTCACTGTAGATTATAAAGCTTTTCAAGTGTTTGGGATTGTTAGAATCGGGCGCGAAACCAGCCGTTGTTTTACTTCTTGGAAACTCATTCGCACTTCTCATCCACATGAACTTTTCACCTTTCCTTGTGGAGTTGGGTCATTGGGCCCGAGATTTTTGAAAATCCTCGATGAATCTCTGTAATATCCAAAGAAGACCCAAGAAACTACGCACCTCATTTGCATTTGTAGGAGCCGACCATTTCTCAATGGCTTCAACTTTTGCAGTGGTCGACTTCGATACCCTTCGGCATTTGTGACTACGTGGCCAAGAAAGACCACTCGATCAAGCCAAAACTCGCACTTCTTGAATTTGGCGAATAACTTCTCCTTGCGGAGAGTCTCTAACACCATACCAAGGTGTTTCTCGTGTTGCTATTCATCTTTTGAGTACGCCAAAATATCATCTATAAACACAATCACGGATTTGTCCAAGTATGGGTGAAAACTCGATTCATCAAATCCATAAATACGTTGGAGCATTACTAAGCCCAAAAGGCATCCTTTGTGAACTCATAGTGCCCATATCGTGTCCTAAAAGTTGTCTTGGGTATATCTCATTTTTAACCTTGATTGATGGTACCGGACCTCGGATCAATCTTAGAAAACACGCTTGCCCCGTTCAGCTGATCAAAAAGATCTTCAATTCTCGGTAAGGCATACTTGTTCTTGATAGTAAGTTTGTTCAACTCTCTGTAGTCAATGCACATCCTCATGCTCCCATCTTTTTTCTTCACAAAAAGGACAGGTGCTCCCCAAGGCGACACACGGGGTCGTATAAAACCGATATCCAAAAGTTCTTGTAGCTGGACCTTTAACTCTTGAAGTTCCTTGGGGCCATTTTGTATGGTGCTTTTGATACGGGAGAGCGGCTCTGGAATAAGATCAATCGTAAACTCTACTTTTCCGAATTGGAGGTATTCCAGGCAAATCCTCTGGGAATACATCGGCATATTCTCGTACAGCTGGAACTTCCATGATTGTTTTCTTGGCAACCTTAGTAGCCATCACATTAACCAGGAATCCCTGACATTTTTCTTTCTTCAGCATTTTAACTGCCTTCATTGCCGATATAATTCGAGGCATTCCACTCACTCTTGCTCCGAAAAATATAAATTTGTCTCCCTTTGATGGTTCAAGAAATATTTCTCTTTCGTGACAGTTGATGTGGGCCTTATACCTATTCAACCAGTCCATTCCTAGTATGATATCAAAATCCCTCATTTTAATCACATGCAAATCCGCCTCTAACTTCTTCCCATCAAAATCCAATACCACATTGTTAATCACTAGATCAATACTTATTGTTTTTCCCGAAGGAAGGCTTATTTCTAGTGTATCACTAACTGTGCAACTCTCAAGACATGTTTTAGCATGAAAATCAGCGGATATGAAAGAATGCGTAGCACCAGTATCAAATAACACTAACGCAGGTATATTGGAAACATGTATCATACCTGTCAGTGTTCCCAGGTTCTCTTGGGCTTCCTGTTGTGTCATAGCAAAAACACGTGCCTGACCCATTGGTGTCTTTTCCTTCTTGTCTGGAAATGTGGTGCAACTATCTGCGTGATGGCTAGGTTGGTGGCAATGGAAACATTTTCCTTGTCCCGATAAGCATTCCTCATAATGATTTCTTCCACATGTTGGACAAGTTGGCTTCACCTTCTGCGCAACTGGAATTGCGTTTGCTCCGGTCCTGACCTGTTTACTCTGGCTACCAGTCGCTACTCCCTGACTCGGACCATTCCATTTTCTCTTTCCTGGAACATTGTCTATCTTTTGGGCAGGATAGTCCAATTTCAAACACGAAGCCACTTCCCGAGCTCGTGAAAGCGATTCAAAGATAAGTCGTCGTTCCCAAACTAGCTAGCACACAACCTATTTCTCGGATGGAGAATCCAGGAAACCTCCTTGCTCTCTTCTCATCCGTGTCTACCAAGTGGGTGGCAAACCTTGCCAATTGATTGAACTTACGTTCATACTCGCGACTGTCATGTTGCCTGTTTCAACCCGGGAACTCGGTCTCCTTCCGATCCCTATAAGATCGTGGGAAATATTGTTGCATGACCTCTTGTTTAAAGTTAGCCTGTGTCATGCCACGTAGTTGCTCATCTGTCCTTGAGCGAGAGAAAGCCTCCCACCGGTGGTACGCATCTTCTCGTGGGATCGAAAGATGGCACATGAGATTCGTTGTGCATCGGTGCTAGGGATTCGGGCAAATATTCTCTCGATTGCGCGTAGCTAGCCACTCCTCGACTACGAATGGCCCATCGCGCCCATTAAAGGTTTGTGGTCCGAATCTCCGGAACTGTTCCAAAACGTGCGCTTCCTCATTTCCACCAACTGGGTGGCCTGGTGCAGGTGGTACGGCATTCTGCTGGGGTAACCCTCGTAGTAAAGCAACAAGATTATTCAACAAATCGCTGGCATCCCTTGGCCCTGGCTTGAATTAAGTGACACATTTGATCCATCCTTCGTGGAGCCATGATCTCAGTAATACAATGAATTGTTTAGTTTTTTAACTCGTATGAGAAGTAAATATAACCTCTATCCAACACATAAACACCACACGACAAGGTAATTAAATATTAAAAAATATAATTCCACTATTTCAATTGAAATTGCCTTCAAGAGGGTACAATGCGAAATAAAATAAAATGAAAGATCATACTGAATCCTACTAATCTAGAAAAATGAAATAACTCTTACTAGAATAAAGAAGGAAAAGAAAAACGAAATTCAAAACAAAATCCAGATAAGGCTAGAAAAACTAGTCATCTAACTAGATCCCTCGGATGAGAATAATCCATCTAAGTCTTCCTCTAGTTCACCCAAAGCGTCGTCATATCCGAATCAACATATATTACGTTAGGCATGACGGGTAGCCCACGCCTAAGTAGTTCGACTATAAATCTCTCGGGATCCAATGTGGTATGGGGCGGCACAGAATTGTAGTCCGTCATGTTGTCACGTACATCTCTTGCGAGGTCACTCCATTCTCTGGGTAGGGTACGGATTAGCTTATCATCCCGGGTGATTATTTCTTCAAGATGTTTTATCTCCAGCCACATTTCTCTTATTGTTTCGATATGTTCCTCTACCGTGGCCCCTAGCCTTCTTTCATAGTTCAAAAACCTATATACCCTCCAATGAAAAATTCGATCTCCCATTCTCTTCCTAGCTGTTTTTATCTTACGCACCATCCTGGAGCATTTTGTGTTACCATATAAGTCCATACATCATTTAGTAAATTATGCATGTTCGTTTTTCAGATAGCTCATCACGAATCACTAATTCTAAGAGATATTTCTAACATGCCACGCATGTAAAATTTTGTGAGACATGAAAATACATTTATCACGGAGGTAATATAAAAAAAAATAATCACATTTTTCAAATAACTTCATAACATATGGTGCATTCTCAAGAATTCTCATATTGAAGTAATAACTAAATTTTTACCCGATTGGATGCACTCGATGGAGGAATAACCATTTTTTTAAAAAAAAATATTGCAAGTCTACAGGGAAGATAGACCCGCTCCGATACCACACCGTAACGCCCTAGTTTTCGAAATGTGATTCTTAGCGCTACTAAAATATAAAAACTACATTTTATACTATCACTATATATATTTTTTTTAAAAAAAAAAAAAAACAAGTATCTACTACAACGGAAGCATAATTTTAAACGGGTTGATCATAAACTAGAAATTCAAAACCCATCGTATTGAATAATAAAAATGCAACATTCATTGTTTCATAAAAATTAGAATAACTAAATTGTTAATAATGATAAAAAAAAACTAGTTTTCTCCCTAACGCATTTAATCTTAACAATTAGAAAAAATTTCATTCGCTTCCCTCCATCGGCTTCGCACTCCATCAGGAGAATCAAAAAAATTAGTAATAGAGGGGGTGAGTAACACATACTCAAAGATGGATCCTAACTGTCCAAATTAAATATATACAAGCATAATTTCACAAATTTAAGTACATATACTTTGTCATCACATATACTTTGCCATTTGGCCAAAGCCATCACATATACTTTGCCGTTGGTCGAAGCCGCACATATATTTTGCCATTGGCGAAGCCACACATATACTTTGCCATTGGCCAAAGCCACAAATATACTTTGCCATTTCGAAGCCACACATATTGGCCGAAGCCACACATATACTTTGCCATTGGCGAAGCCACACATATACTTTGCCATAGGCCAAAGCCACACATATAATTTGCCATTTCACATAAATAAACATAAATTCTTCACGTATAATATGCACATCAAATTTAACAATTATAATCACATTGTCAAACATAGAATTCATAAAATTATACATGTACATATTTTATAAAGACAATTAAACTTTGCACTTGAAAAGTGTAAAGAAAAATCCTACCTCAAAAGTTAGTTGATAGTCGCATTTAAGCTTGAAGTTAGAAAACCTAGACGTCTAATCTTCGTCACCTACAATAAATATTGGTATAATTAAGTGATTGGAAAATAGATTCTAATTCTAATACGAAGTAAAAGTGCTTATGCAATAAGCTAGGGCTCCTAATAGGTGAAATTTAACCAAAATATAAGCTTGGGGCTTAAATGAAAGAATTTTATAGTTAAGATAAAGGTTTTGGACTAAACCGAAATACGGTGGGGTTAAACCGAGAAATCCAAAAAGTTTAATTGATTCCTTAAGGGCTGAATTGATGTTTCTAAAAAACCGAAAGTATTTGGGATGAAACCGAAACTTTCTCGGGGCTAAAATGAAAAATTGCGTAAACTTTGATTTGGGGTTAGGGCTTAATAGAAACTTGGTGGACTAAATTGATCAACACGCCTAAATTTGGAACTAAATTAAACACCATAAAATTTCCAAAACTAGTCTTGGTTCAAGACCCCATTTCTTTACATGAAATTCGCCGCCCGTCGTCTTCCTCGAGAAACTACACACACGCACTCGCCTTTTTTCCTTTTGAATTAAACACACACATACCCACATCACTTCCATTAACACACACACACATAGAGGTATGATAGCACAACACACCATCAACTACACACACACATAAATAAATATAAAAATTTTCAAACTTTTCCAAATTTCAACATGTCACCTCATCTCCTTCCATTTAGTTGCAATTAGAGAAAGGCTAATTGTGGACATGGTGTTATGAAGAAGGGTGGAAAACTTACCAAAAACCGTGTTCGGATCGGGATGTGGGAAGGTGCGTTCTTCGGGTGAAAGTTTGAAAGTTTTCCTTTTTCGATTTTGTACGGGTGAATAGAAACCAGGTAGTAAGTTTTTTATTTTTCTTCTTCTAATAGTTAAGGAAACGTGTGATATAGGTTGTAGGAGAGTATGAGATTATTAGTAGTGGGTTTAAGAAAATCGATATTTTGGGGATTTATGTTTATCCATCTAGTTTCCCCCTTTTTGTATTCTCCCCTTTTTTTAAAAAAAAAAGATTAGTTACATTATACAAAATATTTTTATTTTTATTTTTCTTATTATTAGGAAAAAGATAAATTAATTAATAACATAAAAAAATAAATAATTAAAAAGGAATTAATATATATCGGGTACTACACCATGCCGGAGTGGAACACCCTTCACCTCCATCAACCGCCCAATCACAAGGACATACCCCAAGGATCCTCCGAACGATCCATCTTCCTTGAAAGACTTATTTCCAACATTTTGGCGTAGTCCGATGTATACAAACTCAACCCAATTTACCTTCTTTTCCCCGCATGATCGCAACCATCACGATCGCCTTAGTTTTGATACCGATTAAAGCTTCCAAATTTGATGTCTACGTCTTGGCAACAATATCCAACAACTTGTGGTAGTCTTTTTCAAGATTTTTTCTTATCACCGTGTAAACCACCTTCGCAAAGATAGTCAGGTTTGGCCACTTCCTTCCATGCAATGTACCAAGTTTACATCGGCCTCCAATATCTCGGCTTTCTTCCGATTTAAAGCAAACAATACTCCGCTAGATCCTCAACAGCGGTGATCATAAACTCTTTTCCATGAACAGAGGACTTGATGCCCTCGTCGTGAACTTCAGCATTCACGCAGAACCGAGCGACTTCAACATAATTCATCTACGAAATTCCATAGTGAGAAAGGGTTTCACCAAATTTCTCAACTTTTCAAACTATCTTCTTCACAAGGGTTTCATCCAACCCCGTTTGATCATACCTTCAAAATCCACAAGAGAGCTAGTGTGGATTTGCTTTCCCAACTTAACAAAATCGTAAGTAGATGCCATTACTTGAATTTTACCGAACGAAACTTTTAGAAATTTACTTGGAGATCTTTAGGGTTTCGAGAGAAAAGTTGCTTTCTTTGCTTTTGAGAGAGATGAACAGTTTGTGTAAAGTGAGAGAGAGACGGATGAAAGGGTATATATGTGGTTATGAAAGGACGTGCATACGGTTTTTGAAATTTGATCGAGATCAACGGCTCAGATTTAGCACGACGATTAGCATTTAATTGCTCGCATTTAATGCGGCAGCATTTATAACCAATCATATGCTTTGTCGTGCAGCTTTTGATTGTACCTGTCATTATTACGCTGACGTCATCCTTAAAACATTCCCGCTTCGTAAAAACGACGGTGTTTTTGTCACTTAGCTCATAAATGACTCAGCTTACTCCTTAGCTGATTCAACTCTTCTTCTCTCCTTTCACATAGGTACTCAGCTGTCAGCTAACTAGATGCAGCTGATTTTTCGATACTGCTGATTCACTTAGCTGATTTACAAACTTAACTCCATTTTCATCTTTTCTTGTTTCATCTCTTCTTCTTGAGTCTCCTGAGTGTTAACTCAGCTCAATCAACCCTAGCTCATGCTTGAGTTCTTCAAATCTTGATTCACATAATGGCTTTGTGAATATGTCAGCTAACTGTTTATCAGTTGAGATATATTCCGAGGTGATGCCTTTATTTTCCACATGATCTCTTATGAAATGATATCTGACATCAATGTGCTTTGTTCTTAAGTGCAACACTGGATTCTGAGTGATTGCAATAGCACTTGTGTTATCACACATAATTGGAATTTCTTTTTCTTCAACATCATAATCTCTCTGTTTGTTGTCTCATCCATAAGACTTGGGCACAACAAATGCCGCAGCCTATGTACTAAACTTCCTTCAATGGATGTGGCTATTCAATTTTGCTTTTACTAAACCAGAAACCAACTGTTTCCAAGCATTTGACATGTACCAGTACTTTTCTGTCAACTCTCCATCCAAAGATAGTCGAGTCCGAGTAACCAATAAGCTTGAATCCACCTTCCTTGGATACCATAAGCCGACTTCCCGCATCCTTCAAATATCTTAGGATTCTCTTAGTCTGCGGTCATGTGACTTTCTTTTGGTGCGATTGAAATCTTGCACATACACCTACCGCAAAGGTGATGTCCGCCCGCTTCTTTGTTAAATAGAGCAAAGATCCAATAAGTGCTTTATATCTTGTTTGATCCACGGCTTGCCATCTCGCATCCATATCCATCTTAATCGATGTATTCATTGGTATTTTCACGAAGATTTTCTTCCATACCAAATTTCTTCATTAAATCTCCGGTGTACTTTGTTTGACTTATGAAGGTTCCATCCTTCATTGCTTAACTTGAAGTCCTAGAAAGAATGTCAGCTCTCCCATCATGCTCATCTCAAATTTGCCTTGCATGAGGTTTGAGAACTTATCACACATCTCTTTGTTTGTGGATCCAAAAATGATGTCATCTACATATATTTTAACAAGTAGTATACTCTCTATCTTGAATTTCAAGAGTGTTTCATTCACTTTGCCTTTGGTGAATCCATTATCTGTCGAAATTGAGATAATGTATCATACCATGCTCTAGGTGCCTGTTTCAATCCATTTAGAGCTTTCTTGAGCTTGTACACCTTATCTCCAAGAGTCTTCCGCTCAAATCCTCGGAGGTTGCTCAACATAGACTTCTTCTTCTAACATTCCATTTAAAAATGCACTCTTCAAATCCATCCGATATACAAGTGAAGCTCTTGTGTGTAGCATAGGCAAGAAACATCTTTATTGCTTTTAATCTTGCAACAGGAGCAAATGTTTCATCAAAATCTATTCCTTCCTCTTGGCAATACCCTTTGGCTACCAATCTTGATTTGTTTCTTACCACAGAACCTTCTTCATTCATCTTGTTTCTGAAAACCCATTTTGTGCCAATGACATTTTGATGGGTTGGTCTTTGAACCAATTCCCATACTTTGTTTCTTTCAAACTGATTTAGCTCTTCTTGCATGGCCTGAATCCAATGTGTATCATCCAATGCTTGGGACACATCTTTTGGCTCTATTTGGGAAATGAAACAAGTGAACATGGCTTCTTGCTGAGCTCTGGATCTGGTTCTTACACCATCTGTTACATCTCCAATGACTAGCTCTGGTGGATGGTCTCTCAGCCATCTCACATCATGTTGGAGTAAGTCGGTGGGTTGATCATCTTGCGAGATGTGTTATCTTGAGCAGCTCTCTCATCATCACTTAGCTGCAGATTTTCCAGTTGTCTTTGAGATTCAGCTATCTCATCTTCACCTTGATTAATTGCTCCAGCTTCAGCTTCAACATAGGGACTCTTGTGCATGGTCATTGGCTAATTTAGCTTAACAGCTTAACTCCTCAATGTCTTCTCCATTTACGTTAGGTTCATCAAAACCACATGGATAGACTCTTCTCTTGACCATAGTTCTTTTGTTTAGCACTCTATAGGCTTTGCTTTCAGCTGAGTATCCCAAGAAGATACCTTCATCAGCTTTAGCATCAAAAGCCTTTAGATTATCTTGCCATTGTTGTGGATGAAGCATTTACATCCAAAGATTCTAAAATATGCAACAGCATTTCCAAATCCAGGGAGTCTTTGTCATTCTATTTATCATGCATCTATTTTGAGTATAGCATGCAGTATTGATAGCTTCAGACCAAAATCTTTTAGGCAGCCCTGCTTCAGCTAACATGGTCCTTGCAGCTTCCTTGAGAGTTCTGTTCCTCCTTTCTGCAACTCCATTCTGCTGTGGAGTCCTTGCAGCAGATAATTCATGAGCAATACCATTTTCAACACAGTACTGAGTTATTATTCCATTGACAAACTCAGTTCCTCTATCGAATCTTATCTTTATGATGGTTTGACTCTTCTCATTTTTGAACTCTTTTCATCACCGTGGTAACTCTCGCAAAGTTTCCTTCTTTTACACATGAAGATTGTCCATGTATATCTTGAATAATCATCCACCACTACTAGAGTGTATTTCTTCCCACTTAAGTTGGTGGCTCAACAGACCAAATAGATCCATATGTAGCAGATGCAATATTCTTGTTGAAGATGGGCTTGACTTCTCTTTAAATGATGATTTGATCTGCTTTCCCATCTGGCATGAATCACAAACACTTTCTTTCTTGTACATTGAGTCTGGGAGTCCTTCTACAAGACCACTCCTTGCAAGCTTGTTAATTGTCTTGAAATTCAGGTGACTCAGCCTGTTGTGCCACAACCAACTTGATTCGGTTGTACTCTTTGCTAATAAACAAGTGCTTAGTGTGGCATCGACCAATCTACCATGTACATGTTCTTTTGTCGGCTCCTTGCAACACTACTTCATTTGATTTGGTGTCTTTGATTTGGCACACCCCATATTGAATCCAACATTGTAGCCCTTGTCACAAAGTTGATCGATGCTTAGTAAGTTAAAATTGAGGCCTTCAACATATGCACCATCCGTGATTCCTAATCCATTTTTCTTGATGGATCCATTCCTCTTATTTCCCGGAGCTTCATTTCCTCCAAATATGACTTTGCACCTCTAATTTCCTTGAATCTTGACAGATTTTTCTTGTTTCTGTCATATGTCCGGAACACCACTATCCATGTACCAGGTTCCTTGGCACTCGGTTGTTCCTTGAACCCGCAATCAAGGAAATCGTTTTTAGGTACCCATACTTGTCCGGGTCCCGAGGGGTTAGTCTTTGTAAGATGATCCAACCAACCTATAGCCAAATGATTTGACTCTAAGAGGTTGCCATCTATCCGTGCCATAATCATAATTCACTTTGGCAAATTGCTTGGGGGCTTTAAGTTCATACAACTGTCTCTTTTGTCTCGTATGCTTGTGTTTGTGTTTTAGCAATTGCCTTCTTTGGGTAATTGTGATATTCCGAGTGTAGTGTTTGGGTGCGTATGTGTCCGATAATAGCTCTTTGGCCTTTGGAATGACCTTTCCGAGTTCTAGGCCTTTGCCATTTAGGCTTGTATTCCATAGGTGTTTGCCGATATTTCACATTATTCCAATCAGGTTGACTTGGGTAGTTTCTACCATTTCCATCATATTTGTTCCTTTGATAGAACTTCTCGGGGTTTTGGTAGCTGTTTCTTCTTCACAGCAGTACTTCCTATTTGGAGTTTCTTTGAGGAACTCGCTAGATTTTTCTGTTGTCCTTTCAAAGATACTCAATCAACTGTTTTCCTTTTCCTTTATAACCAATGCCAGTTTGATTGTGATTGTGCTTAGGAATGGATGTGTGTGCAACATTTGGTGTCTTGGATTTTTGAGAAGCTTCATTACTTGAAGATCCTTTTTCCAAGATCACTCGGGAGTTTGACTATGCACAAAGGAATTGAATCATATGCATGTCTTGTCTCCACATCCTTTTGCTCATGATAAGGTCATCCAATGATTTAGATGCCTTAGTGAATGAAGCAATCACATTTTTGAGATCATTTTCTCTCTTTTCGCAGCGACTATCTCCATTAGTTTAGCATTTTCAGACTTCTTGACTCTTTGTTCTCATCTGCCTATGTGACTTAGAGTACTCAACTCCTTAGTCATTTTGTGAGTTTTGGCTTTTGAAGCTGGTTGTTTTCCTCATTTAATAGTGTGTGTGAGGATTTAATGTGCTCAAAATCTTTCATCATTTTGCCTAATGAATCATAAAGATCTGGTGGGTGATGAAGTGTGTGTGTCACAATCCCTATAACTAGAATCAATGAGATGAGTTAGAGTGCACCTCATCTTCTTGGTCGGGTTGATCTTGTTCTTTAGCCATTAGAGTTAGAGTCACTTGAGTAGTCACCTTCACTACTCGAATCATCGCTTATATCTTTCGACCTAGATGTTTCAAAGAAACTTAATGAGCCCAACATTGCTCTTTTCTTTTCTTGTCTTCTTTCTCTAAAGACTTTTCTTTCTTCTTCATTCCTGTATTTATTGACTACAAGATATGAACAATCAATAGCGAAGTATCCTAGCCGCATGTCGCAATTCCAACACAAGTTTTCACTTTTGATCAGCTCTCTCATTTCTTGGGTTGTCGCTCTTTGATATTCGACCTTTTGATACTCGCTCTCTTTGGTGGCCTATCTTCCCATTACTTGGAGGAGCCGAGTGCCTTCCGGAGGATTCACCTTTATTTCTTTTGTAGTTCTTGTTGAAGAACTTGTTGAATCTTTTAACCATCAAGGCAATTTCCTCCTGGTCAATGACTTCTTTAGTCTCGCCTCTCTTCCTTCCTCGACTATGAGAGCAAACTGTTTTTTGGGTACAACTATCTCTTCTTGATCCTTTCTTCTCTCACTCAAACTCATAAGATTTGAGGTCCGAGTATATCATTGGCCATATTGTCCAGATTGTATCATTTTCTGTCATCATTTGTCCATTCAACTCTAGGATTTTCAACCATAGCCGGGTCTAGAAGAAGCGACCTCCCTCCTTCACTTGCAGCAGCTCTCTCCTTGCAACCGTGTTCACCTTCATTATTTGCAGTGGCCCATCCTCTATCACTATCCACATCTCATCATGTAAAGCCAATAGATGAGCTCGCATACGTATTTTCCGGTCATCAAATTTCTCAATGGTGAACATAGGGATACGTGTCAAATTTGCTTCCATGATAATAACTTTGCTATATAGAAAAATGGCTTTTGAAAGAACAAGTGTTAAAATGTTTTTTGAAAGATTGGAGATCTAGTTCAGTAACCAGTGCGGAAGGCTCAATGAACCAACCGCTCTGATACCACTTGTAGGTCCCAAGGGGTGTGAGTGTAAGGTTTAGAAGGGGGGGTTGAATAAACCTTACCAACTTTTCGAAATTTAGTCCTTTTAAAATTGTTCAGAGTTAATTTCACAGCTAAGTCCTTGATGGACAGCTAAGTTAGTTAACCAGCAGAGTTAGCCACTCAACAGACTCGATAGAGCTATTGATAGAATAACTCAGTTGTTTAGTCTTATACTTAACTTGGTTGTGATAAGATTTTCAGCGGAAGACTTAACACCCTTGAATTTGGTTTAAGTTTGTTTTAACACTTGATTTTAGCACTTTGTTAATTATCAGTTGGAATGCAAATTATCAGCAGATATAGTGTAATATGCAGAAATGAAATGTTGAAATGTAAATGACACAATAAATTTTATAGAGGTTCGAAGATGGGGTAATTCTTCTACTCCTCTCTTCTCCAACTCCTGGAGGAATCCACTAAGTATTGATCAGAGTACAAAGTGGTTAACAGTCCAGATACAAGTCTTGATCACACAATTTGAGAATATCTTGCTTGGTTACAGCTCGAATGTTTAGCTTGAATGTTCGTAGTTCAGGTATGCAAGGTAACCTCTTCTCAAATTGATTCCTCTGCCTTTTATAGTGCTCTTTCAAAAATCTGCCCGTTGAAGAGATAGGCTGATTTTCAAAAGACACTAGTGGTCGTTGGCTTGTCTTGTTGCAGTCCTTGATGTTGACATTTCCTCGTATTAAATGAACCTTCAGCTTTTCAGAGCCTGACATAGGTGCAGTGCTTCCCATTGGTTTATTCCTTTTGCACGCTTCTGGGACTGAGCACTTTAGAATATTGCAGCATGGAAGTATTACTTATTTAAGTAACTTTCTTGACTTCTGTGCAACGGACTCTTTTCAGTTGTCTTGACTTGACTGCAGTTCCTTAACTTCCCCAGGTGACTTCGAGTCAGCTCCCAATCATTGGAAGACTCATCTGTCACTTCAACTTGACTTGGATGTCTCGAGTTGACTTGACCGACACTTCTCACACAAAATTGTAACGGTGATACTCCTTCGCCGAGTTCTTGACTTCTCCTCATTGCCATACTCACCGCTTCACAAAGGAGTCTTCATTTTTGCCTTGATTGACTTCTTGCATATCCGTAGTCGACTTGACTCACTCAGATAAGCCCTATCTATTACAATACAAATTACAAAGAAAATGCGGTACCAACTTTCTAGTCTATGTTTTACATGGCATTCATCAAAATCTAAACAATAAATTTCCCAACGTAGTTTGATGATTGGAAGATTCGCATGTGCTCACCTATCGACTTACACGATAAAATGTGGCTTGTGATAGAAGATGGGCCACCGATATAATGAAGGTTAATATTGTTGTAAGAAGAGCACCTCCAACTGAAGGAGAGGATGTTGCACGAGCAGCGGCTAGACCAGCCATGGTTGAAAAACCTCACAGTGAATGGACTAATGATGACAGAAAGAGATACAACCTGGACAATGTTGCCAAGGATATTCACTACAAGACGTTGGACAAGGCTATGTTCAACAAAGTCAAGTCATGCAAATCTGCCAAAGAAATCTGGGATAAGCTAACCCTGATTTGTGAAGGATCGGAACAGATTAAAGAGAACTGTTGTTGTTCTAAAATTTGAAATTTTTTAAATACTTGCAGGTGAAAGTCTGGATCAGGTGGATGCCATATTCACAGAGATCACTAATTAGCTTTCAGCTCTTGGGAAAGAGTACACTCGAGTAAGGAGATGTGCATGAAGATACTAAGGGCCATCCGCCTAAATGGGAAATGAAGGTCATGGTCCTGGGACATTCAATGGACCTATCCAAAACATCAAATCATGATCTATTCTCGCACCTCAAAGCCCATGAGTTTGAACCGAGAAGGAAAGAGCAAGAGGAGATCGTTGTACCCAAGATAGTTGCATTAATGGCCAGTGAAGGGAAGAAAATCGAGCCAAAGAATACTATTGACCATGAGGAAATTGCCCTCATGGTAAAGCGATTCAACAAGTTCATTAACAAGAACTATAAAAGAAACAAGGGTGAGATTTGCAAAAGACATTTAAGCACCCGCAAAGCAAGGGAGGATAGGCCGCCCAAGCGAGCCGAGATTAAAGAGCCGACTATCGAGAGTTGATAATCGAGAATCGAGAGAGCCGATCGTAAAGTGAAAACCTATTTTGGAATTGCATAACCAGACACTTTTTGTTGTTGACTGCTCCTATCCACCACCAACAAATACAAATGTGGAAGAAAGAAAAGTCATCGTGGGAAGAAGACAAGAAAAGTAGAAAGCCATGTTGTCGCCGAGATCGCTGAGCCATCCAAGTGCAAAGAAGCAAGAGACTCGTATAGTAGTGAAGCATACTACCCAAAGTGATATCGAGGAAGAGGCCATGATCTCGCTCTTGGCTAAAGAACAAGATGAAGAAGATGAGGCACATTCTAACTCATCTCATTCTCGATTCAAGTGATAGTGATCGTGACACACACTTCATCAACCGTGAGATCTTTATGATTCATTAGGCAAAATGATGAAAGATTTTGAGCACATTAAAACCTCACACACACTTCTAAATGAGGAAAACAGCGGCCCTTTAAAAGCCAAAACTCATAGCCGACTAAAGAGCCGAGTATTGTAAGTCGCATAACCGATGAGAACACTAAGATGAAGGCCGAAAAATGCCAAGATTTTAGCAAAGTTAGATGTTATGAAAAGGAGAGTAAGAGATCTTGAAAATGTGATTGCCTCATTTACAAAAGCATCCAAATCATGGGTGAACTTATTATGAGTTAAAAAGAGTGTGGAGATAAGACAGCATATGATTCAATTCATTTGTGCTTAGTCATACTCCCCGAGTGATTTTGGAAAAAGGGTCCTCAAGCAATGAGGGAACCCAAAAGTCTAAAACACCATATATTGCACCAAAACTACACTTTAACACAAGCACAATCATACCGGCCTCGGTTATAAGTGAAAAGGAAAGAAGCCAATGAGTTATCTTTGAAAGGATGTACCGAGAAAAATCCAGACAGTCCATTAGTAGAATCCTAATGTAAAATACTCAGAAAAAGCCAACAGAGCTACCAAAAGCCCCGAGATTTCATCAAAGAATTACATATGATGGGAATGGTAGAAACTATCCAAACTAAGCCGATTGCAATAACCATGTGATATATCAAAGAAAGACCTATAGATACAAGCCAAAATGGCAAAGACCTCAAACTCAAGAAAGGTCATTCCCAAGGTAAATAGCTATTATCAAGACACATATATGTACCTGTGAACCACACCTTAAATTCCACAACTACCCTAGAAAAGCAATTGCTAAAACAAACACGCAGCAAACAAACAAAAGAGACAGTTGTATCATCCTAAAACCCCAATGTAATTTGCTAAAATGCATTATGATTATGGAACCGATTGATGGCAACCTCTTAGAGTCGATCATCCGCTATATGTCTGGTTGAACATCTTATAGCACTAACCCAGTGACCTGCACAAGTATGAGTACCTAAAACCGATTTCCTTGATTGTAGGTTCAAGAAACAACCGAGTGCCAAGGACTGGTATATGGATAGTGGTTGTTCCAACCACATGACAGAAATAAGGAAAACTCACAAGATTTAAGGAAACCAGAGGAGCCAAAGTCATATTCGAGGTAATGAAGCTCCGGCGGAGATCAAAGGCACATGATCCATAAAAAAGAATGGATCGAGATCACAAATGTTGCTTATGTTGAAGGCCTCAACTTCAACCCGTTAAGCATCACCAACTCTATGACAAAGGCTACAATGTAGATTCAACATGGGGATATGCCAAATCAATGATGATAAGTCCAATGAAATAGATCGCAAGGATCAAGACAAGAATATGTATGTGGTATATTGGTCATCGCTACACCAAGAACATGTCTCATAGAAAGAGCACAACCAAATCAAGTTGGTTGTGGCATAAGAAGTCGAGTCATCCGAACTTCAAGACAATCAACAAGCTTGCAAGGAGTCATCTTGTTGAAGGATTCATCGACTTAGTGTACAAGAAAGAAAGTATTTGTGATGTATGCCGATGGGAAAGCGATCAAATCATCATTCAAGGATAAGCCAAGTCCTCATCAACCAGGTTATTGATTTGATGCACATGGATTATTTGGTCCAAAGGTGGAGCCACTTAGCATCGTCAGTGGGAAGAAATACACCTTAGTAGTTTTGGATGATTATTCAAGATATACATGGATAATTTTCATGTGTAAAAAGAAGGAAACACTATAGAAGTTACCCCAATCGATGAGAAGAGTTCAAAATGAGAAGAGCCAAACCATTATAAAAATAAGATCAGAATGGAATCGAGCTTGTGAATGGAATAATAACTCAATATTGTGTTGAGAATGGTATTGCACATGAGTTATCACTGCAAGGACTCCACAAACAGAATGAAGTAGCCGAAAGAAGGAACAAAACTCTCAAGGAAGTTGCAAGGACAATGTTAGTCAAGTCGATTGCCTAAGAGATTTTGGGTTCGACGCATAAATACAAAGATGCTATACTCGCATAATAGATGCATGATTAACCGACAATTGACCAAGACTCCCTATGAGATATTTGGACGCAAATGCTTCATCCATAATAATAGCAAGGACAATTTGAAGGCATTTGATGTTAAAGTCGATGAAGGTGTCTTCATAGGATACTCAATTGAGAGTAAAGCCTATGTAGTAATCGAACAAGAGGACTAATGTTAAAGAAGAGTCTATCCATGTGGTTTTCGATGAACCTAATGTGAGTGGAGAAGACATTGATGAGTTAGCTAATGTTCGAATCAACCAACTATGCAGTAAGAGTCCTTATGTTGAAGTCAAGTGAGAGCACTCAACCCGGATGAAGATGAGATAGTCAATCTCAAAGACAGATGGAGAGTCTATAGTCGAATGAAGATGAAAGAGCTATTCAAGACAACTTAGCCGCGAGAAGGCTAAATCCAAACAGACTTACTCCAACCTCGATGTGAGATGGCCGAGAGACCATCCACCGAGTTAGTCATTGGAGATGTTAGAGATGGCATAAGAACCACATCCAGAGCACAAAGATGAAGCTATGTTCACTTGTTTTATCTCCCAAATAGAGCCTAAAGATGTGTCTCAAGCATTGGATGACACACATTGATTCAAGCCATGCAAGAAGAGTTAAATTAATTTGAAAGTAACAAAGTATGGGAATTAGTTCAAAGGCCAACCCACCAAAATGTCATTGGTACAAAATGGTTTTTTAAACAAGATTAATGAGGAAGGATCGTTATAAGAAACAAAGCAAGATTGGTAGCTAAGGGTATTGCCAAGAAGAGGGCATAGATTTTGATGAAACCTATGCTTTTATTGCCGATTGGAAGCAATAAGATGTTTCTTGCTTATGCTCCATATAAGGATTTCACCGTATATCAAATGGATGTGAAGAGTACATTTTCGAATGGACGTTAGAGGAAGAAGTCTATATTGAACAACCTCCGTGTTTTGAGCAAAACAATTTGAGATAAGGTCTACAAGCTCAAGAAAGCATTATATGGATTGAAACAAGCACCAAGAACATGATATGATACATTGTCTCAATTTCTAATCGACAATGTATTCACCAAAGGCATAATTGATAGAACACTCATCGTAATTCAAGATGGAGAGAAATTACCGCTTGTTCAAATATATGTGGATGACATCATTTTTGGTTCCACAAATAAAGAGTCATGGTGGCAAGTTCCCAAACCTCATGCAAGGCAAATTTAAATGAGCATGATGGGAGAGCCGACTTTCTTTCTAGACTTCAAGTTAAGCAATTGAAGGATGGAACCTTCATAAGTCAAACCAAGTATACCAGTAGATTTGATGAAGAAATTTGGTATGGAAGAGAAGTCTTCGTGAAGATTCCTATGAATACATCACCAAGATGGACATGGATGCGGATGGCAAAACCGTTGATCAAACCAGATATAGAGCCCTCATTGGATCACTTCTCTCTTTGACAAAGAAGCAGGTGCCGTAAATCACCTTTGTAGTAGGTGTATATCGCAAGATTTCAATCGCACCAAATGAGAGCCACATGACCGCAAAGAAAGAGAATACTAAGGTATTTGGAGGGATGCCAGAAGTCGGCTTATGGTATCCAAAAGAAGGAGGATTCAAGATCTGGTAGGATACTCAGATTCGACTATGTTGGATGTAGATTTGACAGAAAAGTACCTCCTGTACATGTCAAATGCTTGAAATAGGTTGGTTTCTTGGTTCAAAGAAGAAACAAAATTTGATAGCTACATCCACAAGCAAGGCAGTACATAGATGTGGCAAAACAAGCAGCTCAAGTCTTATGGATGGGACAACAAATTTGAGATATTATGACATTGAAGAAAAGAGATTCTAATTATGTGTGATAACATTAGTGGTATTGCAATCACTCGAGTAATCCAAAGGTTACATTCAAGAACAAAGCACATCGATGTCGATATCATTTTATAAGAGATCATGTTGAAAAGAAAAACATCGCTTTGGAATATATCTCAACCGATATGCAAGAATGACATATTCACAAAGTCATTATGTGAATCAAGGTTTGAAGAACTTAAAAATGAGTTAGGGTTAATTGAAATGAGTTAGGACACTTAAAACTCAATCAACAGAGATGTAAGATAAGAAAATAAAAAATCAGCAAGTTTCACATTTCACCAAGTGAAACAAATTAATGGGAAGTCACCAGACGAGTTAGTTCGACAATTGAGTTACATAATCAAGAGAGAAGCGGAGTTGAGTCACTTTGATATAAGTTGAATCATTTATAAGCTAAGTGACAAAAACGCAGATTCATTTCAATTAAGCGGGAATATTTTTAAGGATGACATCGTGTAATTACGACCGTTAAGACAAAAAGCTACACAAGAAACCACATGATTAGATATAAATGTTGTTGCATTTAATGTGGGGAATTTAATGCGATTTAAAGACCTAATCTCAATCGTTGATCATGATCAAAAGTTTCAAATTCCAAAACCATCCTTTCACGTCCCTTATATACAAAAGTTCACTTTCTCTCCTCACAAAAACACATTCGTCTTCAAAGAAGGAAAGTTTTTCTCTCTCGCAATTAAGTGCGAACCCTAGTTCTCAAAGCTCAAGTTTTTCGTGATTTTAATCGGTAAAATCTTCTAAGAATGGCTGGAAACCATAACTTTGCTCTATTATCCGAGAAAATCCACACAGATCATCATTAGACTTCACTGACATGATCAGCAGTGGTGTGGATGGTGCCCTGGTGAAACAGACAGCGTAAAAGCTAGAGAAGTCCACCAAGGACTTTTTGACAATGTAGTTCACACACACCTACCTGGAAGAGATGGCTATGTGCTACGTGAACGCAGAGGTGCAGGACGATGAAATTCGCTCATAGGTCCACAAAGAAGGTCATCAAAATCACCGCAAAAGACCTTGCCGAGCATTTTTTTGCCCATCGAGGGATTGAAGGACATCGCCGAGAAGGATGTCAATTTGGCAGACTTGGAAGGAAGTTGCAAAGTCGAGTTTGTTGCGAAGGCCGCACTTGTTGAGCTTATTTGTTGTGAGAAGGATGAGTGGAATATCTCAAAACTTATCGAATTATTTTCCTGCATGCACGTAAATGCTATTTTAGAAATACATATTAAACACCACTGCATCGGATCGTTGAGTTTGGAATTATTCGAAGATGGAAATTATTCAAGATTTAACGGGGTATAATGTGGTGAAATCATCGCACGACGAAGAATCGAATACGTCCAACTTTCACTCTTTTACATCCCCACCGCCATCGCCCACCTTCTCGACCTCCGACATCGCCCAAACCAAGCATTTCTTGCTGCCAGGACCTCTCCCACCCTACCTCGACCATTTCCGACCACCGTTGGCCTAAAATATACAACACAAACACACGCACACAAAGCAAATGGCGCGCTCCGAGCTGCCATCGCACTAACCACCACCTTAACCTATCCCACGTACACCTTCTACAATCGACATGGAGGCCTCCGCTGATGAGAGTGGAGAGAGCGAAAGAGGGGGAGGAGAAATTGATATTAAAATGGCGTAATTAGAAGGAAATAACTGAAATTTCACAAACTTTCAACTTAAATTAACGGCGTAAACAAACTCTAATCACGAAATTGATTGGTGGGCTTTGAAGCCCTTGAAGAGACGGACAAAATGGTATAAATGCTCGCTCAATTTTAGGGCGGATCGCCAGGGAATCGGTGGTCAAAGATGACACTACTGCGTGAGTTCGCGAGACGATTTCCGAGATGTCTCCCGGTATTTTCGCGATCTAGTGCACCGATCCGAGATTCAAAGGTGTCGTTAGAAACCTAATTGAATGGGCTTTCTAACGGTATAAGGTTTGTGAAAATCCAATGGTCGGATCTCTCAGAGATCTTGAGTCAAAGGTTTCAAAATTTTATCTTTACCGGTGATTTGCGGCGAACCAGAAACCAAATCGAAATTCCAACTTCGGATTTGGAACGAGGGCAACGAAAAGGGTTTGAATGAAGTATGGTTTGTTAATTTTCGACGACGGTGGCTTGGCCGGCCGACGGGGCGGCAAAGTGGTTGCCGGCCGTGTCGAGTGAGGGAGAGAGAAAGGATTTTCACTGTTAAGGAAGGTTTCCAGATTTAGTATTATCCAAATAGGGAAATAGTTATATATATAGTAAGTATTAAATGGGTTTTAAAATGGGTTTGGTGATTGGGCCACAAATGAATTGAAAGAAGGATTAATTGTATCGTGATTCGACTTGAAATAATTCAATTTTGGATTGAAAATAATAGGAAGCCCCGTAATTAAATTTATAATTTTTCTACCCGAATTATATATTTTAAATAATAATCTTAATTAGCTATAAATCCCAATAAATTACTAATCTAATACCTTAAAATTGCGAAAACTTTACCCTAAATTTTGAGATTCAAATTCTAATACTAAGGGGTATTACACCCTCTCCCACTATGAAAAATTCGCCCTCGAAATTTAGAACTTACTAATTGTTGGAAGATTTGGATATTTGTCCTTCATCACATCTTCTCTTTCCCATGTCGCTCTCCTCTTTTCCATGCCTACTCCATTGTACTTTTTAACTAAAACGGCATCTCTATTTCTTAAGGAGTGTATTTTTCTATCAAGGATCGCCACCGAAACTCCTCATAAGTCAAATCTTCTTTAACTTGGATAGCTTCTTGATTAACGACATGGCTCTGATCAAACACATATTTTCTTAACATCGACACGTGAAACACATCATGCACTCCGGATAACTCGCGGTAGTGCTAACTTATAAGCTACTTCTCCAATTCTTTCAAGAATTTGTAAGGACCAATATATCTCGGGTTTTAGCTTTCCTTTCTTTTTAAAATGTATTACTCCTTAAGTTGGTGCTATTTTTAGAAATACTTTGTCTCCAATCAAATACCAAATCCTTTCTTCGTTTATGGACGCATTACGACTTTTGTCGATCCCGAGCAATCTTAATTCTCGTTTTTGATGAGATCAATCTTTTCCACTTTTTCTCAATAATATCCGGTCCAATTATTCTTTCTCTCCAACCTCATCCCAAAGATAAAAGGGATCGCACTACGCCCATACAAAGGTTGCTTCATACGTGCAATAGTACAATATTAAGTGTAAAGGTAACCCCACCTTTTTATGTGCAAAATGATTATGCAGATGCAAGTCCTAGTTCCTGCTCAATCTGCCTCCAACACAAAATAGCATAATATGTCTTAGAAGCCTGAAATGGAAATATAATAATATGTAATAATTTAAATATGCTAGATAAATCTATCCTTAAAATTTGGGGCATTTGGATGTGAAATGAAGAAATTAGGAGTGAAACAGAATAATAAGGATGTTTGGGTCTCGTTTTCTTGAATTTGGGAGATTGAGGGGCAATATCATGATTTTGAATAGACCTTGCGTATAAGGAGGGTATAACGAGACTATGGTTCAAATTTGAGGTCAATCGAGTTCATTTGACCACTTTCGGTCAAAAATGAGAAAGTTAGACTTAAGGAATTTTAATTAAAAATTTTAGGGTCAATTTGAAGAACTCTAAGAGTTGAGTTGGGGCAAAATTATAATAAGCTAAAAGTTAATATGAGAGGACTAAACTGAAACTTGGGAGGGGTCAAATGAAGTTTTCGAAAATTGCAAACAAGTCCAAAAGAATTTCAAATTCTGTTTGGCTTCCCAATACTTCCAACTTTCACTCTTTTACATCCCCACCGTCAACCACCTTCTCGACCTCCGACACCGCCTGCCCGAACTAGCATCTCTTGTCGCCAGGGACCTCTCCCACCCTACTCCCATTTCCGACCACCGTTGGCCGGAAAATATAAAACACAAACACACGCACACAAGAAGGCGCCGAGCGTTGTCGCCACTAACCACCACTCAACCTATCCCCCCATACACCTTCTACAACTGGACATGGAGCCTCGGTGACGGGAGTGGGAGAGAGCGAAAGAGGAGGAGGAGAAACCGATATTAAAATGGCGTAATTAGAAGGAAATAACGAAATTTCACAAATTTCCAACTTAAATTAACTAGTAAACAAACTCTAATCACGAAATTGATTGGTGGGCTTTGAAGCCCTTGAAGAGACGAACAAAATGGTATAAGGCTCGTCAATTTTAGACCGGTGGATCGCCGAGAATCGGCGGTCAAAGATGACGCCCGGTGAGTTCGAGACAATTTTCAGAGATGTCTCCGCGATTGAATGGGCTTTCTAATGGTATAAGGTTTGTGAAAATCCAACGGTCGGATCTCTGAGATATTGAGTCAATGGTTTCAAATTTTATCTTTATTGGCGATTTTTTGAGCGAACGAGAAACCAAATCGAAATTCGACTTCGGATTTGGAACGAGGGCAACGAAAGGGTTTGAATGAAGTATGGTTTGTTAATTTCCGACGGTGGCCGGCGGCCGACGACGCGACGGTGGGTTGCGTGGGTCACGGGGTCCGCCGGAAGTCGAGTGAGGGAGAGAGATAGATTCTTACCATTAAGGAAGGTTTCCAGATTTAGTATTATCCAAATAGGGAAATAGTTATATATATAGTAAGTATTAAATGTGTTATAAAATGGGTTTGGTGATTTGGGCCACAAATGAATTGAAAGAAGGATTAATTGTATTGTGATTGGACTTGAAATAATTCAATTTTGGATTGAAAATAATAAAAAGCCCCGTAATTAAATTTATAATGTTTCTACCCAAATTATATATTTTAAATAATAATCTTAATTAGCTATAAATCCCAATAAATTACTAATCTAAAACCTTAAAATTGCGAAAAATTTACCCTAAATTTTGAGATTCAAATTCTAATACAGGGTATTAAAATGTTGGAGGTTTCAAGAAGATAAAGTTGAAAATGGAAGAGAAGAATTTGTTACCTTAGTTGTTGGAATTTTTGATTCTATGAGAGCAAAATGAAGAGGACTTTTGTGTTCTTGTGTTATAAGTGTTAGAGTGAAATTGTGTTTGAAGAGTTTGAGAGTTGTAAGAGGATGAGATGAATTTTTCTTCCTGAATCTTATAAGAACCGATTTTTTTGTAAGAGTTTGAGGAAGATTTTTGTTTTGTTTGGTTAAATGATGAGTTATGATAGCTAGGTTACTTTCTTAGGGACAATTGACCAAAAGTCTGTGTTTTAGGTTTTGACCAAGATGTAGTGGGATTTGTAGAGAAACTTTTAAATTGTAGGCTTGCAAGATATAAATTAAAATAGATATGAATTTATCAAAATTTTATTTATTTATTTTTGTTTGGTCCAATAATTAACTAGTTGGGAGATACAAAATGATAAGAATAGTGGTAGAAGAAAAATTGAGTTATTTTCCCCATTTAAAGTGGTAATTTTGAAAATTAGGGGAAACAAAATATTTGGTTCTTTTCTTTATAAAATTGAGGGGGAAAAAGTATAAATATCCATAATTAAATATTAAGAAATTTAAATTTAAAGATGTGAAATAAGAAATGTGTATTTTAAAAGTAAATTAAAAGTTGGTTGGGATGAATTATGGAATAAGAAGAAATATTTGGATAAGGGTCGAAATGTACTCCTAAATTATCGAGGGTCGAATATTTCTAAAGTCATAGTCAATCGATCGAGTAATAATACTAGAGGAGAATATAAAATCGTTAAGCTAGAAAATGAGAAAGACGTAATTGACGCGTTGGAAGATTAAGTAAAGTCGGTCGCATTTCATTAATAATGGGTTCGTGTTACATAGCCAAATAGATAAATCATTACACAATATCGCTCTTACGTTGCTAAAATTTGGGGCGTCACAAATTAGGGTTATAATAGGTATATCAAAAGTTTCAAAAAACTTTTAAATGATTCATACTTTTATAGATAGAAGATAGATGGATTATGTTTGTACGACATATTTCTTATGTAAAGTATATATATAACCAAAAAAAACCGAAAGAGCTTGCCCATTTGTATTTGATTCTTTGATCCAATTAACCAAATGCATGAGATGCAAGATATATATCTATCTATACTATTACTATATTACTATTATTTATATTTATTATTACTTATAAAAGTGTGAATCACTTAAAAAGTTTCTTGAAACTTTTGATGTACCTATTATAACTCTAATGAGTATATGTGTTTAATAGTATATGAAGGGGGTATAATTGAACTTGTCTTTTATACATAATAATTTCAAGTGTCCATTCATATACCAAATTCTTTTTCAAATACTAGAAGTCTATTTTTTATGTCATAACATTTTGTGTAATAAAAATATTTAAATAAAATTAAAATCATATTAAAATATATTTCAATAACTTTCCAAACATACCTCATAAGCCTATATATGAAATTTATATGATAAAATTATAACTATTCAAATATGAATAAAACACACAATTTGTGAAGCCCCGATTTTCCGAGCTTATAATTGATCCTTATTGTCGTTTATACATTTGATCGACTATTTTACCGCGTCATTTTGACGGGTAATTATTAATAATATATACATTTTGTACTTTATTTCATTTTATTTAATTACTTTTGATCATGATCATCATTAATTTATTTTTTATTTATGATCACTTGATTGATCATTGTTACTATTTTTGTATTTATTAGCCTCCTTAGAATTTTAAGAGACTATTTATTTTAGAGACTTTTACCTTATAGAATTAAGATTTTGATTTAGTATAAGTAATCATGAGACTTACAAGTGATCAAGGAAATCACTAATTATTTTGGAGATTGATATATTTCAACTATTATCATCAAATTTGGGACAAAAAAAATATATATGGAATTACCATAATGCCCTCATAGTGGATTTGCCAACATGGATATTTTTGGAGTAAAAATATCATCCAACTCTTGTACACCTACACCTTATATTAGTCATCTTGTGTATAATTATACCATTAATTCAAACATTATACACATCATCTCTTATATTATTACTTTAATAATATTTTTGCCAACATGTTGGAAGTCTTCCAACATTCCATTCAAACCAAGTCTTGCCCATACCTTTGACCTTCAAATTGTCTCCCATGCATGAGGCAAAATGTAAGACACAATTTGAACAAAATTCCTCCCCTCTCTCCTCAAAGTGGACGGCCATATGGCCATTTTTGTGCCAAAAATTTCATTTCATTTTATCACTAACACATTCATCTCATACACAAAATCCTCTTCCGTCTCTCTAAACTCCCAACTTCTCTCTACTCTTCTTCTTACTTTCTTCTTCTACACTTAGAAAATTTTCAAGATTTTTCCCCTATTTCTTCAAAAAAAGCTCTAACACCCCCTACAAGGTAAGAAATTTTATCTCCAATCCATTTTTGATATCACATAGTTCATCTCTTCCACCTTCTTAACTTAAGTTTGAATTTGATTTGGAGGTATATTTAGAAGACTTTGAAGATTAGAGTTTGACATCATTTTGAAGAAGGACTCCAAACTTGAAGAAGAATTAGTAGAGGAATTTGACTACAAGGCAAGAATTGAGTACTAGACCCCTCTTCTTCCCTATTCTTTCTGTTTTTTTCAATTTTGAGCACCCCTTTTTCATTTTTGAGAAATAGGGGCTGAGCTTAGGTGATTTTGGAGTTGAGCCAAAAGTTCCAATTTTGAGCTTCAACTAGTCTCCAAACACCTACTACACAAGGTAAAGTGTAGTCCTTCTCATTTCCTTATTTCCTTCTTTTTTTTTTTCCTTAATTTTCTCTCATTTTTCTAACTTCAAATTTTTGATATTTTTGAATTAGGGATGACCTAAGCCTCATCCAAAAATTGTGAAATTATCCTTTATTTCACAATTTCCAATTTTAAGGTGGGTGGAAAAATATTTTCCAACTATTAGGTGTTTTTATTAAATGCATGTAGAAAATTTGATCATGAGCCTTGAGATATATATATAATATATGTATTGCATGTCAATTTTATGTATCAAGTCATGAAAATTCTCAAGAGTTGCTCAAATTTGCTATTTATTGAATTTTAGGTGCATGCATGTGCAATTTAATGTTTTAATTGATGAATTCTTGTATGTATTGGACATGCATGTGTATGATCTTTAAAATCTATGTTTTGGATGCCTTATAACCTGGAAAGTCAAGCATAATTGATTAAATTTCAATTTTGGACTTAAAAATGTAAAAATAGAAAGTTGGTGGACTAAATTGCAAGAAAATGAAAGTTAAAGGACCCCTCTACAAATTTCGAAATTTGGGACTGTTCTCAGGTTCAAAAATGACTTTTGGACATTTTAATAAAGTTTTAAGAGTTTTAAGATAAATAAAATCAACTTTAAAAGCCCAAGGACTAGATTGTAAAATTTTGAAAGTTTAAGGGCTACTTTGCAATTTTTAAAACTGCACCAGACCTAAACTTTAAAATTTGAAATTTTTACTCTTAAGGTACTGGGAATTGCATATTTTAAAAGTATTCCAAAAATCCAAGTGTTTAGGGCTTGGAAAGTAATTTTACAAAAATTGAGGGACTAATGTGTAAAATACTAAACTTGAGGACCCTAATGAAATTTCCAGGACTTATTAAGCCCATGCACCTGGAAATACTAACTTAACTATAACATAATTATATTTTGGACCCAAGGTTCAAATTTCATAACAATTGGACCCCTAAAAGCCTTAAAGGCAATTATTTCAAAATGGGACAAAAATGATATTTTCAAAAGTTAAAAGACCTACACATATTTCTTTTACAAACTGATTTTGTCCTAATATCCTACTAACCTTAGTGACATTGTCCAACTGGAATCACATTAAAATCCCTTCCGGTTTGTGAGTTCCGGTTATTTTAAACTTAAGGTCCGAATTGGCAATTTTTACAAATTTGGGGCCAATGTGAGAATTTTATAAACAGTCGACCTCAAAACTTTAAAACCTGAATCTCTGAACAATTTAGAGAATTTAGGAACTGACCTCATAATTTTTCAAGGTCGGGATATTTATTTATTCAATTTTAACCCCAAAAGTGTTGGTTTTTACAAAACAGGGCTAAATTATAATTTTTCTTTTATAAAGGACCTAACTCAAATTATTTTCCTTTTACTAAAATATCCCTGGACCCTCTGACTTGGAGATTTAATTAAAGTATTTTATTTTCCCAAAACCCTTGACTTATGGATCAATTTGACCGATTAATACCCGATCGCGGAGCGACTTCCTCGCCTTGCGATTTTGAATCTATAACGGACTTATGTTCCACCTAATCTTTCAAGATATCGAAGGTTGCTTATCCTTCCGATAATCATCTTCATCCAAAACTCCACCAACGACATAATTGCCACTCGCGTTTTTTAAAAATTTTCGAATCGCTTCTCTGAATCAATAATACTCGATCGCTTAGTTGATCGCTCGAACTTGTATTTACTTTCCGCTGAGTCAACTTGGTGTGTCGAGCTCACTCGGAATGAATACGTCTGGGATGGAATGGGCAGCTTGGCTGCTATTCCACTCTCCGGCCCCATCGTCCTAATCCCGCAATTGAGGGACGGAGTATCCAAGGGAAGCAGTCGTAGTACTTGAGGTATAATCATGATTATGACAGATCCGAGCCTTGCAAGCTCCACTGTGGATTTTGTCTTTGCCTATGGAGCGATAAGGCGATCGGTCTTGACCATCCCGCCTCGGGAGTTACAAGGAAGAACGAATGAATCGCTATCTCGATCCACACGATTCCGAGTTATCGGACCCGCTTGGTTGGCGCTACAAACCGTATGCAATCGCTTACTTGTTTTTGCATTGGTTGGCGCTACAAATCCGCACGCAATCATTATTTGCCTTGCATGGGATTGGCGTTATATTTCCGCACGCAATCCTACCTGTCTTGAATGAATCACATAGTGCCTCGTGTGACCATGAACTTTTTCTCGAATCGTATAAGTATATTATTTAAATATATTTATCACGACGCTATGCGAATCTGTGTGTGAATTCATGCATCATACTCACGCATTTTCATATAATGTTTTTTCGCATTAACTATATATCGCCACACTTGCACACGATCACCCCATCCACCGAGATTTTGTCTCATCCCCACCTATTTTCTAACCTTAGATGAGGATTTCGTTGAAGATCTTTGAACCGCCCCTGGATTGAGACCTTGTACTCCGCTTGTTGGATTTACTACTTCTTGTTGTTGATTGGACTCTTTTCTTGTGTTGTTGTTGGACTCTTGTATTTCTTTCCATTCCGGTTTGTAATCAAGGGCGTAGGACCCTTTGACTTTAAGTTGTTATGTTTGGATGATTTTATTCGGGATGTAATTTGGACTTTGATGGATTGTGGACTCGTAAGTTGTATTCGTAGTTGTTATTTATTTGCCGCTATTTAGAATCTGTTTCATTGGGTTCTCGTTGATATTTGTCTCGGATTGTTTGGTTATTGTATTTAAGTTGTGGATCGTCGTCGCGCCCCGTTTGGGGCGTGATTAGCTTAGAGTGGTATCGAGCTCGGCTAGTAAGATGGAAACTTACACCGAAGCTGACCCATGATAGGACCTCGGTCCGTGTTTTGGGTAGTACCACGACTTGACCAATTAAGGGTGAAATTGATTTCAAATTGGCATGAACCGCCTTATTGATGTTTGAACTAAGTTAGAACGCTTATTTTAAGATTTCATAGTCATACTTGTTTTGACTTAGTTGATTCTTAACTCGATTTCCCTTATTTGTTCTTTCCTTATTCTCTCCCTATCTTTCCTCTACCTTTGACTCGATCCGCCTTAATTTTGTTTGATCGGGGATGGAGCCGACGCCGCCTTCATGGTGGGATGTTTTCCATGCCCATGCCGAGCGGGAATATTACCGGCACGATGATTCATTGGCACAGGAGAGTGATTGCGCGACCTTAACTAGCCTAGGAGTGCCGGCGTAATAGGGACTCGACTCGGCCGCTTGGCGAGGAGCCAAGATGAGAAGAGCGAGCCGACCATCGTCATCAAGGACCGCGATAACACCATAAGGGCGGGAGGACTGGAGATATAGAGTATCTAGGAGCGCCCGGATAACATGCGAGAGAAGATGAAGAGGGCAAGTGACGGCCGCCGCTTTAAATGGGAGATTGACACCGCCAATCCCGCGACATCGGCCGAGCGCTTGAGGAGACCTCATCAAGCGGATGATGACATCATAGAGGACCTTACACAGGCCCTAGCTCGAGAGACGCCACACCGGGAGGTTCCTTTGGCAGCTAATGCCCGGCCCATTGCCACCACCCGAGGTGGAGCCCGCACCGACGCCGAGAAGGATCCCGAGGAGGATCCCGAGAAGGATCCAATCGACATTGGAGAGCTTGAGGCACTCGAGGCTACTCCACTCGATGAGGCCTGTGGATTCGAGCATGGTTAGACTTCGTGGATTAGCCCGAGGTCGGCGCCACCTCACCCGACCGGCCCGATTATGGACATACCGCGAGCGACGATGATGGCAAATCTCACCGATTAGTTAGCCGATTGTCGTTGGTACTTCGTTGTTGTAGTCGTGTATTCCAGTGTTGTACCTTACCTTTATTATACTAGATTCTATTGTATTTTGGTTCGATGTATCTTGACTCAATATTCTCTTGTTGTACTATGGGTGAATTCAAGTTTTACATTAATGGATATGCCTTTTGCTATTTATCCAATACCTTGTATTTGTTGTTTCTTTCTCTCGCGATATCACTTGCTTTACGCGAATAATTATTGTATTCATTTACTCGTGAATCGCAACTAACGCTTCAAGATACGTAATGGCCGAACATTGAGGACGTGGGAGACCTCGTTGCGTTCCACGAGGGGATGATGACGCACCCAGGATCGGGTACCCTCTCCCGAATTACCACCGCCTCCTCCACCCGCTTTGTAGGAGACAATTTAACCGCACAAGCCTTTACAAAGAAATCGGTTTTTATGAGGCAACAGCGAGCTCAACCCCGTGCTCCCAAGGGAAGCGGTTCGTAGTACATGAGGTATAATCATGATTATGATAGATCCGAGCCTTGCAAGCTCCTTTGTGGATTTTGTCTTTGCCTATGGAGCGATAAGGTGACCGATCTTGGACCATCCCGCTGGGGAGTTACAAGGAAGAACGAAGGAATCATTGCCTCGATCCACACAATTCCGGAGTTATCGGACCCGCTTGGTTGGCGCTACAAACCGCACGCAACCGCTTACTTGTTTTGCATTGGTTGGCGCTACAAACCGCACGCAACCATTATTTGCCTTGCATGGGATTGGCGTTACATTTCCGCACGCAATCCTACCTGCTTGATCGAATCACATAGTGCATGTGTGACCATGAACTATTTTCGAATCGTATAAGTATATTATTTAAATATATTTATCACGACGCTATGAATCGTGTGTGAATTCATGCATCATACTCACGCGTTTTCATATAATCAAGCTTTTTTCGCATTAACTATATATCGCCACACTTGCACACGATCACCCCATCCACCGAGATTTCTGCCTCATCCCCACCTATTTTCTAACCTTAGATGAGGATTTCGTTGAAGATGTTGAACCACCGGATTGAGACCTTTACTCCGCTTGTTGGATTTACTACTTCTTCTTGTTGTTGATTGGACTCTTTTCTTGTGTTGTTGTTGGACTCTTGTATTTCTTTCCATTCCGGTTTGTAATCGAAAGGCGTAGGACCCTTTAACTTTAAGTTGTTATGTTTGGATGATTTTATTCGGGATGTAATTTGGACTTTGATGGATTGTGGATCGTAAGTTGTATTCGTACTTGTTATTTATTTCCACGCTATTTAGACTCTGTTTCATTGGGTTATCGTTGATATTTGTCTGCGACATTTGGTTATTGTATTTAAGTTGTGGATCGTCGTCGCCCCGCTTTGGGCGTGACACAATTGTATATTAATTTATAATAGTTTATGAACAAATGATGTATATCTATTGTATTTTGAGAGAAAACAATAAAATAAATTTACATTAGAAAAAATAAAAAGGAAGTTAACTCCAAGTGCTTTGATTGTAGATAAATAATAATTGATTTTAAGACAAGTTTAACTAAAAATTAGAATAGAAGACATTTTGGTATCTAAAATTTTGCATTAATCATTTGACCTTTTACATCTTAAATTAGATCCAGAATCATTCTTATTATTTTTCTAATATACTCTATTAATCAAATAAATAATAAATATGGCAATATAAATTCTTATTAATAACAAACAAATAAAAAAGTATATAAATACTTATATCATATGAAAAATTAAAATAAAATATATGATACCTATATTATTTTATTTAATGAAATTAAAATAAAAAAATTTAATAGTATAAGAAGAGGGTATAATTGAACTTGTCTTTTATACATAATAATTTCAAGTGTCCATTCATATACCAAATTCTTTTTCAAATACTAGAAGTCTATTTTTATATCATAACTTTTTGTGTAATAAGAATATTTAAATAAAATTAAAATCATATTAAAATACATTTCAATAGATTTCCAAACATACCTCATAAGCATATATATGAAATTTATATGATAAAATTATAACCATTCAAATATGAATAAAATACACAGTTTTATATTAATTTATAATAGTTTATGAACAAATGATGTATATCCATTGTATTTTGAGAAAAAACGATAAAATAAATTTACATTAGAAAAAAAAAAAAGGAAGTTAACTCCAAGTGCTTTGATTGTAGATAAAATAGTAATTGGTTTTAAGACAAGCGAACTAAAAATCGACAAGAAGACATTTTGGTATCTAAAATTTTGCATTAATCCTTTGACCTTTTATATCTTAAATTAGATCCAGAATCATTTTTATTTTTTTCTCATATACTCTATATATCAAATAAATAATAAATATGGCAATATAAATTCTTATTAATAACAAACAAATAAAAAAGTATATAAATACTTATATCATATGAAAAATTAAAATAAAATATATGATACCTATATTATTTTATTTAATGAAATTAAAATAAAAAAAAATTAATAGTATAAGAAGAGGGTATAATTGAACTTGTCTTTTATACATAATAATTTCAAGTGTCCATTCATATACCAAATTCTTTTTCAAATACTAGAAGTCTATTTTTTATATCATAACTTTTTGTGTAATAAGAATATTTAAATAAAATTAAAATCATATTAAAATACATTTCAATAGCTTTCCAAACATGCCTCATAAGCTTATATATGAAATTTATATGATAAAATTATAACCATTCAAATATAAATAAAATACACAATTGTATATTAATTTATAATAGTTTATGAACAAATGATGTATATCCATTATATTTTGAGAGAAAACGATAAAATAAATTTACATTAGAAAAAGAAAAAAGAAAGTTAACTCCAAGTGCTATGATTGTAGATAAATAGTAATTGTCTTTAAGACAAACGAACTAAAAATCGTAAAGAAGACATTTTGGTATCTAAAATTTTGCATTAATCCTTTGACCTTTTACGTCTTAAATTAGATCCAGAATCAATTTTATTATTTTTCTAATATAATATATTAATCAAATAAATAATAAATATGGCAATATAAATTCTTATTAATAACAAACAAATAAAAACTATATAAATACTTATATCATATGAAAAATTAAAATAAAATATATGATAGCTATATTATTTCATTTAATGAAATTAAAATAGAAAAATTAATTTTTAATGTGAAAGTTTAAGAAGAATAATAGAGAGGACTAATTTATCTGTTAGAGTATTTTCCTAGCATATTTTGTACTAACTAGAAAAAAATCTCACTTTTAAATAAGATTGAGAGTTAATTATGTTTTTCACGTGATATATATATATATATATATATATATATATATGAAAATTTTGGATGTTTAAATAGTACATGGTTCATAAATTTATAATTGTCAAATTTTTATATTCATATGTATTTGTTAGTAATAAATAATAATTTATATATTCTCTTCATAGTTATAATTCATTAATATTAAAGATGACTACTCTTAGTGTTTTCAAAGTTACGTTGTATATATTTCAAACATATAATTAATTAAACTTTTTTCCTTATATACTTGAACTTATTTTAATTTTCCACTTAAGTGCTAAAAACTTAAAAAGAAAGGTATAATTTAACTTTAGTTAAGTATAATTTATAATATCACTTGAATATAAATTGAGTGACATTCTATATCCCAAATTCTTTTGAAGAATTGACGGTCTTTATTTTTCCTATAATAACTATTTCAATACTTTAAAATTTCAAACAAAATTGACCGATTTTATATTAAATTAGACTTCAAATCCCTTCCAAGCATGTATATCTCAAAATTTATATAAGAAATTCAATGTTATAATCTTTAAAATTTAAGCAACATGAATAACCGTATTAATGTAATATAATTTTTTAGTAATAAAAAATATTATTATTAGTCAAGGGGGAAAATGAGTGAATTTACGGAAAAATAGATAGTATTAAAATTTAATTACGAAGCATTGATTCTAAATTAAAAGTAGGTTTCGTGATTAACAATATAATTATATGTTATCAATATATATAGAGGACTCTACCTTGGATGAATTTAGTCGATTAAAAGTAAGTATTATGTATTGTGATCCTATAGTTTTATTTTTCATATTTATTTTCATTATTGATATAAATCTATAGAAAATTGAGAGAAGGAACAAGATGATTTTAAAACAAAAATAAAATATATAAATAAAATAGTTAATTTTAAGTGTTCTTATGCTAACTCCAAACTGATTAATTTTAATAATAGTATAATAATACCAAAGTATTAGTCATTAATATTAATAAACAAAATCATATGAAGATAGATATGCCTATAACCTTTCACATTCAAATTTATTTAACTAAAATAAAATATTTTCAAATGATAGAGTTTTAAACATATTTTAATTCATGTTAGTTTAATTATGCAACCATATATATTTACTTACAAGACCATCTATTATTTAAGTGAAATTATTAAGTTATATTATATTTCACTAAACTCATAATTGATATAAAACGATTTCAAAGAATAACTTTTTTAGTTGTATTTCTTTTAAGTTAATTTTAACGCTTTTTGCACTTGATCTTTTAATTTTTAGGAAATAAAATTTTTGAAAGATTGAAATTATTATATATACAAAAACATAATAAATTAGAAACTAAAACTTATAATGTCATAAGATATAGAAAATTAAATAAAAGCTCTATTAACAGATATAGTTAAAATTTAAAAGGTAATGTTTTCCGCGAGAAGCTTTTTTTCGGTTTTTTTTTTTCATTTTAATCATATTACTTTTACTTTGTAATTTTTTATTTTACTGATATGGCTAACTAAAACAAAATATGCATGAACTTGCAGAAAAAATAAAATAAAAACTCTCTTGTTTTTAATATTAGTTTTTTAATGACCATCAATAAAATTAATTTTCAATTTGTGTGTTACTAATTGTGGGAGAATTTTCTGACCATAAAGAAATTATGCTTTTTATCTATTTTTTGTTTATAATCAAAACAATCTAAAATACTTTTTATTAATTTTATTTTTCTTATCATGTGTATTGTAATTTGTTCTTTTTTTATAAATTATAATAGATATATTTAATTATCGAGAAAATTTTAAACAAATATAGGAAATATACAATTTTGCAAAAAGCATATAAATAATAAATATGACAATATAAATTCTTATTAATAACAAACAAATAAAAAACTATATAAATGCTTATATCACATGAAAAATTAAAATAAAATATATTATAGCTATATTATTTTATTTAATGAAATTAAAATAAAAAAATTATTTTTAATGTGGAAGTTTAATAAGAAGAATAGAGAGGATTAATTTATCTGTTGGAGTATTTTCCTAGCATATTTTGTACTAACTAGAAAAAAATCTCACTTTTAAATAAGACAGAGAGTTAATTATATTTTTCATGTTTATATATATATATATATATATATATATGAAAAAAATTTGGATGTTTAAATCATACATGGTTCATAAACTTATAATTGTCAAATTTTTATATTCATATGTATTTGTTAGAAATAAATAATAATTTATGTCTTCTCTTCATAGTTATAATTCGTTAATATTAAAGATCTAATGTTAGTGTTTTCAAAGTTGTAAGTTGGAAATAATTTTTATTAGTTTTGGGATTTTTAAGGCTATTATTAAATCTTTATGATTCAAGCATGAGAAATTTGAAATAATGTAGGTGTTGTTAAAGACTTGACTTGAGGAGGTTTTGGAGCTAGCTTGTTGATTGAAAGAAGTTGGGAAAATTATTAAGGTGGGCAAAAATAAATCTTAAACTCTTTTAATTAAATGGATATATTTCATTTATATTCTTGTAAAGCATGTTAAATTCTTGAAATAGCATGAAAATAATTTTAGGAGGTGCTTGTGTGTGGTTATATGAATTTCGATTGATTTATAGTTCTTGTGGAATTTAAATAGAATTTCTTGGACTTTATCGTAAAAATTGAAATTTGTATTACTTCACAGCAAAGTTTTGAAAGATGGGGCTGTTTTAATGTTATTGAGGTGTTGGTCTACCTTTTGAGATGGTTGGATGTATTGGGGTTGAAATTGAAAGAAAATTGAATTTGAGGCTATTTTTGCAATTATTAAAAATCCAGGGGCTAAACTATAATTTTAAAATTTTGAAACACTGTTCTGAAATTTCTATAACCTGTTGGGACTTTTCTTGGAAGAGTATAAGTGTTTTTGGGTTTAATTGAAAAGAACAATTGAACTCGAGGTCAAAAAGGCGATTTCCGTAAAACTAGGGGCTTAAATGAAATTCCTAAAATGTTGGACCCAAAATGAAATCTGTTTTATTTGGGACTGATTTTTAATATTTGTAACTGTTTTTATATTTTCTTAAAATTTTTAGGGGTTTGGACCAATTTGAAAAAAATTAAAGTTTAGAGTTTAAAATGGAATATTTTAATAAACTAAGGACTAGTATGTAAAATGATAAAATCTAGAGCGTTAAATTGAAATTTTTAGACTTTTGTAAACTTATAGTAAGTTTATAAACTTGAAGTTATTATTTATATTTTTGGTATTGTTGAGGCAAGTTGTAAATTTGAAACATTTAGAACTTTTATACAAATGTTAAAGTCTAAACTCTAATACTAAATTTGAAACGTTTAGGGTTGCATTGAAGTTTTTAAAGCAATTGATGAGTTTTATTTAAGAAATTCTAAACTTAGAGTTTGCGGCAAAGATTTGTTATTAATACCCGATGAAATTCCAACTCCGACTATAAATCACTTTACTTGTGTAACATTGACATGTGTTATTTTGAACTTGCTTGTTCGTGTCCTGTGAAGTATTTAAAAGTTCTTTGGTGTATTGCTATACTTGACTTGAGCATGTGTGCCACACAAAAATTTCATATCATTTTTGGAATTTCAGTATTGCTTGTTTCTTCTTGCGGTGTGGTTTGGTCAAACGAGATTGAGCAGTGTCGCTCTGCGGTCTTGATTTGACGACCGCCATGGTCCTAATCCCATCACTATAGGACGGAGTGTCTTGTGGGCGAAGTGGGGTCGTAGGTTTGGTATATTCCGAATATGGCGATCTCTCGGGACATGTGTCCTAGCTAAAGTGACGTCGAGCCACGTGGGGTAGTTATAAGGTAGCCCGTGACTTTGGTCAACTCTTGCTTGGGGAGGCATAAGGTAGAACAGCGTAATTGTGGCCCGATCAGCTCAATTATGATCAAGTAACACTTCAAAGTTGTTCCCGCTTGCTTGCTCGTTCTTGTTTGCTCTTTATTGATTCTACTCGCTAGTCCGTAAAATATTTAATGTTTACAATAATTGCTCGTTATTGTTACTACCGTCATTTCTTGTTATCGCTTGATTTTATTAAACTTTATTATTTTCAAACTATCTCTCGAAAAACGGGTTTAACGTAACGTTATTTTTTCTCAGAACGATGCTTGCTTGTATGTCATTACATGTACACTTATAAAAATTGGTAAATTTTAAAATGTAAACTAAATTTCTTTGCTCAAGCCTTGGAAAACTAATTCAATTTTATTTAAATTATCATTATCACCATTCCCCTCCCACTGAGCGCGTTTAGCTCACCCCACAAATTTTAAAATTTTCAGAGACAGGTGGATTTGACAATGAGGGGTTTGATGAAGGATTTTCGAATCAAGGTTGAAGTTGGTGGAATAATTTCTAGGAATTATATGGATAAGTGCTTTGGATATTCAAACTTATTATATAGCCGGTACTTAAGTTTGTTATTTGGAATATTACTATATGTTAGACTTCCGCTGTGTATTTGTATTGTGATGTATAACATTTTGGATACGGCCTGGCCAAATTTAAGTTTTTATGATTTTCTAAGTTGTGCTCCAATGAATTTATATTTAATTCCACTTATCAAGATTGGGGTGTGACACATTGTATTTAAGTTAATTATAATATCTTTTAAGATATAGTTCATGCAATATATAAGTTCAATTTTAATCTTGTAGATTTTATGTAAAGATAAAAATACATGAACAACATTCACAATAAATTTAAAATAATTTATACAGTATTAATTGCAATCAATAAAGTTTATATTTTTAATTAAATTACTTAAAATTATTTGGATCACGTGCAACGACGCTCACTTTACTAGTTCTAATAAGTGCAACAACAATGAATGTGATATCATCAGTCACAAGTAACCATTTACCTCGTAAATAAGCTAAATGGCAAAAATATCCTAAGATCCGCTTTTTTCTTATTGGGGTCATGATCCGGTCGCCCCACGACCCAACACTATTGATCCGCACCATGATTTGATAGGTGGAATTAGACGATCCCGACACGTGGAGCTAGCTCCTACTACCGCCCATCAAGTCAAACTTATAAATGCAACATAGTTTCCTTGTTAGGTATCCCATAATCACTTAATGGCCTCGTTTTGACAGAACGACCTTATCACCGTAATGACTTTGGCATCGGAGGGTGTTAGCTGAGGGTCCACCCGGCTAGCCTAACATTCGTTCTTTTATAGGTCCTTCGGACTAAGTATATAGGCTCGTGGCGAGGCGACCTAACCCCAATACATCTGATTTATTCACCAAAATTCGTGGATTTACAAAAAGACAACAAATGATTTGAAGAAAGAATTAATGGACAACAATCCCCTAAGTTAAGCAATGTCTCGAAATATTGTTGCAATATGCACTAAAATGGTGCATCAAAAAACTTCTGACAAGTTTTACATCAAAGAAATCTTTCAAGACTCGGTAATGCTTTTCCATATAGGTGACCTATTAATGAAGATTTACAGCGTCTCTGAAATAGAGAACATATATTACTATTTATTCAAGCTCTAGAATATAATTTCAAAAACAAAAAAAAAAGCTCTAGATTATATTCCAGCGAATCACAGATAAATTACAAACACGGTTTATTTTAATTATAAAAACTCAAATTATCCGTCAAAATTAAAATTTTTCATTAATGTGTTACTAACATCCCTCGTAATTTTGAAAAACAATCGAGTTTTTTATTTATTTTTATTATATATAAAACTAGACTAAACTTCAAAGTAGCCTTTATAATTAATACGGCAAAATTAAATATTTCAATTTGCTTCGAAAGAACTTTATGAAGCACATCACGTGCCTTGCACATGGCCTCCAAAGGCACATCTTTGGGTATGGTTAACCCTTTCCCTTCTGACAAATCGACTAAGCGCTCACCAACTCGTTGCCACTCAAAACATTGTATCGTAGACCCTAAAGTCAAGCCCACAACCCGATAGCTCAAACCCATACCCGGCACGACCTTCTTCCCATTCCAAATGGTATCACTTCGGGGTCCAACTTCTCCAGCCTTCAAAACGCCGGATTGAAGCTTATGGGGTCATTCCAAATCTTGGGATCCCCGTGAATAGCCCACGCATTCACGGTCAACATTGTGCCACGTGGTATGTCGATCCACCAAGAGTACAATCACTTGATGCCTCGTGTGGTAGAAGTAGTGGCGTTGCAGGGAATAAGCGAAAGGTCTCAGAAATAATATTTTGAAGGTAAGAAAGTTTGGTCAAACCGACTCGTTGACTAGACGATCATTTCCGACAAGATTGTCAATCTCGATTTTAGCCTTCTGTAATTTTTCGGGGTGATTGAGGAGAACAGACATTGCCCATTCTATGGTGACTGCTGTCGGGTCTGTTCCAGCAAATAGCATGACCTGTCATTTGGAATATTGATGTGAACAAATTAGGATAATGAGTAATGAGTGGATGTGTGATCATTCAATTGGCTCCTATGAAAAGAAGGGATAGATATAAGTTGTTTAGATTATTAATTGACGCCAATGGTCATTCTCAGTATTGTAGTGTGAAGTCATCTATTTCATAGTCTATAATAGGGCATGTGATGCCAATTTCATATTTATCCAAATGCTATGATTTAGCTCAATGGGCACGTAATATTTCATGCCACGGTCATTCGTGCCGATCATACATCATGATTTTATTGTGTTTCATTTGATATTGCAATATATTTAGAGATTTTAATGTCTCGGTCAGGTTTGTGTGGACACAAACTCACTCCATTAAGGTTTGAAATGATCCATATCGGCCTCCCCCAAATCCAAAACCCTCCAACTTTGTATTTAGCGGGTAAGACCAGCAAGACCCATTAGACCCATTTATGTCAAAATTTTATGTTTATTTTATGATTTTTTTTCATGATATTGCTATCAAAATTATGGTAACGGAGATATTCATACAATTCTGCAGATATAATAATTATAAAAAAACATGATAAAAAAACTAAGAAAAATCTTTTATTCACATTAAAAGAAAAACAAAATATATCCTAAATATACGTTATATGTATTAATTATACAGATTGTGCATGGACGGGTCTTATTAATACCCATTATACAACCCAAATCTGCCCGGTCTTATTAATACCCATTATGCATGTATATTCTATTACCCGCTCGACTGCTCCAAATAAGTTGGGTCGGATTTGAGTCTTACTCTAATTAATCCATTGACATCATAAATATATTAGTTGAATATCACATCTATAACATAATATAATTATTGTACGCATAATATTTATCTAATGTTTTAAAACACAAGACGAATCACCATAAATGGATGCAACTATGACATACCTATTAATAGTTGGCAAAAGATCGATTTCGCAAAAGTCTTGCATGAAACAATTTAGAATAAGCATGGCGTACATCAAATTGTTAGCATATATTGTCTCATGAACTCTTAACTAATGCATGTGCTTATATATAGTGTTCCTTTAATGATATAGTCAATTTAATTAGTTAACTTATTAAAGAAGACAAACATTGATCAAGAAAACAATTAGAAAAACGCATCGATATGATCCCTTTGATGGTAACATCGGTGTAGTACTCAAAGCTTCGACTCTTGCAAAGAAAGCATATGATCAATCATAGTATTTGTTTTACCCTTATTCTCGTCTCTCGCGATCAATCAAATGTTGCGAAAAGTGTCAATTTTCCCACCTAACCTCGCCAAATTCTTCTCAATTCCTTTATAATCAATCCATCTAAACAGGAAAAAATCCGCCGTATTCGATACCGCACCGTAGGTTAAAACCTCCTCAACAAGCTCCCGAAACTCCTTCGCCTCGTCATTGTCCTCATCCTCCCCAAAATATCTCATCCCATCCACCATTCTAGTGATATTATTAAAAGTCACCGTAAAATAAGGATCTCGAGCTCAACTCTCGTGAAATTTTTGTACGAGTTTTTATAAATTTTTTCGTAATAAGTTTAATTTCATCGTGTTCGATGGATCAAACGTGTTGAGTTGACCGCTGAGAAAACTTCGACAAAGTGGTTAATCGTCGGAGGTTACGCCGTAGTCTCCGCACAAGAGTCCACTGCAGTGGTGTTATTGTAGCCTATATATTTGTTTATGATTAAACGAGGCCTCGCACGCCAAGACGACATCGTTTTTGGTGAAACACTCTTCGACGATAAGCGGGGAGGACACCACCACCATGAGACGGTTGCCCAATCGGAGAGAGAATATGGGGCCTAATTTGTCGGAGAGTTTTTGGAAAGTACGATGAATAGGGAATTTAAGGAGGTGGAGGTGGCCTATAAGGGGAAGTGCGGGGAATGGGCTTGGTGGGAGGTTTCTTTTTGGTTTTGTTGAAAATATGAAGGCAATGATCAGGAGAGAGAGGAAAGTGTAGAGCCAAGTTGTTTCCATTTTTGATTTATGAATATTATATTTTGAGTTCTTTTTGGGGATTATGTATGTATGAATGTTTTGAGTTGTGAAATTATATAACCTTTATATATATGGTGACGATGTCGATAGCTAATGGAATTGCATTAATAATATTTTGGCAGTGTATTCTAGCTAGCATAACAATCAAATTAAATAGGTTTCCAAAGTGGCTTCCTTTGTCTTTTGTTGACTATTCGTGTTCTGCGTCAATTTCGGTGAGCAAGGAAAATCTTTTGGGCTGGTACGGCGTGGTGTCGTTTGAAACTTCTATTTTTGTACTATTTTTGTTGAGATATTTGGATTGTATCAAATTAATTTTTGTTTGAAAATTGAGATTATATTTGTTTGAAGTACAAATATTGAGAATACATATTGATTTACAAGTGATGATTCTGGGAAATTTTTTTGAGATGATGTTGGTACAGTATTTTAATTAATAATAATTTTTGGGTTATCGATTTTCTAGACTACCTATAGTCATTTTTCCTTTTCAGACTGACATTTCCGAGTTACCAATTTAGTACCCATAATTTACATATTTTTATAAATTGGTACCTATTCACTTTTAAGGACGTAAATGCCGCCAAGATTTTTTAGTATTTGTTAAAAAGTTAAGTTTTAATTAGAATTATTAAATTTTAAAAATAAATTTAATCAAGAAATAGCTTATTATTATTGTTTATATTAAATTATTAATTCTTAATTGTAAAAATTAAAATAATTTTAATTAATTATTTTTTAAAACTCGATAAAAACCAATTAAAAATTAATATTCAATAAAAAATTACTATAATTTTCTTATTTACTATTTTAATTTTAATTTTTAAATTATTTAATTTCATTTTAGTTTTTAAATGAGTTAAATAAACTTATTTTTCTTAAAATTTATGTTTATTAATTTAAATTTATGTTTATTAAATTTTAATTTATGTTTATTAATTTACTAATTTAACGCAATTAATTTTATTCTTTCTAAAAATTCATTAATAATTTTAGAAACATCTTTTTATTTTTTATTTGTTGTGTAATTGGCCCATTTGTCTTTTAATGGGTTGGCCCAAAATGCCCAAAGCCTCCAAGCCCATTCCCAATCCCATTGAGATACCCGGGTTGTGTGTTCGGGTTCTTGAACCCGCTTAATAGTCCGCGGATCCCCTTTGTGCAATCCGAGCCGCTGGATATTACTCCTTGATCGTGGGCCGCTCATCCGGACTATTAAAAGGTTCTATCCGAACCCTAATCCTCATTCTCGTGCTTTCCCACTCTCTCTCATCTCTCTCTCGCTCTTCACTCTCTCGAATCTTCCCGGGTTTCTTCCTCTCGTGAAATCCGATCTCTCATCGGAGTTTCGTGAAATCTTGAGTGTTTTGACATACCGAGTGTCTTCTTCTTCACTAGTTCACATCCTTTGTGTACGAACTGGTTGGGGTCAAAACTAGGGTTTCCGGGAGGAACTAGGTTTGGTGATTCGAGCTTTTTCTGCCCCCGGGTGAGGATCCGGGTTCTTTGTGAGGTTTAGGGCAAGTGCTTTGTGGTCCGCCTCCGTTCTTGTGGTTCTCATGGATTTCTCCGGTGACTTACCGTGGTGGTTTTTTGGGAAAATCGGTCCGAGCCAAATCTTTACTATATTTCGGTTTTAGGTGGTTTTATCCCTTACATTTTTGCTTTGTGTTAATTTTTCTGTTTTCGTTGTAATTTTCTCGTACATTTCTTGTACTTTAATTTCTCAAAAGTGTCTAGAGTTTTAATCAGATAACAGCTTCTTATCGAGTCCAGATTTGTACTTGGTACTTCGTGTATCAATCTATTTTAGAGGCGATAGATACCAGCGGTGGTATCGTGAGCACCTATCGCCTCGCGGTGGGTTGGTGCTTCCGGTTCTTGAGCTTCTTGGTGATTTGTTGGCTCCTGGTGAATTTGGTTGTGGTGAGAACCCAGATGACAGCTCCTGGTTGTAAGATTCTCTTTACCCTCTTTCTCTCTCATTTACTATCGTTTAATACTTAGTTTAGGGAAACCCCGAGCATTAGCCTCTTGACCCGTGCCTTAAGTGCGGTGGAATCCTCGAGGTGCGAAGGGAATCCACCTAGCTTTACTTTCTGTTGATATTGGTTCTGTTGGACTCGTGGTCCTGTGCTTTTTCGTCCGATCTTGATTAGTATTGGACTCTGTGTGGTCCACTATTTGCCCCTTATTTTCTGTTGTCATTGGACTCGTGTGGTCCACTTACCTTGCTTTCACTGTGTTATTTGATAGTGATACCGCTTTGTGCTATATTCTTGTGATATCCCTCTGTGGCTTTATCCGTGAATATGGCCGCGATCTGGTTATCATTTGGAACCCTTCAATGGGAAAAGTGATTTTTCTATTTGGCAACAAAAGATGAAGGGGATTTTAATTCACATATAAATGTTTTAAAGCTATTGATCAAAAGTACTGATAAAGATATCAATGAAATAAAATCAACTTGATGAATTTGCATACTCATCCATTATCCTTAACTGTACGATCTTTGTTTTGAGAAAAGTTGGCAAGTTAACTCGCCAAAGCCCTTTGGGAAAAATTACAAGAACTTTACACCTAAACTTCCCTACCCTCAAAACTATTTCTACTTGAAAAGTTTTTTAGATTTAAACTGGATTTGACTAAGGATATGGATGAGAACTTGGATGTTTTTACAAAATTGATACAAGATATCAAACTTACTGGTGATAAAAACATTGATGATTATACTCCTATTGTGTTGCTGAATGCCATCCCTGATTCTTATGCTGATGTGAAATCTGCCATTAAGTATGGTAGAGACTCTATTACCCTTGATACTGTGATTAATGGCCTTAAGAGTAAGGAATTAGATCTGAAAATATCCAAGGGGAATGAACAGGGGTCAGGGAAGGTTATGCATGTCGGGGTAGACCTTTAATAGGAGGAATGGGAATAGCAATAATGTAAAAAACCCTAGTAGGAAGAGGAGTAAAAGAGAGGAGATCCGATTCTAGGCCTAAGAACAATAGGAAATGCTATAATCAGGAGAACATGGCCATTACATAAAAGAATGTACAAAGCCCAGGAATAACCAGAACAATAATCAAAACAATAATCAGAACAACAAGAACCAAACCAATGATTCTGTGAACTTGACAACTGGCAATGATCACATGGGTGATGTGTTTATGGTGCATGAAGTGCATGATTCTGTGAATGCTGTGCCTTCAAATTCTTTCAGTGAAAATGATTGGCTTATTGACTCTGCTTGCACATTTCACATGACACCTTTTAAACACTTATTTGCCTCATATGCTTCTGTGCAAAATGGATCTGTTTCTATGGCAAATGATAAGAAATGTCAAGTAATTGGTGTTGGTACTGTGTGCTTGAAACTTGATTCTGGTTTTGTTTTGACTCTAAATGATGTAAGGCATGTTCCTGATCTGTCTAACAACTTGATCTCCTGTGCTATGCTTGAGCATGATGGTTATGAGGGAAGATGGGGTAAGGGTTTGATGAAAATCATGAAAGGTTCCCTTATAATTGCTAAAGCTGAAAAGAAAAGGAACCTGTATGTTTGTAATGCTGAGTCTGTCTCTTGCATGCTAAATTTGTGAACAATGTGAACTCTATGGCCAATGTGAACTCGTGATTGATAAATCGAACCGGCATAAAAGACTTGGTCATATAAGTTCTAAAGGTCTTGAATTGTTGCATAAAGAAGGATGTTTTGGTAATGATAAGCTTACTTGTGTTCCCTTTCGTGACTCATGCATTTATGGTAAACAACAAAGAGTCAGTTTCCCTACTTCATCTTACCCTAAACAATCTTCATGCACTGACATTCTTGAATACTTACATGCTGATGTTTGGGGCCCTGCTAGTGTTCCTACACATGGTGGGAATAGGTATTTTCTATCTGTGATTGATGACTTTTCAAGAAAAGTGTTTGTATTTCTTATGAAAAACAAGTCGATGTTTTTGAAAAACTTCAAAATTGGAAAATCTTGATAGAAAATCGATGGAAAGAAAATCAAGTATTTGAGAACCGATAATGGGTTGGAATTTTGCAACCAACTCATTGATCAACTTTGTGTTGATTCGGGCATTGTAAGAACAGTTGTGCCTTACACCCTCAAAGCAAAATGGTGTTCTTTGAGAGGATGAATAGAACTCTTTTGGAAAGGGTGAGAAGTATGTTAAGTACATCCGGACTTTCCAAAAAGTTCGGGGTGAAATTTTGTTCATACCGCTTATGTGATTAATAGATCACCATCTCGTACCTTTGAAAGGTAAATACCCCGAACAAGTTTGGTCCGTAAACCTGTGGACTTTTCAAATTTAAAAATTTTTGGTACATTTTCACCTTTGTCCACCGAAGGTTGACAAACTTGATCCAAGATCTTTAAAATGTGTTTTTTGGGATACCCCGATGGGGTTAAAGTGGTTGATTGTGGTCTAAATCAAAATGGTTTCAAAGTGTTGATTAGCGGGGATGTGGTTTTTAATGAAAATGAGTTCCCCCGCCTTGATATTTCTAAAAATGTTTCAAACTCAAAACTCCACTACTCCTAATAAGGTGGAGCTTTCTAATGTGCCTTCTATCTCTCGTGAATGATTACTCGATATGATTGATCCGAGCATGATCCTGTGAATGCTAATGATGTGCATAATGATATTGAGAATGATAATCTTGAATTGAATGATAATGAGCATGATGAATTTCCTCTTGTTGACCGAATGAATCATGATAATCTTTGAAAATGATAACTTGAATGATTATGTGTTAACCAGAGATAGAACAAGAAGGAACATTAGAATTCCTAATAAGTTTGCTGATTTTCACTTAACTTCTTATGTGTTCTCCGTGTTTGAATCAATAGAAAATTCGAGCCTAAAACCTATCTTGATCTTTTGTGAACTCTGTGAATTTCGTGAAATGGCCGAGTGTTATGCAAGATGAAATGACTTCTTTGTATGTGAATAACACCTGGGAACTTGTTCCAAAACCACGTTAATTGTTCCATTGTTGATTGTAAATGGTTGTTTAAAATCAAACAAGAAAATGAAGGTGTTAGATACAAAGCTAGATTAGTTGCAAAAGGTTTCACTCAAAAAGAAGGCATTGATTACACCGAGATTTTTGCACTGTTGTGAAGTTTGTAATCGTGAGAATTATGCTAGCTTTAGTGGCTCGGTTTTGACCGGGAACTAAAGCAACTTGATGTTAAAACCGCTTTCTTACATGGTGATTTGGAAGAACAAATTTTTATGAAACAACCCGAGGGTTTTGAAGATAAATCCAAACCTAACCATGTATGTTTCTTTTGAAAAAGTCTTTGTATGGTTTAAAGCAATCACCTAGACATAAAGTGGAATAAAAAATTTGATCGAGTGCATGCTTGATTTGAAGTGCAGCAGAAGCAAATTTGACCATTGCACTGTATTTCAAACTTGATTCTATGTCTCCTGTTTTTCTTCCGATCTATGTGGATGATATGCTTTTGATGGACCATGCATTAAGGCTATTGATCATGTTAAAATCGCTTAAGTGCTAAATTTGACATGAAATTCTTAGGTGATGCTAAGAAAATACTTGGTATGAATATTGATAGGGATAGAAATAACTCGTGCTCTATTTTCATCAATCTTCATATGTTGAGAAAAATTTTACAAAAATTCTCTATGAGTAATGCAAAATCTGTGAATGTCCCTCTTGCTTCTCACTTTGTTTTAAGTAGGGATCACCCCCTAAAACCGATCTTGAAATCTCTTCTATGCAAAACATTCCCTATGCTAATGCCATTGGATCGTTATGTACTTAATGGTCGATACTAGACCCGACATTGCCTATCTTTGTTTCTTGCCTTAGTAGATTTATGTCTAATCCTGGATTGGTGCATTGGAATGCTTTGAAGTGGTTATTGAGATATCTTAGACATTCTGCGATTATTGCCTTAAATTTTCTAAGTGTAAAAATGGTGTTGTTTTAAAAGGATATGTGGATTCCAACTATGCAAATGATAAAGATAAGAGAAAATCAACAACTTCTTATGTTTTTACACTTTGTGGCTCTTGTATAAGTTGAAATCCCAACCGCAACATATTGTGGCCCTTTCTACTACTGAGTCGAGTATGTTTCTTTATTCGAGGCTTTAAAAGAAGCTTTGTGGCTTAAAGGTCTTATTTCTGAAATTGGTTTTCTAAAACAAAATGTTGTTGTATTTTCTGACTCCCAATCTGGTATTCAGCTTTGTAAGAATCCAGTTTTTCATGACAGAACAAAACATATTGATGTTAGATTTCATTTTATAAGGGATATTGTTTCAAAAGGACTTATCTGTCTTGAAAAAGTGGCATCTGAATACAACCCTGCTGATATGGGTACTAAGTGTCTACCCTTATCAAAGTTTAAAACTTGTTTGAAAATTCTAAATTTTGACACTGGAGACTAGTCTGTCCCTTTGGTGATTACCCTGGGCTTGCAGGCTTACTGTGTGTTTGCTTGTGAGTCCAAAATCAGTTGGACTAAAACTTGCTTGTGCTTGTTTAAGTCTGACACTTAAAACCAGCTTACTTAAGTGTTTGCTGGTACTATAATGGGCTCAGTGCTTATTATAGTAAAGTCCTACTTGGCTGTGTGCTGGGTAGGCACTCCGGCGATGATGATGACCAGTTTAAATTTTCCCAGGTTTGTCTAATGAAATCCAATGAGCCAAAGGTGGAGATTGTTGTGTAATTGGCCCATTTGTCTTTTAATGGGTTGGCCCAAAATGCAGCCCAAAGCCTCCAAGCCCATTCCCAATCCCATTGAGATACCCGGGTTGTGTGTTCGGGTTCTTCGAACCCGTTTAATAGTCCGCGGATCCCCTTTGTGCAACCGAGCCGTTGGATATTACTCCTTGATCGCCGTTCATCCGGACTATTAAAAGGTTCTATCGAACCCTAATCCTCATTCCGTGCTTTCCCACTCTCTCTCATCTCTCTCTCTCGCTCTTCACTCTCTCGAATCTTCCCGGGGTTTCTTCCTCTCGTGAAATCCGATCTCTCATCGGAGTTTCGTGAAATCTTGAGTGTTTTGACATACCGAGTGTCTTCTTCTTCACTAGTTCACATCCTTTGTGTACGAATCGGTTGGGGTCAAAACTAGGGTTTCGGGAGGAACTAGGGTTTGGTGATTCGAGCTTTTTCTGTCTCCGGGTGAGGATCCGGGTTCTTTGTGAGGTTTAGGGCAAGGCTTTGTGGTCCGCCTCCGTTCTTGTGGTTCGCGGATTTCTCCGGTGACTTACCGTGGTGGTTTTTGGGAAAATCGGTCCTGAGCCAAATCTTTACTATATTTCGGTTTTAGGGTTTTATCCCTTACATTTTTGCTTTGTGTTAATTTTACATTTCGTTGTAATTTTCGTACATTTCTTGTACTTTAATTTCTCAAAAGTGTCTACAGAGTTTTAATCAGATAATAGGCTTCTTATCGAGTCTCAGTATTTGTACTTGGTACTTCGTGTATCAATCTATTTTAGAGGCAGATAGATACCCAACATTATTAATTAAATTAATTAAAATTTAAATTGATTTTATAATTTAAATAACTATACTCAAAAATTCATTTTGATTCATTTTGAGCATATTTATGTTTTTCTTGGGGCATTTTTGTCCTTGAAAGTGAATAAGCATCAATTTATAAAAAAAAATGTAAAGTATGGGTACTAAACCGGTAACGCGAAAATATCGGTACCAAACCAAAGAAAGTGTCTATAGGTCGATACTAAAAAATCAAATACGCTAATTTTTTTGCATGGAAGTAATTGATAGAATCATAGAAGTAGAAATGTATTTAATGTTGTTTCTAAATATAATTTTTATATATTTATTGAGTTGTATTATGAGGAAAGGTGGAGAGATGGTGATGTAATGGTGTTGGATGTATGTATGAATGTTGATTTATAAATTTTTTTCTTTTGAATTTGTTTTGTGGATCATATATGTATCTGTTTAGAGTTATCGTGGAATTATATAATCTCTCTCTCTCTCTCTCTCTCTCTCTCTCTCTCTCTATATATATATATATATATATATATATATATATATATATATAGGGATTGGTTCAAATGAGACCAACCCTTTTAGGTTAGTCCATAAGAACACCTATAGACCCTTGATTTAAATTTTTAATGGTGTAGATCTCTTTAGTTATTTTTGGGTTATAAGGGTATGATTGTATTTTCACATATTTTCAGTTTTTATGTTATTCACGTTAATTGCTATTATTTAGGAAAACAGAATCCTTCCTTTTTCAGTTACCCAATTTTTTAGGGAGAAAAAATTCATAGATTTCAATCGTGTCTTTTCAAAACCGATTCTTTTTGTTTACCTCTTCTTGACGGTTTTTTCAATTCAAAAGAAACCCTATTAGTTTTTTTTTCTTCTCACCCAAAAACACGGTTGGTTCTGTCTCCCCAAAAATTGTTGTCTGTTCGTCTTCCCGGTGCCCGCAGAGTCGTGAAAATCGAACTCATTATTTCCATCGGTTATCGTCGCTTTCCAAGTTACTTTGGTGGTCGAAGGTTTGGATTTTCCGAAGAAGGAACAGAGTTAGGTTTTGGGAGCCCGATTTTTGTTTTGTAAAGGTCTGTTCTTTTTCTTAGTTTTTGGCCCAAATCTTCCAAATTTCAAGTATGTTCTTGTCTTTACCAAGTAATTTTTGGTGATTTAGGAGTTCGATTTTGTGGAGAAGGTTTGAGGAGGGGAACCGACGTCCGAGTTTATGCATTGAAGGTATTTTTCTTTTTTTCTTCGTCTGAATTTTTCATTATTATTGCTTATTATTGAAGTATTCTCTCTTTGTCTGATTAGTTCGTATTTGTTACTTGAGTTTTAATTCATAGCAAACATGGGTAAATATTTCCTTTATTCGGTTGTGGTCTTGTAGAATTTTGCAATTTGAACTCAAAAACCCAAGTAACAAACCCTAACAAGTATGTAGATGTTTTATACTAAATATACATATATATTATATTAAATATACTACATTAAGTAGAATATAAAATGAATGTTGTATTAAGCTTTGATTTATGAATTGGGTGTTTTTTTATGTAGGGGTTGTGGTGTATTTTAAATATTCGGATATGTTATGTTAAATATACAAAGATTAAGTAGAATATAAACAAATCATTGTATACGATTTGGTATATGAATTGTGTGGTTTATTTATGTAGGAGTTGTGGTGTATACTAAGTATGTTAAATATACAACACGGTATTTTTTTGCTTTTGTTTATTTTCTGAACATTTTTTCTTTTTTTGTTTTTGAGTATTTGTTCCTTTGGTTTCAATTCGTAGGAAATAAGTGTATATTTCTACTCCTTACAGTTATAGTCCTGTAGAATTTTGCCATTTTGCACTCAAGGAAATGAATTTGTTGTTTATAAAAACACAAGGTGTTGATATTTTGAAACCCCACTGCCCTTGAAAAGTATGCAGTTGTTTTATACTAAGTATACAAGTATGTCATGTTAAATATACAACATTAAGTGGAATGTAAACAAATGATGTTTAAAGTTTTTGATATCTCTATTTGTGTTTTTTTATGTAGGTGTTGTGGCTAGTAAAATGTCAAGCGAAGAACAGAAATAGAGGTCGGTAGAGGGGTGAGGAGAGTTCAGGAGAAGAGCAGCCCAAAAAGAGGCGAAGGATTGATCAGTCATACCCCAACACGCAAGTTAGGGGAGAAGAATTTGGCTGAATGCAAGAAACATTGGAGTGACAAGAAGCCAGTGTAGAAGTTTATCTGTTTTGTCATTGGTGGAATACTTTTTTTTTTTAAGCTTCTGGTAATTAATAGTGATGGGTTTTACATTATATTGAACATGTTTTTGTTGGGAATGTTGGTGATTCAATATATTGGTACAATTTACTAAGTTGTTTTGCACATTGTGTTTATGTGTAGCAGAATGTTTTGTTTTACCATGGGTTAGTGTTGTGCCATTTCCATTTTTTTCTTCATAGAGTGATCTTTTACAGATGTAAGAGGTTTTTTGATTGCATGTACAGTATCGTACAGTTGCAGCGACCTGTATAAATAGATATGTCAAATTGTATATTTAATGTGTTGCATTTGTTTATTTTGGATTAGTTGAATTGTATTATTTGTTGTATAAGTAGTTTAATATATTTGTTTACTTAGTTACGTTGAATTGTATCCTTTATTTAGTGGAATTGTATATTTAGTTATTTGGGTGATTCACGATTTAGTTCAAAGTGTAATTGTATATGTAGTTTAATATTTTTACATACATAGTAATTTTTATAATATAATTATTTCAAAGTGTAAATGTATAAATAATTAAACAATTCTGTATGCTTAGTGATTGTTTGAGTATATTTAGTTGAATGTAATTTTACATGCAAAGACACGTTTGTGAAGCAAAATTACCTTAATGATAATTGGCGTATACAAAGTGTAATTGTTAGACAATTCGTATGCTTAGCTTTTTTTTGTATATTTAGTTGAATGTAATTTTACATACAATACATGTTTAGGAGAAAACATAACCTTAAATATAAATTAACAGTTCATATAATGTTACAAAAAAACATTTTCATTAAATAATAAATCGACAGTTTAATATCTTTGTTTCACTCAATTTTTTTGCAAAAAAGAAACATTCCACTAGGGTGTGGTGTCGCGGTTTGGACACGTTCACTGTTATGCGTTCCGATCTCACCGCATGTTCCACGTCGTCTTTTGAGCTTTGTGATTTCTTTAATGGATTTCTCTCTTTGAAGCCTTCTCTATTGCAAAGAACATAATGCAAACGAATGACTTCATATCAATCGCTTTGTCGTGCTCCTTCGATGTCGAATCCGCTAATTGCTCCATAGTTTTTGTAAATTTGTATACCGGTTTCCAACGTAGTGAAATGCATGCCCACTGTAGGAGAATCTTTTCTTGTTCTACCTCCGGTATCCAATATTTTGTTGATCCCGGTGAGATTTCGAGCCGTTGTCCTACGTTGATTTTTGACATCACAAAAGTTATAAATAATAATACGAAATGGATCTATTATATATACACTTATGGAATTACATTCATACACAATTTTTATTTTTTAATGATAATGCTTGTGTTCTCACAGATTTGATAGAGTACAATACTCCATTTGTATAAAATATACAATTTTAATAATATATTTATACACATTTTGAGTTATAAGTATACAAAGAACGTTTAGTTAATATTCAATTTTTTTTTACATCAAATGTTTTAATTTATGATGATGACAAGTCTTCACATATATTTGGTGTATTTCCTAACTAATTAATATGCAAGACAAGTTTTACCATACAATGAAATAAGCATGAGTAGATTTTTAATTGAACAAACTACGACTAACATATACAAGTGTTATATTATAAATATACAACGAACAAATGCAATGTATACATGTTGTACATGCTAAACAAACACGCAACGAATTTGTCAACAAATGTACTCTCTGTGCAGATAAGGCATAGGTATGCATATACATAATGCTATATACCCAAGGCTTATATACTAAATAGGCAAACCATCTGTACTAAACATACAAACTATTAATTGAGATGCAATCTTCATACAAGTGGTTAATATGCAAAAATATAAAACTATATATACAATGTTGATACATTAAATAGACAACATACGTATACTAAACATACAAATTGAGACAAGTTTTACCATACAATGAAATAAGCATGAGTAGATTTTTAATTGAACAAACTATGCATTTAACATATACAAGTGTTATATTATAAATATACAATGAATAAATGCAATGTATACATGTTGTACATGCTAAACAAACACGCAACGAATTTGTTAACAAATGTACTCTATGCAGATAAGGCGTAAGTATGCATATACAAAATGCTATATACGCAAGGCTTATATACTAAATAGGCAAACAATCTGTACTAAACAAACAAACTATTAATTAAGATGCAATCTTCATACAAGTGGGTAATATGCAAAATATAAAACTATATATATAATGTTGATACACTAAATAGACAACATACGTATACTAAACATACAAATCAACAATAACAGAGGTGCATCTGGTTCATTTAGACATCAATTGTTGATTCAAGCGCATTTGAGTATTGTAGCAAGTTTCTCGTTAGAACTTACCTTGAAGACATTCATCGATTGCGTTGAAATCAATATTTTTTGCCATTGTATAACTCTTTTCAATCAAATGGATGATAACTCCTTGCCAATTGTTAGATATCAGTCGCGTTTAGTTTTTGTGAAACAATTGCGGTCGATTTTTGAGTGATAATGGTGATTACAGAGGTTTTGATAATGGCGATGCAATGGTGGTGTTGAGAAGGAGACGTATATTGATTGTCTCTGTTGAATGGCGTGATTTATGGGGGCGTGATCTATTATAGATCACGCCCCTATAATGTAGTAGGAGGTTACCATGTATGATTGTATGGATTCCAATTTTACCCTTTCGTTGTATAGTTACTACGAAAAAGTCGTATAGATTGTAATGTATCTTGGCCATTGATTTACTATTTGGATGGTCTAGATTCGGTCTTATAGACTAACCACAGGAGGATGGTCTCACATGATCCTCTCCCAATATATATAGTCACGATGGCTGATGGCTTTGCATTCGAGCCGTCTGGGTGGCTGGGCGCGCGGCCACAAGACAGGCCCCTCCGCAAGGGCCCCGAAACCCAATTTTTTTTAATTAATTTAATGGTTTATATATATGTATATGTAAAATATAGAATACAAGTTTTCACACAAGAGCTCCTCGGCGCAACGGCTTTTGTTCTCCCTTGCGACACGAGGTCGCGTGTTCGAGTTCTCATGGATGCGAAATTTGTTTTCTTATTTTTACCTAAGCAGACGGACGAAACAAAGAAAGTAAAATAAATATTACTAGTTTTCAACAAAGAGCACCTAGGTGTAGTGGTTTGTGCTCTCTCTAGCATGCCTGTGGGTCGCCTGTTCGATCCCTCACTAATCAAAGTTTTTTTTTTAAACCTAAGAGCATGGCAGAATCAGAGAATCAGTTTCATTTCAGTGGCTGATTGTTTGTGGCGAAAAAGATGGGATCTTCCGAAAAAAATAGGATAAAGGAGACGTGTGACTTGATGAAAAAGCAATTAGAAAATATAAAGGGCCCCTTTTAGTTTCGCACTGCACCCTTAAATTATAGGAACGGCCCAATTGCATTAATAAGACTTTTCAAAGTGTATTTTTAGAGGACAAGTTTTCTCCTACCTTGCTGAACTTTCTAGCAAAACAATCAAAATCGGTTTCCAGTACTTTCGCAGTGGCTAGCTTCCCTTCTCTTTTGGTTTGACTCTTGGTCTTCAGCAGCATTTTCAAGCGAGCAAGGAAAAATATTTTATTAAGGCAAAAAAACTTGTAGATGAGACCGCCTCACGGATCTAAAACGGATCCCATATAGGAATGACCCAATCCAACAAAAAGGCCCACTGCGTTACTGTCATCTTATTTAAACTGTGTATCTAAATTTCAAAGGTGTCTAGCTAATAGCCTCAATAATGCTAAAAATTAATACAATTAATCAGAAGAAGTGGGTTTCAACTTTCAACTACCGAAATTACTGTGCACAGTAGAAAAGGCATTGAATGCCTTAAAAACAAAGTAACGCATAAATGTTTATAATCAATTAATCATACTCTAAACAAACATCTAAAGATAGACTGCCTCTACCGAAGGTCTGGACAAATTAAAATTATCATGCACAGGAGGCAATGATGATCAATAATATCATTATGTGTATAGCTTGAATGTGCTCTCTAAAGAGCTTCTCACAATCCACACCCTCTTTGCATTTAATCCATGCAAAACCTGTCAACAATCACAAAAATATATCAATAAATGCATATGTTTGGACTTGATCTCCTACATAATTATAAGGGAAGATAAAAAAATACAAGCAACATTAACGTTTAACGGGTTAATTACAAAAACTACCCTTGAGATTTAGCTTAATTACGAAAACAATCCAGTTATCTTTCAACATTAACGTTTAACTGGAATTTTTTGTAATTAGGCTAAACCTCAGGTAATTTTTGTAATCATCCCATGTTTAAATGTACCAAGTTTATTTATTAGTTACCACTTACCAGGATATGTTCCAGTGAATTCATTGGTGAAATTGCAGTAGTGATTTGGAAATTTAGGGACGTAAAAGAGTTGGTTGTTCTTGACAGCATTTCTTAATTTCTTCCACCTTTCAGCCATGAGTTGATGGCTGTGTTCAAAGAAATTATCCAGGTCACGTGGCCTTTGTTTCTGGCAGCTCAGAGAAATGATTTCCAGGATATTGGCAGCTCTGAGTTGTCCTTCTTTTGAAACTCCAATTGTGTTGATTTCAATGAATTTCACCATCTTTTAGCAATATTTTCGTCTCTAACCAGTGCCCATCTTTACATGGATGTTAAAAAACAAAACAAACAGACAAACAATCAGTAAAGATTAATAAGATAAGGGATAATTTCAAAAACTACCCCTAACGTTTAGTCTAATTACACAAAAACTCCAGTTATACCCCTTATTACAAACACCCTTGAAGTTTTTATTCCCTTAACAAATACTTCATTTTTCATTACATGGGTTTGGTTCATGGGAACTTCATTGGCTTCTCATTTTCATATTTTTAGCATAGGTTGCAAATAAGATATATAGAGTAATGTTTTTCAAATGAAAAATATTAATTTTAAACAATTTTAAAGGAAATAATAAAGACTTTTAATAAATATAGAGTAATACTTTTAAAATAAAAAATAATACTTTTTAAGTAAAAAGTAACACTTTTAAAGGAAAATAGTATATGGTTTTAAATGTTGTAATAAGTAATACTTTCATAATAAAAAGTAAGGAAATAATAAGAAATATAGTGTATACTTTCAAGTAAAGATTAATACTTTTAAAGGGATTAGTAAGAAATAATTATAAGTAAAAGTATTACATTTCAAGTAAAAATAATATTTTTAAAGGAAAAATAGTGTATATTTGTAAAAGATGTGGTATGTAATACTTTTACAAAGATAAAAAAACACTTTTTTATTAAGAAATGATACTATAAAACAAAGATCATAAAGAGTATCGCTTTTTTTCTTTAAAAATATCGTTTACACTTTAGAAGTATCTATTGAAAAACTTATACTTATGAGAGTAAAATAATACTTTTTGAGAAAAATAACACTTCTTAATTGTCATCAGAATCGCCTATTAGCACCTATGTACACATGTTCGCTACTATTATATTTTACAAGCCTTATAGTGTTAGTCACAAAAGTATTGATTTTTGCTTTAAAAGTATCTATTTTTACTTTAAAAAAGTAGAGAAAAATTCACTTTTGGTCCCATTAGACTTACCCCCTGATGATTTTAGTCCCATTAGACTCACTTTAAGTCTCAAATCGACATTTTTCTCCAAAAATAGTCCCATAGGACTCGGAAACTGAAAATCCGTTAAAACATTAACGAAAACCGTTAGTGATAACAAAAATGGTCCCATAGGACACCAAAATTGAATTTTTAACGACAAAAATGGTCCCATGAACAACAAATTTAAAATTTTAACCAAAAATGGTCCCATAATTCTTTTTTTTTTGGTTAAATTTAATATTATTGATCATAAAAAGAATTTTAAATTTTATATTTTGAGTTATTTATTTTAATTAATATTGTGAATGTCCATCTTGAAAACTAAAAAATATCTGTCCTTCAAATATATTTCAAAAAAATATCTTTTTCAGTGCGTTTTATTTCAGTAAAAGAAATTCTCTTACTTAAAATATTTAGAAAAATAAATAATTTTCCTATATTTTTTAGTTTAAATCACTTCTTGATTTTGAAAATACAAATAATTACAAAAATCACATTTACGTATTGGAAAATATATGTAGTTCAACTATCAATAAAATAAAAAAGTTTACGATAATAAATAATTTCATAATTTTTAAATATAGGAATTATTTTTAAAAATTTTAGAAAAATACTATTGAAAATAATTTAGTTTTAACCTAGCTCACATTTTTTTTTTCATTTTCAAATATTATATTTTTATTTTTATGTTTTTAAATCAAACTTTACATTTTCTCAAAAAAATTAAACTTTACATATATACACATACATGTACCTAGGGTTATATGAGACCAAGATCCTGGGGTAAGAACATAGGGACCCAAAAAAGACTTTACATATATACACATACATGCATTGGGTTATATATGCATGTATTTGATCTTTTTTTCGTATTATACATTCGCATAAAATGATTTAATTAACATCTACTTTTAAAAGTTATTTTTCAGAAAATCTAAATATTATAATTTGGTTATAAATTTTATCATTTATTTTACTTTGTAATTTTCTAATTAAAATAAATGATACATGTATTTCATCTTTTTTTGTATCACACATTCACGAAAAATAAAGTAATTAACATCTATTTTTAAAAATTATTTTCCAGAAAATTTATTTTATATAAGTTGAATTATAAATTTTATCCTTTATTTTACTTTGTTAATTTTCTAATTAAAATAAATGATACATGTATTTCATCTTTTTTTTTGTATTACACATTCACGAAAAAAAATTAATTAACATCTATTTTTAAAAATTATTTTCCAGAAAATTTATATTGAATAAGTTGAATTATAAATTTTATCATTTAATTTACTTGTTAATTTTTTAATTATAATAAATAAAAAAGTAACTTTAATGATAATATATTTTTAAAATAGATATTAGTTATATTTAGATTTTAAAGAAAAATTCACTTTTGGTCCCAAAGACTGAGAATCTGATGATTTTAGTCCCATTGTTCTCACTTTTAGTTCCAAATCGCAGGTTTGACATTCAATTTGACAAGCTTGATCGCTAATTTTTAACGGTGAGACCATTAGTGAGACAAGAAAAATCTTATGCGACTACTTTCAAGACATGGGACTAAAATCATCGGGAGTAAATCTAATGGGACCTAAAGTGAATTTTTTTCAAAAAAGTATCACTTTAAAGAGTGATACTTATAGGAGTACAAAATTGAGTTCTCTGTATGTTAGACATATTCGCAGTAGACAGCCCACATGTATTGAGGTGCTAGAGCAATCAGATATCTTTATTTAATTATTTGACAATTTTCAATTTCGAAAGGCTCATGACTTTCATTTTGATCCATAAGAGTTGCAACAAGCGGTATATTATGTACATCACCACCAAGCTCCACCCTCTCCAGAAAGTTACTTGAAAGGAATCTCTCACAATCATAAGATTTCATTTTTCTCAACCATGTTCTTTGAACCAAAGGAAGAAAAATCAAGTCCTATTGAAATTCCACTTCATTAATTTATTCAAATTGAAGGTTACAATAATCACACCATCATCCTAAAATGAACATTGTTGCAATAAGTATGTGTGACGAAAGAGTCGCAAATCTAGTGCGATAATGTGCGAGAGTTCTTAAATACGAAATCAAATTTTTCTTTTTTTTTTTTCTCATTTTTCTTGGGGGGGGGGGGGTTAAATTTGATTTTGGATTTGGAGCTTCGTCTCACGATTTACATCCGTGAGACAGTCTCACAAGAGACTTGCTCGTTATTAAACCCAACCCAGGGGGGTTGGCCTAAGGGATTGAGCTTGCTTTTACAACCTTCATTGTTGGATTTTAAATCCCGACTATCAGGGTGTATTAGTGTTGTCTTTTGGAGAAGATTAGGACCATCCCGAATAATGGATGTCCTTAAATAACGGTGTATTGTTGGGTGCATTGGGATTTTAAATTTTTCGACACGTTAGAAATCAAAGTGTCACGTCCATGCAACGCGCGTCAATCTGCATGCAACTATTAACCAACTATACTTGTACGTGTATAAGATGGCATCCTTTCTATATATAGAATAAATATTACCAAAATTAAATAAAAGCAAATAGCTAATAATAATATTGTTGTATTATTAATGGAGAATTTTTAACTACTTACCATGGTTAGTGGGTATTCTTTTTTATCTACCAACTTAAAAAAACTCTTTTTATCCAATTTGACCAAAATGCCAATCTTTTAATTTGGGGATTTTGAATTTTAAAAACGATGTAACATATTATTTCCCTCGTAAACAGTTTACACACACCCCCAAATACAAACACCCCTATTATATCGTGGCATATTGTGGCATATCATGCTATAGTATATCTAGTATAACATGGCATATAGTGACACCATAGTATATACTAGTATAACGTGGCATATTGTGACACGTTATATTGTGGCATATCGTGCCATGTTATGTACTAGCATAACACGTCATATTATGACATATTGTGCCACATTATATACTAGTATAATGTGGCATATCGTACAATGCGTTATATACTAGTATAACGTGGTGTATCGTGGCATATCGTGCCACATTATATACTAGTATAACATGGCATATCGTTGCTTATCGTGCATATCATGGCATATCGTGCCATGTTATATACTAGTATAACTCGACTTATCGTGGCATATTTGTTGCTAAAAAATTGCTTTAAGTTTATTTTTTACATGTCTCTATTTTTGTCGGTTTCATTACTTACAATTAAATTCATTCATATAACGTGACACATCGTGTACATGATTTTGTGTAGAAGAGATAACCCAAAATTTTTGTTGCTATTTTTTTTATCGGTATTCTTGTTGCTATTTTTTGTAGAGGGAGTAGAGAGAGAAAAATAAAGAAAATATAATTTATATGAGAGACAAATAGGACCTACCTATTTTTTGCTTTTGCATTCAAGTGTCGGAAGTATTTGGATAAAAGAACCATAAAAGTGGGAGAAAACATAGTTTTTATATCACATGTTAGAGAAGTCTTTGTCTTATCACTACTGAGAAAAATCCAAAAAGACAACAATTTTTTCATTTGTCTATTAAGAAAAATACTATTGTAGAAGGTGGTGTTGTAGTAGGGGTACTAAATGACAACAAAATAAACGGTTGTAGTATGGAACAAAGACAACAGGGCCAAGAAACAATTCGCAACAGATTTTACATCAAGTTGTTGTCTTTGTTCTCAACCACAACATTTTCAAATAATGAAAAACTTTGTGTTTGAATGCGAATTTCGAATTATATTCCACAATTTTTTTTTTTTTATTTTCGCTCATCAGAAATTACAAATTAAACCTGTGAAATAAGAATAAAATATGAAATTACACTACTTCAAATTGTATTTCATATCTCAATGTCACAAAATGCCCAAAACAATAATGATGTAGTACTGTTATATATAAAGTCCTCTACCAAAATAAAATTCCCGAAACAACAAAAATTTAATATCAGTTATATATAGAGTCCTCTACCATATAAAAGTGCAAAAACAACAATAATTTTGTATGCCAATGATATACAAATGGTAGTTCCAATTAGTATCCCCAGAGCAACTCCAATAGCATCAGTGCGTCCATAAACTACATGAATTACCATAAAAGAAATAATCATAAGTAAAAACGAAGTAACATCCCACAACTTTGTTTAATATAAAGGAAAATTTTAATATAGGATATAAGTTCTAAATACCTTTTTACTAGCTAATATATTTCGATACGCAACCGCCCACTTTAACGCATTTCGTCGATATCTCCACAAGAGTAGTTAGCTTGTGTGAACTGTGAACAATAAATACAGACCTCATATAAACACAAAGTTCAATGGTGTTTCAATATATAAATTAAGAAATTCTAGACAAAATAGAATTACTATTATTGATCGCAACGAAGAACTGTCAGTGGATGAAAGTTCTTTAACTATTTGCCTCATGTATCGCATTACGAAAAATCCACATTATAGATCATTCTATATACAAAAATGTGTAAACAAATAAATAAATTTTTCCAACACGATTGTCGAAATAGTCCACTTTCGTCGTCCTAAATGCCAAACAAACACGAATAATGCATCTAATTGCTTATGATTTACTAAGTTTGAACTAAACCAGAAATCATATTGACACTTTTAAGTCAGAATACATCTTAGCTAGAATCTCACTTAAAAAAATTCTTACTTCAATTGCTTACCATTATACCACTATATTGTTTGATTCTTGATGAAATCTGTTAAACATTATACACATTTTTATGTCATTTTGATGTCACAAAAACTCTAAACATGTCTGCCATGCATGTTGATCTTACTATAGAAACTTGCTTGACCTCACAATAGATTAATACTATGGCATACCCTGCTTTTCATTCTTACTTCTTAGGAGCTTTTGGACAAAATTTGAAATGATTATGATGATTTGATTTGGCAAAATGATATTGTGCAATGAGGATAATTTTGGTATAGACGCATAAGAGATTGGAAACATTAATCCAAAGAAAGCGAGTTGAATTTCATTGTCTATTGATAAGAGTCTTTTTATGCATGTTTTATGTGTATATTTAAGTACGATTTGAGTTATTTTATCGTTAGTTTCACAATTTTTTGATTGTACATGGTTAACATTACTCCGAGGTGCTTTTATTGGTGTAGATTGATGATTTGGAGCTGTTTTTTGGTGAATTTTGGGCCATGGTTTCATGTCAAAACATACCCGGGGTTTCTCGGATGCAAAAACACTCAAAATCCCAAGCTAAACGCGCGTCATTTCGGGGCCTTTCGGTCAAACACGGCTAGGTGTGTTTTTAAGCACGGCCGTGCTTTTTAGAAGTAAAAACGAGCAATTTTTCGACCGACGCACCAAACACTGCCAGTTGTGCTTTTCAAGCACGGCCGTGTTCGAAAAATCAAAACACTACGGCTGCCGTGCTTTTAAAGCACGGGCGTGCTTTTCGTCCCGACTTGGTTTTTCTTTGGCGGAAATTATGGAGACTTTCCCTTCTTGCTTTTTGACAACCTTTGAGCAACTTTTACACCTCATTTTGATGCACCAAACTCTATTATTCCCTCAATTGTCATGTGGACACAATGATTCAACCAACTCAACCATGAATGTACACACAATGAATCAACCAACTCAACCATGAATGTGCACACAATGATTCAACCAACAACCATGGAAGTGGAGCATTTGTTAGCATTATTGATGTGTTCTTTCACAAAGATGGTGCCTATAAAAACCAAGAGTTTGAGTTGGAAAAAGAAGAATTCATGTAGTATTCATTGATAGAGAGATTCATTGTATATTCATTGTATATTCTAAGTTTCAAAGCAAAATACATTGAGAGGATAAAAGAGAGGTAGAGTTGGAAGTTGAAGAGCAATAGAGGAGAAGGCTTGGAGCTCAACATTATTGCAATCAACCAAGGAGGAAGTCTTGTATTGGTCTTGAATAAGAGCTAAGTACACCATGTTCATTTTATTCATATCTTCTTGTGTAGTATACTCTTTTGTCAAAACCATGTGTAGCTAAATTTCTAGTGTTTGAATGTAATGAACTCTAGAATGAATTTGTGATTAAGGCTTGTATGTTTTTAATAAAATCTTCATGTTTTGTGTGATTCACTTATATTATGCTTTATTCATTCGAATTGGTATATGCGCAATATTGATTTGAAGTTTATTTTTCATCCGGGAAATCGAGAGATTCATGGTGAAATAGAATCTATATAAGTGAAAAGAGTTGCATGCAATCCAGATATGGGACGACATAAATCTTCCGGATTAGGGTCAAACCTAATATGGGAATTCACAAATCGTTGTAATGTTGTCTTGGGGTTTTAACTAGAAAGAGATTTGATTAATCAACTTGAGATTAGAAGTTATTCGCGCTCGATAGAGGGTTTAACTTAAATCGGGAATTTCTACGGTCCATGAAACATGAGATTTTACTAAAAGAGGTTGGTTTTTGCTTAAGAGATTATGGTTGTATTTTTATCTTGTTAAATCACAAAAAACATTCTAGAGGGATTTACATTCAAACACATTTCTAGCTCTTGATTTCTTAATTCTACAATCTATTTTTATTTGATCTTTTGTAAGTTGCAATTATTTTAAAATTCTCTATTTTTCATTTTCATTAAACAAACAAAACTCTGAAAATTGCTAGATTAAATAACAAAAAGACGGTAATTATTAGTACTTACAATCCTCGTGGGAATGACACTCTTGACTAATAATCTATACTACAAAACGATAGGTGCATTTGCCTATGGTTTTTAGAGTAGCTTTTGAGCCATTATCTATGTTGAAAAGTAGCAATAACTAATTTATATATATGTTTTTCGCAGTGGAATTAACATCCTGGGAATTTATGCACGGACATTTGCTTATTTTCCTTCATTTTCTTTCTTTCTTCCCTTTACTTTAGAATCTTTGGTTTCAAGAAAAGTTGCTATCTTTTATAGGCGTTGCTTCTCTGATTCTCCAAAAGAAGGAGCACTTTTGTTACACATCATACATGAACCACCAATTAACCGACACATCATGGACTCCTCTTGTAGATATTTACATAATTTCTAGCTTGACATAAGGCTGATGTTGTTGGGCTGGGAACAGGAAGAGACAATGGTCCAGACCCAGGTCTAAGCGGACGGGATCTTATTCTATTCCAAAATCTCTATTTCTATTTCAATCACAGTGTGGATAATTGACACGTGTATTATACTTACCATGTTTATTTTCAAATATAAATCAAGCATAAATTGTGGGGTTCTAATATGGTAAGTATAATACACGTATCAATCATCCACACGGTTGGAATAAGAGATAAATACGGTTTTGAAATAGAAGATCTCATCCGAGGTCTAAGTGGACGACGGTATCATGGACTTTAAATGTGTAAACAAATAAATAAATTTTTCCAACACGATTGTCACTAAAATACAGAAATCGTCCAATTTCGTCACCTTAAATGCCAAACAAACACAACCAATGCATCTAATTAAGCTATAACTATTCATCTAATTATTATTATATCCTTCTAATCTTCCAATATTAAGTGGTAGCTGTTGTTGCAGCTTACATTTTGTTTTTGTTTTTTTAATAAGACAAAGAAATATTATTAATTATTGAGCACAAGGGGTGCTCAATCCTTTTACATCACTCTGAATTCATTACAAATATTACAACAAAAGTTACACGCAACCTCTAAATTCACTCGTCTTCAGCCCCAACTGTGCAAATTTCAAATGGATTTTTGAGCCACTCCTCCTTCATTTCCTCTCTAAGTGTTGCACATTTTGCTTGAACCCAAAACCAAAGAGATGCTTGACTCTATTTAAGCTGCATCTATCTGTCACCATTAAGTTGGGTTTTGCAGAAGAGATAGGAAGCAAAGGTTATTTGGAGAAGGAAGCTGAAGTTGGAGAAGAGTTGGGAAAAAAGTTGGAGGAAGAAGCTAAAGTGGAAGAGAATTGGGAAAAAGCTGGTCTGCGATGTTTTGTCTGAAGAAGGGAAACATGCCAAGTGGATGAATATTGACTGTTGATAGGGAAATGAGATTTATCTAGAGCGTACACTTGTCTTAATTTTATTAGCTTTCAGTTTATATTTTATTTTGAATTATTTTGCTCAAGTGGTCCCAAGTGGTCCCAAATTGTAGTAGTTAAAGGATGCAGTAATGAAGTTTTTTATCAGAGTTTTTATGAAAATCATCTTCTTCCTCCCTATTCTGTTCTCCCTAATATTCTTCTGATTCATTACTTACAGTCTCAAATACGTAAATTATACAAATTACAAGAAAATATAATAAATATACATTAGTCCACAACAATTGGTATAGCAGAGCCAGCCTTCCTTTGACATGGCTAAGGGCACCCGTATGAAAGACCTACAAGTCACAAAAAAGAAGCACAATTTCGATGATGAGCCAACTCCACAGGTCTCATCATCCTCCGATAAGCCGATGATACAACCGAGGACAAGATTACTCAATTGAAAAAATCTCATCGAGACCGAGAAAGCCGAGGCTCGGTCACCGGGCAAACTATATCTCAACCGCCCACTGGAATCGAGTCATCTGTGGCTGGCTCCCACAAGTGCAGAGTAACAAATCCTCGGCTCGATCCACAGCTCCCACATCCGTGATAATCTGTCAATGAAGCCGCCACAACCAAGCACAACGAATAATCATCGCATAGCACCGAGCAACAAGATATTCCATACTTGCTAGTTAATTTGGGGTTTGAAGCTTTTGTTTGTGTTTTGTAGCCTATAATTTTGGTTATATTTTTGCTAGTGAAACTTATCGAGATTTGTGTGTTTTTTTTTTTTTTATTTGGGAATAAATTTCTGAAGCTTTGTTAATGATTCTTTGCTCGAAATTATATAACTTTTGGGTTTTGATCTCCTTAGTTGAAATTGGTTGGGTCTATCCTCTTTTATTCACATTAATTTATTACCTGAGTCTTCTGGCTGAATTCTAGTTTTTAAAGTTGCCAGATAAGATTCAAATCTATCATTAAAGCTCAAGTACTATATATATTATATATATATATATATATATATTAGAATTAGTCATGGCTGCAAGAATGCTTATAATCGTCTCTGAGCTTCTATAATCACAGTATTTGATACTCTATTAATCTTTCAAATGTGGGTCTCTCATTTATTGCTATCCTTATTCTGCAAATTTTTCTGTATGCTTGTAATTGAACTATGCTTGTTCATGAGGTTTACATGTATGAAATTGTTTGCATATATACTCCATGACATGAGTTTTCTTTTTGTAGAGTGCGTTTTTACATCCTAGCAAGAAAATCTTAATTGATCTTTAAGAGAAAATGATATGTTTTTTTGATGTCTTTGGTTTGTGTAGGAGCAGAATTAATGTACCTTCATTGGTGGATATAGTTGTGCAGGAGCTGGATTAATATCATACTATAACTTCATTTGATGCATCGGACAATCTAGGATAATGCTTCAATTACTCTCATTTTGGCATTGTAGATTTCCTCGATCCCTCATTTTTAAATAAGGACTTATTTTCGATGCCATTAGGACAATTATTCTTTATTTGCTTGGAGCCTATTACATGAATGAGTTTTGGGGGATGAAAGTCTATCAATTTTAGGAAATATTTTGACTATAGAATTGAGTATTATCAAACAAAGAGCAATTGGCATTGCATAAGAATTGATGTGAACGCGCCCTTAAAATTTTCTCAATATGTATGGTGTATTAAATAGGTTATTGTGATCGACGTCGGTGGAACCAATGAGCGATTATTTTTTATAAACCAATATCGGTAATTCAAAATACTGAGACAAAAATTGGAACAATGAGCGATTACTTACCCTTAATTTTAAAGTCAATGGAACTAATGAGCGATTCTTACCTTTAATTTTAAACGTTTACGTACAAAAGATGAAACATGAAAATTGACATTGTTTATGCCAAAAACTATAAAATCGAAATCCATACTAAATGGAAAAGTCCATTTGTAAAACATTTGTATGTTTGTAGTTGTTTTTAATGTGTTTCAAAAGACACTTTTCTTGCTAAAAATATAATAAATATGGATGGTTACATATAAAAACCTAATGTTTGGACTAATTACAAAATAACCCAATTTCAAAACTTTTTAAAAACCCTTCGATTTGATTCCGCCTTAAATATGTAAAGGGGTAATTGTAATAAATATTTAAATGTTAGGGATTTTGAAATATTATTTGCTTATGAAGGGTAACATGTAAAATTAATCAAACCTCAAGGGCTTTTTATAATTTTCAAAATTTTTGAGTTTTTCAATTTTCCACGAATTCATATTAATCGTCATTATTACGAAATTTGTTGACAAAATAAATTTGTCACTAATGTTTTGGCGTAATTAATGACAAAATATGTTGTGGTCATGAAATAAAATATTTTGTGACGTCAAATGTCATCGCCAATTATTATCATTTTGTCATTAAACCATTTCCCTCCAAATTTTTGGTGCGAATTCAGATACAAATAACCATGACACAATTCAATTAATCGTCATGAAATATGCAAATTAGTGACGAAATGTAATATTGATAGTGAAAGAATTAAATGGTGTCATAAAAGAGTATTTTGAAATGACACAAATAACTTTCGTCATTGTTAATTAACAAATAATGACAAATCTTTATGCTTGCCAAAAACAATCGTCATAAAAGATGTCTTTGTTGATGAAATAAGAGTGTCACTATTTTGTTTGAGTGAAAAATGACAAATTATGATGTTGTCATTAAAAGAAATAATTTGTGACACTAAATTTCATCACCAATTATCACCAATTCGTCATCGAAGAATTTTTCGCCTAAATTTTGGTGTCAAATTCCACCTTCTATGGAATACAATGACAAATTTCAGTTAATCGTCATGAAATAAGCAATTTAGTGACAAAATCTAACACCAACAGGGATGAAATTAAATGACGTCGTAATAGTGTACTTTACAATGACAAAAATAAAAATTGTCACTTTTAATTAACAAATAATGACAAATAGTTATGCGTCGAGAAAAATTTCGTCATAAAATGTGTGATTTCTTGTAGTAATTTGTGTAAAAATTTGTGTAAACAGTTTTTCATGTTGTAAAATTTATGTATCCTGCATATGTAGTCCCACATCGACTGGTGGCAAATGACTTTGTGGGTGATAGGATCGTAGGAGATGCCGCTTAGTTGGATAATCCATTTGAAGACTTGGTAGCGCTTATGCAACTTCTTAATTCGTTGCATAATATGCATAGTCGAAATCTGTTCCAAAATGTGTGTTGTGTAGTCATTGCAACCGAAACGACAAACGTATTTACGCCTCGAGCCCAAAAATTTCCTTCCATTGCCTGCTCCACCAAGATCTTAATAAATTTCCGGTCAACTTCTCTGGTCCATTTTGCATAGTAGAACACCTTAGACTCAGAAATGGCCCCTTTAGGTTTTTTATATGTCTTGAGGCATATTGATAAGGCTTATTTGTCTAATATCAGTGGTATTTTTATGGTGTATGGCTCTAATGTATTCACACATATAAATAGGCGTTCAAAATGTGATATGCTGATTTTTAATTTTGCTGGATTTAATGTATACAGAATCAAAGAACATTGAACAGTGATATGCTGAGGTTCACATGCAGGTTCAAAGAAGATTTAGATTCCATTGAATTTTACTGGCATATACATCTTCACAGCTAAGGAAAGAGGTTTGATTCCTGGCCATTTTGCCTTTCTAGGATTGTTTTGGTTGAAGAAGATTGAAGGCTAATTTGGAGTTTAGTTGCTAGACTATTTTTTGGTGATAATGATAAAGAATATATTCTCATGTATCCAAAAAGGCTTAAAAATATGCAACTCCATTGGAAACAATATCAGGATTCTTTCATTATTGGGAAGATAGTGTGAGCCTGTACAACAGCTATCAAGCTGCAGACTATTTTCAAAAATCACAACAAGGCCACAGGGATGTTTTAAAGCCTTCTTCAGGCTATATTGTTTCTCAAAATCTTCATTTTCAAAAGTTGTATGGGTCATTAATGATAATTAAAGAAATTGTTTAGTTCTTTTTCAAAATTACAAACGACCCTCTAGTACATGAATGGGTTGTTTAGTTCAAACTAAAAAGTTATATGGGTCGTTTATGATAATTATATAACTTGTTTAGTTCTTTTTTAAATATTACAAACGGCTCCTGGTTTATTGGTGTGAGTTGTATAGTTCATTTTGAAAAGTTGTATGGGTCATTATAATAATTACATAAGTTGTTTAGTTATTTTTTTCAAAATTACAAACGACCCTGGTTTATTGGTGTAGGTTGTTTAGTTCATTTTGAAAAGTTGTATGGGTGGTTTATAATAATTACATAAGTTGTTTAGTTCTTTTTTGAAAATTGCAAACGACCCTGGTTTATTGGTGTGGGTTGTTTAGTTCATTTTGAAAAGTTGTATGGGTCATTATAATAATTACATAAGTTGTTTAGTTATTTTTTTCAAAATTACAAACGACCCCTGGTTTATTGGTGTAGGTTGTTTAGTTCATTTTGAAAAGTTGTATGGGTGGTTTATAATAATTACATAAGTTGTTTAGTTCTTTTTTGAAAATTGCAAACGACCCCTGGTTTATTGGTGTGGGTTGTTTAGTTCATTTTGAAAAGTTGTATGGGTCGTTTATGATAATTAAAGAAGTTGTTTAGTTATTTTTTCAAAATTATAAACGACCCTGTATTGGGTTGTTTAGTTCAGTTTGAAAAAATTACTAACGACCCCCAAATCGTCAAAATTACTAACATCCCCCACATTACAAAAATTTCAGTGATTGAGGGAGTTATGTAAAATCACAAAACCACCACATCAAACTTTTGAAAATTACGTGCGATCCCTTACTGATATAAAAGAAGTTATGTTAAGGCTCAATTTACTTTCAAAAGCAGTAGATAACTTTTGAAAATAACATAATTGGCCCTTGAAAGACATAAGCAGCAGATTACTTCAATGACAGAAGACACAACCATTCCAAGGCTCAGTTAAGTTAGCCAGAAATCGAAAGACATAAGTTCTAAAACCTTCATCACATTGAAGTAAAATAGTTGTCATTGTTACAATGAAAGTTACAAGATAAAATGATTCCAAAAACAGAATTACTTCAAATTGTGAGACCAAGGCACAATTTCTAACAGAATATACCAGTCGTCATTTGTTACACCACAGTCATAAGACATAAACAGAATTACACAAATTCTAAAACCAGAATTACATCCTAACTACTATATATTTCCTCATGCCAGGATCAGAAACACTTGATCAGAACCATGAACGTCATCGCACCGAAGTGGGTCAATCATGCACAGGACCATGAACATCCGATAGGTCAATCTGTGCGGCATTGGTAGTTTTAAAAACATTGTAAGCCAATTCATAGTACTCAAACCCGTAAGTGCGAAAATACCGTTCTTTTATGCTTTCCGTCCAAAAACAATGAGTATCAGGGTCCAATGTTTACATGACTATGTACAAATATATTTATCTCGATGAATTACTATCTATTGTACCTTGCCAATTTGATGGAAATAATTGTCGTCAACAGATACAACGTTGCGTCCCATGTCAAAGTTGATGACAGGAGTGTCAAGGTACATACATAAAGCCTCAAATTTGTCTATCCACAATTGGGCCTAAGTTTCTACCATGCCAACATTGAAATCCTTACCAAATTGACTCTTCAATCCTATTGATATCAAACTTAAAAACCTGTTCAACTCAACAGGATTATCCAAGCGTAGAACACGAGTGGAATGATTAAAATATTTATATAAATATTCCTCTTCCTCGGGTGTCCAGTTGACTGATTGGTACAAGCATGAACTACATCATTTCTTGTCCAATGCATTACTAAGCAGAACAAATTTAAGTAGAAACACATCAAATTAATAAGTAGAACGAAGAAGAAAAAATATGAAGTTCAACTAAGGATTTAATACATAAGTCAATTATCATCAGTACGTGATCAGGACCATTCATCTCGCAAATAGTAATTAATAAGACTTACATACTTGTCCACTACATTGAAAAGTTACATAACCAACTTCATACCACTACCATACTACTACCATGATCCTAGTATCTCAATTTCAAGATAGTCATATTGCAAACATTATGATAACAACCATAACAACCCAAGAAAATATCAATGATATCACGCCCCAAACGGGACGCGACGACGATCCGCAACTTAAATAAAAGTAAACCAAACATTCTAGACGAATATCATCAAAACCCAATGGAACAGAGTCTAAATAGCAGCGGAAATAAAGAAACACGTTACAACTTACAGTCCACAATATCCATAATCCAAATTACATCCCCGATATGATCTAAAGATAACAACTTAAAATTCAAAGGGTCCTACGCCCTTCAATTACAAACCGGAATGAAAAGAAATACAAGAGTCCAACAACAAACACAAGAAAAGAGTCCAACAACAACAACAAGTAGTAGTAAGTCCAACAGCAAATAATAGTAACAAGTCCAGCGACATCAACAACAAAAGATAGTAAATCCAACAAGCGGAGTACAAGGGCTCAATCCGTGGTCGGTTCAGCATCTTCAACGAAGTCCCCATCTAAGGTTAGAAAACAGGTGGGGATGAGACAGAAATCTCAGTGGATGGGGTGATCGTGTGTAAGTGTGGCGATATATATAGTTAATGCGAGAAAACAGTTATATGAAGACGCGTGAGTATGATGCATGAATTCACACACAATCCACAAGCGTCGTGATAAATATATTTAAGTAATATACTTATACGATTTGAGAAAATGATTCGTGGTCACACAGCACTATGTGATTGAGCGAAGACGGTAGGATCGCGTGCGGAATGTAACGCCAATCCTATGCAAGACAAATAATGGTTGCGTCACGGATTTGTAGCGCCAACCAATGCAAAACAAGTAGCGGTTGCATACGGATTTGTAGCGCCAACCAAACGGGTCCGATAACTCCAGGAATCGTGTGGATCGACAAAGACAATTCTTCGTTCTTCCTTGTAACTCCCGGGCAAGATAGTCCAAGACTGTCACCTTATCGCTCCGAGGCAAAGACAAAATCCACAAAGTGGAGCTTGCAAGGCTCGGATTTGTCATAATCATGATTATACCTCAAGTACTACGACCCGCTTCCTTTGGACACTCCGTCCCTCGATTGCGGGATTAGGGCGATGGGGTAGGAAGAGTGGAATAGCAGCCGAGCTGCCGGTTCCATCCCCGACGTATCCATTCCGATCGTGAGCTCGACACACCAAGTTGACTCAGCAGAAAGTAAATACAAGTGCACAGTAGTCAACCAGGCAATCAAGTATTATTGATTGGAAGAGTTTAGGAAATTTTTGAAAATTCACGAGTAGCAATATGGCGTTGGTGGAGTTATTTGGATGAAGATGATTATCGGAAGGATAAGAAATCTTCGGTATCTTGAAATATTAGGTGGAACATAAGTCCCGTTATAGATTCAAAACCGCAAGACGAGAAAGTCGCCCGCGATCGTATTAATCGGTCGAATCGGTCCGATAAGTCAAGGGTTTTTGAGAAAATAAGATACTTTAATTAAATCTCCAAGTCAGAGGGTCTAGGGCTATTTTAGTAAAATAGAAAATAATTTGAGTTAGGTCCTTTATAAAAGAAAAATTTACAATTTAGCCCCGTTTTGTAAAAACCAAAACTTTTGGGGTTAAAAATTGAATAAATATATATCCCGACCTTGGAAAATTATGAGGTCAGTTCCTAAATTCTCCAAATTCTCCAGAGATTCAGGTTTTTAAAGTTTTGAGGTCGAGTTTTTATAAATTTCTCACATTGGCCCCAAATTTGTAAAAATTATCATTTCGGGCCCTTAGTTTAAAATAATTGAAACACACAAACCGGAAGGGTTTTTAATGTGATTCCAGTTGGACAATGTCACTAAGGTTAGTAGGATATTAGGACAAAAGCAGTTTTTAAAAGAAATAAGTGTAGGTCCTTTAACTTTTGAAAATCTCATATTTGTCCCATTTTGAAATAATTGCCTTTACGGCTTTTAGGGGTCCAATAGTTATCAAATTTGAACCTTGGGTCCAAAATATAATTAAGTTACAGTTAAGTTAGTATTTTCAGGTGCATGGGCTGCATAAGTCCTGGAAATTTCATTTGGGTCCTCAAGTTTAGTCTTTTACACTTTAGTCCTTCAATTTTAGAAAAATTACTTTCCAAGCTCTTAACACTTGGATTTTTGGAATACATTTAAAATATGTCATTTCTAGTACATTAAGAGTAAAAATTTCAAATTTTAAAATTATGATGTGGTACAGTTTCAAAATTTGCAAAGTAGCCCTTAAACTTTCAAAATTTTACAATCTAGTCCTTGGGCTTTTAAAGGTTGATTTTATTTATCTTAAAACTCTTAAAACTTTATTAAAATGTCCAAAAGTCATTTTTGAACCTGTGTACAGTCCCAAAAATCGAAATTTGCAGAGGGGTCCTTGAACTTTCATTTTCTTGCAATTTAGTCCACCAATTTTCTATTTTTGCATTTTTAAGTCCAAAATTGAAATTTAATCAATTATGCTCGACTTTTCTAGGTTATAAGTCATCCAAAACATGGATTTCAAAGATCATACACATGCATGTCCAATACATACAAGAATTCATCAAATAGAACATTAAATTGAACATTCATGCACCTAAAATTCAATAAATAGCAATTTTGAGCAACTCTTGAGAATTTTCATGATTTGATACATAAAATTGACATGCAATACATAGATTATATATCTCAAGGGCTCATGATCAAAATTCTACATGCATTTTAATAAAAACACCTAGAAGTTGGAAAGTATTTTTCCACCCACCTTAAATTGGAAAATTGTGAAATAAAAGGATAAATTTCACAACTTTGATGAGGTCACTTAGGTCAGCCCCTAAGTCAAGAAATATCAAACATTTGGAGTTAGAAAAATGTGAGAAAAATTAAGGAGAAAAAGAAGGAGATAAGGAAATTGGAAAAGACTACACTTTACCTTGTGTAGTAGGTGATTTGAAACTAGTTGAAGCTTCAAATTTGGAAATTTTGGTTCAACTCCAAAATCACCTAAGGTCATCCCATATTTCTCAAAAATAAAAAAGGGGTGTTAAAATTTGAAAAAAATAGAAAGAAGAAGGAAAATACACTAGAGTCCATTATCTTACCTTATAGTCTAAATCTTCAAAATTTCCTTCAAGTCTTGAAATCCTCTTCAAGGTGATGTCAAGCTCTAGTAAATGTACCTCCAAAATTAAATTTGAGCTTAAGTTAAGAAGTGAAAAGAGGTAGCTAGAGGTTATCAAGATGAATTGGAGAACAATATTTCTTACCTTGTGAAGGGGGTGTTCGAATTTGATGGAGTATAAGGAGAGTTGTCTTGAAAATTTTCTAAGTGTTGAAGAAGAAGTAAGAAGAAAGAGTAGAGAGAGGTAGGAGGTTTAGAGAGAATGAGGAGTAGAGGCTTGAGAGATGAATGTGTTAGATGAAAAATGAGATGAAATTTTTGTGTAATAAGGCCTTGTGGCCGTGTACAAGGTGAGAGGTAGAGGAGAGAATTTTGTTTTGTGCAAGTCTTCCAATTTGTCTCTTGCATGGAGACAATTTGGTAGTCAAAGGTATGAGTCAAATTGGAATGTTAAGAGGAATAAGAAGAATCTTGAGAAGAATAGAATATGTTGGGGAATTTAATGATATAAAATTGAGGTATGAGATAATGTGTATAATGTTTGAATTAATGGTGTAATTATACACAAGATGACTAATATAAGGTGTAAGTGTATAAGACTTGGATGATATTTCTACTCCAAAAATCCCATGTTGGCCGTCCACTATAGGGGTATTATAGTAATTCCATATATTTTTTTGTCCCAAATTTGATGATAATAGATGAATAGTATCAATCTCCAAAATAATTAGTGATTTCCTTGATCACTTATAAGTCTCATGATCACTTAATCTAAATCAAAATCTTAATTCTATAATGTAAAAGTCTCTAAAATAAATAGTCTCTTAAATTCTAAGGTGACTAATAAATACAAAATAGTAATAATGATCAATCAAGTGATCATAAATGTGAAATAGAATTAATGATGATCATGATCATAAGTAATCAAATAAAATGAAATAAAATACAAAACATATATTAATGATAATTACCCGTCAAAGTGACGCGGTAAAATAGTCGATCAAATACATAGACGACAATAAGAATCAATTATATGTTCGGAAAAATCGGGGCTTCACATCCTCCCTTCCTTAAAAGAATTTGGTCCCCAAATTCTCTTCAGAATAGTTCTGGATATTGATTTATCATGTCTTCTTCCATCTCCCACGTTGCGTTTTTATCTCGGTTGTGGTTCTGCCACACAACTTTAACCATCGGAATTTCTCTCTTACGCAACTGCCGTATCTGCTGATCAATGATCCAGATCGGTCTCTCAGTGTAGGATAGATTTTCCATTAGAGGAGGAGTATCACGAGTGATGATGTGTTCGGGATCTGGTTGATACTTATTCAGTCTCGACACGTGGAATACATCATGCATTCCCGCATATGGTGCTGGTAACTCGAGTCGGTAGGCTAACTTCCCGATCCTTTGTAAAATCTTGTAAGGTCCAACATATCTCGGACTCAACTTGCCTCCTTTCTTCGGATTGATTAATCCTTTCCGTGGTGAGAGTCTGAGAAATACTTCATCACCGACTTCAAATTCCAAATCCTTTCTTCTCTTGTCCGCGTAACTCTTTTGGCGGCTCGAGCCATGCGAATCCGCTCCTTGATCAGCTTGACCTTCTCCATGGCCTCTCCCGAACTAAGTCGACCTTTGGAATCGAGGGCGACTTTCATTTCTCTTTCGGAGTCCATTGGTCATCAATCTCCCAAAGTGTAGTGGGGATCTACATTTTCGCCCATATAATGCCTCGTAGGGTGCCATCCCAAATCGTGGCACGATAAGCTGTTATTGTAGGCGAACTTGGCTAATGGTAAGTGTGAATCCCAACTTCCTTGGAAATCCAATGTGCGGGCTCGCAACATAACTTCAAGAATTTGAATTGTTCGCTCGGACTATCCATCGGTTTGTGGATGTCTTTGATGTCTTTGAAACTTAGCGAGGTACTCCAATTCCTCGTGCAAGCACTTCCAAAATCTGGAGACAAACTTGGTCTCTGTCGGATACTATTTCGACTGGTACTCCATGCGGTCAAATGATTTCTGATATAAATGCTGGCAAGTTTTCGCAAGATATCAATTTTCTTGATGGGTAAAAAGTGTGCGATTTCGTGAGTCGGTCTACAACTACCCAAATAGCATCATGGCCTCCTCCGGTCCTTGGTAGATCCGTCACGAAGTACATCGTTATGTGTTCCCATTTCCACTGGGAATTCTCAATGGTTGTAGTAAACGGATGGTCGTTGGTGTTTCGCTTTTACTCGTTGACAAGTCAAACATCTCGCAACGAACTCGCTACCCGGTTCTTCATGTTTACCCACCAATAACTCCGTTTCAAATCCTTATACATCTTGTTTCCTCCAGGATGTATAGTGTATTTCGAACGGTGTGCCTCTGCTAGGATTCTATTCCTAATTTGTTCGTCATTCGGTACACACGTTGATTCGAATTTGATAACCCCATCTTCGTGTACCGAGAATTCGATCTCTCTTCTTTAAGTATCTTCTCCTTCGGTTTTTTGAAGATGTGCATCTTTCCTTGTGCTTCTTTGATCTCTTTCGCCAGATCGGGTTTAACCGAAATGTTAGCACATGAAATCGAGTATTGGTTCTTGTTAGATTCCAATTACTCACCTCTTCTAATGATTCCCACTCTCGAATTATATGTCCGGCTAAGCTCGCCTCGCTTTCAAAGCGTCGCCTACTACGTTAGCTTTCGGGGTGGTATTGAATATCAAAGTGATAGTCCTCAATCAACTCTATCCATCTCCGTTTCCTCAGTTGAGGTCTTTCGGGAGAATAGATACTTCAAGCTCTTATGATCCATGAAAACCGTGAATGTTGCTCGTGAGAGATAGTGTCTCCATTTCTTTAATGCGAACACTATTGCCGCCAATTCAGTCATGCGTTGGATAATTGGCTTCATACGGCTTGAGCGTGATGCATAAGCGATGACCTTTCCTTCCTACATGAGCATTGCTCCTAGTCCTTCCTTTGATGCTTCACCAGACGAACAAAGTTTTCGGTTCCCTTTGGAAGGGCTAAGACTCGAGCTATAGTAAGTCGTTTCTTGACTCTTGAAAACTCACTCGCACTTGTCATTCCACTCAAACCGGACTTGCTTCTCGGGTTAGTCGAGTGAGTGGTCCGACTATCTTGGAGAAATCCTGGATAAATCTTCGATAATATCCAGCTAGTCCTAGGAAACTCCCGATTTTCGTTAGACTCGGGTTGTTTCCATTCAACATTGTCTGTACCTCGAAGGATCTACCGCAATCCCAAAGTGTCGGATACTATGTGTCCCAAGAACGCGACTTCACTAAGCAAAAATCCGCACTTGCTGAATTTGGCATACAGATTATGCTCGTAGTATCTCCAAAACGATTTTGGATGACGTTCTTGCTCTTCTCTAGACTTAGATACGAGTATGTCATCAATGAATATCACTACGAATTGATCCAAATAAGGTTGAAAGACTCGATGCATCAGGTCCATAAATGTTGCGGTGCATTTCGCCGGACCAAAGGCATCACTACAACTCGTAGTGTCCATATCGGTTTGAAATGCGTTTTGGAAATGTCTTCTTCGCGGATCTTGATTGGTAATATCCTTGTTGTAAATCAAACCGCTCCTTGAAGTTCATCAAATAGTTCGTCTATCCTCGAGAGGGGATATATCTGTTTGATGGTCACACTATTAAGACCACGATAATCTATACACGATCTTAATGTGCCATCTTTCTTTTGACAAAAAGACAGTGCTCCCCACGGAGACGCGTACTCGGCCGGATAAATCCCACATCCATCGGCCAGTAATTGCGTCTTCAACTCTTGTAATTCAAGAGGAGCCATTCTATATGGTGTTCGGCAATCGGGCGAGCCCCCAGAACACTCGATGGTGAACTCGACTTCCCTATCCGGAGGGACAGTGGTGAGTTCTTGTGGAAATACATCCGTGTATTACGATACTATAGGTACTTGGTTAATTTGTGTCTCAACTGTGGGTTTGTTAATTACCAATGCCAAGTACCCTCGAGCCCCTCTAGTGATCGCCTTCCTCGCTTTCATTGTCGAAATAATGGGGCAATCTTAACTCGTGCCCTTCCGAAATTTCCACTTCGGGTTTTCCGGGTTCACATAGCTTAATGGACTTGTTATGGCAGTCCATTTGTGCATGGTGTGCAGATAACCAGTTCATTCCCAATATCACGTCGTATTCGAATATAGGTAATAAGATCAAATCGGCAGGAAAGTTTATCTCATCAATCTTAACTTCGCATGCATTATAGATAATATCTGTTATCTGACTTGCACCCATAGGAGTTGACACTTCTAGACATATAGGCATATGTTCCATGCATGCATGCAGTTTGTGTACAAAATGCGGTGCAACAAATGAATGCGTTGATCCAGGGTCGAACAATATTTTAGCGTAGTGGTTAGATACTAGAAGAGTACCTTCCACCACGCTCCGTTGCCTCCCGAGCCTCCCCGTCGGCTAATGCAAATGCTCGAGCGGGCATCCTCGCCCGATTAGCCTGGCCATTTCGCCGCGGGTTGGCGTCTGTTTGGTTGGTCATCGATTGGCAATCTTTCACCTGGTGCCGACATTACCACAACGCAAACACCTTCCTTGTTTACGCCATGATCGTCATTAGCAAGATGTCCCGATTTACCGCAATGTGCACACACTTGACCCGACTTTCCTTGTCTTCGTCCTTTTCCCTTATCTGCCTTATTAATCGGTCCCTTCTAAAACTTAGTAGTCGTTTAGATGGCTGTCCCACATCATTCTCTTGAGACTGTTTGATGGCCTACTGTTGAATCTGCCCAATACGATTGATCCCCGACTCGATCACGGAGAGTCGCTTTACTGCATGGTGAATAGGTTGTCGGTTCAACAATCAGTGTGATTGTTTCTAAAGTTCCAGTTTCAATCCTCGAGTGAACGTGTAAAGCTTATCTTCTTCGGTGACTCATTGTCCCAAAGCATACTTGGACAATCGATGAAATTCGGACTCATACCGAGCTACGAGGACATGTTCTTCCGCCTCAATCGTGGAATTCATCTCGGCGCGCCTCTTTCATAACCTCGTGGAATGTACTGTTCATTGAACTCGGCCAAGAAATTCCCCATGTTCGCTACCCGGTCCTGTTCCCACCTTCTTTCGATTGTCCTCCACGGGTCTCTAGCAACCGATTTCGGATGAAATACGGCGAGTGTGACTTTTCGCTCATCTCGAGTATTGAGAGCATTGAAGATATTCTCCAATTTCTCTATCCATTCTTCTCGCGCTTTACATCATCGGCTCTCCTAAGAAAGCCGGTGGGTCAAACCATAGAAATCGCTCCAACGTGCGATCGTTCGCCTCTCCGGAGGGTTCGGGGCACGGTGTTGAGGCTCGCTTGTTGCCTCATGAAACCAAGATTTGTTGTAGGGCCCGCGCATTAAGTTGTCTCCCGCCGCAGGTGGAGGAGGCGGTGGTAATTCAGGGGAGGGTACCCGGTCCCTGGGTACGTCGTCATCCCCTCGGGGAACGCGGCGAGGTCTCCCACGTCCATGATGTTTGGCCATTCGGTATCTTGAAGTGTTAGTTGCGATCCACGAGTAAATGATACAATAATTATTCGCGTAAAGCAAGTTATATCGTAGGGAAAGTAACAACAAACACAAGACAATGAATAAATAGCAGAAGGCATATCCATTAATGTAAAACTTGAATACACCCATAGTACAACAATAGTAACACTGAGTCAAAGATACATCTGAACCAAAATACAACTGAATCTAATACAATAGAAAGTAAGGTACAACACCGGAATAAGCGTCTACAACAACGAAAGTACAAACTGACAATCAAGCTAACTAATCAGTGAGATCGCCATCATCGTCACTCGCAACTATGTCCATAATCGGGGCCTGGTCGGGCCGAGGTGGTGCCTCGACCTCGTGCCAATCAACGAAATCCAACCACCGCTCGAATCCTCGTGCATCATCAAGTGGAGCGCCTCAAGTGCCTCGGGCTCTCCGACCTCGACCGATCCTCCTCAGATCCTCCTCGGGTCCTCCTCGGGTCCTCCTCGGCGTCGGTACGGGCTCCACCTCGGGTGGTGGCAATGGTTGTGCATTAGGCTGCGAGAGCGACCTCCGGTAGCGAGCGTCTCTCGAGCTAGGGCCTGTAAGGTACTCTATCATCATCATCCGCTTGATGAGGGTCTCTCCAAGCGCTCAACGGTGTCGCGGGGATAGGAGGGCGTCAATCTCCCATTTTCGCTGCCGTCACTTGCCCTCTTCATTTTCTCTCGCATGTTATCCAAGCGCTCCCGGATATTCTCAGATCCGATCCTCCCGCTCGTATGGTGTTGTCGCGGTCCTTGATGATAGTGGTCAACTAGCTCTTTTCATCTTGGCTCCTTGCCAATCTCTATGTCAGTCCCTGTTATCGGGCGCTCCTCGGATAGCTCGAGGTCGCTCGATCACTCTCCCGGTGCTAGTGAATCATCGTGCCCTTAGTAGTACTCCCACTCAAAGACGGGCATGAAAAACGCCCCACCAAGAAGGTGGCGCACTCCATCCTCGATCAACAAAACTAAGGCAGATCACCAAAGGTAGAGGAAAGATAAGAAGAGAATAAGGAAAGAATGAATAAAGAAAGTCAGTCAAGAATCAACTAAGTCAAGACAAGTATGACTATGGAATCTCCAAATATGCGTTCTAACTTAGTTTAAACATCAATAAGACGGTTCTATGCCAATTTGAAATCGATTTCGGACTTAATTGGTCAAGTCGCAGACTACCCAAAATACGGCATCGGTGGTCCTATCCTGGGCGGCTCGGTGTAAGTTTCCATCTTACTAGCCGAGCCCGATACCACTCTAAATGTCACGCTCCAAACGGGACGCGACGACGATCCACAACTTAAATACAAGTAAACCAAACATTATAGACGAATATCATCAAAACCCAATGGAACAGAGTCTAAATAGCAAATGAAATAAAGAAACACGTTACAACTTAAAGTCCACAATATCCATAATCCAAATTACATCCCCGATATTATCTAAAGATAACAACTTAAAAGTCAAAGGGTCCTACACCCTTCAATTACAAACCGAATGAAAAGAAATACAAGAGTCCAACAACAACAACAACTAGTAGTAAGTCCAACAAAGAAATAATAGTAACAAGTCCAAATGACATCACCAACAAAAGATAGTAAATCCAACAAGCGGAGTACAAGGGCTCAATCCGTGGTCGGTTCAGCATCTTCAACGAAGTCCCCATCTAAGGTTAGAAAACAGGTGGGGATGAGACAGAAATCTCAGTGGATGGGGTGATCGTGTGCAAGTGTGGCGATATATATAGTTAATGCGAGAAAAAACAGCTTATATGAAGACGCGTGAGTATGATGCATGAATTCACACACCACAAGCGTCGTGATAAATATATTTAAGTAATATACTTATACGTTTGAGAAAAAATTCGTGGTCACACAGGCACTATGTGATTCGGGCAAGACAGGTAGGATCACGTATTTAAAATTGTAAGGGTCGTTTATGATAATTAAAGAAGTTGTTTAGTTATTTTTTAAAAATATAAACGACCCTGTATTGGGTTGTTTAGTTCAGTTTGAAAAAATTACTAACAACCCCAAATCGTCAAAATTACTAACATCCCCACATTACAAAAATTTAGTGATTGAGGGAGTTATGTAAAATCACAAAACCACCACATCAAACTTTTGAAAATTACGTACGATCCTCATCGATATAAAATAAGTTATGTTAAGGCTCAATTTACTTTCAAAAGCGGTAGATAACTTTTGAAAATAACATAATTGGCCCTTGAAAGACATAAAAGAGATTACTTCAATGAAGACACAACCAATGACAAAGCAGATTCCAAGGCTCGTTAAGTTAGCCGTAAATCGAAAGACATAAGTTCTAAAACCTTCATCACATTGAAGTAAAATAGTTGTCATTGTTACAATGAAAGTTACAAGATAAAATGAAACCACTAGTTCCAAAAACAGAATTACTTCAAATTGTGAGACCAAGGCACAATTTCTAATGAATATACCGGTCGTCATTTGTTACACCACGGGTCATAAGACATAAACAGAATTACACAAATTCTAAAACCAGAATTACATCCTAACTACTATATATTTCCTCATGCCAGGATCGAAACACTTGATCGTAACAATGAACGTCATCGCATCAAGTGGGTCAATCATGCACATGACCATGAACATCCGATAGGTCAATGCATGCGGCATTGGTAGTTTTAAAAACATTGTAAGCCAATTCCTAGTACTCAAACTCGTAAGTGCGAAAATACCGTTGTTTTATGCTTTCCGTCCAAAAACAATGAGTATCGGGTCCAATGTTTACATGACTATGTACAAATATATTTATCTCGATGAATTACTATCTATTGTACCTTGCCAATTTGATGGAAATAATTGTCGCCAACAGATACAACGTTGCGCCCCATGTCAAAGTTGATGCCAGGAGTGTCAAGGTACATACATAAAGCCTCAAATTTGTCTATCCACAATGGGCCTAAGTTTTTACCATGCCAACATTGAAATCCTTACCAAATTGACTCTTCAATCCTATTGATATCAAACTTAAAAACCTGTTCAACTCAACAGATTATCCAAGCGTAGAACACGAGTGGAATGATTAAAATATTTATATAAATATTCCTCTTCCTCGGGTGTCGATTGATGATTGGTACAAGCATGAACTACATCATTTCTTGTCCAATGCATTACTAAGCGAGAACAAATTTAAGTAGAAACACATCAAATTAATAAGTAGCACGAAGAATAAAAAATATGAAGTTCAACTAAGGATTTAATACATAAGTCAATTATCATCGATGACATGATCGGAAGATTCATCTCGCAAATAGTAATTAATAAGACTTACATACTTGTCCACTACATTGAAAAGTTACACAACCAACTCCATACCACTACGATACTACTACCATGATCCTAGTATCTCAATTTCAAGATAGTCATATTGCAAATATTATAATAACAACCATAACAACCCAAGAAAATATCAATGATGTCACGCCCAAACGGGACGCGACGATGATCCACAACTTAAATACAAGTAAACCAAATATTCTAGACGAATATTATCAAAACCCAATGGAACAGAGTCTAAATAGCAGGGGAAATAAAGAAACACGTTACAACTTACAGTCCACAATATCCATAATCCAAATTACATCCCCGATATGATCTAAAGATAACAACTTAAAAGTCAAAGGGTCCTACGCCCTTCAATTACAAAACCGAATGAAAAGAAATAGAAGAGTCCAACAACAAACACAAGAAAAGAGTCCAACAACAACAACAAGTAGTAGTAAGTCCAACATCAAATAATAGTAACAAGTCCAAATGACATCAACAACAAAAGATAGTAAATCCAACAAGCGGAGTACAAGGGCTCAATCGTGGTCGGTTCAAAGATCTTCAACGAAGTCCCCATCTAAGGTTAGAAAACGGTGGGGATGAGACATAAATCTCATGGATGGGGTGATCGGGTGCAAGTGTGGTGATATATATAGTTAATACGAGAAAACAGATTATATGAAGACGCGTGAGTATGATGCATGAATTCACACACATCCACAAGCGTCGTGATAAATATATTTAAGTAATATACTTATACAATTTGAGAAAATGATTCGTGGTCACACAGGCACTATGTGATTCGAGGCAAGACAGTAGGATCGCTGCACGGAATGTAACGCCAATCCTATGCAAGACAAATAATGGTTGCGTATGGATTTGTAGCGCCAACCAATGCAAAATAAGTAGCCGTTGTGTACGGATTTGTAGCGCCAACCAAATGGGTCCGATAACCCGAATCGTGTGGATGGACAACGATTCCTTCGTTCTTCCTTGTAACTCCCGGGCAAGATGGTCCAAGACTGTCACCTTATCGCTCCGTAGGCAAAGACAAAATCCACAAAGTGGAGCTTGCAAGGCTCTTGATTTGTCATAATCATGATTATACCTCAAGTACTACGACCCGCTTCCCTTGGACACTCCGTCCCTCGATTTGGATTAGGACGATGGGGCAAGGGGAAGAGTGAAATAGCAACCGAGCTGCCCGGTTCCATCCCCCGACGATCCATTCCGATCGTGAACTCGACACACCAAGTTGACTCAGCAGAAAGTAAATACAAGTACATGCACCAACCAGCAATGAGTATTATTGATTCAGTGGAAGCGATTCAGAAATTTTTGAAAATTCACGAGTAGCAATATGGCGTTGGTGGAGTTATTTGGATGAAGATGATTATCGGAAGGATAAGAAATCTTCGGTATCTTGAAAGATTAGGTGGAACAAAAGTCCCGTTATAGATTCAAAACCGCAAGACGAGGGGGAAGTCGCCGCGATCGGGTATTAATCGGTCGAATCGGCCGATAAGTCAAGGGTTTTTGAGAAAATAAGATACTTTAATTAAATCTCCAAGTTAGAGGGTCCAGGGCTATTTTAGTAAAAGAGAAAATAATTTGAGTTAGGTCTTTTATAAAAGAAAAATTTACAATTTAGCCCCGTTTTGTATAAACTAAAACTTTTGGGGTTAAAAATTGAGTAAAAATATATCCCGACCTTGAAAAATTATGAGGTCAGTTCCTAAATTCTATAAATTATCCAGAGATTCAGGTTTTTAAAGTTTTGAGGTCGAGTTTTTATTAAATTCTCACATTGACCCCAAATTTGTAAAAATTATCATTTCGGCCCTAAGTTTAAAATAATTTGAACTCACAAACCGGAAGGGTTTTTAATGTGATTCCAGTTGGAAAATGTCACTAAGGTTAGTAGGATATTGGGACAAAAGTAGTTTTTAAAAGAAATAAGTGTAGGTCCTTTAACTTTTGAAAATATCATTTTTGTCCCATTTTGAAATAATTGCCTTTAAGGCTTTTAGGGGTCCAATTGTTATGAAATTTGAACCTTGGGTCCAAAATATAATTAAGTTACAGTTAAGTTAGTATTTCCAGGTGCATGGGCTGCATAAGTCCTGGAAATTTCATTTGGCTCCTCAAGTTTAGTCGATTACACTTTAGTCCCTCAATTCTAGAAAAATTACTTTCCAAGCCCTAAACACTTGGATTTTTGGAATACATTTAAAATATGTCATTTCCAGTACCTTAAGAGTAAAAATTTCAAATTTTAAAATTAAGGTCTGGTATGGGACGCGACGACGATCCACAACTTAAGTACAATATCCAAACAGTCTAGACAAATATCAACGAGAACCCAATGAAACAGAGTCTAAATAGCAGCGGAAATAAAATAACAAGTACAATACAACTTACAGTCCACAATCCATAAACCAAATTACATCCCGAAAATCCACCAACGATAACAACTTAAAAGTCAAAGGGTCCTACGCCCTTCAGTTACAAACCGGAATGAAAGGAAAAATAAAATAGTCCAACACCAATCAAAAGAAATGAGTCCATCAATAACAATAAGAAGTAGTAAATCCAACAAGCGGAGTACAAGGGCTCAATCCAGGGCCGGTTTAGCATCTTCAACGAAGTCCTCATCTAAGGTTAGAAAACAGGTGCGGATGAGACAGAAATCTCAGTGGATGGGGTGATCGTGTGCAAGTGTGGCGATATATAGTTAATGCGAGAAAACAGTTATATGAAAGTGCGTGAGTATGATGCATGAATTCACACACACGATCATAGCGCCGTGATAAATATATTTAAGTAATATACTTATACGATTCAAGAAAGCGATTCATGGTCACGAGGCACTATGTGATCGATCCAAGACAGGTAGATTGCGTACGGAAATGTAACGCCAATCCCATGCAAGGCAAATAATAGTTGAAATGCGGATATGTAGCGCCAACCAATGCAAAACAAGTAGTGGTTGCGCACGGAAATGTAACGCCAACCAAACGGGTCCGATAACTCCGGAATTGTGTGTATCGAGACAAGCGATTCCTTCGTTCTTCCTTGTAACTCCCGGGCGGGGATGGTCCAAGACCGGTCACCTTATCGCTAGCAAAGACAAAATCCACAAAGTGGAGCTTGCAAGGCTCGGATTTGTCATAATCATGATTATACCTCAAAAAATACTACGACCCGCTTCCTTGGACACTCCGTCCCGCCGATTTGGATTAGGACGATGGGGCGGGAGAAGAGTGAAATAGCAACCGAGCTGCGGTTCCATCCCCGACGTATCCATTCGATCGCGGAACTCGACACACCAAGTTGACTCAGGCAGAAAGTAAATACAAGTACATGCGCAACAACTAGGCAATGAGTATTATTGATTTGAAGCGATTCAGAAAGCAATATGGCGTTGGTGGAGTTATTTGGATGAAGATGATTATCGGAAGGATAAGCAATCTTCGGTATCTTGAAAGATTAGGTGGAACAAAAGTCCGTTATAGATTTAAAACCGCAAGACGAGGAAGTCGCCCGCGATCGGGTATTGTCGGTCGAATCTGGTCGATAAGTCAAGGGTTTTTGAGAAAATAAGATACTTTAATTAAATCTCCAAGTCAGAGGGTCCAGGGCTATTTTAGTAAAAGAGAAAATAATTTGAGTTAGGTCTTTTATAAAAGAAAAATTTACAATTTAGCCCCGTTTTGTAAAAACTAAAACTTTTGGGGTTAAAAATTGAATAAATAAATATCCCGACCTTGAAAAATTATGAGGTCAGTTCCTAAATTCTCCAAATTATCCAGAGATTCAGGTTTTAAAAGGTTTGAGGTCGAGTTTTTATAAAATTCTCACATTGACCCCAAATTTGTAAAAATTATTATTTCGGCCCTTAGTTTAAAATAATTGGAACTCACAAACCGGAAGGGTTTTTAATGTGATTCCAGTTGGAAAATGTCACTAAGGTTAGTAGGATATTGGGACAAAAGTAGTTTTTAAAAGAAATAAGTGTAGGTCCTTTAACTTTTGAAAATCTCATTTTTGTCCCATTTTGAAATAATTGCCTTTAAGGCTTTTAGGGGTCCAATTGTTATGAAATTTGAACCTTGGGTCCAAAATATAATTAAGTTACAGTTAAGTTAGTATTTCCAGGTGCATGGGCTGCATAAGTCCTGAAATTTCATTTGGGTCCTCAAGTTTAGTCGATTACACTTTAGTCCCTCAATTTTAGAAAAATTCTTGGCCCAAGCCCTAAACACTTGGATTTTTGGAATACATTTAAAATATGTCATTTCCAGTACCTTAAGAGTAAAAATTTCAAATTTTAAAATTATGATGTGGTACAGTTTCAAAATTTGCTAAGTAGCCCTTAAAATTAAGGTCCAGTATGGGACGCGACTTACGATCCACAACTTAAGTCAAGGATTTTTGGGAAAGTAAAATACTTTAATTAAATCTCCAAGTAAGAGGGTCCATGGCTAATTTAGTAAAAGAGAAAATAATTTGAGTTAGGTCCTTTATAAAAGAAAAATTGTAATTTAGCCCCGTTTTGTAAAAACCAACACTTTTGGGGTTAAAAATTCAATAAATAAATATACCGACCTTGAAAAATTATGAGGTCAGTTCCTAAATTCTATAAATTGTTCATAGATTCAGGTTTTTAAAGTTTTGAGGTCGATGTTTTATAAAATTCTCACATTGGCCCCAAATTTGTAAAAATTGCCAATTCGAACTTAAGTTTAAAATAATCGGAACTCACAAACCGAAGGGCTTTTAATGTGATTCCAGTTGGAAAATGTCACTAAGGTTAGTGGGATATTGGGACAAAAACAGTTTTTAAATGAAATATGTTTAGGTCCTTTAACTTTTGAAAATATCATTTTTGTCCCATTTTGAAATAATTGCCTTTAAGGCTTTTAGGGGTCCAATTGTTATGAAATTTGAACCTTGGGTCCAAAATATAATTACTTTATAGTTAAGCTAGTTTTTCCAGGTGCATGGGCTGCATAAGTTCTGGAAATTTTATTTGGGTCCTCAAGTTTAGTATTTTACACTTTAGTCCCTCAATTTTAGAAGAATTACTTTCCAAGCCCTAAACAATTGGATCTTTGGAATACATTTAAAAATGTCATTTCCAGTACCTTAAGAGTGAAAATTTAAAATTTTAAAATTAAGTTCTGGTATAGTTTCAAAATTTGCAAAGTAGCCCTTAAACTTTCAAAATTTTACAATCTAGTCCTTGGGCTTTTAAAGGTTGATTTTATTTATCTTAAAACTCTTAAAACTTTATTAAAATGTCCAAAAGTCAATTTTGAACCTGAGTACAGTCCCAAAATTCGAAATTTGCAGAGGAGTCCTTTAACTTTTATTTCTTGCAATTTAGTCCACCAACTTTCCATTTTTATATTTTTAAGTCCAAAATTGAAATTTAATCAATTATTCACAACTTGTCCAGGTTATAAGTCATCCAAAACATGGATTTTAAAGATCATACACATGCATGTCCAATACATACAAGAATTCATCAAATAAAACATTAAATTGCACATGAATGCACCTAAAATTCAATAAATAGCAATTTTGAGCAACTCTTGAGAATTTTCATGATTTGATACATAACATTGACATGCAATACATAGATTATATATATCTCAAGGCTCATGATCAAATTTTCTACATGCATTTAATAAAAACACCTAATAGTTGGAAAATATTTTTCCACCCACCTTAAAATTGGAAATTGTGAAATAAAAGGATAGTTTCACAATTTTTGGATGAAGCTTCTTAGGTCAGCCCCTAATTCAAAAAATATCAAAAATTTGAAGTTAGAAAAATGAGAGAAAAATTAAGGAGAAAAAAGAAGGAAATAAGGAAATGAGAAGGACTACACTTGACCTTGTGTAGTAGGTGTTTGGAGACTAGTTGAAGCTTAAAAATTTGGAAATTTTGGTTCAACTCCAAAATCACCTAAGGTCAGCCCCTATTTCTCAAAAATGAAAAAAGGGTGTTAAAATTTGAAAAAAAAGAAAGAAGAGGAAAGAAGGGTTCTAGTGTCCAATTCTTACCTTGTAGTCCAAATTTTCTACTAGTTCTTCTTCAAGTCTTCAAGTTTCATCACCATGCATGCATGTCTCCAAGTGGTCTTCTAAGTACCTCAAAATCCAAAATATAAACTTAAGTTAAAAGAAGAAGGTGATGAGTAGGAAGAATTTAAGTTGAATTGAGGAGTGAAATTTCTTACCTTGAGAAAGGGGTGTTCGAATTTTGAGTTTTAAGTGGTAAGATTGTTTGTTTTGGTTTAGATGTTTGAAGAAAGGAAGTATGTTTGATGTTAGGAAGAAGATGTTCTTGGAGTTATGAAGATGGGTTTGATGATGTGAAGGACTTGTGTTTGAATATTTGAAGATGTGAAGAAGGGGTACTTGAAGATATGAAGAACTTATGTTGAAGATTTGAAGATGTGAAGAGTTGGTGCTTGAAGGTTTGAAGATATGAATGAATTTTGTTTGAAGGTTCGAAGATGTGAATGAATTTTAGAGAGAGGTTAGAGAGAAGGAGGAGAATTAGTTAGAGGATTAAAATGTGTTGGATGAAATGAACAAATTTTGTTCAATTTCCTTCATGTGACCATCCACATTGGTAGAGAGGGGAGGATTTTTGTTTAAATTTTTGTGTCTTGCAAATTGCCTCATGCATGGGAGACATTTTGGAGGTCAAAGGTATGGGCATGAGGTGGTTTGAATGGAATGTTGGAAGACTTCCAACATGTTGGCCAAATTAATAATAAAGAATTGATGTATGAGATGATGTGTATAATGTTTGAATTAATAGTATAATTATACACAAGATGACTAATATAAGGTGTACATGTACAAGAGTTGGATGATATTTTTACTACAAAATCATCATCATGGCCGTCCATTCTAAGGGCAAGTGGTAATTCCATATATTTTTTTTTGTCCCAAATTTGATGATAATAGATGAAATATATCAATCTCCAAAATAATTAGTGATTTCCTTGATCACTTATAAGTCTCATGATCACTTAATCTAAATCAAATTCTTAATTCTATAAGCTAAAAGTCTCTAAAATAAATAGTCTCTTAAAATTCTAAGGTGACTAATAAATACAAAAATAGTAATAATGATCAATCAAGTGATCATAAATGCAAAATAGAATTAATAGAGATCATGATCACAAGTAATTAAATAAAATGAGATAAAATACAAAATATGTATATTATTAATATTTACCCGTCAAAGTGACGCGATAAAATAGTCGATAAAATACATAAACGACAATAAGGATCAATTATAAGCTCGGAAAAATCGGGGCTTCACATACGCTTTCAAAATTTGCAAAGTAGCCCTTAAACTTTCAAAATTTTACAATCTAGTCCTTGGGCTTTTAAAGGTTGATTTTATTTATCTTAAAACTCTTAAAACTTTATTAAAATGTCCAAAAGTCATTTATGAACCTGAGTACAGTCCCAAAAATCAAAAGTTGCAGAGGGGTCCTTTAACTTTCATTTTCTTGCAATTTAGTCCACCAATTTTCCATTTTTGCATTTTTAAGTCCAAAATTGAAATTTAATCAATTATGCTCGACTTTTCCAGGTTATAAGTCATCCAAAACATGGATTTCAAAGATCATACACATGCATGTCCAATGCACAAAGAATTCATCAAATAGAACATTAAATTGTACATGCATGCACCTAAAATTCAATAAATAGCAAGTTTGAGCAACTCTTGAGGATTTCATGATTTAATACATAAAAATGACATGCAATATGTAGATTATATATCTCAAGAGCTCATGATCAAAATTCTACATGCATTTTAATAAAAACACCTAGAAGTTGGAAAGTATTTTCCACCCACCTTAAATTGGAAAATTGTGAAATAAAAGGATAAATTTCACAACTTTGATGAGGTCACTTAGGTCAGCCCCTAAGTCAAGAAATATCAAAAATTTGGAGTTAGAAAAATGAGAGAAAAATTAAGGAGAAAAAGAAGGAGATATGGAAATTGGAAAGACTATACTTTACCTTGTGTAGTAGATGATTTGAAACTAGTTGAAGCTTCAAATTTGGAAATTTTGGTTCAATTCCAAAATCACCTAAGGTCAGCCCCTATTTCTCAAAAATGAAAAAGGGGTGTTAAATTAAAAAAAAATAGAAAGAAGAAGGAAAATACACTAGAGTCCATTATATTACCTTATAGTCTAAATATATCTACCGTGAGAGTGGCATCTCGATTGTCCAGCACGTAAGTCCAGAGAGGCATGATAACGTTCCATCGTCTCAATCTCTTCGCAGATTTTCTTGAAGACTTCACGGAACTCAGGTTTACGTTGTATTCAAATTGATGGCCACTCGCATCAAAGTCAAGTCCAAAACGATCGTGGTCAGAGGAATGACTGGTTCTTCCTTACCGCGTGAGTTATTTGAAAGAGAAATTGGGTCAACAAGGTGCATCTATCGACAAACTTATGACATTCATGGCCGCCTGGAAATAATATCTAAGCTACAAAATAAGATTTTCGTGGACATATGGTTTATATTTCTATGAGTATTGTTTGGGTTTAGATGTCTAATATTTTGTTTTCGAATATTTTTCAAGTAGATTTATAATTTCCATTTGAAAGTTGGATATTGTAGCATTTTCCTTTTATTTAAACATGTTGGGTTTTTTATTTTTCCATGCTTATTTGACTTTTAGAATGCATTTGTAATATAATAATAGATCGGAGCAAATTTATGTATCTTTGAATCAAGTTTTAGTAATATGTATGTGGAAAGTTAATAATGAATCTTCTCGTCATGAGATTTTATTTTATTTTTATGCAATGTATATAATAAAATATGAAAAATTAATACATCGATATATATATATATATATATATATATATATATATATATATATATAGATATATAGTCTCCAATGCCTCATTTAATGGCTATTTATGTTGTCATATAATAATCAATTGGTGACATTGATCTATTTTGTAATCGAAACTATTATTTTTCACAATGAACTTACACGTCACCATACATATCCATTTAGTGAAAATATAAATTTGGTCATTAAAAATAGTCTTTTTATGATGACTTGTATCGTCCCCACATATATTTTAAATTTGTCACCCAAAATGGGTCATTTATGATGATTTGTGCTTCTTCATATAAAACTATCTAGTGATGAATTATTTTGTCACCATATACTTCTTTTATGACGAATCGTTCGTCACAAATCTTACGCGATTAGTGACACTAATCAACTTTGTCATGTAACGTTAATTTTTTGTGACGAAATATGTCATCACATTTTAGAATCTTTTTGGTGACAATGAATGTCGTGTCATTGAATATTAGTTTTTGTGACACATTGTTTTGTCATTATATATATACTCATTAAGTGACGACCAAATATTGTGTAACCATAAAACATCTCTTTTATGACAAATTATATAATATATGACGAATTAGTTAATGCAATCGTGATAATCGAAAGCATCATTAAAATTTGATTAATTTGGCAAGATAATCATTTTCGTCACCAAAATCTAATGTTTGGATGACGAAGTATGCATTCGTCATTTAAAATGTTAAATTTTGGTGACAAAATAAAAATTTGAATGACAAAAGTTTGATCGTGAAGTGACGAGTTAAAGGCGTCACAAAAATGATATAAATAATGACATTGGTTGTTACCGTCATCAAAGATTAAATATTTAGTGATGAACCGAAAAAATCGTCACATATACCTTTTACCACGGGGCTACAGTGACGATCATTATGACGCTCAAATTTTGTCACCTAATAGCTTTAGTGACGAAAAAGGACATTTATATGACGAAATTTGTCATCATGTTTTCTCTAATTTCTTGTAGTGAATTTTACAACATCTGTCCAGAATGTTACGTGTTTGATTATTTTGTAGGAGAAAAACTTGGAATAGCTTAAATGTTGGAAGGCGAACATGACTTCGATGAGCTTCGTTGGATGTTTGAAGAAGATGATGCTAATGAAAGTGCAAACAACGAAGTCGGCAATGACATTGAAGTAATTAAAATATCAAGTGATCCCAGCAAGGAAGATGGCCCGGACATTGTGCCAGTAGCCAATCAAACTCCATCGAGTGGAGCACAACTCGACAACACGGACAACTCCTTCTGGAATGAGTTAGCGTGGTATCAATCTACAAGTGAGTCCTCGGTTCAAGACCCAAATAACTTTCTGTCAAAGTTGTCCACCACTGAAGAAGTTCTTGGCAAGATGCAAAAGCTTTTTGATCAAGCCGGCTCAAGTCGTCCACCCCATGCAGATCCAGTTGATAGTTCTACCGTTTGATACTTGCCTATTAAAAAGCCATGAACTTGTGTCAATGCGGTTCATTCTTAGTTTGTCTTGTCTTGTCATCGAGTTTCTGGTTTGATGTAGTTCATCTTAGTTCTACTACCTTCGTTGTCGTCGTGTCTTTGGTCTTGTTAGTTTTAGTTATTTATGTTGGTATCTGTTTTCACTTTGTCGTGTCATGTCATCTTGTCGTGTTGTTTTAATTCTAATTTGGAGGGGTCATATCTCAAGTGTACGTCTTTCACGACCTTGTAAGCAAAAAATCTATTTTAATTGTAACAAGTGGGTCGTTAGTGCGTATCCATGAATCCATCCATTCTCGAGTTATTTTATCGTTGTAGCTTGTACCAAGGCCGGAGCTAATGACTCATTATAACAGAGAGTTGATACTGAGACAATGGAACTAATAACTCACTAAATCGCTAACTATATTCACCACAACTAGTAATGCACAAAGGTCCAATATTCATCATTCACCAAAATGAATTAAACATTAGTAATGAAGGCATAATATTCATAATCGCCAAAATGAATCGGTTAATAATGAAACATGCTAATATTCATAATTAATCGCCAAGGCATCAATATTTCATCACATTCAACATTCATCATTCATTACATAAAAGTAATATAGTGTCAATTTTAAAGCTAATGAAAATGATAATTGGATTTGGATTGTAGGTAAGAAAGGAAAATACAATACAAGACAAGCCTACAAGCTGATCGATCGAGATGCGAGTAAATAAACAAAGAAATAGCAAACGAAAAATTTAACGCAATATGGGGAAAGATTATGCCATGCAAAGTTGCTGCATTCGGATGGAAATTGTTGCAAGGAGAATACCAGCTTAGAATGAACCTCATGAGACGTGGGATTCTTTCGGTTAATGTAAGTCCCACGTGTGTTTCTCGTCAAACGGTCAAGAAACCGTGTCCCACCTTTTTTTTTAGAGTAAAAATTAACATTACATTGGGGCACACTTGTTATGAATGGTTTGGTTTCTCTTATGTTTGACACAAAATTCCATTAGAACATCTTTTACAGCACCTGGAAATGGTTAAAAATAAAGAGAGAAGAGAAGTTTGGAAAGCCTTATGGGTATGTATAGTATGGAATATCTGGTTAATAAGAAATGAGATCATCTTCAAGGCGGGAGAACAGAGAGAGAGTGTTGTGGACTGATGTATATTTATTATGTTTTCTTGTAATTTGTATAATTTCTGTATTTGAGACTGTAAGTAATGAATCGGAAGAATATTAGGGAGAATAGAATAGGAGGAAGAAGATGATTTTCATAACAAACTCTAATAAAAACTTCATTACGTTCTCTGCATCCTTTAACTACTACAACTTGGGACCACTTGGGACCACTTGAGCAAAATAATTCAAAATAAAATATAAATCGAAAGCTAATAAAATTAAGACAAGTGTACGCTCTAGATAAATCTCATTTCCTATCAACAGTTAATATTCATCCACTTGGCATGTTTCCCTTCTTCGCACAAAATATCGCACAGCTTTTTTCCCAATTCTCCTCCACTTTAGCTTCTTCCTCCAGCCTTTTTCCCCAACTCTTCTCCAACTTCACCTTCCTTCTCCAAATAACCTTTGCTTCCTATCTCTTCCGCAAAACCCAACTTAATGGTGTTCACAATAATAACCCTGGGGGAACAGATCCTTGTCCCCAAGGATCAAAATGTGGAAACCTTCGAATCATAAAGTTGACATCTTCCAGGTTGATTTGTTTTAGTTCGAAATCCACCCACTTGACCAAGATCCGTTAGTCATCCTCATTCGTGCTTCATCACTCTTCGATCTAGCACCTCCAGGGTTCAATTTTAAGGACACCTTAAGCATCTGTCATAGGTAAGCTCTGCGAAGGGATGTGCTGCTCACCTAGCTTCTTCTTCAGTAGAGACACGTGAAAAATCGGATGTATGCGAGAATCATCCGGTAAAGCAAGTTTATAAGCAACCTCACCAATCGTTTCTAAAATTTTGTAGGGGCCATAATATTTGGGCGCAAGCTTCATATTTTTTCGGAGTTAGACATAGTTTCGGAAAGGTTGCGCTTTAGGTAAACTTCATCCCCTACCTCGAATTTTCTTTCACCAGAACTTATTTGCAAAAACCTTCATACGGTTTTGAGCTTGTTGGAGGTTTTCCTTCAAATCTCTTATCATCTGTTTTCTCTGGTGCACCCAATCCTTAGCCTCAGTATTCTGTGAGTCAACATAAGGATCTAGTGAAAGCATAGGGGGTGGGTAGCCATATAGAGCCTAAAAAGGAGTTAGTTTGAGAGAGGAATGGTAATTAGTATTGTACCAATATTCAGCCAATGATAACCATTTCAACCATTGTTTAGGGGAATCATGGACCATGCAACAGAGATAATTCTCCAAGCACTGGTTCAACCTTTCAGTTTGACCATCATTTTGAGGATGGTAGGATGATTACATAGCCAAACTAACACCCATGAGTTTGAATAACTCCTTCCAAAAAGAGCTTGTAAAAATCTTGTCTCTGACTAAGATTATACAAACTGGTAGGCCATGAAGTTTGTAAATGTAATCTAGGAATAATTTAGCAACAGACTGAGCAGTAAATGGGTGGGATAGGGCGAAAGTGTCCAAATTTAGTGAATCTATCAACAATTACTAAAATAACATCATTTCCTCCAGATTTAGGTAACCCCTCCACAAAATCCATTGAGATATGTGACCAAGCCCCTTCAGGAATGGATAATGGTTGTATTAACCCTGGATAAGGACAATGATCTGACTTGCTCCTTTTACAAACATCATAAGACTGTACCAAAGAAATCACATCCGCTTCATATTTGGCCAATAAAACACCCTTTTCATCCTCATATAGATTCATTAAATTCCTAGTTGTCCACCATAGGAGGAAGAATGCATAGTAGTTAGAATCAAATTTCGAGATTATCATCATTCCCCATCGTTTAACCTCCCTTTGTATCTCACTAAATCCCCAAAGTGAGTACAAAGTCCGGATATGTTGAGGGATCCAAGGTATTGGCTGTGATTATTTTTGTAAAAAATGGATCCCCATCATAGCTCATTACAACCTTCTGTGCCCAAGTAGGTGTCAAGGTTGTAACAGCAGTGCAAGAGTTCTCAATCTCACCAACCCTAGAAAGAGCATCATCAACTCTATTCTCCGCCCCATTTTTATATTGTATTTCATAATTAAGCCCCAAGAGTTTGGTAATCCACTTTGCATGGGGGCCATCACTCTCGATCAAGAAAATACTTAAGGGCTTGTCGATCAGTTCTAATGATGAATTTGTGTCCCTCCAAGTAATTCCTCCACCTCCGTACAACCATTAAAACTGCTAGAACTCTCTCATAAATGGAAAAAGCTTGATTCCTAGGACATAAAGTTTTGCTCATATAGGCAATTAGCCCGCTTCTTGTCGTATCAAGATCGCCCCAACCCCATAGGCACTTGCATCATCTCTAAAACAAAAGGCTTTGTAAAGTCAGTAGTGCTAATATAGGGCAATAACCATAGCTTGTTTCAAGATTTGAAAAGGTTGGTCACTTCAGTGATTCCAAGCAAATTTGTCCTTCTTAAGTAAGCTTGTTAATGGTTTACTTAACACCCAATAGCCTTTAATGAACTTCTTATAGTAGCATGTAAGTCCCAAAACCCTCTCGAGTTGTTTGAGGTTGGTAGGGGTTGGCCATTGTACCATACAATCAATCTTGGTGGATCGCTGGACACCCTCCTTGGGAGATGATAAGGCCCAAATATTCAATCTCTGTTTGCCCAAAACCGCATTTGCTCTTCTTGGCATATGACGCTTATCCCTTAACAATAATAGAACCTTCTCTAGTTGGCAAAGATGCTCTTCCCATGTGTCTTTGTTGTAGACCAAATTTTCATCAAAACATACCAGTGTATACTTCCTCAAAAGTCTCTAAACACCTGGTTCATCAAAGATCGAAAAGTAGTTAGGGCATTACAAAACCCAAAAGGCATAACCAAAAATTCAAAATGCCCATGATGTGTGTTAAAAGCGAAGAAGGAACCCGTGCTCGGTTTCATTAGATTTGAAAATAGCCAGATCTCAAATCAATTTTAGAAAAATACTTGGCACCAAATAATTCACCCAAGAGTTCATCAATAATCGGAATAGGATAGTCATGCTTGATGTAAGGTCGGGCGTACCCTCGCTTCCAATAGCTCTTTCACAATTCTCTCAATTTCATCTCTATGGTCATGAGAAGTCCTGTAGGGATATTGATGTTTAGGAATACTTCTATTCTTTAAAATAATCTCGATGTTCAACCCCTACTTGGTGGCAACCCCTTTGGTTCCTCAAAGACATCCTCAAACTTGGATAACAATCCCAACAACTCAGGGTTCTCCTTTTGTGTTGAAGTTTGTGTTGTCAGCACATACAATTCTTCAATTTGATCCATGTAATCCATGTGCAACATCTTGTAAAGTGTATCCCCTGAAATAAACTTGCACTCTGCAGTAGATGTGAGTGCCAGAATTCTTACCCTTTTCCCTTTAGATGTGACTGTCAAGGTCATCTTGTCATAATACAATTCAATTGGAGTACAAGCCTTCAACCAATCACCCCCTAGGGTTAAGTCACATCCCTCATTATTGAGCATCCTGAGAGGGTAAGTAAACTTATTCCCCTGCATATCCCAAGTAAAAACCTCTGCTCTTTGTGTATTGACTAACCTTTGCCCATTAGCCACCTTCACCAACAAGGGTTTAGCAGCTTGTAGGTTACAACCCAACTTCTTAGCAGTAGCCTCCTGAATAAAACTCAAAGTGCTTCCAGAATCTATTAGTATGTGTAAACTGGGTTTACCACACTTCCCATATAGTCTCATAGTGGTAATACCATCCTCCCAGCAATGGAATTGAGTGTCATCTGAATTTCATCCATTGGTTCAACATGTGTTTCATGATCAACTGCAGTGTCAGGGGTAGAATGTAGATAAGCTAGCTCCTCTTCCTCAGACATAATCATATAGGTAATTCTATTTTTGCACCTATGTCCATAAGAGAACTTCTCATCACAATTATAACAGAGTCCTTTCTCCTTCTAGCAGTAGTTTTCAAGAAGTGAGTAATTTAACTGGGGGTTTTGAGACTGTTGGAAAATTTGTTTTATTGGATTGGGATATGGCAGTGTCAAATTTCCTGGGGAATTGGGATGGCAAAGGTGAAAAAACTTTAGAAGGTCCTTTGAGCTTCCTGGTTATGGCCTCCAAAGTAAGTAGTTGTTTCTTGCCAATTCAATGGTCTGTTGCAATGTATTAGGCTCAAACATGTTCACAAATGTCTGCATTTCTTCACTTAAACCACTGATGAAACTGGCTATGAAATAATCCTGAGAATAATCCCCCCTATTGAGTAGCAACATACATGCCTTAAGTTCTTCAAACCTCTCAACATACTCTTGATAGGACCCAGTGTGTTTAAGCTTATTAAACTCAACAATGATTTTTGTTTCTTTAAGCTCTTCAAATCTGGCAGATATTATTTCAATAAATTGTTGCCAGCTTAATTAATTTTATTTAGTACAGAAATTTTGAAACAATTGTGCTGTTTTTCCCTCAAAGTGCATAGAAGCTAGAGTAACTTTTTGAGTATCTGGGATATTAGGTATCAATTTGAAATACCCATTGCACTTGATTATCCAAGAATTTGGTTAGATCCATCAAACCTAGCGAAATCAATTTTTGGAAGTGGATAGAAGCTAGAGTAACTTTTTGAGTATATGGGATATTAGGTATCAATTTGAAATACCCATTGCACTTGAGTATCCAAGACCTGGGGTTAGATCCATCAAACCTGCCGATCGATTATCATCCTCCCCTTTGGTGAATACTGGTTCCTTGACCGTATACCTTCACTACCCCCACTTTGGTATGGACCTCCTAGAATGGATTCTTCCTCAGTTTGTGCTTTGCTCTTACCCATATTCAAAAACTGCAACTGAGTAGCAGCTAAAGTATTGGTTAAATGTTCATATTTCCCATTCAGCCCGGTTAGTTGTTCATGCATTTCTGAATTTATCCGTGAGATTTGTTCTGTATCTTCACTACATTTTGCTTCTCTTTTCATTGCTTCTGTCAGGCGAATGTAATCAATCCTTTTTTGTGCTTCTTGTAGGTCTTTCATATGGGTGCCTTCAGCCATGTCCAAGGAAGGCTGACTCTGCTATACCAATTGTTGTGGACTGATGTATATTTATTATATTTTGTTGTAATTTGTATAATTTCTGTATTTGAGATTGTAAGTAATGAATCAGAAGAATATTAGGGAGAACAGAATAGGGAGGAAGAAGATGATTTTCATAACAAACTCTGATAAAAAACTTCCTTACGTTCTCTGCATCCTTTAACTACTACAACTTGGGACCACTTGGGACCACTTGAGCAAATTAATTCAAAATAAAATATAAACTGAAAGCTAATAAAATTAAGACAAGTGTACGCTCTAGATAAATCTCATTTCCCTATCAACAGTCAATATTCATCCACTTGGCATGTTTCCCTTCTTCAGACAAAACATCGCAGACCAACTTTTTCCCAATTCTCTTCCACTTTAGCTTCTTCCTCCAGCTTTTTTCCCAACTCTTCTCCAACTTCAGCTTCCTTCTCCAAATAACCTCTGCTTCCTATCTCTTCTGCAAAACCCAACTTAATGGTGTTCACAACAGAGAGATGCAACTTAAATAGAGTCAAGACATCTCTTTGGTTTTGGGTTCAAGCAAAATGTGCAGGACTTAGAGAGGAAATGAAGGAGGAGTGGCTCAAAAATCCATTTGAAATTTGCACAGTTGGGGCTAAAGACGAGTGAATTTAGAGGTTGCGTGTAACTTTTGTTGTAATATTTGTAATGAATTCAGAGTGATGTAAAAGGATTGAGCACCCCTTGTGCTAAAAAATTAATAATATTTCTTTGTCTTATCAAAAAAAAAATGTAAGCTGCAACAACAGCTACCACTTACTATTGGAAGATTAGAAGGATATAATAATAATTAGATGAATAGTTATAGCTTAATTAGATGCATTGTTTGTGTTTGTTTGGCATTTAAGGTGACGAAATTGGACGATTTTTGTATTTTAGTGACAATCGTGTTGGAAAAATTTATTTATTTGTTTACACATTTAAGGTCCATGATACCGAACGTCCACTTAGACATGGGTCTGGACCATTGTCTCTTCCTGTTCCCAGCCCAACAACAGCAGCCTTATGTCAAGCTAGAAATTATGTAAATATCTAAAAGAGGAGTCCATGATGTGTCGGTTAATTGGTGGTTCATGTATGATGTGTAACAAAAGTGCTCCTTCTTTTGGAGAATCAGAGAAGCAACGCCTATAAATGATAGCAACTTTTCTTGAAACCAAAGATTCTAAAGTAAAGGAAAGAAAGAAAGAAAATGAAGGAAAATAAGCATATGTCCGTGCATAAATTCCCAGGATGTTAATTCGACTGCGAAAAAACATATAAATAAATTAGTTATTGCTACTTTTCAACATAGCCAGCAATTCAACTCTGCTTTGCTGGATTAATGTTTCCAATCTCTTATGCGTCTATACCAAAATTATCCTCATTGCACAGTATCATTTTGCCAAATCTGAAATCATCATATCATTTCAAATTTTCTCCAAAGTCTCCTAAGAAGTAAGAATGAAAAGCAGGGTATGCCATAGTATTAATCTATTGCGAGGTCAAGCAAGTTTCTATAGTAAGATCAACATGCATGGCAGACATGTTTAGAGTTTTTGTGACATCAAAATGACATAGAAATGTGTATAATGTTTAACAGATTTCATCAAGAATCAAACAATATAGTGGTATAATGGTAAGCAATTGAATTAAGAATTTTTTTTTAAGTGAGATTCTAGCTAAGATGTATTCTGACTTAAAAAGTGTCAATATGATTTCTGGTTGAGTTCAAACTTAGTAAATCATAAGCTTAATTAGATGCATTATATGTGTTTGTTTGGCATTTAGGACGACGAAAGTGGAATATTTCTGACAATCGTGTTGGAAAAATTTATTTATTTGTTTACACATTTTTGTATATATATATGGATGTATTATTAACAAGTTGTTTCTAACACAGGCTCCTCGACATCAGAATGATCTATAATGTGGATTTTTCGTAATGCGATACATGAGGCAAATAGTTAAAGAACTTTCATCCACTGACAGTTCTTCGTTGCGATCAATAATAGTAATTCTATTTTGTCTAGAATTTCTTAATTTATATATTGAAACACCATTGAACTTTGTGTTTATATGAGGTCTGTATTTATTGTTCACAGTTCACACAAGCTAACTACTCATGTGGAGATATCAACGAAATGCGTTCTGAGTGGGCAGATTGCGTATCGAAATATATTGGCTAGTAAAAAGGTATTTAGAACTTATATTCTATATTAAAATTTTCCTTTACATTAAACAAAGTTGTGGGATGTTACTTCGTTTTTACTTATGATTATTTCTTTCATGGTAATTCATGTAGTTTATGGACGCACTGATGCTATTGGAGTTGCTCGGGGATACTAATTGGAACTACCATTTGTATATCATTGGCATACAAAATTATTGTTGTTTTTGCACTTTTATATGGTAGAGGACTCTATATATAACTGATATTAAATTTTTGTTATTTTGGGCATTTTATTTTGGTAGAAGACTTTATATATAACAGTACTACATCATTATTGTTTTTGGCATTTTGTGACATTGAGATATGAAATACAATTTGAAGTAGTGTAATTTTATATTTTATTCTTATTTCACAGGTTTAATTTGTAATTTACAAAGAGCTTAAAATCAAAAAAATTTTGTGGAATATAATTGCGAAATTCGCATTCAAACACAACAGTTTTTCGTTATTGGAAAAATGTTGTGGTTGAGAACAAAGACAACAGTGTAAAACTGTTGCCGAATTGTTGCGAAACTGTTGTCTTTGTTCCATACTACAACCGTTTATTTTGTTGTCATTTAGTACCCCCTACTACAACACCACCTTCTACAATAGTATTTTTCTTAATAGACAACAAAGTGAAAAATTGTTGTCTTTTTGGATTTTTCTATAGTGATAAGACAAAGACTTCTCTAACATGTGATATGAAAAACTATGTTTTCTCCCCACTTTTATGGTTCTTTTATCCAAATACTCCCGACACTTGAATGCAAAAGCAAAAAATAGGTGGGTCCTATTTGTCTCTCATATAAATTATATTTTCTTTATTTTTCTCTCTACTCCCTCTACAAAAAATAGCAACAAAAATTTTGGGTTATCTCTTCTACACAAAAATCATATACACAATGTGTCACGTTATATGAATGAATTTAATTGTAAATGTAAACCGACAAAAATAGAGACATGTAAAAAATAAACTTAACGCAATTTTTAGCAACAAATATGCCACGATAAGTCGAGTTATACTAGTATATAACGTGGCACGATATGCCATGATATGCACGATATGCAACGATATGCCATGTTATACTAGTATATAACGTGGCACCATATGCCACGATACACCACATTATACTAGTATATAACGTGGTACGATATGCCACATTATACTAGTATATAATGTGGCACAATATGTCATAATATGACGTGTTATGCTAGTACATAACATGACACGATATGCCACAATATAACGTGTCACAATATGCCACGTTATACTAGTATATACTATGGTGTCACTATATGCCATGTTATACTAGATATACTATAGCATGATATGCCACAATATGCCACGATATAATAGGGGGTGTTTGTATTTGGGGGGGGTGTGTGTAAACTGTTTCTGAGGGAAATAATATGTTACATCAGTTTTAAAATTCAAAATCCCCAAATTAAAAGAATGGCATTTTGGTCAAATTGGATAAAAAATAGTTTTTTTAAGTTGGTAGATAAAAAAGAATACCCACTAACCATGGTGCGTAGTTAAAAAAATCTCCATTAATAATACAACAATATTATTATTAGCTATTTGCTTTTATTTAATTTTGGTAATATTTATTCTATATATAGAAAGGATGCCATCTTATACACGTGCAAGTATAGTTGGTTAATAGTTGCATGCAGATTGACGCGTTGCATGGACGTGACACTTTGATTTCTAACGTGTCGAAAAATTTAAAATCCCAATGCACCCAACAATACACCGTTATTTAAGGACATCCATTATTCGGGATGGTCCTAATCTTCTCCAAAGGACAACACTAATACACCCGGCGATAGTCGGGATTTAAAATCCAACAATGAAGGTTGTAAAAGCAAGCCCTTAGGCCAAACCCCTGGGTTGGGTTTAATAAAATAGCAAGTCTCTTTAGAGACTGTCTCACGGATGTAAACCGTGAGACGAAGCTCCAAATCCAAAATCAAATTTAACCCCCTCCCCAAGAAAAATGAAAAAAAAAAAAAGAAAAATCTGAGTTCGTATTTAAGAACTCTCGCACATTATCGCACTAGATTTGCAGCCACTGCGTCGTCGCATACTTATTGCAACAATGTTCATTTTAGGATGATGGTGTGATTATTGTAACCTTCAATTTGAATAAATTAATGAAGTGGAATTTCAATAGGACTTCGATTTTTTCTTCCTTTGGTTCAGCAACATGGTTGAGAAAAAATGAAATCTTATGATTGTGAGAGATCCCTTTCAAGTAACTTTCTGGAGAGGGTGGAGCTTGGTGGTGATGTACATAATATACCAGTTGTTGCAACTCTTATGGATCAAAATGAAAGTCATGAGTCTTTCGACATTGAAAATTGTCAAACAATTAAATAAAGATATACAGATTGCTCTAGCACCTTAATACATATGGGCTGTCTACCAGGATATGTCTTAACATACAGAGAACTCAATTTTGTACTCCTATAAGTATCACTCTTTAAAGTGATACTTTTTTGAGAAAAATTCACTTTAGGTCCCATTAAATTTACTACTACGATGATTTTAGTCCCATGTCTTGAAAATAGTCCCATAAGATTTTTCTTGTCTCACTAATGGTCCCACCGTTAAAAAATTAACGTCGTCAAGCTTGTCAAATTGAATGTCAAACTGCGATTTGGAACTAAAAGTGATAACAATGGGACTATAATCATCGATTCTCATCTAATGGGACCAAAAGTGAATTTTTCTTTAAAATCTAAATATAACTAATATCTATTTTAAAAATATATTATCATTAAAGTTACTTTTTTATTTATTATAATTAAAAAATTAACAAGTAAATTAAATGATAAAATTTATAATTCAACTTATTCAATATAAATTTTCGGAAAATAATTTTTAAAAATAGATGTTAATTAATTTTTTTCGTGAATGTGTAATACAAAAAAAAAAAGATGAAATACATGTATCATTTATTTTAATTAGAAAATTAACAAAGTAAAATAAAGGATAAAATTTATAATTCCACTTATATAATATAAATTTTTCGGAAAATAATTTTTAAAAATAGATGTTAATTACTTTTTTTTTCGTGAATGTGTAATACAAAAAAACAAAAGATGATTCTTGTGTTACATTAACCTATATTAGTGGGGATTAGTGTGAATGACAAGCTTATGGAGTCCGATAAGCATTTCATCTGGATATTGATCAAAAAGTGGATCATTTTGACAACACTTGATTGCGTGAATCTATTTGAATAATGTAAACAGAGTTGGCATGTACATTCCACACTTTTGATCACAATGTTAAAACGCATGTTTGATTGGTAGTGAAACGTGTAATGAGACAAATGATTTTAGTTGTGAAGTTTTGCAGTTAGTCGGGTCGAATAAGTTTTCTATATTCTGTGTCTTGTATATTTTGTATTCTTCAAGGGTCTGCAATTGCTTGAGGACAAGAAATATTCTAAGTTTGGGGGTATTTGTTCGGTTGGTTTTATACCATTGAGTTGGGCTTCCGAGACTAGAGTTTTGTGTTGTTTTTGAGTATTTTGAGTCATTTTTGTTATATCTCATAGGTTAGTCATTAATTTACATTGTTTCAGGTCATTTGAGTGGCCAAGCCATGTTGAGAGCCAATTATATTGAGTCTAGAGTCATTGTAACGAGTCGTGTGTCAAAAGAAGCAAGGATGATCAAACAACGAAAGATTGATTTGAAGAAACGTCCAAACACGTCCTGGAATTTCCAAAGATCGGCGAGGGTTTAGTATTTTGGCCATAACTCTCTACAAAATTGATATTGAGCTGATTCAAGTGGCTATAGAAAGCTAAGAGATAGAGATACAACTCTTATGAGACACCCAAAGCAAATTAGAACGTTTGGATGGCGCCACAGTGCCAAAAATAGGCGCTACAACAGCTGAGCGAAAAACGGCGCGCGCAGTGCCGGGAGTGCACTACGGGCACCGCAGCGCCCCATCCTTAGCGCCGCAAAGACCGGGTCAGAAATAGGGCAGTTTTGTTTTGTGTTTTTGGCACCGCAGCACCCGTTTTGAGCCTGCGCAGCGGCGCGTGGGCGGACAAAACAATAAAACTCCGATTTTTTGATCTAAAAAGAGGTACTATAAATAGATACATGGGAGACTTGAACTAGGGATGGAGGACACTTGGGGTGATAACCAACACCACCAAAACACAAGGAAAGAGTTGGGGAAGAAGATTGAAGACATTTATCATCTAGAAATAGATAATATTCTTTTTAATCTCTTTAATTCATTCTTTGTTGTTTCTTGTATATCATTTGAGATGCATTCTCATTTGATTATGGATATTTGTATTTTCATCATGAGCTAAACTTTATAATTCTAGAGGGATGATGTAATCTATGTTTGAACTTATGTTTTGAGATTGTGGTTTGTCAATCTAGATCTCCCAATTTATTTGTGCTATTTGGATCTATTGCTTCTAAATTACTTGATCAATAATTTAGATTGTTGGGTGTATTAGATTTGACTCTTGAGAAAGGTAATTGAATACATGACCTTGAAATAGCATAACCTAGGATTTCATAGAATTGAGAGATATATGAATCCTTTGAAGTCATTTATTAAGATTCATAGTGTTTATTGAGATTTCAATTGGTGATTTTTATAGAGATATTGATTTTCTAATTGAAATATACAATCATTTGGCACTCGAGAGAGGAAATGATTATTGTAGAAATCTTGACTTATAAATTGGTAATTTGTGATTGATAAACCACATTGATAACATAAGGAAAACTAGATTCATCACACCTCTAGAATTCATTCTCACATAGATTTAGATGTTTATATTTTGATTAGTTACTTCTAGTTGTTTTTATTTATAAATTGCGATATCCACCTATTATTGATCTGTCAAATATAGTATAGGTAATTTATACTTGGTACTTATACACGCATTCCCCGTGGATACGACAATCCTACTCATCACTATATTAAAACTTGACAACCGTACACTTGCGGTAGATTAGGTGACTATTTTACGCCTAACATGTTTTTGGCGCCGTTCTTTGGGAATATGTTTTGTGTGATATCAATGTTGATTGCCTAGTTGTAATTTGACTATTTTTTTTTGTTTCTTTTTTTATTGTTTTAATTTTGTGCAATTTTTTTAGGCACATCATTTGGATGGAATTATAATGTATGCATATACGTACAACCGATGATGCTCTCGGGATTTTTGGAAGTCAAAGTGTGAACAATTTTGTTCCTTATTATCCACCTCAAGGAAATGTATGGGCCCAAAATATTGCAAATCATGAAACATTTCATCACCCAATAGAAAGTTATGCTTGTCTAGCTTGGAAGAAATATTTTATCAATTTCTAGACGATTGTGAGGCAATAGGACGACAAGATGAGATAAAACGTCGGTCCAAGCCTGGAAGAAACTCTTGCTTGAGTTTATCGAAGAGTGTACGATAAGAAATCAAGAAATTGATGATAGAATACTACAAACCGAGGCAAGAGTTCAACAAATTGAGATTACATGTCAACATATGCCAAAGTCACTCCAACAAATAATTGACCATCTTAATAATGAAGAGTCGTCATCATTCTTGGGACCTGGTGAAATAGAAAATCGTGAACATGAATTGCCCATTATGAAAAAGGTGGACATCCTTCAAAATTTGGAGGAGACTTTTGAAGAGTGCAATTCGATCTTACAAGAGGAGCCACGTCAAATTAACTCAGGAGTATTTCTATTTCTCACACAATTGAAAATTCTCATATTGACAAAAATATGTGAACTCAAGATGTAAGCTTTAATACAAATGTATCAAATTTTAAAAATCATACACTTGAAGGAACAATGTTTGAAAATGGTGATCAATTCAAATGTTCTCTGATTTCATTATATTTAATGTGAGTAAAGATAGAAATATCTTTACTATGATTGATAAACCATTTTTCATCATTAGGAACATATTTTTGGATTTCCAAAAGGACATCAACATTGTGTTCCTTAATCATCCACGTCTTACATACCTTTGAAGGATCGCATATCTTTTGTTGGAAAATACAAAGGCGTGGCATGATCGACACTGTTTTTGGATCTCGGTTGAGTAAAACAAAAGTCCGGCTAAAGACTTTAAATTTAGCGCTTCTTGGGAGGCAACCCAAACTTATTTTATTTGCTTTCATAGTTTGATTAAGTTTGCATCTTTGTGTTTTATTAGGAGTATTTAAGTTGCATCTCACCACAACCCATGTTTGCATGCTCATTACCCGATCCCGATAAAATTTCGTGCATAAGTTGCTTATTGTGATTGTATTTGGATGCATTGAAATTTTGGCATAATTTGATATATAATTGCATAGACATCATTTAACTCGATTTATGCCCACCATGTGTTTGATAAAATGCCTCAATGAGAAATTTAACACTTTTGCATACCCTTCTTGGTTTATTGCTTGAGGAGTTCACATGTCGATCACAATTATATAACATTAATGTGTCTCCCATGGTCTTTACATGATATTGTGGTACTTTACACCATTGCTCGTTTCCACGTGTTTGGTTTTGTTTGACAAGTTGAACTTGGCAGTTTTATATATATATATATATATATATATATATATATATATATTATGATAATAGATCTCAGTTTTTCTATCATTTATGTTTTGTTGTTTCCTTAGTATAGTGAGGGTTTGGCCAGCATGGCAAGATTAAGTGTAGTAGTGGTGAAGTTGGATATAAGATCTTATATCCTCAATTTATATGATTACCTGCCCATTTTTATTATAATATCTTCAAGTACTTAGCTTGATATTACTGTGAATTTATCAAGGAAAAGGAAGTGTCATATGTATAGTGTAAATTACATGCTAAAATCATCTAGTGAGTAGTCAGTATGATGCAAAAAAGTGATCACTAGTTCCGAAAGATAAAAATAAGTTCTCTGCAGTTGTTAGATGAAATGAAAGATTATAGAAAACAATTAAACTCAAATTTTCTATTGCAAACTAAAATCTCAAAGAATTTGTTTTGAGATTATCTTGCACGTTGTTTTATTGGTCATTAAAACTATTGTGTTTCAACATCGTCTTTTTAATAAAAGATATCCACAAGGAATTTCTCATTCACTCTTTCTGCAAATTCTTATGTGTGGAGACAGGGGATGGTGGTTCTGAAAGACTACATGTCACGCCCCAAACTGGACGCGACGACGATTCACAACTTAAATACAAATAACCAAACGGTCTAGGCAATTATCAACGAGAACCCAATGAAACAGAGTCAAAATAGTAGCGGAAATAAAATAACATAGGTACAAATTACAGTCCACAATCCACAATCCAAATTACATCCTCGAAAACCAACCAACGATAACAGCTTAAAAGTCAAAGGGTCCAACGCCCTTGATTTACAAACCGGAATGAAAGGAAAAAAAAAAAGCAACAAAGAATCAAAAGAAATGAGTCCATCAATAACAACAAGAAGTAGTGAATCCAACAAGCGGAGTACAAGGGTTCAATCCAAGGCGGTTCAAAGATCTTCAACGAAGTCCTCATCTAAAGGTTAGAAAACGGTGGGGATGAGACAAAAATCTCGATGGATGGGGTGATCGTGTGCAAGTGTGGCGATATATAGTTAATGCGAGATAACTTGATTATATGAAAACGCGTGAGTATGATGCATGAATTCACACACAGTCCACAAGCGTCGTGATAAATATATTTAAGTAAAAATTTTAATTTAGCCCCGTTTTGTAAAAACCAACACTTTTGGGGTTAAAAATTGAATAAATAAATATCCCGACCTTGAAAAATTATGAGGTCAGTTCCTAAATCCTCCAAATTTTCCAGAGATTCAGGTTTTTAAAGTATTGAGGTCGAGTTTTTATAAAATTCTCACATTGGCCCCAAATTTGTAAAAATTATCATTTCGGACCTTAAGTTTAAAATAATCGGAACTCACAAACCGGAAAAACTTTTAATGTGATTCCAGTTGGAAAATGTCACTAAGGTTAGTAGGATATTGGGACAAAAGTAGTTTTTAAAAGAAATTGTGAAGCCCTCGATTTTTATTCGAACATGTACTTATATCACGTATCGTCTTTTTACTATTTGACAATTCTACCACGTCGCTTTGACGGGTAAATATTAATGATAACTATATTTCGTCTTTAAATATCCTTATTTACTTCTTGTGATCATAATCATTTATTAATTTTATTTCGCATTTATGATCACTTGATTGATCATCATTAATGTTATTTGCGTATCTCATTAGTCACCTTAGAATTTTTGGAGACTATTTATTTTAGAGATTTATACCTTATAGAATTAAGAATTCGATTTAGATTAAGTGATCATGAGACTTATAAGTGATCAAGGAAATCACTAATTATTTTGGAGATTGATATTATTCACCTATTATCATCAATTTTGGGACATAAAACAAAATATGGCAAATACCACTAATACCCTTAGGTGGACGGTCATGAGGTGAATTTTGGTGTAGAAATATCTCCCAACTCTTGTACATGTACACCTTGGGTATTCATCTTGTGTATTTTTACACCATTAATTCAAATCTTATACACAATATCTTATACACCAATTCTTTATTATTAAATCATCCAACATGTTGGAGGCTTCCCAACACCTCATGCCAACATTCCCCTCTATCCTTGCAATTGCATCCTCCCATGCAAGACCTCATCTTGACCAAGGTCCTTGTCCCTCATGCAAGCTACACCTTTCAAGCCATAGAACAAAACAAAATTTTGTCCCCCTCCCCACCCCATGTGGACGGCCAAGAGGCCTAGTTGGGCAAGAAATTTGTCCAAGTTTCATTCATCACTTCATTTCACCAACATTCATCTCTTCAAGCCTTGGATCTTCTTACCTCTCTCTAAAAATCCTCCTACCTCTCTCTACAATTTTCTTCTCTTCTCTTAAACACTTAGTAAAAATACAAGAACTCTTCCTTCCATTTCCTACAAAAATTCGAACATCCCCCTTCAACAAGGTAAGAATGTTGTTCATCTTCTTGTCTTGATGTCATCTAGCTATCTCCTCTCAGTTATTAATGTAAGTTTGGATTTTTATTTTTGAGGTTTACATAGAAGACATGGAAGATACTAAGAGCCTTACCATCACCTTGAAGGAGACTTCTAGACTTGAAGAAATTTGAAGTATTTTGACTATAAGGTAAGAAATGGGATTTTTGGTATCTTCTTCTTCTCCCCTATTAATTTCGAATTTTAACACCAAAATTATCATTTTGAGGTGATTAGGGCTGACCTTGGAGCTTTGTTTAAGTGGTGATCAAGTTCTTAAGAGACCATCAATTTTTGACTACAACTTTCAACTACACAAGGTAAGTGTGGTACCTTTGGCCTATTCCATCTCTTTTTCCCTCCTTGGTTCAAATCTTCATTTTTCTAACTCAAAACTCCTTGTATTATTGGACTTAGGGGATGCCTTAAGTGAGGATTAAAATCCTCAAGGTCTTGTGACACCACTTTACACCAATCAACCGAACAAACAAGGTGGGTGGAAAAATCCTTTCAACTTCTAGGTGTTTTAATTCATAAAAATGCATGTAGTATTTTGTTATTGAGCATTTGAGATATATATTATGTATTGCATGCTATTTTCTTGTATCAAGTTGAAAAATTTCTCAAGTGTTGCTCAAAATGCGATTTATCGAAAATTAGGACATACATGTACACTTTATTGTCATATTTGATAAATCCTTGTATGAGATGGATATGTATGTTTATGACTCTTGAAATCTATGTTTTGTATGGCCTATAACCTGGACAAGTCGAGCATAATTGATTAAATTTCGATTTTTGGACTTAAAATGCAAAAATGGAAAGTTGGTGGACTTAAGTGCAAGAAAATAAAACTTAAGAGACCTCTCTGTAAATTTCGATTTTTGGGACTGTACTCAGGTTAAAAAATATTGTTTTGAAATTTTAATAAAGTTTTAAGAGTTTTTAGATAAATAAAATCAACCCTTAAAAGCCCAAGGACTAGATTGTAAAATTTGAGAAGTTTAAGGGCTATTTTGCAAATTTCGAAACTGTACCAGACCCTAAATTTAAAATTTGAAATTTTAACTCTTAAGGGACTGGAAATAACATATTTTAAGTGTATTCCAAAAATCCAAGTGTTTAGAGCTTGGAAAGTAATTTTATAAAACTTGAGGGACCAAATTGTAAAAGATTAAACTTGAGGACCCAAATGAAATTTCCAGGACTTATACAGCCCATGTACCTGGAAATACTAATTTACCTATAACATAATTATATTTTGGACCCAAGGTTCAAATTTCATAACAATTGGAACCCTAAAAGCCTTAAAGGCAATTATTTCAAAATGGGACAAAAATGACGTTTTAAAACTGCTTTTGTCCCAATATCCCACTAACCTTAGTGACATTTTCCAACTGGAATCACATTAGAAGCCCTTCCGGTTTGTGAGTTCCGATTATTTTAAACTTAGAGCCCGAAATGACAATTTTAACAATTTTGGGGCCAATGTGAGAATTTTATAAAAACTCGACCTCAAAACTTTAAAAAAAAAAAACCTGAATCTCTGAACAATTTAGAGAATTTAGGAACTGACCTCATAATTTTTCAAGGTCGGGACATTTATTTATTTAACTTTTAACCCCAAAAGTATTGGTTTTGATAAAACGGGCTAATTGTAAATTTTATTTTTATAAGGACCTAACTCAAATTATTTTCTTTTAAAGAAATAGCCCTGGACTCTCTTACTTTAATATTTAATTAAAATATTTTATTTTCTTAAAAATCCCTTGACTTATCGGATCGTCTTGACCGATTAATACGATCGCTGGGGCGACCCCTTCGTCTCGTGATTTCGAATCTATAACGAGACTTATGTTCCTCCTAATACTTAAGATATCGAAGACTACTTATCCTCCCGATAATTATCTTCATCCCGATAACTCCACCCACGCCATAACTATCTTGTGCAAATTTTTGAGAACTTTTCATGAACTCGCTTCCCGAATCAATAATACTCATTTGCTGGTTGACTAAATGAACTTGTGTTTACTTTCTCGCTTGAGTCAACTTGGTGTGCGAGCTCACGATCGGAATGGATACGCGTCGGGGATGGAACCGGGCAGCTCGGCTGCTATTCCACTCTTCCGGCCCCATCGCCCTAATCCCGCAATCGAGGGACGGAGTTTGTCCAACGGAAGCGGGTCGTAGTACTTGAGGTATAATCATGATTATGACAAACCGAGCCTTGCTAGTTCCATGTGGATTTTGTCTTTGCCTACGGGAGCGATAAGGTGACAGGTCTTGGACCATCTTGCTCGGGGAGTTACAAGGAAGAACGAAGGAATCGTTGTCGATCGATCCACACGATTCCGGAGTTAATCGGACCCGTTTGGTTGGCGCTACAAATCCACGCAACCGCTACTTGTATTGCATAGGTTGGCGCTACAAATCCGTGCACGCAACCGCTACTGTCTTGCATAGGATTGGTGTTACAAACCGCACGCAATCCTCCTGTCTGCTTGAACCATAGTGCTGCGTGACCACGAACTATTTTCTTAAAACTATATAAGTATGTTACTTAATATATTTATCACGACGCTTGTGGGTGTGTGTGTGAAATCATGCATCATCTCTCACGCGTTTTCATACACTAAATTTCTCGCATTAACTATTTATATCGCCACACTTGCACACGATCACCCCATCCACTGAGATTTCTGTCTCATTCCCTCCTGTTTTCTAACCTTTAGATGAAGAGTTCGCTGAAGACATCGAACCTACCGCAGATTGAATCCCTATCCGTGATGTGGAGCGACAATTCCTTTTACTTTTATTTGTTGTTGGACTCCTTCATTTATTTTTGTTTGGACTGTAAGTTAATTCGAGATAATCTTTTGGGTTGTATTCGGATACCCGTCGACTTTAAGATTGTAATTTGTACTCGTGTTTATTTTAATTCCGCTGCATTAGACTCTATTTCACTTGGAGTTTGGTATCTTTGGTTTAGACTGTTGATTTATTTCTGTTTAAGTGATTGATCGTTGTCGCGTCACGTTTGGGGCGTGACAGTTATGGTATCAGAGCTCGGCTGGTAAGATGGAAACTTACACCGAGCTGACCCAGGATAGGACCCTCGGATTGTGTTGGGTAGTACCGCAACTTGACTAATTAAGTGTGAAATTGATTTCAATAATGGCATAGAACCGTATTACTGATGTTTATGTTAAGTCAGAATTTATACTTGGAGAACCATAGTCGTACTTGATTTGACTTAGTTGACTCTTGACTAACTTTCCTTAGTCATTCTTTTCTTGTTTTTCCTTATCTTTTCCTTACATTGCGTCTAATCCGCCTTAGTTTTGTTTGACCAGGATAGGTTCCTCCGCCTTGGATTGGGTACCAATACTAGGTGACCTAAGTTGAATCTTGGATGAATATTTGAACTCTTTTGGCTGTTATAGTTTTAAGATATCCGGATATTCCTCTATTTGGACGTTAGGTGATTTAGAAACTTTGTGATTTAGAGATTATAATGCCCGATATGGTGAGACTCGAAGAAAATGAGGATATCTCTTGAGAAGTATATGATTTGGATGTGATATATTATGGGATCTAGACACCTAATGATATTACTTTGGGAAAATGATAGTAGGGGAATCACTAAGTATATTGATCAATGATAATACCCTTGTGTTATTCATTCTCAAGTACTGCACAAGCTTAAGTAAGGGAATTTGACTTGTGGTATAGGTATCACGGATAAGATACATTAAGGATGTGACTATTATATGATCTCGACTAGATGTTACCACTAAATATCCCCTCCCGAGGATAGACGAATTGTTTGATCAACTTCAAGGAGCGACGGTGTACTTGAAGTTTGATTTGCAACAAGGATATTATCAATCAAGATCCGTGAAGAAGAGGCGTTTCCAAAACGGCATTTCCAACAAGATATGGACACTACGAGTTTGTTGTGATGCCTTTCGGTCCGATTTAACGCACGGCCAGCGTTTATGGATCGATGCATCGAGTTTTTCAACCTTATTTGGATCAATTCGTAATGATATTAATTGATGACATACTCGTATACTTTAAGTCTAGAGAAGAGCATGAACGCGTCATCGAAAATTGTTTTGGAGACACTACGGGAGCACAAGTTGTATGCCAAATTCGAAGCAAGTGCGAATTTTTGGCTTAGTGAAGTCGCATTCTTGGGACACATAGTATCCGACTTTGGGATCGCCGTAGATCCTTTGAAGATACAGAGGCAGGTGGTTGAATGGAAACAACCCGAGTCTCAGAAGCGGAGATCAAGAAGTTTCTTAGGACTATTTGGATATTATTGAAGATTTATCCAGGATTTCTCCAAGATATAGGACCACTCACTCGGCTAACCTGAAAGCAAGTCAAGTTTGAGTGGAATGACAAGTGTGAGACTAGTTTCCAAGAACTAAAGAAACGACTTACTACTGACTCCATTCTTAGCCCTTCCAAAGGGAAAGTAAAACTTTCTCGTCTCTGAGTGATGCATCAAAGGAAGGACTAGGAGCAAAGTGCTCATGCGGGGAAGGAAAGGTCATTGCTTATGCATCACGGAAACTCAAGCCTTATGAAGCCAATTACCCAACGCATGACTTGGAATTGGCAAAGCAATAGTGTTGGCGTTAAAGAAATGGAGGCACTATCTCTACGGAGAAACATTCACGGTTTACACAGATCATAAGAGCCTAAAGTATCTATTCTCTCGAGATGGAACTCAATTTGAGGCAACGAAGATGGATGGAGTTAATAGAAGATTATCACTTTGATATTCAATACCATCCCGGGAAAGCTAACGTAGTAGCCGACGCCTTGAGCGAGGAAGGCGAATTTAGCTAGACTAATGATTCGAGAGTGGAGATCATTAGAAGAATTGAGCACTTGGAATCCGATAAGAACCAAGATCGAATTTCATGTGCTAATATTTGATTAAACCCGATCTACCGAACGAGATCAAAGTAACATAGGGATTGACGTGCAACTTCAAAAAACTAAAAGAGAAGATACTCAAAGGAGAAAGATCGAATTCTCGATACGGAAGATGGAATCATCAGATTTTGGAATAGAATTTGTGTACCGAGTGATGAGCAACTTAGGAACAGAATCCTTTCGAGAAGCACACCGTTCGAAATACACTATACATCCTGGAGGAAACAAGATGTATAAGGACTTGAAACGACATTCTTTGGTGGGTAAACATGAAGAACCAGGCAGCGAGTTAGTTCGTTGCGAGATGTTTGACTTGTCAACGAAAAAAAGCCGAACACCAACGACCATCCGGTTTATTACAACCGTTGAGAATTCCCGAGTGGAAATGGGAACACATAACGATGGACTTCGTGACGGATCTACCAGGACAGACGAGGCGATGACGCTATTTGTGTAGTCGTAGACCGACTCACGAAATCGCACATTTCTTACCCATGAAAGAAAGCGCGACTTGCGAGAAACTTGCGCAAATTTATATCCAGAGATCATCCGATTGCATGGAGTGCCGGTCGACATAGTGTCGACAGAGACCCGAGGTTTGTCTCAGATTCGGAAATGCTTACATGAGGAATTAGGCACCTCGCTAAGTTTCAAAGACAAAGAAGACATCCGCAAACCGATGGCGTCCGAGCGAACAATTCAAACCCTGGAAGACATGTTGCGAGCCTGCTCATTGGATTTCCAAGGAAGTTGGGATTCGCACTTACCATTGGCCGAGTTCGCTTATAATAACTTGATTATCGGCCACGATTGGGATGGCACCTACGAAGCTTTGTATGGACGAAAGTGTAGATCCCCTCTACACTGGGAGATTGATGACCAATGGACTCGAAGGAGAAACGGAAGTCACCCTCGATTCCAAAGGTCGACTTAGTTCGGGAGGCCATGGAGAAGGTCAAGTTGATTAAGGAACGGATCCGCACGGCTCGCAGCGCCAAAAGAGTTACGCGGACAAGAGGAGAAAAGACTTGGAATTTGAAGCGGAGATGAGGTATTTCTCGGACTCTTGCCACGAAAAGGATTGATCAATCCAAGGAAAGGGGGCAAATTGAGTCCGAGATATATTGGACCTTACAAAATTTTGCGAGAGGATCGGAAAGTTGGCCTCTGAGACTTGAATTACCAGACAAGATGCGGGAATGCACGATGTATTCCATGTATCGAGATTGAAAAAGTATCAACCAGATCCCGAGCATATCATCACTCGTGATGCTCCTCCTCTAATGGAGAATTTATCTTACACCGAGGAACCAATCAGAATCATTGACCAGCAGATACGTCAGTTGCGTAACAGAGAAATTCCAATGGTTAAAGTTGTATGGCGACACCACAACCGAGACGAAGACGCAACATGGGAAATGGAAGAAGACATGAGGAATCAATATCCGAGTTGTTCAAGAGAATTTGGGGACCAAATTCTTTTAAGGAGGGAGAATGTGAAGCCCTCGATTTTTATTCGAACATGTACTTATATCACGTATCGTCTTTTTACTATTTGACAATTCTACCGCGTCGCTTTGACGGGTAAATATTAATGATAACTATATTTCGTCTTTAAATTTCCTTATTTACTTCTTGTGATCATAATCATTTATTAATTTTATTTCGCATTTATGATCACTTGATTGATCATCATTAATGTTATTTGCGTATCTCATTAGTCACCTTAGAATTTTTGGAGACTATTTATTTTAGAGATTTATACCTTATAGAATTAAGAATTCGATTTAGATTAAGTGATCATGAGACTTATAAGTGATCAAGGAAATCACTAATTATTTTGGAGATTGATATTATTCACCTATTATCATCAATTTTGGGACATAAAACAAAATATGGCAAATACCACTAATACCCTTAGGTGGACGGTCATGAGGTGAATTTTGGTGTAGAAATATCTCTCAACTCTTGTACATGTACACCTTCGGTATTCATCTTGTGTATTTTTACACCATTAATTCAAATCTTATACACAATATCTTATACACCAATTCTTTATTATTAAATCATCCAACATGTTGGAGGCTTCCCAACACCTCATGCCAACATTCCCTCTATCCTTGCAATTGCATCCTCCCATGCAAGACCTCATCTTGACCAAGGTCCTTGTCCCTCATGCAAGCTACACCTTTCAAGCCATAGAACAAAACAAAATTTTGTCCCCTCCCCACCCCATGTGGACGGCCAAGAGGCCTAGTTGGGCAAGAAATTTGTCCAAGTTTCATCCATCACTTCATTTCACCAACATTCATCTCTTCAAGCCTTGGATCTTCTTACCTCTCTCTAAAAATCCTCCTACCTCTCTCTACAATTTTCTTCTCTTCTCTTAAACACATAGTAAAAATACAAGAACTCTTCCTTCCATTTCCTACAAAAATTCGAACATCCCCCTTCAACAAGGTAAGAATGTTGTTCATCTTCTTGTGTTGATGTCATCTAGCTATCTCCTCTCACTTATTAATGTAAGTTTGGATTTTTATTTTTGAGGTTTACATAGAAGACTTGGAAGATACTAAGAGCCTTACCATCACCTTGAAGGAGACTTCTAGACTTGAAGAAATTTGAAGGATTTTTGACTATAAGGTAAGAAATGAGATTTTTGGTACCTTCTTCTTCTCCCCTATTAATTTCGAATTTTAACACCAAAATTATCATTTTGAGGTGATTAGGGGCTGAGCTTGGAGCTTTGTTTAAGTGGTGATCAAGTTCTTAAGAGACCATCAATTTTTGACTACAACTTTCAACTACACAAGGTAAGTGTGGTACTTTTGGCCTATTGCTTCTCTTTTTCCCTCCTTGGTTCAAATCTTCATTTTTCTAACTCAAAACTCCTTGTATTATTGGACTTAGGGGCTGCCTTAAGTGAGGATTAAAATCCTCAAGGTCTTGTGACACCACTTTACACCAATCAACCGAACAAACAAGGTGGGTGGAAAAATCCTTTCAACTTCTAGGTGTTTTAATTCATAAAATTGCATGTAGTATTTTGTTATTGAGCATTTGAGATATATATTATGTATTGCATGCTATTTTCTTGTATCAAGTTGAAAAATTTCTCAAGTGTTGCTCAAAATACGATTTTCCGAAAATTAGGACATACATGTACACTTTATTGTCATATTTGATAAATCCTTATATGAGATGGATATGTATGTTTATGACTCTTGAAATCTATGTTTTGTATGGTCTATAACCTGGACAAGTCGAGCATAATTGATTAAATTTCGATTTTTGGACTTAAAATGCAAAAATGGAAAGTTGGTGGACTTAAGTGCAAGAAAATAAAACTTAAGGGACCTCTCTGTAAATTTCAATTTTTGGGACTGTACTCAGGTTCAAAAATGTTGTTTTGACATTTTAATAAAGTTTTAAGAGTTTTTAGATAAATAAAATCAACCCTTAAAAGCCCAAGGACTAGATTGTAAAATTTGAGAAGTTTAAGGGCTATTTTGCAAATTTCGAAACTGTACCAGACCCTAAATTTAAAATTTGAAATTTTAACTCTTAAGGGACTGGAAATAACATATTTTAAGTGTATTCAAAAATCCAAGTGTTTAGAGCTTGGAAAGTAATTTTATAAAACTTGAGGGACCAAATTGTAAAAGATTAAACTTGAGGACCCAAATGAAATTTCCAGGACTTATACAGCCCATGTACCTGGAAATACTAATTTACCTATAACATAATTATATTTTGGACCCAAGGTTCAAATTTCATAACAATTGGACCCTAAAAGCCTTAAAGGCAATTATTTCAAAATGGGACAAAAATGACGTTTTAAAACTGCTTTTGTCCCAATATCCCACTAACCTTAGTGACATTTTCCAACTGGAATCACATTAGAAGCCCTTCCGGTTTGTTAGTTCCGATTATTTTAAACTTAGGGCCCGAAATGACAATTTTAACAATTTTGGGGCCAATGTGAGAATTTTATAAAAACTCGACCTCAAAACTTTAAAAAAACCTGAATCTCTGAACAATTTAGAGAATTTAGGAACTGACCTCATAATTTTTCAAGGTCGGGACATTTATTTATTTAACTTTTAACCCCAAAAGTATTGGTTTTGATAAAACGGGGCTAATTGTAAATTTTATTTTTATAAGGACCTAACTCAAATTATTTTCTTTTAAAGAAACAGCCCTGGACTCTCTTAATTTAATATTTATTTAAAATATTTTATTTTCTTAAAAATCCTTGACTTATCGGATCGTCTTGACCGATTAATACGATCGCGGGGCGACCCCTTCGTCTCGTGATTTCGAATCTATCTTGAGACTTATGTTCCTCCTAATACTTAAGATATAGAAGACTACTTATCCTCCCGATAATTATCTTCATCCCGATAACTCCACCAACGCCATAACTATCTTGTGCAAATTTTTGAGAACTTTTCATAAACGCTTCCCGAATCAATAATACTCGATCATTGCTGGTTGACTAAATGAACTTGTGTTTACTTTCTGCTTGAGTCAACTTGGTGTGTCGAGCTCAGCTCACTCGGAATGGATACGTCGGGGGATGGAACCGGGCAGCTCGGCCGCTATTCCACTCTTCCGGCCCCATCGTCCTAATCCCGCAACCGAGGGACGAAGTTTGTCCAAGGGAAGCGTGTCGTAGTACTTGAGGTATAATCATGATTATGACAAATCCGAGCCTTGCTAGCTCCACTTTGTGGATTTTGTCTTTGCCTACGGAGCGATAAGGTGACAGGTCTTGGACCATCTTGCTCGGGAGTTACAAGGAAGAACGAAGGAATCATTTGTCCGATCCACACGATTAGGAGTTAATCGGGTTTGGTTGGCGCTACAAACCGCACGCAACCGCTACTTGTATTGCATAGGTTGGCGCAACAAATCCGTGCACGCGTTAAATCGCTACTTGTCTTGCATAGGATTGGCGTTACAAATCCGTACGCAATCCTCCTGTCTGCTTGAACCATAGTGCCTGCGTGACCACGAACTATTTTCTTAAAACTATATAAGTATGTTACTTAATATATTTATCACGACGCTTGTGGGGTGTGTGTGAAATCATGCATCATCTCTCACGCGTTTTCATACACTAAATTTCTCGCATTAACTATTTATATCGCCACACTTGCACACGATCACCCCATCCACCGAGATTTTGTCTCATTCCCTCCTCGTTTTCTAACATTTAGATGAAGAGTTCGCTGAAGACATCGAACCTACCGCAGATTGAATCCCTATCCGTGATGTGGAGCGACAATTCCTTTTACTTTTATTTGTTGTTGGACTCCTTCATTTATTTTTGTTTGGACTGTAAGTTAATTCAGATAATCTTTTGGGTTGTATTCGGATACCGTCACAGGACTTTAAGATTGTAATTTGTACTCGTGTTTATTTTAATTCATTACCGCATTAGACTCTATTTCACTTGGAGTTTGGTATCTTTGGTTTAGACTGTTGATTTATTTCTGTTTAAGTGATTGATCGTTGTCGCGTCACGTTTTGGGGCGTGTGAAATAAGTGTAGGTCCTTTAACTTTTGAAAATATCATTTTTGTCCCATTTCAAATAATTGCCTTTAAGGCTTTTAGGGTCCGATTGTTATGAAATTTGAACCTTGGGTCCAAAATATAATTAAGTTATAGTTAAGTTAGTATTTCCAGGTGCATGGGCTGCATAAGTCCTGGAAATTTCATTTGGGTCCTCAAGTTTAGTATTTTACACATTAGTCCCTCAATTTTAGAAAATTTACTTTCCAAGCCCTAAACACTTGGATATTTGGAATACATTAAAATCTGTCCTTTCCAGTACCTTAAGCAATAAAATTTCAAAATTTAAAGTTAAGGTCTGGTACAGTTTTGAAATTTGCAAAGTAGCCCTTAAAGTTTCAAAATTTTACAATCTAGTCCTTGGTCTTTTAAAGGTTGATTTTATTTATCTTAATACTCTTAAAACTTTATTAAAATGTACAAATGTCATTTTTGAACCTGAGTACAGTCCCAAAATTCGAAATTTGCAGAGGGGTCCTTTAACTTTCATTTTCTTGCAATTTAGTCCACCAACTTTCTATTTTTATATTTTAAGTCCAAAATTGAAATTTAATCAATTATGCTCGATTTGTCCAGGTTATAAGTCATCCAAAACTTGAATTTTAAAGATCATATACATGCATATCCAATACATACAAGAATTCATCAAATAAAACATTAAATTGCACATGCATGCACCTAAAATTCAATAAATAGCAATTTTGAGCAACTCTTGAGAATTTTCATCATTTGATACATAAAATTGACATGCAATACATAGATTATATATCTCAAGGCTCATAACCAAAATTTCTACATGCATTTTAATAAAAACACCTAATAGTTGGAAAGTATTTTTCCACCCACCTTAAAATTGGAAATTGTGAAATAAAAGGATAAATTTCACAATTTTTGGATGAGGCTTCTTAGGTCAGCCCCTAAGTCAAGAAATATCAAAAATTTGAAGTTAGAAAAATGAGAGAAAATTAAGGAGAAAAGAAGGAGATAAGAAAATGAGAAAGACTACACTTTACCTTGTGTAGTAGGTGATTGGAGACTAGTTGAAGCTTTAAAATTGAGAATTTTGGTTCAACTCCAAAATCACCTAAGGTCAGCCCCTATTTCTCAAAAATGAAAAAGGGGTGTCAAAATTTGAAAAAAATATGAAGAAGAAGAAAAATACACTAGAGTCCAAAGATCTTACCTTATAGTCTAAATCTTCAAAATTTCCTTCAAGTCTTGAAATCTTCTTCAAGGTGATGTCAAGCTCTAGTCTTCAAAGTCTTCTAAATGTACCTCCAAAATTAAAATTTGAGCTTAAGTTAAGAGGTGAAAAGAGGTAGCTAGAGGTTATGAAGATGAATTGGAAAACAACATTTCTTACCTTGGCTTGTAGTAGGAGGGTGGTTCGAATTTTTTAGAGTATAAGGAGGAAAATCTTGAAATTTTTTTCTAAGTGTTGAAGAAGAAGTAAGAAGAAAGAGTAGAGAGAGGTAGGGGTTTAGAGAGAAGGAGGAGAAATTTGCAAGGCTTGAATGTATTGGTGATAAAATGAAATGAATTTTTGGCATAAAAATGGCCTAATGGCCGTCAAGTGAGAGAGGGAGAGGAATTTTTGTTCAAATTTGTGTCTTGCATTTTGCCTCTTGCATGGGGAACATTTTGGAGGTCAAAGGTATGGACATGAGGTGGTTTGAATGGAATGTTGGAAGACTTCCAACATGTTGGCAAAAATAATATTAAAGAAGTAATGTAAGAGATGATGTGTATAATGTTTGAATTAATGGTATAATTATACACAAGATGACTAATATAAGGTGTAGGTGTACAAGAGTTGGATGATATTTTTACTCCAAAAATATCATCATGGCCGTCCATACTAGGGGCTTTATGGTAATTCCATATTTTTTTTTTTGTCCCAAATTTGATGATAATAGATGAAATATATCCATCTCCAAAATAATTAGTGATTTCCTTGATCACTTATAAGTCTCATGATCACTTAATCTAAATCAAAATCTTAATTCTATAAGGTAAAAGTCTCTAAAATAAATAGTCTCTTAAAATTCTAAGGTGACTAATAAATACAAAAATAGTAATAATGATCAATCAAGTGATCATAAATGAGAAATAGAATTAATGATGATCATGATCACAAGTAATTAAATAAAATGAAATAAAATACAAAATATATATATATATTAATAATTACCCGTCAAAGTGACGCAATAAAATAGTCTATCAAATACATAGACGACAATAAGAATCAATTATATGCTCGGAAAAATCGGGGCTTCACACTACACTTTATGTTTCTGTTCATTTAAGTTCTTAGTATATTTTGTTCCCGCCAGTTGTAATCGTGCGTCTTTTTAGTGTACATTATAGAAGAACATCTGTTTCATTTTTACTTGGTATTTGGCTCGTCTGTGGCCATTTTTATTCAAAAAGATCAACAAAACTAGATTTATCTTTTCGAAAAAGTTCAAGTAGAAGAGCGTGTTCTAATTATCGCCAACAATAGAATCAAGTCGATTGGATGTATCTGTGGAATCTAGTATTGCGGATAGAAAATGGGGATTTCAAGAGTAGTTTGATGAAATATGTTCCCAAGAGTAGTTTGATGAAATTGTCAATTTTTGGTGGGGATTTCACTTCTTAGAGTTCATCCCGATCGATAGAAAATGGGAAGTTTATGAATCAACAATGCGTCAAATGCTTTCAATATTTACCAACCCCTAGGATCCATTGTGTCTTGCTATTTTTCTGAAGGAACCGATAGAAGCAAGATCTCATAATTCCGTTTTGTCTTCTTCACTATTAAAGTAAATGTTATAGAAGCACAAATGAAAATCACCTTTTAACATTTTTTTGTTTCTCATATTAAGATTAGTGGTTATTTATTATTGGGTGATGTAAACATTATAAGAGAAGATGATTTATGAATGTAGGAAGATATGCATCCGCTTTATCTGTTTCGGAAATAATTTCAATTTTCTTAGTATTGGTTACATATCTCTCGCATCCGGACTATGACGTGCATCTCTTTTACTTTAGTGTATATCGAAAAAGTGCAAAAAAAAGCCAAAAGTAAGCCAAGGAAAATGGATTACCATTGCTCACGAATGTGTTGCTTCCAAAGATTATGGGTTTCTATGCTTGCTTGGAGATCTTGAGGGGGTTCTTTGTTGCGGGTTCGCCCTTCTTTCTAATTTTTGCCATGAACTTGAAAAACTTATTGTGTAGTCCCGATATAATGTGCAATTCCTTTACCAAATTGTCTTTGTCACCATTTTATCCTTTGTGTGGCTATATGACTCTCCAATTGATCTTTATTACACTACGAAAAATACGAATAGACATCACGTTTCTAATTTTTCTGTTGTTTAATGTGTTTTAACGTCAGTTATCTGGAAAATCGATGTGTATGAGCGGATATTTTCGCTCATAGACATCGGCTTTACTGACGGATGTCTATTTGGCTTATAGACATCGGCTTGTGCGATGGTTTTCGAAGACGATCTATTTCTTATTTGACGTCAGTTAATCGACAACGTGTCTTGTACCCGATGTTGAATGTCAGAAAAATTCTTTTATTTTTAAAATTAAATTTGACTGCGATTTGCCCAAAATCTGTTTCCAAACCCGTCTTCAATACCCAAAAAGCACTTTTATTTATTTAGCTCTTTTTTTGCCCATTTTGGATTAAACATAATTAATATTTAAAAATTAAATTTTTTTCCTTAATCTTTTTCTCTCAGAACGATTTCTCTCTCACTGGTAACTTCTTCAACTCGATCTTCTCTCGTTTTCTCTCGCAATCTCTCACGAACGATTAAACAAAACAAAAAAAAAAAATCGCCGATCGATGAGTTGTTCGATGTTGAGTTCCCGATTCCACTGTTGTTCCAAAGCAAACCACCAGTCGCTCCCATAAAACTCGAACCCGTGCCTCAACCGATTTGACCCAAATCAAAATTCGCTGGTAAAAACCCTAACCCACTGATTTTCGTTGTTTGAGTTCCTGTATAGTATTGTTGTTAGTTTGGATATTATTTTTGTGCCAAAAGATGCATGTTCTTATTTCGTGATTATTTAACTATCAGATTGTGTGTGTGTATTGGTTTTGCTATTATTAATGTTCTCCTTAAATTGTGAATGGGAGAAAGAAGGAATATGAGCAACAGAGAGATATTAGGTATTCAGAATTTAGGTCGGATGAACATTTATTTGCATATAGATTTTCTGGAGGCTAATTGGTAATGATCAAATAGAAGCATTTTATACAGTAAATTTGGGTGCCCAGAAGTTTTGAAACTGAGAAAAAAATATGTTTGTCATCAGTATTAAATCTTTATTGGTGAGAGTATAGTGAAACTCCTAATTGTGAATCGGGATTGATGAATATAACATGGTGAGATCTTAAGAATTAAAAAATGGGGTGGGATGGTATTGACTTTCTGGAAGCCATAACTGAATGAGGAAGAGAAGCTAAACAACACCAGGGTCAACCTTCTCTGTTTGTGTAAATTGGAATCAGATGTTAATCAGAAATAAGCTGGTATTTCCTATTAGGGAATTGAACGATCCTTAAATTACAAAGCTTATATTGTTCTATCTTCTGTTTCACATGCATACTTGTACTTGTTAATCTACAAACACATATTTGGGTGGTGCATGCACTCAATATTTACTAAAATCAAATCATTGTGCTTATTTTGTTTGAAACTCCTCATTGGGAGGTTATGATATAGTTCTATTTAAAAGAAAACATGGATCTGTTGCTTAATCGACAGAAAGAACTGTCTTTCAAGAATTGTGTTATTGAATAGCACTTTCTAAGCCACAGAAGAAAGTAATTTTATCGTTTCTTTCATTTCTCTTACTAGTTTTCAATAGTTCTGTTTCTGGACAATGCTTAGGTGATTTTAGTGTCTTAAGATGTTTGGGTTTCTATGCAGTTAGGATTCAGTCTTTTCTTTTCCCTTCTTGTTTGATGCAAGTGTGTCTAGTGACTCTGGCACTGAAAATTGCTTTGCTCTTTGGTTATTATTTCTTATGGTTTGAATGTCTGATTGTTGGGTATGCGTGGAGTCATTGTGGTGTTTCTTATATGTTTGGTTTTTTAGGGGATTGTAGTCGGTTGTTCTGTTGGAGCCATTTAACATACTGATTTCTCTTCCTCGGTTGTTTCTTCTAAAAACAAAACCGTTCAAGTTTTGTTGGATAAAAACTTGTGTGAGTGACCGTCTCTTAGCCAACCTAAAAGTGACTGTAAACAATCTTGCTTATAATTGTTGTTAATGTTTGGACAATAGTTACCTGAATAACACTTTTTAGTGCTGAACTAAGTTTTTCTTTTTTTTTTGGGGGTTTTCAAGAATTGTTGTTAAGACATTAAAACAACTTCGTCTTGCTCATTTTAGGAGCTGAATATTGTCCACTTGAGTGTTTCTGTCCTAATGAAGCATTAAAACTTCTCTTTGCTCATAGTTACTCAATGCATCCCCCTTGGTTCCTTTGAATACGTAATAGCTATCCAGAGCAACGGGCTGGCAGTTTTAACCCTGGATCAACTTGCATTTCCATAGTGGGATAAACATGGGCAGATAGTTGTCATGCCAAATTGCCAATGCAACTCATTCATATCAGGCATTTTATTTATTTAAAAGGGATAATTAAAAAACATTCGGAGGTTTGGGCTAATTAGAGTTCCTTTTGATGGTAATTTTTAGAATGTGAAAGAATGATTGACAGAGGAGTTCATTAATATGAGTACTCAAATTGCGCAAAAAATTTGCAGTAAGAAAAACCACAATGCAAAACCATATTTATAGGTGAATTAGCAAGTATAATTAATCAAACTTTTTGCTATAATTATTTATTATATTGTATAAGCTTAATAGAAGATTTTAATTTCCTATATTCTCTTTCCAAATATCTTATTCGATATTTTGTAATTATTTTGAAAGAATTCCAGATTTCTAGTTGAGATAAGAATCTTATATTTCTTGATATATGTTATGCAAAACCTTAATATCAGATTTTGATTTCCTATATAGATTTTCGGAATATTTTTTCCAAAATTTTGTATTTATTCTGTAAGAGTTTCGAATTTGTAATTGAGATATGAACCTCATATTTTCGGAATATTTGTTATGCAAATAATATTATTACAAAATCATCAACCGTAAATAATCAGTGATTCCTTTATTTTTATTTTTATTTATGGATAGAAATTTTATTGTAATCAATCAAATAGTCAAACTTTCATATAATTGCAAAATTTACTATAATCAATGTATATTTTGAATAAATGAAATCAAAGAATAATATATAATCGAAAATAAACTAATTAGAATCCCAAAAAAATGTGTTTTGTAGTTTTAACAAACTCAGGATAAATACTGAAATCGTGTCTGGAAAATATTTTGACTACAATTTTTAAGTGACTTTATTATTATATATATAGATATATAGATTAAACAAAATTATGTTTCATATTTGTCATCATAATTTTAGGAAAAAATGAAATATTTCAAAAGAATAAAAAAATATTCTATTTTTATAGTTACATAGATATAAAAAAAGTGTCAAAACAGACAAATTTATGTTTAATTGTTAAAGTATACTACTTTGAAAGTTGAATAACAAAATACGTCGATAAGTATAAAAATAATTTTTGTTAACCTGAAAAGTATGTTCATTAAATATTAAAAATAATTTTCTATATAGAAAACACTATTATGAATATAATTTTATTTAAAATATAAATTTAATTTAATATTACATAAATAAATGTAATGTTATGTATAGATATATGTGATATATATAAAACATATACTTTTGGATACATGTTATGATATATTTTCTTCACTAAAATAAATTTTTTAATTGGATTTAATAAACTTAAAACTAATTATATATAATTATGAGAAATGGGCTACGGCCACCTAACAACTATATATATATATAACACAAATACCAAAATACATGAATTTACAAATTAATGTTCCATATCCAAAATTTATATCCCATTACAAAATAAGTTTTCTAGTAAATATATCTTATATGTATTTTTATGTGTATTTTTTTTTTATATATGCAATATGGATGTCAAATCGATAATCGTAAAAAGACGATTAATTTAATATATTATACGTCAAAAAAGGATCAAAAAGAAAAAATTATTAAATTTTACAAAAATAAAATAAAAAGACAAATATAATAATTAATGCAAAGACACACTTAGATTTGGAAAGTTTATATTTATGTAATGCTTTGCTATTATATATACATATATATTTTCCAAAATTAATGTACTAATTACCAAAATCAATGTTACTTGTTACAATTATATTTTACTAATTCTAGAATGATGTTTTAGGTGGAAAATATTTTGGTTACTATTTATAAGTGACTCTCTTTATATATATATATATATATATATATATATATATATATATATATATATATAGATCTTGGGGGCAAATAGCGCCACCCAATTAGAATTCCCATGTTCGGCGAAACATTGAACTATTTTTTATGGTTTTTGTTTGCTTCATTTGAGACCCATTTCAAAATATTTCCTTGGTGTAATTGATGTGAAAATTCGTCAATAATTGTCTTTAATAATCTAATATTTAATCGATGTACATCTTTGTATGTAATTACGAGAAAAGGAAAAGGGTGGTAACATGCATAATTTACATTTACGGCATGATTGGTATCGTGGGCGGAGCAGATTGTCCGGGAGGGGGTGGCGAATAGTAAAAACTCGATCACTTACATATATACATTTACACAAAAATGGAACACGACACCCTAACAGGATAGGCCGATACATGAAAATAGGGTGGATGGTTAGAAAACCAAGAAAAACATGCAAATTAGCAAGAAAATATTGTTTTTAAAAAAATAAATTCTAACTAATTTTTTTAAGAAAAATGGGTGGGGACGGGGCCCAGGTTGGCCCACCCCGGATCCACATTGTATATACATACAAGATAATAAAATTTAAATATATTACATTTGCATAAAAATAGATTAATACTCATTAGTAAATATATAAAATACGTCATTAAATCTTTAAACAATTAAACTCAGAATGTCTCTTGCATATTACGAAGACCATTTACAATATAATAAGAAGATTGCAATTTGATTTTCAATGTACACTAGCAAATAATAATTAAGAAACTCATTTATTTCTTCCATTTGATGAATAGAAATAGAGGAAAATTTATTTTAAGTATAATAATAAAAATACGAAGGCCCACAAAGTTTCTAATTTATTTAACTTACTAAAATTCATGAGCCAAGCCCATAATGAATTTTACAAACAAATTGTGGGGTGTAAAATATAATTCATATATACATATAGGTACTAAAGGGTAAAAACAAAAATTTGGGGGGGATTATTTTCAAAGGTGGCTCGCCACCGATTGGTATGAATGAATAGAATTATGTTGGAATGGAATAAATTTAGGAATGGAATAACATTAGAATCGAATGATATAGTATTACTATTCCTATGATTGGTATGTACAAGGAATGGAGAAATGAACGGATGACGATTTTTACTTAATTTAAATATCTTTATTGGTAATTATAAATTAATGATAGTAATTGAGAAAAATAATTTTAAAGTATCAAATTCTCTTAAAAAGATTTTTAAATAAATTTTATTAAATATGTTATTCGTAAATTGATATAAGATTATTTTCATGTGTGCTAAATAGTATATATAGATAGATAGATTTATATCTATGATATCAAAAATATTTTATATAATATATTTTAGGGATAATGGCAAAAATACCCCCGCAATGGGCTAACTACAAATAAATCCAAAGATGTTTTAAAATTACAAAAAAAAAAACCCCAACAGGTTTGATTATGTGTTAAATTTAAGGGGATAACTATAGTATTTTTATAAAAATCAGGGGGTTTTGATATTTTGTTTGCTTATAAATGGGGAAAATGTAAGATTTAATCAAACCTCAAGGGTTTTTCGTAATTTCAAAAAATCTCTAGATTTTTATGTAATTATCCCACACATCAGGGGTATTTTTGTAATTATCTCTATTTTTTATAAGAAAATATAGAAACTCAACAAAAGAATTACATATCAAAATTTTGATTTAACTATTGAATTTTGATAAAAATTGACTATGATTTATTAAAATATTAAATATAACTTATATTTAAATTATAAATATTTTTTTATTTATAACACTACTTTTCGAAAAATAGATTTTATCCAACATTTTTGGTCATTTAAGAAAGATAATTTTATTAAAAATAAAATTTGAGTCATTTGTGATGATTGGGAATAGCAAAATCCATGGGGGAGAGGATGATGGTCATTCCCTTACTTTTGGGAATAGGGATTCCCATGGGAATGAATATTTTCATTACTAAAGCATATCAAGCATGTGAATGGAAATGAAACAAGGATGCTCATTCTATTCCTACCCCACATACCAATCATGTTAAGGTTATAAGACTTGAATATTTAGTGATTAAATAGTACCAGTCAATAGTTATTAAAACAGTGATAATGTTGGAAATTATTTTCAAGATTTTGATTATTAATTAAAACTCTTACTCTCCAAATGGTTTAATGAAAAAGAAGTATTTGATTCCTAATCTATTACTTGAGCAAATTTGCATTTTCATATTAATCTAAGATTAAGGGTATTAAACTATTAAATGCCTGTGAATAGAAAAATACTAGAATTACAATCCTTAATATTATTAAGGATAATAAACTCTAAATGATACATCATTTGAGGGCTTTTCTAAACTGAAATCATATTCTGATATGAATTTCTTTCAAAAGAATATAAATATACATGTATTAATATTGGAGTGTGAATAATGGTACTCAAATAATAACATGAAATAGTAAGGATGTGATAATTATTGGGTTTTATTGTAGGAAACATTGGATGCTTAAGGAATTTGTTGGAGATATTTGGTGATCAAAATGAAGGTGGGCAATTGCCATTTTCCTAAACAAAATTAGGTTTACTTGTGATTTCATAAATGTCACGATCTTAGCGATTTCATGTATTTCACTACATTAAACTATTTCATTGATTTCACGGTTTACACCATTTTCTAGTTGTTAAAGAAAACATAAATTGTATCATTCATGGTTTAAACTTACATATTCATTTGCATTAACTATTGTAATCGCTTGACTCGGCCTTTAAGCAAAAAATGTCATTTGGACAAAAATCGATTGTATTGAGTCTATTGCGGTGTGGGTAGGTTAGACAATGGATCGAACAGGTTACCCGTGGTCCTTGTTTGACCACCCATATGTCTACTCCCACTTTTTGGTCGGGCCAAAGATGGCGGTGGAACTTGGGTCGAGAACAAGATATTCCGAATATGACGATCTCTCGGGTTAAAAACCCATAGCTAAAGAGACGTCGAGCCTATTGAGAGAGATAAAGTGTATGGGCTTGACCAAATATTGTTAGGAGCTATAAGAACGGACAGATCGGTGTCCGATCAACACTAATCCTACGTTTGTTGTTTGGGCCGATTGATTGATTGATCGATGTTTTTATTAAAACAAGTTTATTTTAAAACGAGATATCTACTATTGGTTTTACAAATTTAGATATCTATTACCATTTGAAAAGCAAAACATTCATCGTACTTAATTACCTGTTGCATAATGTGTTTAGCATCATTGCTACCATTAAAAATTAATTAATCATCATTGCATCGCAAATATGTTCTTTAACGTTCCGATAAATGAATTATTTGTGTACCATTGTCATGCATACATGAATAACTTTTTGGCACACTAAGTAATCTCAAGCAAAAAATAATAATGTCAACTTTCAATTAAACATATATTGCATTCCTCTACCCCAACCCACCGAGCTCGCTTGGCTCACCCCACGATTTTATAAACTCATCGAGACTAAACATTTTGAGATCAACGAGACCGGCAAGAGGCTTCCAAATGAATGAACCAAACCTATTTGTTAGCCTTTCAACAATTTATATTTGCTAAAGATAGATTACTTGCAACTCTATTTAAATTGTATGGATTGTAGACTTCGATGTATATATAGTTTTTAGTGGTTTGTATACTTGAGATAATACCTCTTGTCGACATTAAGCGTGTAATTATCGGAATTGTACTCCATTATATTTTAATCTATTGGCATATGAATTTGAAGCGACACAATTTGCGTACTAAAATTAATAAAATAATAAATATATATTAAAATTATGATTATAATATTTAATTGTTATTATAAATTTTTGCATAATTTTGATTTACCGAAATATCGACCAAAATATGGGAAAAAATATGGTAAAAGTTTGAGCGAATTGATTATTTTGGTACAATATTCAAGATAATCGATGCGTACTCAAATATTATTCATTCATCAAATACCTATTAAATTTAACCGCTAATTGTAATAGTACAAGAGCCATGTGGTGCGAAAGAATCAAGCAAAGTTGTCTCACGAGAAAAAATTAGCCGAGCGTGTAATTATTTCATGAATTCATGAAAAATAGAAATAACTCCAAAACACTATAAAAATTGATGTAAGATTAAAAGTATATATTTAAAGCAACATCCCATTAGGAAATTGGGATGAAATCCATATAAAAAATGTTTAAACTCTAAAATAATTCAAATATGTCTAAATCGATATCATTGAGCTCTATACTAGCCTAAACCGTAAACCTAAACCCTAATTATATCATTGAACTATAATTTATTGAGGTAAATATTAATTAAATTTATTCTTTTGTGGATACAAATTTGGAAAAAAAATAAATGTACGTACATGCAAATATTTTTTTATATATTTTTTTAAATTGATATGGCAAAGTGAAATTATATAAAGTTCATATGGCAAATTGAAATTCTTAACAAAGTTCATATGGTAAAGTGTAATAACTTCTGCTTGAATTTTTGCAAAGACAGTTTTGCCCTCATGTGGAGGGTTCACGCCGGAATATTCTAAGAATATTCCAATAGCGAACGCCATTGTATGGAAAAATGCAAAACTTTGGTAGTATATATGGTCAAGTGTAAAGGAAATTAGTTCATATGGTAAAGTGCAAAAAATCGTATAGTTTGGGAGGTTTAGTGTTTTTTCCTCTTAAATTAATAAAATAACATTTGTAACCTGTATTTTGTTATATTTTTTAATCGAAATATGAGGGGCGGCATTTTTGTTTTTTGCTCTAGGTCACTCAAAATCTAGACCGCCTGGACATTGATGAACGCTTTTATATAAGGTGATCTTATTATTGTATCATCTTGCATTTCTTATCACATGTAGGAGCTTTTAGGATCATTAAAATAAGCTTAGCTTTAATGCTATATTAGAATATATTTTATCAATTGTATTTATACATATATTTGATGTGGCCTATTATTGTCATTGTTATGAAGGTTTTGAGTCATTGATAAAATGGACAAAGAATGGATGTCCGAGAATAGGTTATCACAAGGGTATGAAGATGGAGTAGAATCTTTCTTGCGATTTGCAAAGTAAAATCTTGGTAATCATAATACAATACGTTGCCCTTGTGTGAAATGTAGTAATATATGGAATAAAAATGTTGATACGATAAGGGCGTATATGTGCCGTAATGGTATGCATCTAACATATCATACATGGATATGGCATGGGGAAAGATCTAAATTAGAGGTTTCAACCAATAAAAATGATGAAGTTGGGCAAGGTGAGAGATTTTGTTGCCGAGGATCTCGTGAGACATGGTACACGAATATGCATTGTCACGCCCCAAAACTCGGAGTCGCGACACAAAACAGTTAACTTATGCAAGTTCCCATTCTAAGAATACCATCCACCAAGTATTTTAGCAATTTTAATTCCCAAATAGACATAGTTCATCATAACTTCTTGAAAAGAGTTAATAGTCGCAACAGAAATACTATTACAAACCAATTGTCTAAGCGAAGGGGTCCTACGCCCCTCTATTACATCAAACGAAATACGAGCATAAACGAATTTTTCGGTTGGATCGATGGACTAAGTCTAGGAATTACTCTGTCGCTTGGTCTTCTTTGTTGATGTCTTCATAATATGTTGGATCAACAGCTGGCCGTTGAAAAAGATGGGGGTGAGACAAAAATTCTCAGTGAATGGGTGATCGTGTGTAAGTGTGGCTTATATAGATGCAGGAAAACGGTTATATGAAGAATGCATGATTTTTGATGCGTGCGTCACACGCGATTCACAAGCAACATGGTATTCAAAATAATACAGTTTTATATAATTTGATAAAATAGTTCATGATCATTCAGGCCCTATGAATGTGTTGCAAGTAGTTCAAGTAGTGGTTGTGTACGGAGTGTAACACCAACCCAAACAAGTAATGGTTGCGTACGAAGTGTAACGCCAACCCAAACAAGTAAAGGTTGCCAACAGAGTGTGACACCAACCCAAGCAAGTAACATTGGCACCATATGGATCAGATATCGATTCCTCCTTTCTACCTTATGACTCCCCAAGCACGTTTGACACATAGCCATATCTACCTTATTACTACCCGCGCGAGACAACTCCAATAATTATGCCTTGCAAGGCCCAGAGTGTCATAATCATGATTATACCCATACCTGTTCGCCTTATTTTTTAGCTTCACCGCAAGTGTACGGTGCAATTTATAGAATAGGGTTAGCAAGTTCGAATCCACAGGGACTAATAAATTAATGTAGTAAGTATTGGATTATAATAGCCTTATTTTTATCTAGACGATCGGAAGTGAGTGAATTGGTTTTATAAACTAAAGCAGAATTTATCCTAAAAGAAATAAAGCAAAGAGTTGATTAAAAGATCAAGTGGATGAATGGATTCCTGGGTTGTGGTTTCAGTTAATATCCCCTTTTATTATCAGATTAATCAAACCAAAGTTAAACGTATTCTTCCACATAGACCGATCACAAAAGTAATTTACCCTCTCTCTCGAGATGCATGTAAAAGCGTTGATTGGAATATCTATGCTAGCATCTCTACTCAACATGAGATATTCAACTCCCAAAAGCTCAAAAGATTATAAAGTCTCATGAATATTCACAGACTTCTCAATCATGCAAGATATTCATGTCAAGTACTCATAGAACTAGTATTTAAACTCATCGGTTAGAATTATGAATCAATACATCAAACAAGTTAAACCAAACGCATTTTGATAAAACAAGAATTAAAGCAAAGTACTTGAATAGGTTGGAAAACATTAACTTCAATTGCAATTAATCATCAAATAAAAGTATCCATTAACATACTCCCAAACCCGGAATTACAAGAAGTTTAGCCAGGACATAGAAAATAAAATAATCCATAGACAAATTATTCATGTTCATGTCTAACTAATTGAATGATAAAAATACTATGGAATGAGTGAACTGGGGATGTTGACGATCTCTCGATCTATCTTCAATCCTCGAAGGTGTGGTTGCGGTTTTGATCGATCTCTCCAATTCTCCGGTGGAAAATTGCTCTTTTTTCCGCTTTCTAGGGCAAAAATCAGCATGTCCTTGTTTGTGGCCGCCCGCGCCCAACATCTATTTTTGGCACCTACAATAATCTGTTGATGCGTTATATGGTGATAAAAAAGAAAACGTAAATGATTATTTGGACAGAAATTGAGATAGGATATTAACCCCTTACTTTTAATTAAGTTAGATCCTTAATTGATTATTAAATATTATTTTAAAGAATTAGTACATAATATATTAAGTTCTTAATTAGTAACTTGAGATAACAATGTAAAAGATTTCATAGTAAATGTATTCTCTAAATAGATTATTCTAAAATATATGATGTATGTTATAAGTTGGTTCTTTTAAATCATAGGAGTATATAGAAATTAAAAACTTCAAATATGGACTATAATTATGCCAACCTTCTAAAATTCTATCTTTCAATTAGGAGACTCAATTGACACTTACCTAATTAGTTTAGGAGTAATTGGTTAAACTTTGAAAAGTTTATCATTGACAAAAATGAGTTAAATTTGTACACTTTCATATTTGGTTCAAATTTGAGAAAAATATTTTAATACATGAAAACTAGAACATAATTGGCTCAAAGTCTAATCAACGTCATGCTATAGTAGAACTTTGATAATTTAATATTCGATCAATTAATAGTCTCTCTTAAATAGGTTTGATCGATCCCGATTCGAAACGATAGGTTAAATAAATAATTTGCAAATTTGATTTGATGCTATATTAAATGATAAAGATATAAATTAATAACTCCTTAACATATAGTACATTTATATAATCGAGGAAGATATCATAAAACAAAAATGACTCTATGGTTATATATTTATCATCGAAATTCATTAATATTTTATCGCTATCTTTCGTCATCGATATGACCCATTTTTTTCATTTCCCGAGTCTTGTGTATCACCACAAGGTGGTAGGTTTGTGAATGGATAAATCAAGTTCGTGAGAACAGAAAAGTGAAGATAATAAATATCATATGTAGTATGAGCAATGCTCCTATACTCACCCTCCGTATTGGATCTTAATACATGCCTGTTTCTTTTGCACTCCAAGAGATCAAATTAGTGCCAAAATTCATGCAAGAACCTTTAGTAGACCTTCGATCATCAACATATGAACCCCAATCGCATCTTAGAATGTTGTGAGCCCGTTAAGAGAACCAACAAGAAAAATAAACCATAATCACTAGTCCGTGATAAATATCTCAACCTTTTCACGGCCTTCCAATGACTATCCAAGGGGTTTTGCCTGTATTGAATCACTTTATTAACACAATAGGAAATATATATGGTCTAGTCATGGTGGCATATTGAAGTCCTCAAATAATTTATTCAGTATAAAACATCATCTAAGGTTGGTTGTCCTTGAAATTTGGATAAAACAGATGAGAAACCATATGAGTGGTCAACCCTTTAGTCAGACATTCATGCTTTGCTCAATAGCTCTTTGACATACTTCGTTGACAAAGAAGAATACCGCTCTTGGAGTGATGAACTTCAATTCCCATAAAATAGTTCAATATCCCCAAGTCTTTTAAAGAGAAAAGATTGTGAAGATGATCAATAACACTGTATTTCTACATTGTGAGAGCCAAGAATGATAATGTCATCCACATATGTAAGAATCATGATGTGGGATTCACCTTTGTGTCTCAAGAAAAGAGAATTATATGCTTTGGACATGAGAAATACTAATAATCGCAACACCAAGGTCAACTTTGAATTCCAAGCTCTAGAAACTTGGTTTAAACCATTCAAGGACTTGTGGAGCTTGTAAATAAGTGGTGCACCAAAGTGGAGGATCATTTCTTGAAACCAGTGAACTTGCTCCATGTACATGTCAAGATCAAGGTTTTCATTTAAAAAGCATTATCAATATCAAGTTGTCGTATTATCCAAGAATTGGCCAATGCAATTTATAAAACAGTTCTAATGGTGACAGTTTGATAACAGGTGAAAGTCTCTGTGTAGTCAAGCCCATGTAATTGAGTGAACTCTTTGGCAACAAGTCTTGCCTTGTGTTTTGCAATAGAGCCATCCGAATTTTTATCAGGTGGGAGTTGAGAAGCAGGAAGAAGGGACTAAGTATGATTCTGGATTAAAGCATTAAACTCCTTGACCATAGCATCCTTCCATTCAGGTACAACTAGAGCATCTTGGAAGGCACGTGGCTCAATATCGATCAAGGACCATTTGCATACTTTTAAGGCTTATAAATGCCACATTTAGATCGAGTCAAATTTAGATGACCACCTGCATCTCTGTGAGTATCAGAACAAACAACATTGTTAATAGGGACAGGGGCAGGGGGAATCATCAGTGCATATTGGTAAGTCTATGGTTATAGTGCCACCGGGAATAAAAGTATGAGGAGGTATTTCAACTGCTAGGTGAAAAGAATGGCTGGAAGAGGGAGGACTGGAACTAGGATTAGAGTCGGGCTGGGAAGGAAATGAAGGCACAGATGGAGAATAGAAGGAAGGCGGAGGGATGTTAAAAATGTAGTAAAGGGTAAAGAATAGAAGGAGGACGGGAAGTGTAGTGGATTGAGGAGTGTCCTGAGTGGAATGATTATGATGAAAAGGAAATTTGGTTTCATCAAAGACAACATTTCTGGTAATGATTATCTTTTTGTTGGGCAATAAAAACCTTATAAACTTTATATTGAGAGTTGTAGCCAGAAAGGTACCCGAAACACTTCTATACTCAAGCTTATATGCTTATTGTAAGGTTGAAGGTGGGGGAAGCATAGACCGCCAAAAACCTTGAGGAATTGGTAGTTTGGTTGATGACATGTAAGAAGTTCAGAAGGAGTCTTAAAATTAAAGGTTTTGGATGGAAGTCTATTGATGAGAAACACAAAGCAGAGGTGATGATCATCCAAAGCATTTTGAGGAATTCTTGAATGAGCCAACGAGTAAAGGCGTCTCAAGAAGATGCCTATGGTTTCTTTCAGCAAGGCTGTTTTGTTGGGGAGTATATGGGCATGAAATTCCGTGAATAATACTATAATCAGCAAAAAATGTGCTTAATGGTTTGAACTCAGCCCCACCATCGATGATCAATTTTTTTATTTTCATGTTGCATTGGTTTTCAACTAGAATTTTAAAATGTGTGTAGGCACCAATGGTTTCAAACTTAGATTTGAGGAGATATAACCATGTGTATCGAGTATGATGATCAATAAAGCTAACATAGTTTGTGTAGCCATTGGTGGATTTAATAGGGGAAGGCCATTATAAATCAGTATGGACCAAGGCAAGAGGTTCACAATATTCTGTATTAGACAATGGAAATGGTTGTTGATGACTTTTGCTTTTTAAACAAGATGAGCAAATATAAGTATTTTTTTTATCATCAAAGGAAATATTACACCATTGTAGGACTTTCTTTACAATGTCATATGAAGCATGCCCTAATCTAAAGTGCCAAAGATCTAAATCTTGGCCTTTGAGATGCATAGTATTAGTTGTCTTGGAGGAAAAGGGCTGGTGAATAAGACTTGAATGGTTGTGATGAATATGGTTGAAGCTGTCAGATGGTTGAGTGGAACATGAGAGATGGAACTTGTAAAGACCATTGTCAACACTCCCTTGAACAAAATTTCCCAGCGACTTCATGCTTCACGAAATAAAAAGATGGATGAAATTCAAAATACACTCTATTATCCTGGCAAACCGAGGGACACCGATCAAATTTTTAGTAATAGAAGGAACATGAAGTAGATTTTTCAACATGAAACCATGATTATGATAAGAAAATGGTTGCTTAACCATAGAAAGACCAATACGACAAATATTCAAACTGTGCCATTGCCCATATGAACTTGTCATTTCCTTGATAATCGTTTTAAATGTTGATGTTGCCAAGTCATAAGTGAGGTGATTAGTGTCTCCCGAATCGGGGAACCAACTAATGTCATAATTAGTCTCTTGAGAGCTATTGGCCATGTTTACAGATCCTCCTCCAAACTGTCATGGATGATTGCTGGAATGATTTGGAGCCCTAAAATGATTGTTGTTGTTGATGGGTTACTTATATGGAAGCATTTATCGCCAGTATGACCAAGAACAAAACATATTTTACATCTTGGCTTCCAATTGGTGTTCCAACTTCTGCCACCCTTGACTCTATAAGCTCCTCCCCTGAATGAGTTTCTGCCACCTCTATTGTTGTTCGACTCATGTGTGGTAATGTTAACATTTGGTGTGGAACTCTCAGTGTTAATGTGGGTTCTATCCAAACCTTCAAGCCTAGCTTCATAACTGAGCAACAGGGCATGAGTCACCAGTAAGGTGTAAGGTTCAATCCTAGAGGTGATTGAAACCATTACAGAGTTATATTCAGATCCAAGATCTTAAACAACATAAGCAATTTGACTCTGCTCACTTATCTTCTCCCTTGCAGTAAACAACATATCACAACAGGCCTTGACCTTATTAAGAGAGACTTTCATGGCCATGGATCCTTTCTTCAACGTCTTTGGATGTGACCAATCCAACATTAGTAACAAGCAGATTTTCAGTAAGAGAAGAAAGGAGCCAAGATGCCATAAGTTGATCTTGTCTTTTCCATAGAGCGAACTTTGGGTTGAGAGTAGTCTTATTGCCAGCAGCGTCAGTAGTAAATCAAGTTGGGGTGGTGCTTCTCGTGTCAAGTATTGCTGAAGACCGTAGCTATTGATAGCAGCCAAAATCTAGTGTCTATGAGGTAATTAGCCTCATTCAGCTTGACTCCAATAAGCTGACTCTGGGGTAAATCATTTGACTCTGATCAGTCATGTTAGATGGTGTTGCCATTAATAGCTAGGATAAACAAAAAAGGAAGAAAAGTATCAAGGTACTGAGCCAGGATTTAATCTTGGGATCTGATACCATGAAAGCATTCCATAAAAAGCATAAAGGACAAAAGGAATTCAACAGAAAGAAATAAATCCATGATGAAGAATATGATTGATGATTTCAGTACAAGGATAATAGAACTATAGCTTGATATAGCCAGAATACCGATTATAAAATAATACCTGTTATAGATGATTGGTTCCAATGACCAAGGGGAATCTGCCACAACTGGCATATATATATGAGGATAAGGAGGAATATTATATATGCTAACAAAATTTTTCCAAGAGAATGATAGGGTGTGACGCAAGCACACATTTGATCACTGATCATTCTTGATTTCATCATGATGGATTTCACATTCACCTAATATAACAAAAAAATAGACTCTACAGATTGAGTGTAACTCAATGGGAAATGGGTGCTATATTATGAAATTGTACGAGGAAGTATATATGTAACTCAATACGAATGGAGTACTACGCAATTGATTCATTCCTTATTATGATATTTTTGGAGGCAGTATGGTGCAGTAATACTAAATAAATGTTAATATACTTCATTCACTTAATTTAAAATTTTCACAGTACATTGAAATTTCACTACAAGAAAACTGCTAATCAACATCACCAAAAAGACACCAGTTTTAAGACTTTTTCGGTGTCTTTTCCCATATAACAACGGTTTTGTAAGAAACCGGTGTCTAATTAGTGTTGTCGCTTGATAAAAAATATCGGTTTCATAGAGCCGATGTCTATTGTAAAATAAATTCGAAACAGCTGTCTATTTATATAAATTATTTTAGATTAGACAAAGAATTGTTTTGACATCGTTCTAAAACAAGTAACACTAACCAAACTTCGCTCAACTAAAAACGCTCCGACGCCGCCTCATCTCTGCCGCCGCTAATCGCGTCACGCGCACTTCTGCACGATTCCCCACACTCGGTGTTTCATTATCTTCTCGCCACCACCAACCACCATCTTCCCCACATCGTATAATTCGATGTCGTTATTATCAGCGCCCATTAGTCACCGTTCCAAAATCGAAAAATCAACATTTAGGTATTATAGTTATATTTTATTAAGTTTGGTTTTTCGATTTAGGGTTTAATTTCAATTTTATTCGATTAAAATTCAAATGTCGATTTGGGGTTTAATTTCAATTTTGTTTTCATTCACTAGCCCCTTTCGCATATTTTCATTGCCTTTTTGACGTTGAGGAGCTATTAATTGTTCTTGATATGCTCACTGGAACATATGACATCTCTTGAGGTCAAGGTTCTTTATGATACCGATTCGACCCAAAATATGGACCTTGTCTCAAGGCTTCATGATTTAGATATGAGTCATGGCTGCAGAGTATAAGGGCAGTTAGAGGAAGTCAGGGTTTGACCGGTCCTAAAGGATCTTTGACCCACAGTAAATATCTTTTCCCTTTTTTCTCGATTTATGAGATCAGCAGCAAGAACGAGGCAACATTTAATGATGGACCGCCATATCTGGGGAGCATTAAATGTTTGGCGCTGATCCCAGGTGGTCATAAATGCTCGACAATGGGTCCCAATGGGGTATTAATGGTAGAGACATCATTTATGGGACATGAACAATGCAGACGAGTCTCCCCATGTATCATTAATTAAAGCGAGTACAGATATTAAGGAACATTAACTACGCCGGCGATGGGACATAATAAATCTGACTCCAAGTAACTATGAGGTTGACCAGGAAGGACTAAGACATCGTGGAAGGTAAGGGACAATCAAAAAGCACAGGTATGGCTTAAGGCTATGAATCGAGAGATGGATTCCATGTACTCCACCTGCTGTTTGGTCTCTTGTAGAAACACCTAAAGGGGTAAAACCCATTGGGTGCAAGTGGATCTACAAGAGAAAGAGAGGATCGACGGGAAGGTGGAAACCTTCAAAGCTAGATTGGTGGCGAAAGGGTATTGTAGGTCCCAAGGGGTGTAAGTGTAAGGTTTAGAAGGGGGGGTTGAATAAACCTTACCAAATTTTTGATTTAGTCCTTTTAAAATTCAGAGTTGATACTACACAGCTGTGTCCTTGGTGGACAACCAATTTAGTTGATCAGTAGAGTTAGTCTTTCAACAGACTCAACTGAGTTGTTGATGGAATAACTCATTTGTTAAGTCTAAATTAACTCAACTGTGGTTTGTTTTTTGGAAGGAAGACTTAACACCCTTAAGATTGGTTAAGTAGAGATTTAGAGCTTGATTTAGTACTTAGAGATTATCTTATGGATAGCAAATATGTCAGCAGAAATAAACAAATATGATGCAAGAATTAAAGTGCTGAAATGTAAATGACACAATAAGATTTTTATAGAGGTTCGAAGATGGGGTAATTCTTCTACTCCTCTCTTCTCCAACTCCTGGAGGAATCCACTAGGTATTGATCAATATACAAAGTGGTAACAGTCCGGATACAAGTCTTGATCACACACCGACTTGATCCTTTGGGACTCGATCCGAGACGCCTTGATCACTTTGGCTTCTCGACGACTCGGCTTTTCTTCACAGGGCGCTGCTTTGCTACTACTGACTCACTTGCTCAAGCTCTTTGGATTTGATCACGAAGCCCTCCAAAAGCTCAAGACTTGGTTCGACCTTGAACCTTCCTACAATCCTTCGTGGAATGTAGACCCCTTGATTTTCAGTATTTTCCTCTTCAACTGATTGAAGTTATCTTTCCTTCACAGTGAGTGTTGGATTGATGTTCTTCGTAGTGTAGGCTTGAGGATTGAGAATATTTCGTGTTTACGTTCTAATAATTGCTTGAACGTTTGTGGTTCGGTCTTTTTTCTCAAAGTCATTTCTCAGCCTTTTATAGTGATCTTTCAAAAATTTGCCCGTTGAAGAGATAGCTTATTTTTGAAAGTCACTAGCACCGTTGGCTTGTCTTGTTGCGATCCTTGGAATTGCCATTTCCTCGTATGAATTGTTCTTCACCTTTTTTGAGTTTTGACACGGTGTAGTGCTTCCCATTGGTTTATTCCTTTTGCACGCTCTCGGGATCGAGCACTTCGAGAAAGGTATCATGGAGATATTACTTGTTTAAGTAATTCTCTTGATTTCTCGGCAACGGATCTTTTTCATTATCTCGACTTGACCGCATTTCCTTGCTTTCCCAGGTGACTTGTGAGTCGCCTTCCAATCATGGATGACTCTTCGTCACTTCAACTTGAGACTTGGCTTTTCTTGAGTTGACTTGACCGATACTCCACCACCGATCTCACCGCTTCGAGTAGAGTTCCCGTCTACTCTTCTTTGCCATACTACTGCGTCTTGCAAAATGAGTCTTCCTTCTAGTCTCCAATTGTCTTCTTGCATGTTTGGGCATAGCCGATTTAACTCGCCTTGACCAGCCCTATTTATTACAATGCGTTTACAACAAAATGGGTGCCAACTTCCTATTCTAAGTTTTACATGGCATTCATCAAAATCTAAACAATAAATTTCCTAACAATTTCCCCCTTTTTGATGATGCCAAAACTTAAACCATTCAAAAATGCAAATAGCAAAGATACATACAGATAGTGTATTCACATAGAATGTATGCGTAGAATCAATCCTTTTATTGATCATAACATTCTTGTTCTTTTACACAATTTTACAAGGTGTATCGAGCAAATATTTGTCTACAAAAAAAAATGAAGAATTTATAGCTTTATTGCAGAAGACTTACATAGTATGTATTTACATAATAAAATACATGAAGGGGTGGACAACAACACTTCATCTCCTTCGTTGTCTCCTTCTTTCATCTTGTTCAAAGATCTTCTCGCTTCTTCTTCTCTTTTTTCTCATCGTCACCGCTCTTCTTTCTTTTCATATGCCTTCCCGGCAGCTTCATCTCTTCTTAATCTTTCTTGTCTTTCCTCCCATAGCTGAGTTTGTCTCTTGTTTTCTTCTTCTATCCTTTTCGCATACTCAAAGATTACTTTTAGCCACTTGCAAATTTGCTATTTGGTCAAGACTCCGCCAAAGAGATCCCTCCTTTCTTGCCCGGATCTACGTGACTCAATGTTTTTGGGCGAGAGGCCTCCAGGTCCAAACCTCTTCCTCCACCACGCTTCTTCCTCTACCTGGGCGTGTATTGTCGGGTCTTCTTTCTTTCCAGCTGAGTGAGTGACCGGAGTGAGTGACAGAGTGAGTGCCAGAGTCTTTCACGCTCGTCGCCTTCTTCACATAACGTGAGACCCATTTCCCAAGACAAGTCCCAAGCTTGAGCCATAGACATATTTGCAAAGTATCCTTCGATGCGAGCGTTTTAAATTCATCAACCGAACGTGGCTCGGCCCCGACATCCGAGATGGCATAAGTGTCTCTCGCTTCACCGGAATGCCTCCATGTTGTTTCAAGATGTTCATAACTCGGGCATCCATTCTTCCTTCCACTTCCTCCATCCCCGCTTCAATTGTTTTTCTCTTTTCACCATAGATATAGCAGAGTGTTGGAGTGGCGAGTCACCGGGAGTTTGTTCGGTAATGTCACCGTATGACAAGACCTTTTGGGGGTTTGTGCGATCATCAAGGTCACATCTTTCGATCCTTCCCCTCAACAGACTTTCCTTTCTTTTGTTTCAATACTTCCTCAAATTCTTTCCCTTCACAATGCATCCTCTTTTTCAGCCTTCAGATCTCTTCAGTGCTTTAAGGTATTCCTCTTCCCCTTTTGGCATCATAAAAGGAGAGAGGAACGCTCGAAACATATCGGCAAAGGTGAAGTCGAGCTCGCGATAGTCGAAGTTCTATCTCGAGTCTCCACTGCGGAGTATGCGCACGAAATTCAGAAGCGAGTAGCGTTGGACTCTCTGAAATTAGCTTCATTTCAGCCATGAGAAGGCTGAATTTTCTGTCCATATTTGCTTCAGACGCCGGAGATCACTCTTATTTTGCTCACGCAACAGCCTTTATCTCAAGCAGTGTGAGCTTCATGCATGTGCTCAATGTGTTCTCTCAATTTCGTTTTTGCATCAAGCATTCTCGCTCTCCATACCAAAGCTTGTTGAACAATGTCCTGAAGTATCTAACTTGTTCCACACGCATTGTTTCTTCTTGTTGCCACTATTCCCCGATCTCGATCTGTTATGCCTCTCAAGTCGCCAGTAAGATTGGCATCTCTGTTGTCCAGCCGCATGTCCATAGAGTCCTGGTGCCTCTCCATCCGTTCAATCTCTCAAATAATGCATTGAACACCCCGAACTTCACTGCTTTCTTCGATGTACTGATGGCCACGCAGCGTCAAAGTCATAGTCACCGAACGATGGTACCGACGAGATGACAGGAGCTAGTTTGTGGAAGCGTGCGAGCTCGTTCTCTCGACTCTTCAGGGAGGTCGGGTACTTCCAGAGAGAAAGGAAAAGATTCTATAAAGAAATCATCACGCCAACTAGTATTTGTTCAATGATGAGAGATGCGCGTGAAGTTCCTTTTTGGAGTCGAACCGCTGCAGCTTGGGAGCCTGCGTAGTGGACTGTTCAGCCTGGGGTGTTGTGAAGTGGACCCGCTTGCCGAGCCTCATTGTCTCAACACCGTTGGTCTCACTGGTTTCTCCAATTGAGTGGATGGTCTCGGCCTTATCGAAGCATCATCGGACGATGATGAGATTTCCATTGGTGGCTCATCATCAAAATTGAAAGTTTGACGAGTAGTCTTGAGATCGACTTACTCGTGCTAGGAACATCCGCAGCTGAGTCTTTTGGATCATCACGGGGATGACTCGGCTTCTTCGTCGCCTTCCGATCCCAGAAAGGTTACATCAGGATTATCCTGGGAATCATGAAGCGCGCTTATCTCCTTTTCAGATGGGTCAATGATAGCAGGAGGGATGTTCTCTACTTCAGCCGAGACCTTCATTACCTCCAGCAGTCCTCGATCGCAGCGAGGCCTTGACGCCCCTTTCGACGGTGTCACCGCTGTCTTAGGGTCTTCTCGTGGTGGCATCCATTCGAGTCTCAACCCCATGGATTGCACTTTCATCGCCCGTGCAGTGTTAACTCCCGTGGCTGTTCCTTCTCGCGTGCCTCGATCGCAACAGCAGCGTCATAAGCCTTCAGAGCAGTTGGCACCTCACCGAGACAAAGATCAATCGCCTCGAGCTTGATGGCAACTTGCTGTTCGTTTGGTGTTTGTACTTTCTCCACTTCGCCTCCCGGATTCGTTGTGGAGTCATCCGCAAAGATTCTCCGACCTGCCGCAGGGGAGGGAGTTTCCCCCGGTGGCGCACCAGTGAGTAACTTGGAATGGGTTACTCGTCTCCAAACTCCGGCTGTTTCATCACCATTTCCCTGAATTCCTTCTTCCGAGTGAGTGGGAAGTGGTAAAGAACAACGGTGGCATTTGCTAAACCACTCCCATTGGATCGATTTCCAATCGAGTTCGAGGACTCTCCTGGTCCCTCCATCATGCTCTTCTCATGAAGAATTCTGGATTCATGCATTGCTTGTCTGCATTTACAACTCTTCTATGGCAAAGAAAGCAGAGTCCCATCCTCATCATCGCCGATAAGACATCAAGGAGAGGATGTGTGTGTTCTCAGTGGTGCCGAGATAGGCAGATCTTTGGCCTTCTCACGTGCCTCGCCTTCTTCTCGCGCCGCTCCTTCTCCTTATCCTTGAAGATCGCAGGATATATGTGCGATTGTCTTCATCCGATCTTTGGGATCATAGAGGTCAGTCAAGGAAGTTCAACAGTTCCTCTTCTTCTTCTATAAACTCGGGCCGTTGGAACTGTTCCCTGGATTTACTCAATTTCCATTTCCTCCACTCTCGCAGACGATTTTGAATATCTGGGTAAAGTGGGGATAGGATCATCACATCACTATCGCCTCTATCGCCTTCTTCTTGTGTCTCAGCTGCGCGGACTACAGCTATTTCTTCGAGTTTGCCTCTCGCTGACGCCTTCAGAGACTTAGCTGTTTCATCAATTACATCTGGGACTCTATCGTCAGCAGTTTCTAGTATTTGTTCAACAGTGAGTGGTCGACTGATGGGTTTCCCAAGCTCGGAGCGCTTGATGATTCTTCTTCGTCTTCTAGTTTGTACCGAGAGGGATTTCCGGTTCAGAGACGCTTTTTCGAGTCTTGGGCGGCGGGGGCCGGTGCCTGGTGTCTTCTTTCGAGGAGTCGGTCTTGGCTTATCGGATCTCCTCTTTTGACGATCCGAGAAGGTAGTTGAGAGTCCTTCTCGACGGGCTGCTGGGGCAGAGACACGACTGCAAGCTGCGGCAGGTGACTCACTGCAGGGCGGGTGACTGCTGCTTTGGGCAGGGGAGCAGAGTTTGATTTTCTTTTTTGCAGCAGAGCAAAGTGATCTTTTCTTAGCAGCTGCAGGGCAGCTTTCTTCTTTCAGTGGAGAGGAAACAACAGATCTTCAGTGGTCACCGATTCCCCCTCACTCGTGTCGCTCTCTTGGCGTAGGCTCTCTTCGTGCGCCAGAGAGGTTTGATCTCGAACATCTCTTGTTAACATGGAACGCCTTTCCATGTCTAAGAGGGACTCCTTTCACCTCCATCACCCGGTCAATCACTGTGCCATATCCTAGGGATCCTCCAAATGTGCCATCTTCCTTGAAGGATTTGTTCCTACATTCGGCATACCTTTGAGACAAACTCAGCCCAGATTTATTTTCCTTTCTTCAATGATCGCCATCATCACGATCAACTTTGCTTTTGGACGGTTGGTCAAAGTCGCCAAATTTGATGTCAATACATTTGGCAACTATGTCCAACAACTTGTGATAATCCTCCTTGAAATGCCCTCTTGTTTGCTATGTAAACTATTTTATCAAGATAGTCGGGCTTGGCTATTTCCTTCCAAGCGGCGGCCAGTTTACATCGGCCGTTAATTTCTCGATGCTCCTTCCGTTGGTAGTGAGCAAAGTGTTCACCAAATCCTTGGCAGAGATGGTGAGCTTCTTTCCGTGAACATGATGACTTTATCCCTTCATCGTGAATCTCGGCATTCACGTAGAAGCTGTGTGACCTCCTCCACATAGGTCATCGGATATTCCAAAGACGTAAACGATTTCACCTAGACGTTTCCAATTTCTCAGCAATTTTCATCACTAGGGTGTCGTCGGACTGTTTCACCATGCCGTCGAAATCCACAAAGAGACCCGGTGTGGATTTGCTTTCCTAACTTGACAAAATCATAGGTTGGTGCCATCCTTCAGATTTTACCGAAGAAAACTTAGAGATTGATTTGAAGATAGATAGGGTTTTGAGAAAATTTTTGCCTTTGCTTCGAGAGAGAGAAATGAACAGATTTTGGTAGTGTGTGAGAGAAACGAGGCGAAAATGGTTTAAGTATGGTTTATGAAAGGGCGTGCGGGTGGTTTTTGAAATGTGATCGAAATCAACGGCTTAGATTTTGCACGCCGATTTAGCATTTAATGTCTCGTATTTAATGCGGCAAAGATTTATATCCAATCATAAGCTTGGTGTGCAACTTTTGCTGTGACACGTCATAATTATCCGACGTAATTCTTAAAAACATTCCCGCTTAGTCAAAATGACACGTTTTTGTCACTTGGCTCATAAATGATTCAGAACTTTTGCCCTCACTGGTTTAGCTCTTCTTTTCACATTCCTCTTTTGACTCAAATTGTCACCGACTTGGTATAGTTGTCTTTCCGATACACGGCCGATTTACTTAGCCGATTTGTGAGTTCAGCTCTTTTTCCTTTTTGTGTTCCATTTCTTTTCTTTGATTCTTCTCCGAGTGTCACTCAGCTCAATTTACCCTAACTCATGCTTGAGTTATTCAAATCTTGACTCACATAATAGTTTTGTGAAGATGTCGACCCAATTGTTTATCGCTTGAGATATATTCCAAGATGATGTCCTTCTTTTCAACATGATCTCTTATGAAGTGATATCCGACATCGATATGCTTTGTTCTTGAGTGCAACACAGATTTTGAGTGATTGCAATTGCACTTGTGTTATCACACATGATTGGAATTTCTTTTTCCTCAACTTCATAGTCTCTCATTTCTTTGTCTCATCCATAGGACTTGGGCACAATATTTTGCCCGCAGCCTATGTATTCTCGCTTCACCAGTAGAGGTGGCTATTGAATTTGCTTCTTGCTAAAACCAGAAATCAGCTTGTTTCCTAGCATTTGACATGTGCCTCGAAGTGCTTTTTCTCACAACTCGCATCCAAAGATAGTCGAGTCCGAATAGCCAATTAGCTTGAATCCACCTTCCTTTGGATACCATAAACCAACTTCTTGGCTTCCTTTCAAGTATCTCAATATTCTCTTAGTCTGTCATATGGCTTCTTTTGGAGCGATTGAAATCTTGCACATACACCTACAAAGAAAGGTGATATCGGCCCGCTTTGCCGTGAGATAGAGCAATGATCCAATAAGTGCTCAGATCTTGTTTGATCTGAGGCTTGCCATCCGCATTCATGTCCATTTTGATCGATGTATTCATTGGTATTTTTACGTAAGACTTCTCCTCCATACCAAATTTCTTCATTAAATCTCTCGGTGTATTTTGTTTGACTTATGAAGGTTCCATCCTTCGCTTGTTTCACTTGGAGTCCAAGGAAGAATGTTAGCTCTCCCATCATGCTCATTTCAAATTTACTTTGCATGAGGTTTGAAAATTTTTCACACATCTCTTTGTTTGTGGATCCAAAAATGATGTCATCCACATATATTTGAACAAAAAGATACTCTTTTTGTCTTGAATTCTGAAAAGTGTTCTATCTACTTTTCCTTTTGTGAATCCATTTTCGAGTTAGGAATTGTGACAAGGTATCATATCATGCTCGGGTGCCTGTTTCAATCCATACAAAGCTTTCTTGAGTTTGTATACCTTATCTCCAAGAGTCTTCTCGCTCAAATCCTGGAGGTTGTTCAACATACACTTCTTCTTCCAATAGACCATTTAGGAATGCACTTTTTACATCCATCTCGATATACAATGAAATTCTTGTGAGCAAAGATAGGCAAGAAACATCCTTATAGCTTCCAATCTTGCTACAGGAGCAAATGTTTCATCAAAATCTATTCCTTCTTCTTGGCAATATCCTTTGGCTACTAGTCTTGCTTTGTTTCTTACCACGTAACCTTCCTCGTTCATCTTGTTTCGAACACCCATTTAGTACCAATAACATTTTGATGTGTGGGTCTTTGAACTAATTCCCATACTTTATTTCTTTCAAACCGATTCACTCTTCTTGCATAGCTTGAATCCAATGTGCGTCATCCAATGCTTGTAACACATCTTTGGGCTCTATTTGCGAGATAAAGCATGTGAACATAGCTACTTGTTGAGTTTCGATCTTGTTTTGACACCTTCTCTTATGTCTCCAATGACAAGTTCTCGTGGATGGTCTCTCACCATCTTACATCAAAGTTGAAGTAAGTTGGCCGGATTCAATAAATCTAGCTTGTTGTGTTGCTTTGATCACTCTCTCGTAGTCACTTAGCCGCAAATTTTCATTGCTTTTTGAGATTCAACTATCTCATCTTCTTTCGAGTTTATAATTCCGGCCCGACTTCAAAGATAGGACTCTTCAGATTGTGGATGATTGACTTATCGGTGACTCTTCAATGTCTTCTCCATTTACATTTGGCTCATCGAATACCACATGAATGGATTCTTTCGCAACCATAGTCCTTTGTTGAGTACTGTAGGCTTTGCTTTGTTGAGTATCCAAGAAGATACCTTCATCGCCTTTAGCATCGAAGGCCTTTAGATATCTTTGCCATTGTTGTGGATGAAGCATTTACATCCAAATATTCTAAAATATGCAACATTTGGTTTTCTTCTTCCCAAATCTCATAGGAGTCTTTGTCACCGTCCTGTTTATCATACATCTTTTGAGTGTAGTGTGTTGTGTTGATTGCTTCAGCCCAAAATCTTTTTGGTAACCCCGCTTCAACTAACATGGTCCTTGCCGCTTCTTTGAGAGTTCGTTTCCTTCTTTTCGCAACTCCATTCTCATTGTGGAGTCCTTGTCGCAGATAGTTCATGACCAATACCATTTTCAATACAATATCGAGTTATTATTCCATTGACCAACTTCGGTTCCCTGCGTCGATCTTATTTTGATAATGGTTTGGTTCTTCTCTTTTGAATCCTCTTCATCATTTGTGGTAGTTTTCGTGAGAGTTTCTTTCTTCTTACACATGAATATTGTCCATGTATATCTTGAGTAGTCGTCTACTACCACCAAGGTGTATTTCTTTCCACTTATGCTAGCGGTTGGTTTTGGGCCAAATAGATCCATATGTACGATGCAATATTCTTGTTGAAGATGGACATGTCTTTTCTTTGAATGAAGATTTGATTTGTTTTCCTTCTCCGACATGCATCACATATACTCTCCTTCTTGTATACCGAGTCCTGGGAAGTCCTTCCACAAGATTACTTCTTGCAAGCTTGTTAATCGTTTTGAAATTCAGTGACTCGGCTTTTTTGTGCCATGTACCAACTTGATTCAAAGTGTGCTTTTTTAATAGACAGAAGTCTTTGTGTGTAGCGGTTGACCAATCTACTACATACATGTTCTTTTGTATCCGCATCCTTGCAACACAACTTCATTCGATTCAAGATCCTTGATTTGGCGTATACCCATGTTGAATCCAACATTATAGCCCTTGTCACGCAGTTGATCGATGCTTAGCAAGTTGAAGTTGAGTCCTTCATCATATGCAACATCTCGTGATTTCTAATCCATTCTCTTGATGGATCCAATGCCTCTTATTTCACCCGAGCTTCATTTCCTCCATATATGACTTTTGCTCCTTTTACTTCCTTGAATTTTGACAAATTTTTCTTGTTTCTGTCATATGTCCGGGAATGACCACTATCCATATACCAGGTTCCTTGGCTTTTCATTTCCTTGAACCCGCAATCAAGGAAATTAAGTTTTAGGTACCCATACTTGTCCGGGTCCCGAGGGGTTAGAATTGTAAGATGATCCAACCAACTTATAGCCAAATGATTTGACTCTAAGGGGTTGCCATCTATCGATTGCCATAATCATAGTTAATCTTGGCAAATTGCTTTGGGGTTCTAGGTTCATACAGCTGTCTCTTTTGTCTGTATGCCTGCATATGTGTTTTGGCAATCGCCTTCTTTGGGTAATTGTGGTGTCTTTGAATGTAGTGCCTAGGTGCATATGTGTGCTGATGAAAGCTCTTATACTTTTGGAATGGCCTTTCTTTGAGTTCTAGGCCTTTTCCATTTGGGCTTATATTCCATAAGTCTATTGTGATAGTTCACATTATTCCAATCACTTGGCTTGGATATTTTCTACCATTCCCATCATATGTATTTCTTTTATAGATTTTATGGGGTTTTTGGTAGCTCGCTTCTTCTTTCTGAGTAGTATTTTCTCATTTTGGAGTTTCCGAGGTACTCGGCCGAATCTCTTCTCACTGCCCTTTCAGCCGCACTCAATCGGGCCGTTTTCCTTTTCCTTTATAACCAAGGCGTTTGCTTGTAATTGTGCTTTGGGGTGAATGTGTGTACAACATTTAGAGTTTTGGAATTTTTAGACTCTTCATTGCTTGAAGATCCTTTTCCAAAATTACTCTAAGTTTGACATATCACGAGAGGAGTTAAATCCTAAGCTTTGTCTTGTCTCCACATTCTCTTTGACTCATAATAAGATCATCTAATGATTTAGATGCCTTAGTGAATGAGGCAATAACATTTTTGAGGTCATTCTCCCTCTTTTCTATGGCAACTATTTTCGCTATTAACTTAGCATTTTGACCTTTAAACTTTCATTCTCATCGCCTATTTGTCTTAGAGTACTCGGCTCCTTAGTCACTTTGAGTTTTGGCTCTTGAGTAGGTTTGTTTTCCTCATTTAATAGTGTGTGTGAGGATTTAATGTGTTCAAAATCTTTCATCATTTTGCCTAATGAATCATAAAGATGGAGTGGGTGATGAAGTGTGTGTGTCACGATCACTATCACTAGAGTCCGAGTTTGATGAGTTAGAGTGTACCTCATCTTCTTGGTCGAGTTGATCTTGTTCCTTGGCCATCAAACAGATCAGGCTTCTTCTTCGTGAGTCACTTGAGTAATCAGCTTCACTACTCTCAATCATTTGTGTCTTTTGACTCGCATTTTCTCGCGACCAACATTGCCTTTTTCTTTTCTTGTATTCTTTCTCTCAAGACCTTTCTTTCTTCTTCATTCCCTGTATTTGTTGACTACAGGATATGGGCAATCAATGGCGTAGTGACCTGGTTGTCTGCCCAAAGATAGATATTCAACCTTTTGATCAGCTCTTTCCATTCTTGGATTGTCGCCCTTTGATATTCACTTTTTGATGATCTCGCTCTCTTGGTTGGCCTATCTTCCTGACTTGGAGTGAGCCGAGTGTCTTCCGGAAGATTCGCCCTTGCCTCTCTTGTAGTTCTTATTGAAGAACTTGTTGAATCTTTTAACCATCGGGCTATTTCTTCGGATCAATGGCTTCTTTGACCTCGGCTCTCTTCCCATCTTTAACAATTAGAGCAAATTGTTTTGGGTACAAATTGTCTCTTCCTGGTCTTTTCTTCTCACTCAAACTCGTAGGCTTTGAGGTCCGAGAATAGTTTATGGTTGGATGTCTTTGATAGGACCATGGAATGTCTTAGTGCCATGACCTTCATTTCCCATTCACCTGGAAGACTTTTTAGGATCTTCATACACATTTCTTGTCGTATATTCCTTTCCAAATAGTATAGCTCGTTGGTGATTTACGTGAACCGAGCATCCGCTTGATCCAGGTTTTCTCCGAGATCATTTTGAAGTTCTCAAATTTGTACGCCACCGATAATTTGTTTTCTTTGATTTGCTCCGAGCCTTCACAAATCAATGTTAGCTTGTCCCGATTTCTTTAGCCGTTTTGCATGATTTGACTTTATTGAACATGGCTTTGTCCAAGGTTTTTGTAAAGGATGTCCTTGGCTACATTGTCCAGGTTGTATCTTTTCTCATCATCATTTGTCCATTCAGCTTCTTGGTTTTTAACCATGGGTGATGTCCGGGAGCAACATCCTCCTCTCCTTCGGCCGCAGCTCTTCTTACATTTGTGTTCACCTTTAAGATCTGCAGTGGCCCATCTTCTATCACTATCCACACCTCATCATGTAATCTTTGATAGATGAGCCTCGCATACGAATTTTCCAATCATCAAATTCTTCAATTGTGAACATAGGGATGCGTGTCAAATTTGCTTCCATGATAATAAATTTTAATGATAAAAAGAGTTTTGAAAGTTTAAGTACTAAAGCGGACTTTGAAAAGTTTGGAGATCTAGTTCAAGAACTGCGGAAGGCTCAATGAACCAACCGCTCGATACCACTTGTAGGTCCCAAGGGGTGTAAGTGTAAGGTTTAGAAGGGGGTTGAATAAACCTTACCAAATTTTTGATTTAGTCCTTTTAAAATTCGAGTTGATACTACACAATTTGTGTCCTTGGTGGATGACCAATTTAGTTGATCAAAGAGAGTTAGTCTTTCAAATGACTCAACCGAAATTGTTGATGGAATAACTCAATTTGTTAAGTCTAAATTAACTCAACTGTGATTTGTTTTTGTTGGAAGACTTAACACCCTTAAGATTAGTTAAGTAGAGATTTAGAGCTTGATTTAGTACTTAGAGATTATCTTATGGATAGCAAATATGTCGTAGAAATAAACAAATATGATGCAAGAATTAAAGTCTTTGAAATGTAAATGACACAATAAGATTTTTATAGAGGTTCAAGATGGGGTAATTTTCTACTCCTCTCTTCTCCAACTCCCGGAGGAATCCACTAGGTATTGATCAAGTATAGAAAGTGGTAACAGTCCGGATACAAGTCTTGATCACACTGGTGACTTGATCCTTTGGGACTCGTCTGAGACGCTTGATCACTCGGTTGGCTAAACGACTCAGCCTTCTTCACAGGCATTGCCTTGCTACACTGACTCACTTGCTCAAGCTCTTTGGATTTGATCACGAAGCCTCCAAAAGCTCAAGACTTGGTTCGACCTTGAACCTTTCTACAATCCTTCGTGGAATGTAGACCCTTGATTTTTAGATTTTCCTCTTCAACCGATTGAAGTTATCTTTCCTTCACGGTGAGTGTTGGATTGATGTTCTTCGTAGTGTAGGCTTGAGGATTGAGAATATTTCAGTTTACAGTTCTAATAATTGCTTGAACGTTTGTGGTTCGGGTCTTTTTTTCTCAAAGTCATTTCTTAGCCTTTTATAGTGATCTTTCAAAATTTTGCCCGTTGAAGAGATAGCTTATTTTTTAAAGTCACTTGCGATCGTTGGCTTGTCTTGTTGCCCGATCCTTGGAATTGCCATTTCCTCGTATGAATTGTTCTTCACCTTTTCGAGTTCGACACGGTGTAGTGCTTCCATTGGTTTATTCCTTTTGCACGCTTCTCGGGGACTGAGCACTTGAGAAAGGTATCATGGAGATATTACTTGTTTAAGTAATTCTCTTGATTTCGTGCAACGGATCTTTTGATTATCTCGACTTGACCGCATTTTCTTGCTTTCCCAGGTGACTTAGAGTCGACTTCCAATCATGGATGACACTTCTGTCATCACTTCAACTTGAGACTTGGCTTTTCTTGAGTTGACTTGACGATACTCCACTCTTTGCATCTCACCGCTTCTTCTTGAGAGTTCCGTCTACTCTTCTTTGCCATACTCGGGCTGTCTTGCAGTGAGTTTTCCTTCTAGTCTCAGTTGTCTTCTTGCATGTTTGGGCATAGCCGACTTAACTCGGCTTGACCAGCCTCTATTTATTACAATGCGCGGTTTACAACAAAAATGGGGTGCCAACTTCCTATTCTAAGTTTTACATGGCATTCATCAAAATCTAAACAATAAATTTCCTAACGGTATACTAAAGATGGCATCGACTATGATGAAACTTTTTCGCCGATTGCCATGCTTAAGTCTATCCAGGATACTCTTAGCCGTAGTAGCAAGTCTCGACTATGAGATTTGGCGCGATGGATGTCAAAATAGCTTTTCTAAATGGAAATTTAGAAGAAGACATTTATATGCGGCAACGGATGGATTCACATCTAAAGGTCAGGAACACATGGTTTGCAAGTTGCATAAGTCCATTTATGGGCTAAAGCAAGCATCAAGGTCTTGGAATATCAGGTTTGATCAAGTTTGTTAGATCATTTGGTTTTTCAAGAGAGTCGATGAACCCTGTGTGTATAAGAGAATTCAAGGTGCAATAGTAGTTTTTCTAGTTCTATACGTAGATGATATTCTCTTGATTGGAAACAATGTAGAGGTATTATCGACTTAAAAGGTCATTTGAACAATCAATTTGAGATGAAGGACTTGGGAGAAGCTAATTATTTTCTTGGCATTAAGCTTTTGCGAGATCGAAAGAATAAGTTATTAGAATTATCCCAAGCTTCATATATTGATAAAGTTAAGCTAAATTCAACATGGAGAATTCTAAGAAGGGATCATTGCCTTTCGGACATGGAATTCATCTTTCTAAGGAGCAATCACCAAAAACTCCTCAAGAGAAAGAACGCATGAGTAGGATACCTTATGCATCGCCAGTGAGAGGTAGTCTCATGTATCCCATGTTGTGTACTAGATTGATATACGCACGTGATGGGAGTAGTAAGCGATATCACCAAATCCTGGGAAGAGCATTGGGTTGCGATTAAGCATATACTCAAGTATCTTAGGAGAACGAGAGATTATATGCTAGTATACTCTAGTGGGAGTCTAGAAACCATTGGTTACACAGACTCTGACTTCCAAGGAGATATTGACTCAAGAAAATCTACATCTGGATATGTTTATACATTATATGGTGGAGCCATCTGTTGGAGGAGTGTCAAACAAACTTGTGTGGCGGACTCTACAACCGAAGTCGAATATGTTGTCGCGTCCGTGCGCAAAGGAAAAGCGTGTGGTTGAAAAAGTTTTTATAGATCTCGAGGTGATACCTTGCGCAGATCGCCCATAACACTTTATTGTGATAATAGTGAGGCTGTAGCACAATCTAAAGAACCAAGATTTCATAAGAGACAGAAACATATAGAGAGGAAGTACCACTTGATCCGAGATTTCATTCAAAGAGAAGATACAATGGTTGTCAAAATAGCATCAGAGGAAAACTTAGCGGATCCATTTACAAAGAGTTTGCCTGAACGTGTGTTTGAGAGGCATGTTAATTCTATGGGTCTTAAGAGAGTCCCGGACTTGCTCTAGAGCAAGTGAGAGATTGTTAGTTTTATGCTCTAGAAGCAAGACAATTATATTATGACATTTGTTATTCAAATAAATTATTCATTTTGATATGCACATTGTTATACGAAAAAGTCCGGATTAATTATGTAGTATATGATCATGTGGATACGTCTACGTAAGCATGATCATAGGTTCTCATAATTAATAAATTGGTTTCACAGCTTGTTAAATAAAGTTGGGCACTTTTTTAGCCGCAATATTTTATGAAATAATCTGTCTTTATTATTATAAAATATTGATGTAAATTATTCACATTGATTGGATCAAGGGAGATTTAATCAAGGTTATATTTCTGTTAAAAGGGAATTAAATCTCCAGATATATTGGTTATGTTATTTCTCTTAATCCTGAGTTTATTTTACATAGATAATTACATAATTGTTATTCTTTGAATTATCAATAAGTGAGGTTTAATTATTACAAACCAACACCTTGATAGTTTGGGAATTTCGATTATTTAATTATCAGTATTTATGAAATAAATAATATGGAATTTGTATAAAAATGTCCTCTTGATATGTTTCGGTACTTGGATGTAAAAAGTCACTGGCCAGTGCAATTGTTCCATTACAGAAACTGCTCAAGTCGAGAGAATATACAATTAATTGATTGACATAAATATATATGCGAATCGAGTCCAATTGTTTCTTCATACGATTTAGATATATGGCATCTAGGTTTTCTATATTACGTGTTCATATAAATGGAATTTTAATTAGTTGTAATTTTGATTCTTGCTCGACGGTAATAATTAGTCTTGTCTTTATGCAAGATATAGAATTGTTTGATGGTATGATTGTTTCATGGGACAAAAGGTTTTGAAAGCTTTTGATTCATTAGTCTGCTTAGTGCGTTTCATGTTTTTTTATTATTACTTTAATGTTTCTTGCACTGGTTCTTTTAAGAGACATTTGGTTTTATTATAATAATAAAAAAGGGAGGGTTTGTACATATGTGTTGCTGTACATGTGCTACTCCAGCAAAGAATATATATTGATGAACTTGGCGCAGGCTAATCTCGTTTTTCTTTTTTTTTGTCGGCGATCTTGTGCTATTTTCCGTCCATTCAGCCTGTGCATATTGAGACGTTTAATTATTTCCTTCATGGATTATTAAGTTACATGGTATAAAATGATTATGTGATTTCATGCCATATAGAATAGATGATGCCATATTAATCGAGATTTGCATAATAATGATTATGATTTTGATCTAGCTTAATGATTATTATGTGTTTTCTAATTATCATGATTTATTGCAAAATCCAGATTGATAATTATGCTTTATCAATAATTATTATGATTTTTATAATCTAGATTAATAATTATTAATAGAGTCCCTATTTTAAAATATTGAATGGTGAAGGTTTTCAATTATATATTTAATTGTAAACCTACGAGTTCCATTGTGGGTTCATTAATAAAATAATCATGTGATGCCCTATCGGATAAACATGGTTGGATTTTATTAGAATGAGCCTTAATAATTTCAAAATTTTAATAAGTTTGATTGGCCCATCGTCGACATTACTTAGATATTAAAGATAATTTTGAAATTAAACAATGGTTAATGACATTCAACCTAAATAAAATTATTAACCCTCCCAACGAGGCCAGGATAATTTTATGAAGGGCTCAAAGTTTTGAAACAATCGAGTGATGGTAAAAGTATTATCTAGGAATTTTATTTGGAGATTAGGGCTAAAAGTTCTTTTTGTAACTTCTTACTTTCTTAATAAACTAACCTAGTGGTGCACTTTTATTTCATGTTCAAATTTAGTTTATTATGAACTACTTGCCCAACGTGAGTGTTTATAATGAAGACTAAATGATTGTTGCAATAATCATGTGAATATGTTTATTGTATTTTATCGTTATAATTAGTGTGCATATTTTATTTGAGAAAATGGCATCTTTGAACCCTCTTGCTATGATTTTGAGTTAAAAACTATGGATGGAACAAACTACAGTCAATGGAAAACCAATATCTTTATTGTTCGGAATATGAGAAGATCAAATTTGTCCTAACAACCCCTAAGCATGGTGAACTGCACCGTGCATCCGAACAAATAAAGACTCGATGATTCGAATGGCAAAAGGCAAATCTGCGGCTTTGCTATATTCTTGCCGGTGTTGCCAGTCACTTGCAGGAGCAAATAAACAAGTTCGAGAGTGGAGCAGAAATGATCCAGACTCTCGATGGTGTGTTTGCTAAAAGTAGCAGTGCTGCTAGACAAGCTGCTATAAGGGCTTATTGAACACTCGTATGACTGGGGAGAGTGTGCAGGATCATTGCCTTGCAATGATGTCACATCTCAGTCGAGCCGAAGTGATGCAGATTGACATTATCCTTGAATCACTGCCAGAAAGCTTTAGCCAGTTCAAAATGAACTATAATATGAACAAGCTAAAGTTGACTCCTACTCAGTTGATGCATGAGCTTGAGGGTGTTGAACAGTCTCTGGAATGTTCATCTAGCTGAGAGTTCTGTTAAACCTAAAGGGAAACATAAAGGTGGTAACAAGAAGAAGAACAAGAAGGCAGTGCTACTTGTTTCCAACCCAACCGCTATGAAGAAGACGAAAGGCAAGTGCTTCAAGTGTGGCAAAAAGGATCATGGAAAAAGGATTGTCCTGAGATGAACAAAACACCAGGTAATATTGGTGATTTAAATGTCATTAAGGCCTGTTTAGTGGAGAATTATAATGATAAATGGATCATTGATTCAGAGCCACTAACCATGTTTGTTACTCTTTGCGATGGTTCAAACAAAGTAGGTCATATGGCAAAGGACAAAGAAGCAGCGTTAGGAAATGGAGATCGAGTCTCATTGATGGCTATTGGTTTAGTTGAATTATCTTTTGATAATGATAGGACTTTATTTTTACAAGACTGTTTATTCGTACCAGATTTTAAGAGGAATCTGATTTCTGTTAGTTGCTTAATTCAACATGGTTTAACAGTTCACTTTGATTCCTCAGTTTCAATAAGAAGTAAAAATTCTTTTATTTGTTCTGGTACTTTGTTGAATGGTCTTTATTTTCTTAGTCCTATATCATATGATATATTTGCTGTTGAATCTGTGGATGATGATGAACATATACACCTATCGAAAAAGAGAAAAACTTCAAATGAAACATATCTTTGGCATTTGCGATTAGGTCATATTAATCCAAATAGGATACATGGTTTGGTTAAAAGTGGGATATTAAGTTCCCTGGTCTTTGAACCTATACCAATGTATGAATCCTGCTTGGAAGGAAAAATGACAAAGAGGCCTTTCAAGGCCAAAGGAAATCATGCAACCGTTCAACTTGAGTTGGTACATACTAATGTATGTGGACCAATGAATGTGCAAAGCTAGAGAAGGGTATGAGTATTTCATTACTTTCACTGATGATTACTCAAGATATGGATATGTATACCTAATGCGCCATAAGTCTGAAACTTTTGATAAGTTTCAAGAGTTTAAGGCCGAGGCGTAAAAGCAATTAGGTGTCCATCTCAAACAACTTCGGCCCGATCGAGGTGGTGAATAATGCCGTATGGTGAGTTCAAGTCATACTTGACTCAAGAGGGGATAGTTTCACAACTGCCACCGGGCACGCCACAAATGTAACGGGGTAGTTGAAAGAAGAAATAGAACTCTTTTAGATATGGTGAGGTCTATGCTCGTTATTCATCATTACCCGTGTCCTTTTGGGGTTATGCCTAGAAAAGCATTGTGTACCTTTTGAACTTGGTTCCACCAAAATCTGTTCCAAAGACGCCCGAGAATTATGGAAAAGGGCATAAGCCTAGCTTGAACCATATTCGATTTGGGGTGTTCGGCACATGTCTTACAAATGAAGCCAAATCAAATGGAATCTCGCATTAAGTATGATTGTTTATTGGATACCCTAAAGGAACAAGAGGTGGAATTTTTATAGTCCAGAGATAAGAAAGTTTTTGTGAGCACTCACGCTACATTCTTAGAGGATGACTATGTGAAAAATTTCAAACCAAAGAGTACGGTAGTTCTTGAGGAACTTGCTTCTTGGTCGGGAACTTCTTAAGACTCTTGAGGCGCCATTAACAACATGTTCTGTGATTGTTCAAAGAAGGAAAATGTTCCTCAAGGTGAACAAACACAAGAACCAATTGAACAACATGCGAGATATACATATGGAACCAATAGAATTTCAAGAACCAATTGCTCAAAATAATGAAGAGATTGATTACCCACAACAAAACCCGAATCCTCCTCTGTAGATGCTCAACAACCGATGCGGTTCACTCGTAGTGGGAGACAGATTCGCAAACCCACAAGATATGTTTTGTTAGGTGTATCTTATCAAGCCATCTCTAATGATCATGATGACGATCCCACAAGTTATAGTGAAGCATTGAAGGGCGTTGATGTTCGGGGAATGGCTTAAGGCTATGAATCGAGAGATGGATTCCATGTACTCCATTCGTTTGGTCTCTTGTAGAAACACCTAAAGGGTAAAACCCATTGGGTGCATGGATCTACAAGAGAAAGAGAGGATCGATGGGAAGGTGGAAACCTTCAAAGCTAGATTGGTGGCGAAAGGGTATACTCGAGAAAGATGGCATCGACTATGATGAAACTTTTTGCGATTTGCCATGCTTAAGTCTATCCGGATACTCTTAGCCGTAGCAGCAAGTCTCGACTATGAGATTTGGCAGATGGATGTCAAAACAGCTTTTCTAAATTGAAATTTAGAAGAAGACATTTATATATGCGGCAACCAGATGGATTCACAGCCAAAGGTCAGGAACACATGGTTTGCAAGTTGCATAAGTCCATTTATGGGCTAAAGCAAGCATCAAGGTCTTGGAATATCAGGTTTGATCAAGCTGTTAGAACATTTGGTTTTCTGAAGAGTCCTGATGAACCCTGTGTGTATAAGAGAATTCAAGGTGCAATAGTAGTTTTTCTAGTTCTATACGTAGATGATATTCTCTTGATTGGAAATAATGTAGAAGTATTATCGGACGTAAAAGGTTGGTGAACAAATTTGAGTTGGGAGAACAATCAATTTGAGATCGAAAGAATAAGTTATTAGCATTATCCCAAGCTTCATATATTGATAAAGTTCGGCTAAATTCAACATGGAGAATTCTAAGAAGGGATCATTGCCTTTCGACATGGAATTCATCTTTCTAAGGAGAGCAATCACCAAAAACTCTTGAAGAGAAAGAACGCATGAGTAGGATACCTTATGCATCAGTGAGAGGTAGTCTCATGTATGCCATGTTGTGTACTAGACGGATATCGCTACACAAAGTGGGAGTAGTAAGCGATATCGTCAAATCCGGGGAAGAGCATTGGGTTGCGATTAAGCATATACTCAAGTATCTTAGGAGAACGAGAGATTATATGCTAGTATACTCTAGTGGGAGTCCAGAAACCATTGGTTACACAGACTCTGACTTCCAAGGAGATATTGACTCAAGAAAATCTACATCCGGATATGTTTATACATTATATGGTGGAGCCATCTGTTGGAGGAGTGTCAAACAAACTTGTGTGGCATACTCTACAACCAAGTCGAATATGTTCTGCGTCGAGGAAAGCTGCAAAGGAAGCTGTGTGGTTGAAAAAGTTTTTTATAGATCTCGAGGTGATACCTTGCGCAGATCGGCCCATAACACTTTATTGTGATAATAGTGAGGCTGTAGCACAATCTAAAGAACCAAGATTTCATAAGAGACAGAAACATATAGAGAGTAAGTACCACTTGATCCAAGATTTCATTCAAAGATGAGATACAATGGTTGTCAAAATAGCATCGAGGAAAACTTAGTGGATCCATTTACAAAGAGTTTGCACGAACGTGTGTTTGAGAGGCATGTTAATTCTATGGGTCTTAAGAGAGTCCCGGACTTGCTCTAGAGCAAGGGAGATTGTTAGTTTTATGCTCTAGAAGCAAGACAATTATATTATGACATTTGTTATTCTGAAATAAATTATTCATTTTGATATGCACATTGTTATACGAAAATGGTCCGGATTAATTATGTAGTATATGATCATGTGGATATGTCTACGAAGGCATGATCATAGGTTCTCATAATTAATGAATTGGTTTCACAGATTGTTAAATAAAGTTGGGCACTTTATTTAGCCGCAATATTTTATGAAATAATCTGTCTTGATTATTATAAAATATTGGTGTGAATTATTCACATTGATTGGATCAAGGAGATTTAATCAAGGTTAAATTTCGTTAAAAGGAATTAAATCTCCAGATATATTGGTTATGTTATTTCTCTTAATCCACGAGTTTATTTTACATAGATAATTACATAATTGTTATTCTTTGAATTATCAATAAGTGAGCTTTAATTATTACAAACCAACACCTTGATAGTTTGAGAATTTCGATTATTTAATTATCGTATTTATGAAATAAATAATATGGAATTTGTATGAAAATGTCCTCTTGATATGTTTCGGTACTTGGATGTAAAAAGTCACGCCGTGCAATTGTTCCATTAGAGAAAGCGCTCAAGTCGAGAGAATAAATAATTAATTGATTGTAAATTTGTATCAATTAATTATTGATATTTTCTGAAGGAGAAATACACATTTAATATTTTATTATTAATCTTGGAGTTCAATATCGGGCTTTTAGTGGAATAGCATTGGTTTAGATAATTGTTTTACAATTATTAGGAGCCTTGATTAATAATAATGTTGGATCCCTAAACTAGCTCAAGATAATTGGTGTGGCCTATATCACAATTACTTGGGCTTGAGGCAGTTCTATTACTTGAGTAAAACCCAGGCCCGATTCTATTAGGGTTAGAGACATCTATAAAAGATAAGATGTCGGTCTTCTAACAGATACGAGAAAATAGAAAGGAGAAACAACATAGAGAAAAGTCGGAGGTGATCTTGGAGCGCCCACACGCCGCCACACCCCTTGAGAATAGTTTAGAAGATCTAACAGGTATTCTCTTCTTGGACGAGGAAGATTCAGTTGCATATGTATTTCACATGTGGATCCTATCCGCTGCGCATACCTATGATTCCTTCACCGTCTATATAAGGGCAGTTAGAGGAAGTCAAGGTTTGACCAGTCCTAAGGGATCTTTGACCCACAGTAAATATCTTTTCCCTTTTTTCTCGATTTATGGGATCAGCAGCAAGGACGATGCAGCATGTAATGATGGACCGCCATATCTGGGGAGCATTAAATGCTTGGCAGCTCATCCCAGGAGGTCATAAATGCTCGGCAGCCCTCCCAATGGGGCATTAATGGTAGAGACATCCTTTTTGGGACATGAAGAATGTAAGCGAGTCTCCTCATGTAGCATTAATTAAAGAGAGTACGGATATTAAGGAACATTAACTACGACGGCGATGGGACATAATAAATCTGACTCCAAGTAACTACGAGGATGACCAGGAAGGACGAAGAAATTAGGTGGAAGGTAAGGGCCAATTAGAAAGCGCCAGGTATAGGTGGGTGATCTAAAGTAATAGTATAAATAGGGGGCCACGGGTTCTGACTTGTGACAAAAAAACTCTCATAAATAATATACACATTGTTTTTACTACTTTAATTATAGAAAATACTATACTAACTTGATCGTCAGAGTGCTAACGTCGGAATCTCTTCGGTAGTCTTGTGCAGGAAGGCAACAGAGGATCAGGTTGGGCATCTTGGGAAGTTCTCCTTTTGGGAACAATCAAGTGGTGTCGTCTATGAGAACATTTGAGTTTAAGACGTGAGATATGAGTGGGGTTGGTGATAGGGGTAAGGGGTCGTTGCATCCTATTGGAGAGGAGACTTCGACAGGGGGTGAACATGTAGTGGGGGATGCCACTTTGGAAACACCAGGAGTGGGATCAAACCCTTTAGCTACTAGGGTTCCACCAGTGAACCGAGTGCAGCGATTCATCGAATAATCACTTGATTCCGAGAAGCGATTGGCGGTGTTGATCCAGGGGGCTGTGGGCGCGGCTTTAGTAAGGAGGGAGGAGGAAGAATGAGTAGAGAGGGAGCCTACCCCTCCTCCAGAGGGGAGGATAAGAGAGAGGGATATGGGGGCAGAGGGACTTATGGCAGCCAGGATGGGTGATTTGTAGAGGGAGATGAGGAGCGCGTTGGCGGGAAGGGAACCGGTTAAGAAAGGGGTGTCGTTTAAGGAGGTAGTCATGGCGGATGATTTGCTCAATAACTTTAGGGCATTGAGTTACGAGTATGATGGAACTACAGATCCATGGGAGCACCTTTGCCGCTTCGAGAATTCGTGATTCTTCACAGGTACTCCGAGGGTGTCAAATGTCGAGTCTTCCTTACCACTCTGTCTAAATCGGCTCAGCAGTGGTTTAGTCAGCTACCACATGCTTCAATAGGCTCATTCGAGGAATTCAGCTCAGCTTTTCTTCACCAGTTTGCTAGTTCCCGGAAGCATCAGAGAACCCCTCTGACGCTTTTCAATATCAAGCAAGGCGATTATGAGCCGTTGCGAAGTTACATAAAGAAATTTAATACGGCAGCCCTAGAGGTGCCCTCCGCTACTCAGGAGGTTTTGGCGAGTGCCTTGTCGCAAGGGTTAATGGAGGGAGATTTCTTTAGGTCGGTGGCCAAGAGGTCTGCCAAGAACTTCGACTACCTCTTGGCAAGGGCGGAAAAGTATAAAAACTTAGAGGAAGCTCAAAAGAGTAAGAAGGACGAGGAGAGAGATATGAAGCGGGAGAGGGGCGAAGGGTCGCGAGAGGGGGTTTCAAAAAGGTATAGGGAGGACAATCGGCCAGGTATTCTCACCCGGGCTATGGAAACAAGGAGGTATACGCTCCTAGTGGCACCTAGGGCGCATGTGTTGGTAGTCGTGGCTAATATTAAGGAGTTCAAATGGCCAGGTAACTTTATAATGTTCCTAACAAACCCAGATCTAATTTCTTTTGCGATTTTCATAATGATTATGGGCACACCACGGAGGAGTGCCAGCACCTTCAGGACGAGATAGAGCGTATTGTTAAGAATGGATGGCTGCAAAGTTGGATTAAGCGGGAATCGTCACACGAGGGAGGATCTGGAGCGAAGGTGAATCAACCCTCGCAGGGTAAAGGGGAGGTAGGACTGCTCCTAAGGATCCCCAGCCTGCGAAGGGAACTATCCATATGATCGTGGGGGTCCCACGGACGGAGATTGAAGTTACCACAATAAGGTTGAAGTTACCATTAATGAGATACGGAGGCGGGGTGCTGTCTCATGTATGGTCATTTACTTGCTTTGCTTTGCATGCTAGAAGCTTCATGTAAAACCGTCATATTTTTGTTCTCTATATTACTGAATAATGGGATCTAGTTATCATGACTTTGTTGAATCATCTTCAGTTTGTTATCCTGGGTTGATCTAAACTCTGTAGGAGAAATAACGATTTATTTGCATAAGGCAGCTCTTATATCTCATGGAACATAGAAAATCATGGTGAAATTGTTGAGAAATATCGTCCAAGTTTATCAACATCTCATTATTTTTTCATAGTTTGTTTCTTTTCATGCCATAGAATATTCAATCCTTATAACTATAAGTATCTCTATCTCATTATTTATAATTGAAATGGGACTGAGTTTTCACATCACCTCTAAAGTCGATGCTATTCCCACACAATTAAACCTCACAAGTTATGCAAATATTTTCTATGAAATTAAAAGAATTAATATTCAGTAGGTCTATTTTGGAATTTTGCCAGGAGGTCAATTAAGCGCATATATATCTTAAAAAATAAATCAAAATGGCACACTTTTTTAGAGCAGCCGTGGAATTCATAATTCCTTCTTCTCCACCTTTCCATGCTTGCAGAGCATCAGTATCACTGAAGTTCGGTATTATCTAATACAGACTGCTTTGGAAACAGTCACCTATACTTTGGAACTGTGTAAAAAACTGAAAAAGAAGAATAACTAAATTATTGTATGCAGAGTTGTCGCTTAAAAAAGAAGAAAAAGTGTGAGATAGATTTTAGTTGTTGCGCCTATTTAAGTTAATTTTAGCATTTTAAAGCTGGATTAGTCATGACTTTAGGCCATTAGAAAGTTGATTTAAAGATAGAATGGTCCAACATTTGATCCAACCTATTAGGTTATTTTCAACATTTAAGCCTTAGGCCTATCATCCAACCCAGCCCACTTGATCTGGTTCGACCCAATTGGGATTGGATAACAAGAAACCTAACCCTAAAGAAAAAGGAAATAAATAAAAAATAATAATAAAACTAAAAGTCTAAAATTCTCATTCTCATCCAAACCAGCAACCAAAACTATTCACCCTTATCCAAACGTCTCTCTCCATATTTCTCCCAAGTAGGAGAACACTCTCAAGTTTATTCTCTCTCCAAAATACGACAGTTCCTCACCTCTATTTTCTGGTTCAAGGAAGCCAAGTCTAGGGTCATATTTTGTAGATCAAAAGTTCAAAGATTAACAATGGAAGAAAGAATCACAATCACTGATATACACACAAAAGAATAGTCGAAGACTACCCATCAAAAGAGGGTCATGAATGATTGGTAGGTTAAATATAACTGTTTTAAGTTTGGGTTGGATGTGTACATAATTTTTATTTTATTTTTGATTTAAATATCCTTAAGGGTTAACAATGGAGTTTTGTGTAGGAGACTGGAGCTTGGGAAAAGGTGATTTTATTTGCACTAGGTATTCTGATACGTGGGTAATACCCTTCTTAAGAAATTTAATTTTTAGAAAGAAAAAAAGAAAAACTGAAATTCTTTGATATCCATGAATCTGATTTTGATTTTGACATTTTCTTGATGGATTCTACATAAATAACAAAGCAAAACAAGTTGGATTAAAGGATAAACCCAAAAATTAGAATGGGTGGCGCTATTTGCACCCCAATATTTGATTAATACACCACATTCCTACATACACCTCATCTCTATTTTATAAACCTATCTAATTACTAAATACACCACACCTATATTACCAATTTTACCTTCCAAATTAAAAAAACCATAACTTAAAAAAACATTTTTTTTTTCAGGAAAAAAGAGAAACTACTTTTTTTGGGAAAAAAAATTGTTTCCAGCGTTTTTGGAAAAAATAAAAACCAGCATTTTTTGGAAAAAAAAAGCTGGAAAAAATCAGCTTTTTAAAAAAAAAAAACTGGAAAAAATGAGCTTTTTTGTGGAAAAAAAGATGTTTTCAGTGTTTGTTGAACTGGGCTTGTATAATATAAATTGCTGAAAATTAAAATTAAATTTTGGACTTGTTAAAATAGATATTGAAATATACTAAACACCAAGAATAATTATTTATTAATGCCAAAATAAATTAGAAACTATATAATTAAAACATAATAGTATTCAAATCATAAACCTTTAAAAAAATTAATATTATAGATAATTAATCCAATAATAAGATAGTAAACAAAAATTCTAATTTGAATTTCAATAAATAAACAAAAGTGTATGTGATAAACAATTAACTAAAATAAAATAGAAAAGTCAACGGGTATAGAGTCGGGATGCTTATAACTATTTGTGGGGAGTCATTCAATTCTCGGGGATGTTGGGAGTTAGTATTAATTGTTGAGTAAGAATGCTAGCAATTAATACTAATCTACCTGCTTATTTATTTGCTTGGGGGGGAATAAACTATTATAGAAATTGAACCCATAAAAACACATGAATGGACATCTTAGCCATTGACAAAATTAGATATGACAAATTAGGTTTGACCAAGTTGAATAGACATCATAGCCATTGACAATACTTCCAGTTCAAAACCTTACGTGGGCCATCCATTGGAATTTGGAAGGGCTGGTTAAGGGTCAAGATTTTCCGACCCCAATGAACTTCCGGTTTCTAAACTGTCAGTTAACCATTGTTTCTTTTAAATGTAACTTCCTAAATCTATATATTATATATTATATACCTAAACTAATGTTAGTGCAAATACATGACAATAATCTACCTACCTTTAAAAGTATGAATATTTCTGTGAAAAATTCTACTGACCAAAATTACCCTTTGGTTTTCTAATTTTTGATGGAAATAGTGAAATTATAAAGAAATATCTCTAATTGACATCTAACCCACGTACAAAAAAATTGAGTCTTCATTCTCTTTCAGACTGACATTCAAATGACAAAAATGATATTCAAAGGGCAGTGACTCGAAGGCAAAAATGAGACACTCTCGGGGATGCTCTCGGCGATCTGTTGCTCTGATTTTAGGTTCCCATCTCGTTAATAGCGAGGTCCCATTTCAATTATACGTGCATAGTTTTAGTTTTTTACCCTGGTAACAAAACTACTAGGTTAACAACTTTTATGGTTTCAATCACTCTTGACATTGCAAATTGATTCCATCAAAACTAATATTTATGATTGTGATTTACATTCTAAATCCGTGTATTTGAAAACTAATTTGGCATTCTGTGCAGGTTTATCCATATGTTAGCTTGTGATTTTCGGTTATAAATCAATGTCTCATTCTAAGTTTTGTTGAAAAATTTGATATTGACTGCATAGTAACATCGTATTCTTTTGTAGTGTTGTAAATTTAAGGAATTATATAATTTAGAATTCCTTCGCTCGAATTTGCAATTTGAGGGTGGGTGCTTTTTTCTTTCAGAACCTGCAATGGCACATGTAATGTCTTTTCGGAGGCGGAAGGTGGATTTTGGAAGGAAGTGTGTATATTTGGTATCATCACTTCTTTCTACTATAAAATCATGAATAATTCTGCAAACTTTCGAGTAGATTGAAATAACCCTTGTTAAGAAATTTATCTTGTAGATTTGATGATACCATGTAAAACTTAAACTAGGAAGTTGGCACCCCATTTTCCTTGTAATTTGTATTGTAATAGTTAGCGCTGAGAGAGCTGAGTCAAGTCAGCTAGGCCAAGAAAACCCCAAACAATTTTCTAATGTGCAATATGATTATGGCACTGACAGATGGCAATCTCTTAGAGTCATGTCCTTTGGCTATAGGTTGGTTGGATCATCTTATAGCACTAACCCCTCAGGACCCAGGCAAGTATGGGTACCTAAAAATTGATTTCCTTGATTTCAGGTTCAAGAAACAGCTGAGTGCCAAGGAACCTGGTACATGGACAGTAGTTGTTCCAGACATATGACAGGGAACAAGAAAAACCTTTCAAGATTCAAGGAGATTAAAGGTGCAAAAGTCATATTTGGAGGAAATGAAGCTCCAGGGGAAATCAAAGGCACATGATCTATCAAGAAGAATGAATTGGAAATCACTGATGTTGCTTATGTTGAAGGCCTAAACTTCAACTTGCTAAGCATCAGCCAACTCTGTAACAAGGGCTACAATGTTGGATTCAATATGGGAGTGTGGCAGATCAAAGATGCTGAATCAAATGAAATAGTGCTGCAAGGATCAAGACAGAAGAATATGTATGTGGTAGAGTGGTCTACTGCTACACCAAGCACCTGTCTGTTAGCAAAGAGCACAGCCGAATCAAGTTGGTTGTGGCACAAAAAGCTGAGTCATCTGAATTTCAAGAAAATCAACAAGCTAGCAAGAAATCATCTTGTAGAAGGATTGCCAGACTCAGTGTACAAGAAAGAAAGTGTATGTGATGCATGCCAGATGGGAAAGCAAATAAAATCTTAATTCAAGGATAAGCCAAGTCCTTCTTCAATAAGGATATTACATCTGTTGCATATGGATTTATTTGGTCTAGTTGAACCAGCCATCATAAGTTGAAAGAAATACACTTTGGTGGTGGTAGATGATTATTCAAGATATACATGGATAATCTTTATGTGTAAAAAGAAGGAAACTTTGCAGAAATTACCTCAGCTGATGAAAAGAGTTCAAAATGAAAAGAGCCAAATCATTATAAAGATAAGGTCTAACAGAGGAACTGAGCTTGTCAATGGGATAATAACTCACTATTGTGTTGAAAATGGTATTGCTCATGAGTTGTCAGGTGCAAGAACTCCACAACAGAATGGAGTAGCTGAAAGAAGGAACATAACTCTCGATGAAGCTGCAAGGTCCATGTTAGCTGAAGCTGGATTGCCTAAGAGATTTTGGGCTGAAGCCATTAACACAACATACTATACTCAGAATAGATGCATGATCAACAGGCAATTGACCAAAACTCCCTATGAGATTTGGATAGAGAGAAAGTCAAATGTTGGATACTTCAGAATATTTGGATGTAAATGTTTCGTCCATAATAATGGCAAAGATAATTTGAAGGCTCTCGATGATAAAGCTGATGAAGGTATCTTTTTGGGATACTTAGCTGAGAGCAAAGCCTATAGAGTGCTGAATAAGAGGACTATGGTCACAGAAGAGTCTATCCATGTGGTTTTTGATGAACCTAATGTAAATGGAGAAGATATTGAAGAGTTAGCTGACAAACTGAATCAACCAACTATATAGAAGAGTCCTTATGTTGAAGCTGAATAAGAGCAAGCGACCCATATGAAGATGAGATAGCTGAATCTCAAAAAAATTTGGAAAGTCCGCGGTTTGGATGAAGATGAAAGAGTTGTTCAAGACAACTTAGCTGCAAGACGGCTGAATCCAGCAGACTTACTCCAACCTGATATGAGATGGCTGAGAGACCATCCACCAGAGTTAGTTATTGGAGATGTTAGAGATGGCATAAGAACCAGATCCAGAGCACAACATGAAGCAATGTTCACTTGTTTTATTTCCCAGATAGAGCCTAAAGATTCCCAAATAGAGCCTAAAGATGTGTCTCAAGCATTTGATGACAAACATTGGATTCAAGCCATGCAAGAAGAGCTGAATCAGTTTGAAAGAAACAAAGTATAGGAATTGGTGTAGAGACCAACCCATCACAATGTAATAAGCACAAAATGGGTTTTTAGAAACAAGATGAATGAAGAAGGATCTGTTGTAAGAAACAAAGTAAGATTGGTAGCCAAAGGGTATTGCCAAGAAGAGAGTATAGATTTTGATGAAACCTTTGCTCCTGTTGCAAGATTAGAAGCAATAAGGATGTTTCTTGCTTATCTTGCACATAAGAACTTCTTGTGTATCAAATAGATGTGAAGAGTGCATTTCGAATAGATCGCTAGAGGAAGAAGTCGTGTTGAACAACCTCCAGGTTTTGAGCATAAAACTATTGGGGATAAGGTATATATGCTCAAGAAAGCATTATATGGATTGAAACAAGCACCAAGAGCATGGTATGATATATTGTCTCAACTTCTAACTGACAATGGATTCACCAAAGGAAAAGTTGATAGAACACTCTTCAGAATTCAAGATGGAGAGAGTATACTGCTTGTTCAAATATATGTGGATGATATCATTTTTGGATCCACAAACAAAGAGATGTGTGATAAGTTCTCAAACCTCATGCAAGGCAAATTTGAGATGGGCATGATGGGAGAGCTAACTTTCTTCCTAGGACTCCAAGTCAAACAATTGAAGGATGGAACCTTCATAAGTCAAACAAAATATACCAGAGATTTAATGAAGAAATTTGGTATGAAAGAGAAGTCTTCTGTGAAAATACCAATGAACACATCAGTCAAGATGGACATGGATGCAGATGGCAAGGTTGTAGATCAAACATTATATAGAGCACTCATTGGATCAATGCTCTACCTAACAGCGAGCAGGCCAGACATCACCTTTGCAGTAGGTGTATGTGCAAGATTTCAATCTGCACTAAAGGAGAGCCACATGACTGCAGCCAAAAGAATCCTAAGATATTTGAAGGTGGATTCAAGCTTATTGGTTACTCAGACTCAGACTATGTTGGATGTAGAGTTGACAGGAAGAGTACTTCAGCTACATGTCAAATGCTTGGAAATAGATTGGTTTCTTGGTTCAGTAAGAAACAAAACTCAATAGCCACATCTACAACTGAAGCAGAGTACATAGCTGCGGGCAGCTGTTGTGCCCAAGTCTTACGGATGAGACAGTAGCTGAGAGATTATGAGATTGAAGAAAAAGAGATTCCAATTATGTGTGATAACACTAGTGCTATTACAATCACTCAAAATCTTGTGTTGCATTCAAGAACAAAGCACATTGATGTCAGGTATCATTTCATAAGAGATCATGTTGAAAAGAAAGTCATCACCTTAGAATACATCTCAACTGATAAGCAGTTAGCTAATATATTCACAAAGCCTCTTTGTGAATCAAGATTTCTTAGAATACATCTCAACTGATAAGCAGTTAGGGTTAATTGAGTTGAGTTGAAACTCAGAAGACTTAGTCAGTAGAGAAAGAAGAGGAGAAAATAAGAGCAGAGCAAGTTTCACACTTCAGCCAAGTGAAACAGTCTTATCGAGAAGTCAGCTGTATCGAGTTTGCTGACAGCTGAGTCACTTCATGGGAAGAGAGAAGCAGAGTTAAGTCACTTTGGATATAAGTTGAATCTTTTTATGAGCTAAGTGACAAAAACGCAGTCGTTTTAAATGAGCGGGAATGTTTTTAAGGATGACGTCAGCGTAATAATGACGGTCACAGTAAAAGTTGCACAGTAAGCATATGATTGGATATAAATGTTGTTGCATTAAATGCGATAAATTAAATGCGGTTTTGACATCTTAATCTGAGCCGTTGATCTCGATCAAAAAATTCAAAATCCGAAATATGTCCTTTCACGTCCCTTATATACGGAAGGTTTGCATTTCTCTCACTTACGCGAATTGTTCATCTTCAAAGCAAAGCAAAGCAAAGTTCTTTTTTCTCTCGAAAACCTAAGTACTCTCAAGCACGTTCTACGCTTTTTGATCGGTAAAATTCACTGAAAATGGCACCAAAGTTCGACTATGTTAAGCTCTCAAAGCAAATCCACTCAGGATCGTCAGTGGACTTCGACGGTATGGTGAAAAAGGGTGCTGATGAGACCCTTGTTCTGAAGATTGCGAAGATGTTAGAAAAGTCAGGTCTCAAGGTTTTTCTGACCATGGAGTACTCGCATACCTATCTCGAGGAGGTAGCGAAGTTTTACGTTAACGCAGAGACGCAGGACGAAGTATTCAAGTCTTCTGTTCACAGCAAGGACATAAACATTAGTGCAAAGGACCTTGCGGAGCACTGCTTATTGCCGTCGGAAGGCATGAAGGAGATATTCGAAGCTAATGTCGACTTGGCTGTTGCATGGAAGGAAGTAGCCAAACTCGAATGTGCTGCTAAGGTGGTTTACACAGTAGACAAAAAATTGCTGAAGGACGACTATTAAAAGTTGATGGATATCGTCTCAAAATGTGTCGACATGAAGTTTGGTAGCTTCAATCAGCTGTCCAAGACTAAGTTGATCATCATTGTTGTGATCATGCAAGGAAGGAAAGTCAACTGGGCTAAGTTCATCTACAACAGACTCTAGCAGTACGTGATGAACAAGACCTTTAAAGAGGATGGGTCTGTTGGATGCTCACTACAATATGGCCTTGTGATTGGCTATTTGCTGGAAGTGAAGGGTATTGATCTTCGTCATGGCAAGCCCTTCAACGTAAACAAGAAGATGTTTAGGGCAAACACCTCGGTGCCCAGAAGAGAGCCCACGCAAAGTAGACGGATACGAGTTAGGGGGAATCGGTGACCCGAGGACAAATGCTACCCCTCCCGAAACTAAGAAAAAGAAAGTGCCTCTGTGAAGGAGTCCCCTGCTGGCGAGCAAACAGTCTCTGCTCTTGCAGCAGAGAATGAGAAGGAACCCTCTCTCTCTTCTCTAGTTTTATGAAAGAAGAGGACTGCCAAAGACGAAAGACAAGTGCCTCTAAGAAAAACCCAATTGTGTTCGATGTTGATGAATTGGAGGATGTTGAACAGAAGTTCCTCCGAGGAAGAAAAGATTGTTCAAGCGATCCGAACTTGAGAAGAACAAAGTCAATCTTCTACCCGGCCCGGCAAAAAGAAGTTGAGGCTGATATTCAGAGGAAGCGATCTCTAAAGTCATTGATGAATCCGAGGGCAATCAAAAAGACATTGAAGACCAGTGTGTGAGAGACGGTGAGGAGAGTGAAGCAAATGAGACAACCGAGCCTTTTGTTGAAAAGGTTATCTCTCCCCCTGAATCGATGTTGTTGCTTATGAGGAAGAGCAAGGTCTCTTGCCTCAAATTCAGTAAATTAGAGGAGAAGTAGAAGAAGATGATGACGATGTAACTATGTATTCTCCACATTATCCGGACATCCCGGCGTCTACGAGAATGGAAGCATGGAAGCTGGATCACCCAAGGTGCGATTCACTCGACTTGAGTATATAGAATAAGAAGAAGAATTGCTCCGATTTCTTGGAGTTGCAAATGTTAGCCAATCTCTCCGGGTGAAAAGGATAAAGTTGAGGAGCGATCCCAAGCATTGTAAAAATAAAAAATATGCGAATTTACGGAGGCTCCCTGGTCACACTCATACACATCTTGATGTGTTTTTAAAGATGATGAAGCCGAGAAGTTAGATATGATGCGGTGTGAGGGAATCGAGCAATCCATGAGCGATTGTTAAAAGGACCAGGAGAATCATCTCAATCTCTCTTGCAAACCGACCCTGCAGGAGTGGCACATCACATTGCCTCGATTGTTGTTGCACCACATCCCCTCTACACTCGGAAGAGGATGGAGGATGGCGGCAATGGCGGGAAATCGGGCACCCATGTTGAGCCAACCCCGAAGAAGGTGTGTTACCACCAAGGGCGAGCACTCAAAGGAAAAAGCCGAGTCGGGAGCAGAGTGACCCCATTATCAGTCACTCAGCTGGTGAGCCAGCTGAGGGGTAAACTCTCTCCACCACAAACGGGGTTGGAGGATGTTGTGGAAGACTCACCCATTGAGCAAGGAGGCGAAATAGAAAAAGAAAATGAGCCTCGGTAGAGTGACATTGTGGCTCGGACAATTGAGTCTATCGGTGAAGTGTCACGGCTTTGAAGGCCAATGACACTTTGTTCTTACAATCGAGGCACAGGATGGTGATGCCCTGGGAGTTAACACAGGCGGTGAAAGTGTAATACAAGGAGTTGACACTCCTATGGATGCCATGGTCGAAGACCCTAAGACAACTGCTACTGTCGAAGGGAATATAGAAGACCCTAAGACGTTGAGAGCGTCGAAGGGACAATCAAGGCCTCGCATGATGAGTTGAGCCTCTCTTGGGATATTGAAGGCCCAAGGGAGATTGAGACTTCCTGGGTCGGTCAAGAAGCTCAGAACATTCATCCTCTGGACAGCGTTGATGCAGAACAGGAAATAAGCGCACTCCGTGATTCCCAAGAAAACTTAGACACATCCTTCTTGGGATCCGAAGATGAAGCTGAGTCTACTCCAGTCAAAGAGGATGTTCAAAAATCTAAGAGCCAAATCGGTGAAAGCGGCTCACCAAAAGTTCAACTTTGATAATGACCCAACTCCACAAGTCTCATCATCATCCGATGATCTTTGATGATAAAGCCGAGGAATAGGTAATTCATTTAGAAGAATCTCGAGACCGAGAAAGCCGTTAAGACAACTAAGGCTCAATCAGCTGGGCAACACATTTCACAAGCCCCAGCTGGAACCGAGTCATCTGCACAGGCTCCCATAGCTGCAGCAGTAATGACTCCACCATCTCCGTCGCAAGCTTCCACAGCTGTGACAGATGCCGATAAAGCTCCCGCAGCCAAGGCAAACCAAGCTGAGTCATCGCAGGCACAATATTCGTAGACCATCCCTTATGTGCGCGATGATGCCTATCAAGAGATGTTTCCATTTACCAAAATCCTGCCCGAGTTGGAAGAAGAGATAGCTGCTAAACAAAGAAGGTTCACTGTCAGAGAAGATCCCATAATTTCTACCGACACTATTGTACCAACAGACTTTAACTTCGATGCAGAATGGCCCACAACTGAATCAAGTGAGACAACTGAGATCCATGAGGTCTTCAAGAAGATCTGTGAGGAGATTGAGAAGACCGAACGACACCAGGCCTCACTGGACTTAAGACTAGACAATAAGGATGCCACTCTCACAACCGACTTGAGAGGGATCGTGGTACGGATCAGGAAGTGGTCTCAACAGCAGTCTACCATGCGACTCGAGCAAGTTCGTTATTTCAAGGCACTATATGGAAGAATGCTTGTTTGGAGTGCTGACAACACCTTGAGCAGGCAAATGATGTTGGAATACATCGAAAGGTTACATGAGTCTCACAAAAATCGAAATGGAGTTTTGCAACAATTTCAATGAAAAGAAATTTTGCGACTTGAGAATGCTATGAATGACAAATTCATCCTACTCATGTTGAGATGAAGTTAGTGACAAGCCGAGTCCAAGGCAACTCACTCAGAATTTCGAAAGACATATGACGTATCCGACTCCAAAGAACTCAACTATAAGGAGATGGATTTCATGCTCGCAAGCATGTTCCCTGGAGTTCCTCTCACATTTGATGATGCCAAAAAGGGGGAAGAGGAGCTCCTCAAGGGATCAAAAGAAGAACAGCTGAAGAAAAATGCAGCTAAGATAAGTTCAGCTGAGAAGAAGGGTAAAACAACTGAGGGAGAAAGATCGAAGGATCTAACTTTGATGATAGCTGAAACCCCCCCAGCAAGGTCATGTTACTGCCTCTATCCTAAGCAAACTCCCTGTAAGCCTACCCATTGAGCACTCTGATGTGCTAATGTCGGAGAAAAGGAAGATCATTGAAGCAGGGTTTGAGAAGTTCTCTAAAAAGCAGGATGCTCGAGTTCAAGAAATGCTGAAATAGTATGGTGGTATCCCAGCAGAAAAAGATCAAGATGTTATGCCTGATAATGGATCTAAGCATAGATCAGTCGAAGAATTCAAAACGCTCGAATCAGAAGGCTATTTCCAAGGAATGGCTCTAGCTCAAGCCTGGGATTTGTACTGGGAAAAAGGTATGGCATTATGTCAAGAAGCGGAAAACGGCGATCTCAATGACCACTCAATTTGGAAAACAGAAGACTCTAGTGTAGTATACACCCAGAGGCAGAGGAAGAGCTGAGTCAGGTAGAAGCAGAGCTGAGTCAGGAAGAGCAAGAAGTGGTGGCGGAAGAGGTTACCTACCTCAACCAAAATCCAAGGATGTTGAATATGTTGACCCTGACAAGAAGGGCTTGATCTATTGGGCTAGATACGACCAATTAGCCAACCTTGAAGTGGAAAGGAAGAATGCTGAGGCAGTGAGGAGACAAGAAGAAGAAAATGAGAGGCAAACTCGTCAATGGCTCGAGAGGAAGCAAAGGGATGATGCTTCTAAACGGGCCTATGAAAAGAAGAAAGTAATGGAAGAAGAAGGGAAGAAGAGGAAAAGAGCTGAAGAAGGCAGATTTAGAGAAGAAGAAGAGTCAAGAAGGAAGCAGTGAAGACGTTGAAGTGTTGCTGCAAACCCCTTCATGTATTTTTATGTAAATACACTCATGTAAGTCTTCTGTAATATACTTAGTGAATTTTTATGTAATTTTTTCACTTTATATGAACTCTTGTATCTTAGCTTAGAGATGTGTATTGCTCTGATAAAGAAAGCTATGATACCAAATGTAAATAGTTGTGTAAAGGACAAGAATGCTATCATCAATAAATCGATATATTTCAAGCATGCATTCTTTTTTACTGCATTGTCTGTTTGTATCTTTGTTGTTTATATTTTGTTGAGTTTATTTAAGTTTTGGCATCATCAAAAAGGGGGAAATTTTTAGGAAATTTATCTTGTAGATTTTGATGATACCATGTAAAACTTAAACTAGGAAGTTGGCACCGAATTTTCCTTGTAATTTGTATTGTAATAGTTAGGGCTGAGAGAACTGAGTCAAGTCAGCTATGCCAAGAAATACAAGAAGTCAACTGGAGACTAAATTGAACACTCCGTTGTGTGACAGCTGAGTATGGCAAAGAAGAAAGTCAAGAACTCGACTGAAGGAGAATCAGCTGAGGAAAAGCTGTGAGAAGAGTCAGTCAAGTCAACTCAAGGAAGCCGAGTCTCAAGTTGAAGTGACAGTTGAGTCATCCAAGGACTAAAGCAGACTCGAGTCACCTGGGGATTAAAAGACAGCAGTCAAGTCAAGACAACTAAGTTAGATCCGTTGATGAAAGTCAAGAATGTTACTCAGAATAGTAACATGCCAGAGTTGTCAGAAGTAAAGTGTTAGTCCCAGTTTTGTGCAAAAGGAATAAACCAATGGGAAGCACTGCACCGTGTCAGAAAGTCTGAAATGCTGCAAGACATTTAATACGAGGAAATGTCAACATCAAGGACTGCAGACAAGACAAGCCAACGAACACAAGTGACTTTTGAAATTAGCCTATCTCTTCAACGGGCACAATTTCAAAATTGAACTATAAAAGGCTGAGGAATTTACTGAGAAAAGGTTACCTGAACCACGAACAAGCAAACAACATTCAAGCAATTAACGTGCAACATTCTCAAGGATATTCAAGCAAATCCTCAAGCCTAAAACTCGAAGGAAATCGATCTAACACAATGCTGTGAAGGAAAGACAACTTCAAATCTATTGAAGAGAAAACCTTTGAAGAATCAAAAGGGGTCTACTTTCCAAGGAGGATTGTAGGAAGGTTCAAGGTTGAACCAATATCAAGTTATTGGAGGGCTTCGTGATCAAATTCAAAAGCTTGAGAAGTGAGCTGAAGTAGCAAGGCAATTGCCGGTGAAGAAGCCGAGTCGCAAGAAAAGCCATTTTGTGTGACCAAGGTCGTCTCTAGATTCACCATGTTATAAACTGATTTGTTACATAGTGAATTCCTCCGGGAGTTGGAGAAGAGAGGATTAGAATAATTACCCCATCTTCAAACCTCTATAAAATTTACTTGTGTCATTTATTTTTCAACACATTTACATTTCGCATACTTACATCATATCTCATTGATAAAACTCATATTTGCTATCCAACCCGATTAATAACCAAGTGCTAAAAATCAAGTGTTAAAACAAACTTAAAACAAATCAAGGGTGTTAAGTCTTCCGCCGACAAAACTAATACGACCAAGTTAAAGTTCGGGTTAAACGGCCGAGTTATTCTATCCACAGCTCTATCGAAGTCGTTGAGTGGCTAACTATTTGAATAACAACTTAAGTTGTCCCTCAAGGACAAAGCTGTTTGAGTTAACTCTGTTATAATTTCAAAAGGACTAAAATCGAAAAAGTGGTAAGGTTTATTCAACCCCCCCTCCCCTTCTAAACCTTATTCACACCCCTTGGGACCTACACCCCTTTTTATATATTATAACTTTAATGGCAAAAATGTAATTGCCAAATTAGGAATTGTTAGAGGTAATTGATGAAGCCACAAGGAGATTAGCAAGAGAGAAGAAAGTAGATTGCAAGATACTCAACATAAAAGATTTAAGTGGAGTTCGTGTAGCTACATTGGGGATCTAGGTTAAGACTTGAATTTTGAGTGGAGTTCGCATGGCACATCGGGGATCTAGATTAGGATTTCTATGTTTCATTTGATTCTTTCTCACGTTGTGAAAAGAAAGTAGATTTGCTCCACATTGTATGCCGCTTGTTTTTCTATAACTACTGATCTATTCAAACTTTTTTGGATAATGTGTTAAATATTTGCGAAGGTTGAATGATTCAAACTTTTTTTGGGTTAATGAAATATGTGTTAAGTAATTTTGCATTGAATGAAGATTATGATACCATTAGCTATTGTCTTGATTATACAGATTTTTGAAGTTGCTCTTTTATTAAGTCAGCATGTTGATTAAACTAAAATGATGGTCCATTTTCATTATAGAACATGAATGATAAAAACTCCAGATTCATAATTGGCTAGAATTCTATCAATATGCCTCGTATACTAAATCTATGTTGATTCATATGATGTTTCCATAATAAAACATGTGGTTGTCATGAGCATAGGCGGGGACGAGTTAGGGCGTCGATAAAAGAATGTGCTATTTCAAGCATTCTGTTCTTTTCTTTATAGTCTGTTGATAACAAGTTTTGATGGTTTTGCGTTGAGGGTGAAGGGTTGTAACTTGCGAAAAAGGATTAATGAGTTTCCAAGTTTTTTATTTTGATTTAAAATTTTTATGTTTTTACGTATTTTTTGTTTTTTCTTATCTACTAACTTTGCTTCTTCTATGGAAGATGTAGTTTTGTTAATGCACGAGTTTGTAATTCACATATATTTTCTCTTTATTTTTCTATTATGTATTGCAAATCCAATTTGGAGGCACAAAATGAGGTGTTGTTCATCGTTTGTCGAGGCATTAATACCCCACAATTAATTAGTGCAACTTCAGATGTTAGTAATTTTTTTTATTCATTTATTTGCTCCATTTTTAGAGATCACGGAATATTCTAGCCCAAATAATTTCATGCACTTTTTAATTACATTGTGGCTAAAACTTGCAAATTTTGTTCCGGAGAAGAACTTTCATTTCATCAACCTCCTGGAACTCCTTTTAGGTGGACAAATGGCTTCTCAAATTAACCGCTTTGCAGCAAATTGATATCTCAAATAAAGCACATGTAGAACCGCAGTAATTACTTTTTCTGATGTTTTCTTGTAGATTCAAGCTCTAATTAGAGGAGAAGGAGATGAACATGCCTAAAAAGCTATCGATATCGATAGCTTCCGGAGTTCTTGTCTCGGGCTTTCTTGATGGAGGTATACTTTTAATGGCAAGACAAAAGAGGTGAGGTAACGACAATCGTATTTTTGCAGTGAGACGATGAAAAATCTATGATTCATGTTGAGGACATGCATTGAAGTAGACCTTGAAGCATTAAAGTTTGTTTTTTTCTTCATAGCGGCAAAAAGGAATGAATAAGATGTGGAATTACCTTTATTCAAGTTTGCAACTATTGTGATCGCTAGAACAACTTCTCTAGGAGAAAACATGATTAGAGAAATAGGATTTGGTCCCGTTCACATGGTAACATCAAAGAAAAGGGTAAATCGACCAAAAATTTATCTCATCCATCTTATCATCCTATCCTAAAATTTAGAAATTTCCAATGTCACTATTCATTGGTTGAATTTATTGTTTCTTCTTTTCTTAAAAATAATTATTTTTAGTTTATTATTTGGAACTTATGTGTTGATGTTTCTTTAAACTCTTACGCCTTCTATTCATCTTTGCATTAATAACAATTTTATCCGGTATATAAACTTGGAGGTGTATGGAGGATTTAATGAGCACCAATTGCTACGTTTCATGGTATCTTCATAATAAGGTGGTTAAAATCTCTATTTTGGTCAACAATAAATTTGTACATTCCATAGTTTTTGCTTTGTTTGTTATTTTGGGGATTTTTTGAAATTTTAGACACGTAACAAAAGATATCTTTCTGCATCTAAGGGTTACCTGGATTAACAGATCTTTTATAGTGTCTGTGTATTCGTCATGGTTCTTCTTTGAAGAGCAGGTTAATCTATAACTATTATTTTTCCTTTTCGTTTTTTACTTTTATAATGTAAAAATCTTTCCAATATAATTATTTCTTTCCAATTTATATAACATCTCTGTCTTGCGGGGATGAGACTTAGCTTGAGTTGTTTTATCTGTTTGGATGTGTATACTTCTCAATTCTTGAATATCCAAGCCTATCATGACACTTAAGGTTGCAATAAACTCTACTATTAATTTAGGAAACTGCGAGAGTGATTGTTCTTTAGTTTCTTTTTCTAGTGGTGAAATAGGGTAAGCAGAGGTCTACTCTTCCCACTTTGGTCCACCTATTTTAAAGAAAGGCGACTTCATGTGTGAGGCTTCGTCACAACATTCCATAAATATAAACATGCTTAAGTTGTAAATGTTGTTGTTTTGACTTTCTGTTCTTAACTATCCGACCACGCATTATACATTGTGGAATAGAGTTGACAAAACAAATTTTCCTTTCGGTGGTTTCAAGAAAATTTGACCAACATTATGAATTTATCGTCTTTGTACTTAGACGATTGTTATTGGGTTTCGAATGGGTTCTCGTGGTTCGTCAATCTTGAATTTCCTTCATAATACTTTGCTTTTAAGGAAAATATTCAAGACAGAGGGACGAGAGGGAAACAAAATTATCACTTTATGCGAGCTTCATGTCTTTTGCGTACTTGGACGATTGTTATATTTGATTTTTGGTTCTATGTAATCTTTTTGTTGTATTTTTGTAAAAAAGAAAATTGGCCAAGGTGATGGTCTCATGTTTTTCTATTAGAAAACGGGGCATGATCATGGTTGAAGTTGATTATGTTTGAAATAGGTCATGATGATTTTTGATAAAAACTATATAGGGGTGATGGTTCTAAAATTGGTGGATAAGTTGTTGTTCTTCTTTTTTTATGTACAAGGCCATGGGTTATGGTTTGTGAACGTGTTTAGTGTTTTAGAAAGGGATATACTCTATTTTGTACATATGCTATAAGAAATGCTAATGGGAAATCATGTTGATTGCAAAGTAAATTCTCATTTTTTAAAGCAAATGGTTTTTAGTTATTTAGAAGTGATTACATTAAACAGAATAACAAGGCAAATATAAATTATAACATGAGACAATCTTTTATTATATTATGGCGAAGCAAAATGATTAGATAATATAAGTTTACACATCCTATAAAAATTTTAACTACTACAAAGATAAATAAAGATAATAAATTTTAGAAGCAAAACCACGAGTTAAAATAGGGCATGTTTTCATTCAAAAGTATTTGTTTCTTCAAACGCCTGTCAAGAATAGAGGAAACTGAGACAATATTAGTATTGCAAAAGAAATATTTTTTCTACTTATAGTTGTGCGATTTCCTCCTCCATCTTTATACTAGATTTTCAAGTGCCCTAAAATCCATAGCCCACACTCGACAGAGAAAAACCACTATCTATATGGGAAAATTGCAATTTTGGTCCCATAACTTTGGGGGGTGTCAAAACTAGTCCCACTCGATTTTACTTTTTCAAAAACACCCTGTAATTTACAAATTGTATCAAAACTAGTTCCACTCGATTTTACTTTTTCAAAAACACCCTGTAATTTTACAAATTGTATCAATTTGAGGATAAATCCCACCGCCGATTGGAATTTTCGCGGAATTTGTCATGTGACATGACTGAAATTTTGGGATTTCTCACCCTCTTTAACACGGTGGAAATGAAATGCTAACATGGAAAGAGATTTGGAGGAAAAAAACTCATTACCACCATTTCCCCAAAAAAATATGCCCAATTACAGGGTGTTGATGAGTTTTTTTCCCCTCCAAATCTCGGTGACGAGTTTTTTCCCCCCCAAATCTCTTTCCATGTTGGTATTTTATTTTCACCGTGTCAAGGAGGGTGAGAAATCCCCAAAATTTCAGGTCACGTGCTTATCATGTGACGAATTCCGGCGAAAATTCCAATCTACGGTGGGATTTGTCCTCAAATTGATACAATTTGTAAATTACAGGGTGTTTTTGAAAAAATAAAATCGAGTGGGACTAGTTTTGATACAATTTGTAAATTACAGGGTGTTTTTGAAAAAGTAAAATCGAGTGGGACTAGTTTTGACACCCCCCAAAGTTATGGGACCAAAATTGCAATTTTCCCTATCTATATTTACTAGAACTGCAAGTGTGATTTATCATTTTAAATAGACCCACATAAACAATCACTCAAGAAATCGTTAATGCGATTACAATTTTCCACACTACTCTATATAATGTGGTATGTTATCCAATTTTATTGTCCTCTTGTACTCTCGATAAATTTCAATGGATTTTATGATCTCCAAACACAAGCCTTCTTTCTCTGACAATTAGGTAGAGAAGATGAGCTTAATAGTAGCAAAAATAGCGAGGCCTAGGCATGATCATTTTTTGTCGCCTGAAGGGCCGCCGAGGCAAGGAATCGTCGCCTTTCCTCTAGGTGTCGCCTAGGCCCACTTTTAATAACTATGAGTCATATAAACTTATGATAATCTTTTAATTCCCTCTAACTTATAATTTGGTTTTAAGACTCCGGTAATTGTGTTAGATAAATGAGTTTAATCACAAGAGAATATATATCGTGATATATTCTTTTGAGCCGGTGTACTTACAATTGGAAAGGGATTATATCAATTTACTGGTTTCTTCATTTTAAATATTAGTCTCACCAGAAATAATATTATCCCAAGATTATCAACATGACATGAAATGCATTTGATGTGTGCTTTTAATGGTAAATTTTGAAGAATAATCTATTCCTGGACAGGAATGATTGTGCATCTTGTGACAGAGTTCTGTATTTTGTAGAAAAACTACCCAGACAATTGACATTGATGATCATTTCTGGGAGATGATGAACTATTTTGTGTTAAGAATGGAAATGATGATAATTTTTTTAGAACACATATTTTGGAAGATTGAATTTTTTAAATTGCAAGTTGGCAAGATGAAGACTGAGTTGACAAAGTAAGGACTCAAAGTGCCGAGAAGTTCTTCCCCCGATAACCTGAGGCCGCCTATTCTATTAAATTAATAGTTTGATCGACTCTCCTCCAATGATGTCGATCCTATAAATGATGGGGACAGAATGCCAGTGGGAACTTTATTGTGTCTCATCTAATAATAAAGTATAATTTGAGTGAGTTTCTTGTGCCTGAGAGTGCAGTTATATGTCATGAAGATGTCGTGCCTGATGCTAATACAAGCACAAATTATGTTTATTTTGTTGGTCCGACCGAAAATGTGAGTATTTTATTGAATGCAAATTCCTTTCGCCTAATCATCTTTCATTTTGTGCAATGTTCTTTTTTTTTCTTTTTCTTTTTAATATCATGAATTTGTTCTTTGGGGTTCATGAAACTTTGTTTGATATTTAATTTACTGTGTGAACTACTAAATTATTTGGTTTTCCATATCTGTGGGGTTAGTATCACGAATTTAATTGCATTAAGGGAACATGAGGCTAGAGCTAATTACAAAATAATCCAGTGGTTTTTTACAATTTAAAAAAAAAACCTTGAGGTTTAATTCTCCATTACAATTTTCCCTTCATAAAAAAAAAGTATTTCAAAACACCCCTAATATTTATAAAATTGTTATAGTTCTCCTTTAAATTTAAGACATTTAAACATGAGGGGGCTTTTTGTAATTTTGAAACATCTCTCTCTTTTTTTTATAATTAGCCCAAACCTCAGAGGCTTTTTTGTAACTGTCCATTGCATTAATCTAAACTTGGTGAATAATTTTGATTAATAATTTTTTTAAGTGGCCCATCATTTTTGGCACATACTGTTCTGGCATTGGGACATATGATCAAAATTTCTATTGTTATGTTTATATTCCAACAAATATGAGATGAGAGAGATGGGCAAATTTTGCAAGAAATGTAAAAATATTGTGGCACTTAGTTGCATGCATTGTATGCGAACTACTTCTGCATTGGTGATGTGTTTAAATGAATGCAATACTTGTGTGGAAAATCAATTAAGTCGCAATGATCTCAAATTGTTGTAATAAACAAATTGTTTATTCATGAAGACTATGGAATTCTTATTGACAATCCGAGGATTAAGGAAGAGATGAATAGTTTTGAGGAATTGAAAATTCAACCAATCCAAAGGCCAATATTGGCAGGATCTAAATCTGCCATGGATTATCAACAGCCTTCAAAAACATGTTCGATTTCAAATATTATTACCCCACCAAGCAAGAGTAAGAGGGGGTAGAAAAGGTGACGCTCGACGAGTCAAATTCGCCATTTAAATTTTAAAATATGATGTGTTTTTTTCATTCATCGAAAGGTAACAGCGTAAAAGCTTTTTTGGTTTAACCTAGAAAATCTTCAGTTTACGTTTCCTTTATTTTCAGTTCGTATATTCAAAATTAGTTATATTCTTTAGTACATATGTTATACATATGTATTACTGAAGAATTGCATATAGATCTCAAGAAATGTACACTACTATGAGGGAATGTGCTCCCATAGCTTTATTATTTAGCCTTTTTTCTTGAAGTGCGCTCCATTGATTATTTTCGATGTAGTTTATTGACTATATGATTTTTTCCAAAAATTTCATGAATTCCGGATTCAAAAACATAATTGCATCTAAAAATTGTTTCAAGGACTCTGATTGGCTTCTTTGGTATAGGAAAAGGAATCACAAAATAGATTTTAGTATCACCAAATTTTTATCTCTCCATTGATGGGCCATCCCTAATTACGAAAAGGAATCACAAAATGGATTCACTCTTTTTTCTTTCTCTTTCTCTCTGATTGGTGAATTCACTCTCAAGGTTTGTGGGTTCTTTTTAAGCACATATTTTTTATTTTCTGTTTGAGTGGTAGTTGGCTAGAGCAAAGCTTTTATTCGAAGGATATGATATTAGAACATTTTGAGTGTATAATTTTTGGTTTTATTGATTCACTATGTGTGTCTTTTTGGACTCTTGAGATGAGAGCTCATATGTAATTGAATGTTGTAATTGTTTTATCCATTGTCTTATTTGGATTTAGAAAACTTTGAGTGTGGAATTCTTGAATGGACCAGGGGTTCTTAATGACATGTATTTGATTGTCTAATTATAGGATTTGGACGGATTAGAAAGTCTGATAAGGACAAAGGGAAATCAAGATACAGAAAAAAATTTGAAAAACATCATGCATGAGGAATTTCTTTCTTCTTCCCTATCCGATATTCCAATCTCAACATATATGTTGCCCCACCATCAAGCAATCCTAAAATTAACACAAATCCCAACACTTTTAGCTGAATAGAAAATCCAAAACAAGATCCGATTTTTCTATTGAGTCGTTTCGTTAATTTGGAACTGATAATGCAAGTTGTTTTGCTTTTTAAGGATGTGGAATCGACATTACTTGAAAGATGACATGGAAATTTACTTCTCCTCACAAAAGTTGTCACACTTCTTTGTCACAACAAGAATTGGTTTGGAGGTATACATTGTTCTTACCATCAATCCTTTTAATTGGTATGACTTTTTATTTTATTGAATTTTCTTTGGTTATGGACTAATATATATATATATATATATATATATATATATATATATTGTTGAAAGGGGTGTTTTATTTGGTCAGATGTGTAAAAATGTTTTGTTGAATTTGTTCGTTTTTTTTTTCGGTTGCAGTTTTGTGCCCGTTGTACTACTATTATGAGAGGCACCTGTAATTATTCTTTCAATGTGATACTATTTTTTGAACATGGTGTATATTTAATTCTTAGTGTATATTGTTTATTTTAATTTGGCGGATTTCTCTTCAAGTCAAATTGCATTCTACAATATGACCAATATTTATAATATAATATAATTGTTTAATTTTAATAACTTAATTTTATTTACATTAGCAAAATTATATGGTTCACGTGCAATGCACGTGCGCCTTACTAATATATCTTAGATCTATATATAATAATAAATAAAATGTAATATCTTACTTAATATAATAATGTATATAGATAACTTTAAAAGAGTATAGATACATATTAAGAAAAGCTGTTGTGTTATATTATGTTGTTTGTGAGTACTTATGCAAAAACCCATTTTGAAAATAAACTTCATTTTTTTATTAGAAAATAAACTTCTTAATAAGTGATTTTGTTAAAAACTATCCAATTATGACTAATCTAGAATGAACTTTTGGAAGAAGTGATTTACCTAAAAGTTAATTCTAAATTAATCACCAAACATCATTGAAATAGACTTTTAGATCCAAAAATTAATCTCAAAAGTATTCCCAAACAAGCAATATATATATATATATATATATATATATATATTATGTGCAATTTCAATGGATCGAGTGAAGGGCAACTATGTGAAGCCCGATTTTTCAAGCTATTAATTGATCCTTATTGTTGTTTATACTTTTGATCAACTATTTTACCGCGTCATTTTGACGGGTAATTAATAATAATATATACATTTTCTATTTTATTTCATTTTATTTAATTATGTGTGATCATGATCTTATTTAATTATATCCCTCATTTATGATCACTTGATTGATCATTATTACTATTTTTGTATTTATTAGTCACCTTAGAATATTAAGAGACTATTTATTTTGGAGACTTTTACCTTATAGAATTAAGATTTTGATTTAGATTAAGTGATCATGAGACTTACAAGTGATCATGAGACTTACAAGTGATCAAGACAATCACTAAATATTTTGGAGATTGATATATTTCATCTATTATCATCAAATTTGGGACAAAAAAAAAAAAATATATGGAATTACCATATTGCCCTCATAGTGGATGGCCATGGTGGTATTTTTGGGATAAAAATATCATCCAACTCTTGTACACCTATACCATATATTAGTCATCTTGTGTATAATTATATCATTAATTCAAACATTATACACATCATCTTATACACCAATTCTTTATTACTATTTTTCCCAACTCATTCCATTCTTCCCAACATTCTCCTTATTCCTCTCAAATTCCAATTTGACCCACACTTTGACTTGCATTTTGTCTCCATGCAAGAGACAAATTACAAGACACAATTTGATCAAAATTTTTCTCCCTCTCTCTCATACTACACGGCCATATGGCCTATTACACACAAAAAAATTCATCTCATTTCATCTACCACATTTATCCTCTAACAAAAATCCTCCTCCTTCTCTCTAAAAACTCTCAACTTCTCTCTATTCTTCCTTTCATTTTGTTCTTCTATACTTAGAAAAATTTTCAACATTTTCCTCCTATTCTTCACTAAAAAATCGAACCATCATCATACAAGGTAAGAAATTTTAGCTTCAATCCATTTTTGGATATCACATTGTTCATCTCTTCCACCTTCTTAACTTAAGTTTGAATTTGGTTTGGAGGTACATTTAGAAGAACTTGAAGATTAGAACTTGACAACATTTTGAAGAAGGACCTCAAGCTTGAAGAAGAAAATACTAGAGAAAATTAGACTACAAGGTAAGAATTGTGTACTAGACCCATTCTTTCCTACTCTTCCTATTTTTTTCAAATTTTAACACCCCTTTTTTATTTTTGAGAAATAGGGGCTGACCTTAGGAGATTTTGGAGTTGAGCCAAAATTTCCAATTTTTGAGCTTCAACTAGTCTCCAAACATCTACTACACAAGGTAAAGTGTAGTCCTTTTCATTTCCTTATTTCCTTCTTTTTCTCCTTAATTTTTCTCTCATTTTTTCTAACTCCAAATTTTGATATTTTCTTGACTTAGGGGCTGACATAAGAAGCCTCATCCAAAAATTGTGAAATTATCCTTTTATTTCACAATTTCCAAATTTAAGGTGGGTGGAAAATTATTTTTTCAACTTTTAGGTGTTTTGATTAAAATTGAGGAACTAATGTGTAAAATATTAAACTTGAGGACCCAAATGAAATTTCCAGGACTTATGCAGCCCATACACCTGGAAATACTAACTTAACTATAACTTAATTATATTTTGGACCCAAGGTTCAAATTTCATAACAATTGGACCCCTAAAAGCCTTAAAGGCAATTATTTTAAAATGGGACAAAAATGATATTTTCAAAAGTTGAAGGACCTACACATATTGCTTTTAAAAACTTCTTTTGTCCCAATAACCTACTAACCTTAGTGACATTTTCCAACTAGAATCACATTAAAAGCCCTTCCGGTTTGCGAGTTCAATTTTTAAAACTTGAGGACCGAATTGACAATTTTTACAAATTTGGGGCCAATGTGAGATTTTTAAAAAAACTCGACCTCAAAACTTTAAAAACCTGAATCTCTGGACAATTTGGAGAATTTAGGAACTAACCTCATAATCTTTCAAGGTCGGGATATTTAATTATTCAATTTTTAACCCCAAAAGTGTTAGTTTTTACAAAATGGGGCTAAATTACAATTTTCCTTTTATAAAGGACCTAACTCAAATTATTTTCTCTTTTACTAAAATAGCCCTGGACCCTCTGACTTGGAGATTTAATTTAAGTATTTTATTTTCCCAAAAACCACGACTTATCGTATCAATTTGTCCGATTAATACCGATCGCGGAGCGACTTCCTCGCCTTGCGAATTGAATCTATAACGGGACTTATGTTCCACCTAATATTTCAAGATATCGAAGGTTACTTATCCTTCCGATAATCATCTTCATCCAAAACTCCGCCAACGCCATAATTGCCACTCGCATTTTTCAAAATTTTTCCTAAACGCTTCCCCGCATCAATAATACTCGATGTCTGGTTGATGCCTGTAATTGTAATTACTTTCCGCTCGAGTCAACTTGGTGTGTCGAGCTCACGATCGGAATGGATACATCGGGATGGGAAGGCAGCTCGATTGCTATTCCACTCTTCTGGCCCCATCGTCCTAATCCCGCAACCGAGGGACGGAGTTTGTCCAAGGGGAAGCGGGTCGTAGTAATCGAGGTATAATCACGATTATGACAGATCCGAGCCTCGCCGGCTCCACTGTGGATTTTGTCTTTGCCTACGGAGCGATAAGGTGCCGGTCTTGGACCATCCGACCGGGGTGTTACAAGGAAGAACGAAGGAATCATTTATCCGATCCACATGATTCGGAGTTATCGCCCCGTTTTGGTTGGCGTTACATTTCCGCACGCAACCGCTACGTGTTTTGCATTGGTTGGCGCTACAAATCCGCACGCAACCCTTATTTGCCTTGCATAAGATTGGCGTTACACTTCCGCACGCAATCCTACTGTCTTGCCCGATTCACATAGTGCCTGTGTGACCATGAATCAATTTTCTTGAATCTGTATAAATATACTATTGTATTATTTTATCACGACGCTTTTGAATGTGTGAAATCATGCATCATACTCACGCATTTTCATATAAATTTGTTTTCTCACATTAACTATATTGCGCCACACTCGCACATACGATCACCCCATCCACCGAGATTTTTGTCTCATCCCCACATTTTCTAACCTTAGATGAGGATTTCGTTGGAGATCTTTGAAGGCAAGCTCTGGATTGAGACCTTGTACTACGCTTGTTGGATTTATCGCTTCTTGTTGTTGATTGGACTCTTTTCTTATGTTGTTGTCGGACTTTTGTATTTCATTCCATTCGGGTTTTGTAATTGAGGGGCGTATGACCCTTTGACTTTAAGTTGCTACTTTCTTTGATTTTCGAGGTTGTAATTTGGATGACGGATTGTAGACTTTAAGTGGTAACTTGTATACATTATTTATTTCCACGCTATTTAGACTCATGTCTTATTGGGTTCTCATTGATATTTGTCGGACTATTGGTTCATTTGTATTTAAGTTGTGGATCGATCGTCGTGTCCCGTTTGGGGCGTGTGATAAGAGTGGTATCGAGCTCGGCTAGTAGGATGGAAACTACACCAGGGCGACTGGGATAGGACCTCGATGCCGTGTTTTGGGTATTACCGCGACTTGACTAATTAAGTGTGAGATCGATTTCAAATTGGCATAGAACCATCTTATTGACTCTAGTGCGGCGTCTCTCGAGCTAGGGCTGTGTAAGGTCCTCTCGATCGTCATCCGCTTGATGAGGGTCTCTCCAAGCGATCGACGATCTTGCTATGGGATAGGCGGGCGTCAATCTCCCATTTTCGGCGCGACCGTCGTTTGTCCTCTTCATTTTCTCCCGCATGTTATCCAGGCACTCCTCGGATACTCAGATTTGGTCCTCCGCGCTCTTATGGTGTTATCGCGGTCCTTGATGACAAGTGGTCGGATTCGTTCTTCTCATCTTGGCTCATCGCCAAGCGTCGAGTCAGTCCCTATTCCGTTGGCGCCGGGCTAACTCGTGGTCGCGCTTTCACTTTCCGGTGCCAATGAATCATCGGTGCCGGTAATATTCCCGCTCGGCAAAGACGGGCATGGAATACATCCCACCATGTAAAGGCGGCGTGGGCTCTATCCTAATCAAACAAAACTAAGGCGGATCGTCAAAGGTAGCGGAAAGATAAGAAGAGAATAAGGAAGAATGAATAAGGGAAAATCGTCAAGAATCAACTAAGTCAAGACAAGTATGATTATGAAATCTCAAAGTATGCGTTCTAACTTAGTTCAAATATCAATAAGACGGTTCTATGCCAATTTGAAATCGATCTCACACTTAATAAGTCAAGTCGCGGTAATACCCGAACACAGGACGAGGGTCCTATCCTGGGTCGCCGGTGTAAGTTTCCATCTTACTAGCCGAGCTCGATACCACTCTTCTTGTCACGCCCCAAACGGACACGACCACGATCCACAACTTAAATACAAATGAACCAACCGGTCCGGACAAATATCAATGAGAACCCAATAAGACAGAGTCTAAATAGCAACGGAAATAAATAATGATACAAGTTACCACTTAAAGTCTACAATCCGTCATCCAAATTACAACCGAAAAATCAAGCAAAGTAGCAACTTAAAGTCAAAGGGTCATACGCCCCTCAATTACAAACCCGAATGGAATGAAATACAAAAGTCCGACAACAACATAAGAAAAGAGTCCAATCAACAACAAGAAGCGATAAATCCAACAAGCGTAGTACAAGATCTCAATCCAGCTGGTTCAAAGATCTCCAACGAAATCCTCATCTAAGGTTAGAAAAGTGGGGATGAGACAAAAATCTCGGTGGATGGGGTGATCGTGTGCGAGTGTGGTGCAATATAGTTAATGTGAGAAAAAAGTTATATGAAAACACGTGTTTTGTTTGATCGGGATGGAGCCGACGCCGCTACATGGTGGGATGTATTCCATGCCCGTCTTTGAGCGGGAATATTACCGGGCACCGATGATTCATTGGCACCGGAAAGTGACACGCGACCACCGAGTTAGCCTGTGAGCGCCAACGGAATAGGGACTGACTCGGCCGCTTGGAGATGAGCCAAGATGAGAAGAACGAATCGACCACTGTCATCAAGGACCGCGATAACACCATAAGAGCGTGGGAGGACCAATCTGAGTATCCAGGAGCGCTGGATAACATGCGGGAAAATAAAGAGGACAAATGACGGCCGCGAAATGGGAGATTGAAGCCCGCCTATCCCGTAGAAGATCGTCGATCGCTTGGAAGAGACCCTCATCAAGCGGATGACGGTCATTGAGGACCTTACACAGGCCCTAGCTCGAGAGACGCCGCACTAGAGGCTGCTTTAGCAGCCTAATGCTCGGCCATTACCACCGCCGGAAGTGAGCCTGTGCACGATCCCGAGGAGGATCCCGAGGAGGATCCGATCGACATTGGAGAGCCGGAGGCTGCTCCACTCGATGAGGCTCGGGGATTCGAGTAGTGGCTAGACTTTGTGGATTGGCCCGAGGTTTGGCGCCACCTCGGCCCGACCTAGCCCCGATTATAGACATAGCTGCGGCGATGATGATGGCGATCTCACCGATTAGCTAGCGATTTTCGGTTTGTACTTTTGTTGTTGTAGTTTGTGTATTCAAAGTGTTGTACCTTACATTTATTGTACTAGATTCGAGTGTATTTTGATTCCATGTATCCGACTTAGTATTCGATGTTGTCCTTTGGGTGTATTCAAATTTTATATTAATGGATATGCCTTTTGCTATTTATTGATGTCTTGTGTTTGATGTTACGTTCCTACGATATCTCTTGCTTTACGCGAATAATTATTGTCTTCATTTACTCGCGAATCGCAACTAACGTTTCAAGATACGAGAATGGCGAACATCGAGGGCGTGGGAGACCTCGTCGCGTTCCACGAGGAGACGATGATGTACCCGGGGATCGGGTACCCTCTCCGGAATTACCACCACCTCCTCCACCTGCAGGAGACAATGATTGCACAAGCCTTGCAGCAAATAATGGTGTTTATGAGGCAACATGCGAGCCTCAACCGTGCTCCCGAACCCACCCAAGAGGCGAACGATCGCACATTGGAGCGATTCTGCGGTTCGACCCACCAACCTTCTTGGGAGAGCGGGGACGATGTGAAAAAACGGAAGAATGGATAGAGAAGCTGGAGAATATCTTCAATGCTCTTCAATACTCGAAATGAGCGAGAGTCATACTCGATGTATTTAAATGGAATCGGCCGCTAGAGACTGGTGGAGGGTTGAAAGGAGATGGGAATAGGACCAGTAATCGTAATCGAACATGGGAAATTTCTTGGCCGAGTTCAATGAACAAGATATTCCCAGTGTCGTGAAGGAAGCACGGGATGAATTCCATAGATTGAGGCAAGGGAACCCGATCGTGGCTCGATGAGATCGAATTTCACCGATTGTCCAAGTATGCTCGGGGACAATCGATCAAGAGGATAAGCTTTACAAGTTCACTCGAGGATTGAAATGGAACTTGTAAAAAGCTTGATTGTTGATTGTTGAACGGCAACCTACTCGATCGCGGTAAGGCGATTCTCCGCATTAGTCGGGATCAACCGTATTGGACGAATTCATCGGGACGCAGACCATCGAAGCAGTCTTAAGAGGACAGTGTGGGACAGCCATCTAAACCGCCTCGCTAAGTTTTAGAAGGACGATAATGAATCAGACAAAGAAAGAGACCGGTGCGGGGAAAGCGGGTCAAGAGTGTGCGCATTGCCGTAAAAACCGGACATACCGCCGACAATCGTTGGCGTAAACAAGGAAGGTGTTTTTGTGGTAATAATCAGCACCACCGCAAGATTGCCAATCACGATGGCCAAACCAAACAGACGCAACCACGAAGCGGGCAATGGCCGGGGAATCGCGCAAGGATGCCCGCCGAGCATTTGTACTAGCTAGGACGGGGAGGATCTCGGAGGCAACAAACGTGGTGGAAGGTACGCTTCTAGTATCTAACCACTACGCTAAAATATTGTTCGACCCTGGATCAACGCATTCATTTGTTGCACCGCATTTTGTACACAATTTGCATGCATGCATGGAACATATGCATATGTGCTTAGAAGTGTCAACTCCTATGGGTGCAAGTCGGATAATGAGATATTATCTATAATGCATGCGAAGTTAAGATTCTTTGAGATAAACTTTCCCGCCGATTTGATCTTATTACCTATATTCGAATACGACGTGATATTGGGAATGAATCGTTATCGCACACCATGCACAAATGGACTGCCATAACAAGTCCATTAAGCTATGTGAACGGAAAACCCGAAGTGGAGATTTCGGGAAGGGCACGAGTTAAGATTGCCCCAATCATTTCAAAGCAATGAAAGCGAGAAGGGCGATCACTAGAGGGGCTCAGGGTATCGGCGTTTGTAATTAACAAACCCAAGGTTGAGTCACAAATCAACCAAGTACCTATGGTATCAAGACATACAAATGTATTTCCACAAGAACTCACCATTGTCCCTCCGGATAGGAAAGTCGAGTTCACCATCGAGGTGTTGCCAGGGGCGCGATTGATTGCCGAACACCGTATAGAATGGCTCCTCTTGAGTTACGAGGAGTTGAAAACGCAATTACAAAAATGATGGATGTGGGATTTATCCGACCGAAAGCACGTCTCGTGGGGAGCACTGTTGTTCGTCAAAAAGAAGGATGACACATTAAGACTATGTATAGATTATCGTGGACTTAATAGTGTGACCATCAAGAACAAATATCCCCTCCCGAGGATAGCGAACTATTTGATCAACTTCAAGGAGCAAAAGTGTACTCAAGTTTGACTTACATGCAAGGATATTATCAATCAAGATCCGAAGGAGACATTTCCAAAATCGCATTTCAAACTCGATATGGACACTACGAGTTTGTAGTAATGCCTTTGTCCGACAAATGCACCACAAAGCATTTATGGACCTCGATGCATCGAAGTCTTTCAACCTTATCCGGATCAATTCGTGAGTGATATTCATTGATGACATACTCGTGATACTCTAAGTCCGAGAAGAAACGAACGCATCATCGAAAATCGTTTTAGAGACACTACGAGAGCATAAGGCTGTATGCCAAATTCAAAGATGTGCGAATTTTGGCTTAGTGTAGTCGCGTTCTTGGGACATATAGTATCCGGCTCGGGATTGCGGTAGATCCTTCAAGGTACGAGATAGTGGTTGAGTGGAAACAATCCAGTCATGTGAACGAAAATCGGGAGTTTCTAGACTAGCCGGATATTATCGAAGATTTATCCAGGACTTCTCCAAGATAGCCGGACCACTCACTCGACTAACCCGGAAGCAAGTCAAGTTTGAGTGGAATGACAAGTGCGAGGCGAGTTTCAAGAGAGCTGAAGAAACGACTTACTACGACTCGATCTTAGCCCTTCCAAAGGGAACGAAAACTTTGTCGTCTACAAGTGATGCATCAAAAGAAGGACTAGGAGCGGTGCTAATGCGGGAAGGAAAAGTTATTGCTTATGCATCACGAAAGTCGAAGCCGTATGAGGCCAATTATCCAATGCATGACTTGGAATTCGGCCCGATAGTGTTCGCGTTGAAGAAATGGAGACACTATCTCTACGGAGCAACATTCACGGTTTTCACGGATCATAAGATCGTGAAGTATCTATTCTCCCGAGAAAGATCTCAACTACGAGGCAACGGAGATGGATGGAGTTGATTGAGGACTATCACTTCGATATTCAATACCATCGGGAAAGCTAACGTCGTAGCAGACGCTCTAAGCGTAAAGGCGAGCTTAGCGGACTTATGTTTCGAGAGTGGGAATCATTAAAAGAGCGAGCAATTGGAATCGACAAGAACCAATACTCGATTTCATGTGCCAACATTTCGATTACACCCAATCTTTGAATGAGATCAAAGAAGCATAAGAGAAAGATACACATCTTCAAAAACTAAAGGAGAAGATACTTAAAGGAGAAAGATCGAATTCTCGCACGAAGATGGAGTTATCGGGTTCAAATCGAGTGTGTACCGAATGACGAGCGATTAGGAATAGAATCTAGTAGAGGCACACCGCTCGAAATACACTATACATCCTGGAGGAAACAAGATGTATAAGGATTTGAAATGGAGTTATTGGTGGGTAAACATGAAGAACCAGGTAGCGAGTTCGTTGCGAGATGTTTGAGTTGTCAACGAGTAAAAGCGTAACACCAACGACCATCCGGTTTTACTACAACCGTTGAGAATTCCGAGTGGAAATGGGAACATATAACGATGGACTTCGTGACGGATCTACCAAGGACCGGAGGAGGCCATGATTCTATCACGGGTAGTTGTAGACCGACTCACGAATTCGCACACTTTTTACCCATCAAGAAAAGCGATAGCTTGCGTAAAACTTGCATGACTTATATCAGAAATCATTCGACCGCATGGAGTACCGGTCGATATAGTATGCGATAGAGACCCGAGGTTTGTCTCCAGATTTTGGAAGTGCTTACACGAGGAATGGGTACCTCCCTAAGTTTAAGTTTCAAAGACAAAGAAGACATCCACAAACCGATGGACGGTCCGAGCGAACAATTCAAACCCTTGAAGATATGTTGCGAGCCCGCACTGGATTTTCAAGGAAGTTGGGATTCGCACTTACCATTAGCCGAGTTTGCCTACAATAACGAGTTATCGGCCACGATTGGGATGGCACCCTACGAGGCATTGTATGGGCGAAAATGTAGATCCCCACTACACCGGGAGATTGATGACCAATGGACTCCGAAAGAGAAACGAAAGTCGCCTCGATTCCAAAGGTCGACTTAGTTCAGAGGCCATGGAGAAGGTCCGGGTGATCAAGGAGCGGATTCGCATGACTCGAGCCGTCAAAAGAGTTACGCGGACAAGAGAAGAAAGGATTTGGAATTTGAAGTCGGTGATGAAGTATTTCTCGGACTCTCACCACGAAAAGGATTGATTAATCCGAAGAAAGGAGGCAAGTTGAGCCCGAGATATGTTGGACCTTACAAGATTTTGAGAGGATCGGGAAGTTAGCCTACTGGACTCGAGTTACCAGCACCATATGCGGGAATGCACGATGTATTCCACGTTTGAGATCAAGAAGTATCAACCAGATCCCGAGCATATCATCACCGAGATACTCCTCCTCTAATGGAAAATCTATCCTACACCGAGAGGCCAATCCGGATCATTGATCGCCAGACACGCTTGATTGCATAAGAGAGAAATTCCAATGGTTAAAGTGGTGTGGCGAGAACCACAACCGAGACGAAGACGCAACATGGGAGATGGAAGAAGACATAAGGAATCAATATCCGAACTATTCAAGAGAATTTGGGGACCAAATTCTTTTAAGGAGGGGAGGATGTGAAGCCCGATTTTTCGAAGCTATTAATTGATCCTTATTGTTGTTTATACATTTGATCAACTATTTTACCGCGTCGTTTTGATGGGTAATTAATAATAATATATACATTTTGTATTTTATTTTATTTTATTTAATTATTTGTGATCATGATCTTATTTAATTCTATCCTCATTTATGATCACTTGATTGATCATTATTACTATTTTTTGTATTTATTAGTCACCTTAGAATATTAAGAGACTATTTATTTTGGAGACTTTTACCTTATAGAATTAAGATTTTGATTTAGATTAAGTGATCATGAGACTTACAAGTGATCAAGGCAATCACTAAATATTTCGGAGATTGGTATATTTCATCTATTATCATCAAATTTGGGACAAAAAAATATATATGGAATTACCATATTGCCCTCATAGTGGACGGCCATGGTGGTATTTTTGGGATAAAAATATCATCCAACTCTTGTAACACCTACACCATATATTAGTCATCTTGTGTATAATTATATCATTAATTCAAATATTATACACATCATCTTATACACCAATTCTTTATTACTATTTTTCCCAACTTATTCCATTCTTCCCAACATTCTCCTTATTCCTCTCAAATTCCAATTTGACCCACACTTTGACTTGCATTTTGTCTCCATGCAAGAGACAAATTACAAGACACAATTTGATCAAAATTTTCTCTCCCTCTCTCTCATACTACACGGCCATATGGCCTATTACACACAAAAAAATCATCTCATTTCATCTAACAAATTTATCCTCTAACAAAAATCCTCCTCCTTCTCTCTAAAACTCCCAACTTCTCTCTATTCTTCCTTTCATTTTGTTCTTCTACACTTAGAAAAAAATTTCAACATTTTCCTCCTATTCTTCACTAAAAATCGAACCATCATCATACAAGGTAAGAAATTTTAGCTTCAATCCATTTTGGATATCACATTGTTCATCTCTTCCACCTTCTTAACTTAAGTTTGAATTTCGTTTGGAGGTACATTTAGAAGAACTTGAAGATTAGAACTTGACAACATTTTGAAGAAGGACCTCAAGCTTGAAGAAGAAAATAGTAGAGAAAATTAGACTACAAGGTAAGAATTGTGTACTAGACCCTTCTTTCCTACTCTTCCTATTTTTTTCAAATTTTAACACCCCTTTTTCATTTTTGAGAAATAGGGGCTGACCTTAGGAGATTTTGTAGTTGAGCCAAAATTTCCAATTTTTGAGCTTCAACTAGTCTCCAAACATCTACTAAACAAGGTAAAGTGTAGTCCTTTTCATTTCCTTATTTCCTTCTTTTTCTCCTTAATTTTTCTCTCATTTTTCTAACTCCAAATTTTGATATTTTCTTGACTTAGGGGCTGACCTAAGAAGCCTCATCCAAAAATTGTGAAATTATCCTTTTATTTCACAATTTCCAAATTTAAGGTGGGTGGAAAATTATTTTTCCAACTTTTAGGTGTTTTGATTAAATGCATGTAGAAACTTTAATCATGAGCCTTGAGATATATATAATTATGTATTGCATGTCAATTTTATATATCAAATCATGAAAATTCTCAAGAGTTGCTCAAAATTATTATTTATTGAATTTTAGGTGCATGCATGTACACTTTAATGCTTTAATTGATGAATTCTTGTATGTATTGGACATGCATGTGTATGATCTTTAAAATCTATGTTTTGGATGACTTATAACCTGGAAAAGTCGAGCATAATTGATTAAATTTCAATTTTGGACTTAAAAATACAAAAAAATAGAAAGTTGGTGGACTAAATTGCAAGAAAATAAAAGTTAAAGGACCCCTCTGCAAATTTCAAAATTTGGGACTGTACTCAGGTTCAAAAATAATTTTTGGACATTTTAATAAAGTTTTAAGAGATTTAAGATAAATAAAATCAACCTTTAAAAGCCCAAGGACTAGATTGTAAAATTTTGAAAGTTTAAGGGCTACTTTGCAATTTTAAAACTGTACCAGACCTAAAATTTAAATTTGAAATTTTTACTCTTAAGTTACTGGGAATGACACATTTTAAAAGTATTCCAAAAATCCAAGTGGTTAGGGCTTGGAAAGTAATCTTTCTAAAATTGAGGGACTAATGTGTAAAATATTAAACTTGAGGACCCAAATAAAATTTTCAGAACTTATGCAGCCCATGCACCTGGAAATACTAACTTAACTATAACTTAATTATATTTTGGACTCAAGGTTCAAATTTCATAACAATTGGACCCCTAAAAGCCTTAAAGGCAATTATTTTAAAATGGGACAAAAATGATATTTTCAAAAGTTGAAGGACCTACACATATTGCTTTTAAAAACTGCTTTTGTCCCAATAACCTACTAACCTTAGTGACATTTTCCAACTGGAATCACATTAAAAGCCCTTCCGGTTTGTGAGTTTGAATTTTTAAAACTTAAGGACCGAATTGACAATTTTTACAAATTTGGGGCCAATGTGAGATTTTTATAAAAACTCGACCTCAAAACTTTAAAAACCTGAATCTCTGGACAATTTGGAGAATTTAGGAACTGACCTCATAATTTTTCAAGGTCGGGATATTTAATTATTCAATTTTTAACCACAAAAGTGTTAGTTTTTACAAAACGGGGCTAAATTACAATTTTTCTTTTATAAAGGACCTAACTCAAATTATTTTCTCTTTTACTAAAATAGCCCTGGACCCTCTGACTTGGAGATTTAATTTAAGTATTTTACTTTCCCAAAAAACCCCGACTTATCGTATCAATTTGTCCGATTAATACCCGATCGCGGAGCGACTACCCGCCTTGCTAATGAATCTATAACGGGACTTATGTTCCACCTAATCTTTCAAGATATCGAAGGTTGCTTATCCTTCCGATAATCATCTTCATCCAAAAACTCCGCTAACGCCATAATTGCCACTCGCGTTTTCAAAATTTTCCTAAAGCGCTTCGAATCAATAATACTGATGCTGGTTGTTACTTTTGTAATTGTAATTACTTTCGCTCGAGTCAACTTGGTGTGTCGAGCTCACACTCGAATGGATACGTCGAGGATGGAACCGGGCAGCTCGGCCGCTATTCCACTCTTCCGGCCCCATCGCCCTAATCCCGCAACCGAGGGACGGAGTTTGTCCAAGGGAAGCGGGTCGTAATCGAGGTATAATCATGATTATGACAGATCCGAGCCTCGCCGGCTCCTTTGTGGATTTTGTATTTGCCTACGGAGCGATAAGGTGCCGGGTCTTGACCATCGACCGGGAGTTACAAGGAAGAACGAAGGAATCGCTATCCGATCCACACGATTCCGGAGTTATCGCCCCGTTTTGGTTGGCGTTACATTTCCGCACGCAACCGCTAATTACCGTTTTGCATTGGTTGGCGCTACAAACCGCGACGCAACCCTTATTTTGCCTTGCATAGATTGGCGTTATACTTCCGCACGCAATCCTACCTGTCTTGATCGATTCACATAGTGCATGTGTGACCATGAACTGTTTTCTTGAATCGTATAAATATACTATTGTATTATTTTATCACGACGCTTGTGAATCGTGTGTGAAATCATGCATCATACTCACGCGTTTTCATATAATTGTTTTCTCACATTAACTATATTGCGCCACGCCGCATTACGATCACCCCATCCATGAGATTTTTGTCTCATCCCCACTTTTTTCGAACCGCCGGATTGAGACCTTGTACTACGCTTGTTGGATTTCATCGCTTCTTGTTGTTGATTGACTCTTTTCTTATGTTGTTGTCGGACTTTTGTATTTCATTCCATTCGGGTTTGTAATTGAGGGGCGTATGACCCTTTGACTTTAAGTTGCTACTTTTCTTGATTTTCGGATTGTAATTTGGATGACGGATTGTAGACTTTAAGTGGTAACTTTGTATCCATTTATTTATTTCATTGCTATTTAGACTCTGTCTTATTGGGTTCTCATTGATATTTGTCCGGATTTGTTAGTTCATTTGTATTTAAGTTGTGGATCGTCGTCGTGTCCCGTTTGGGCGTCACAAACTAAGGTGGGAAAAATGCAAAAAAATGGTCTCATAACTAATATGTGGTGATAAAAAGTCTTCTACAAATTCAAAAATTAAATTTAGTTATGTAACTTTTAAAACTGCTCGAATCAAGTCCAGATTTGCCAAAAGTTTTAAATTTGACAGATATTGTCACGTGAAACCGACATGAATCGAAAATCTTGAGAATATTTTGGATTAAATATGCCATTTACCTTATCTGAATGGTAGCTCAAACGACATTTTAATACAATTTTATCAATATTCTATTCTCTCTCACGTGGACACCAAATTACATAAGGGGTAAACCAATAAATATTTAAGCCTAAAAATGCAAAATCTCCAATATTTTAAAGTCATATCCATTTCATACGATAATATCTGGCTAATTAAAAACTTTGGGTAATTCTGGACCCAATTTTAGATTTTTAAATAGATACCGGACGCAATAGAATCTTTAAATTCGAACATGACAGTTTTTTACACCTCTTTTAGTTACATGACCAATTTTGTATCTAATTAGTCCAACTGAGGTATATGTGACTTAATTTTTATCTATTTTATTCGTATTAGGTTATACATATACTTCTTTTTGTATTCTGTTCAATATAACCAAAAAAATGTGAGCCTGCCCATTTGTATTTGATTGCACGTCAAATTAACCAGTGTATGAAGATGCAAGATATATATTCTAACAACTACAACAACAATAAATCTGATATCACCAAGTCATAATTAACCATTTACCCTCATAAATAATCTAAATAGGAAAAATACCCTAAGATCCGCTTGTTTTTTATTGGGGTCACGACTGAAGTCACGATCCGGGTTGCCTCATGGCACAACACCGTTGATCTGCACCATGATGTGATATGTGGACTTAGACGATCTTGATACGTGGAGCTAGCTAGCTTGTACGGGCTATTGAAGTTAAACATATAAACACAATACAATTTTTTTTGCTATAATTATCTCAGAATCACTTAATTATGACCTTGCTTTTGATTCGTAACAGCCCTATAACCTAGAACTGACTTTAGTGTTGGAGGGCCTTTCTGCGATGGTCCACCCACCTAGCCTAACATTCAATCTTTTACAAGTTCTCGAAATATCTAGGTTCGTGGCAAGGTGACCTAACCCGAATACATCTAATTTATTTACCCAAATTCATAATGTACAAAAAGACAACAAATGATTTGAAGAAAGAATTAATAGATAGCAATCCCCTAAGTTAATACAATATCTCAAAATATTGATGCAATATGCACGAAAATGGTGCATCAGAAAAATTCTAATAAGTTTCACATTAAAGAAAACTTTCAAGACTTCGGTAATGCTTTGCCATATATATAGGTGACTTAATACTGAGGATTTATAGTGTCTCTCAAATAGATAACTTATTACTATTTATTCTAGCTCTAGAATATATTCCAGCAAATCATAGATAAATTACAAACATTGGTTTAACCTAATTACAAAAAAATCAAGTTATCTGTCAACATTAAAATTTCTCATTAAAGCATTACTAACACCCCCTTGTAATATTAAAAACAACTAAGTTTACTATTTATTTTATTATATATACAACTAGACTAAACTTCAAAACCAGGCTTTATAATTTTCCCAAAGATATAAAATATCTCAATTTGCTCCTAGAAGAAGCACATCACGTGCTTTGCACATGGCTTCAAGAGACACAACTTTTCGCAAGGTCACCCCTTTCCTTTTAGGTGTTTTTAAAAGTGTTAGTTAGAATGGCGGAATGTAGCGGTAAAAGGAAGGTTGCATCCATTAGTGAGGAACATGAGGGGGGATTACAGTGATGTTGGAGGGGAAGGTATTTTTATTGTACACAAATATCAGCCCTTTAATAGTATATGCAATTGTGATTGCTTCCTTATTAACAAAGTTATGTTTTTATAGTACATTTGTTTTGCTTTCATGGTACATAGTATATGTTTTGCTTTTTTGGAATAGTTATTACTTGAAGTATTTTTGTGCTTAAATAGGTCATCTTTCTTGCTTTAGTAGTATATGTGTCACGTCTAACTCAAGCGGCTATAATAGCCAAAATCTATTTATGAGTGTTCGCTTTATTTTTAGCTTCACCGCAAGTGAACGGCGTAATTAATAGATAGGGTAAGCAAGGTCGATCCCACGGATACTATTAAATTAATGTACTAAGTATTTAGATTGTAATAACACTATTTTTATTTAGACGATCGAATTGTGATGGTTGTTTTGTAAATCTAAGACAATATTTTATCATAAAAAGAACAAAGCAAGAGTTACGATTGAAAAGATCAAGTAGATGGATGGATTCGAATTATGGTTTGATTAATCTCCTCTTGTTATCCGACTAATCCAAACCAAAGTTATTATCTAACTTCCCTATAAGACGATCACAAAAGTAATTTATCCTCTCTCTCGAGACACAATAAACACGTTGATTGAATTATCTATGCTAGCATCTCTACTCAACATAATATTCCCGGCCAGACCTAAGTCAAACACAATGAGACTCGAAAATCCCGCATAGACGCACTTACGGGTTATGCCTATGCGCATGACCAGCCTTTGTGCGTCAAGTCGAAGCCTCAATTTATCTTCTAAGACGCATGGGCCTTGCATATAGGCACGACCAGCCGTGCGTCAAGTCGAGCGTCGATCTTGATGTATAAATCATGCACGGGACGTGCCTATGAGCATGGGTTGGGCGTGCGTGTGCCTGTTTCGCTCAGTTCAGCTCCATACTTCGTGTATTTTCTCGACTCTTGTCGGTCCTAACTTGCAATGCTCCAAATTTCCTCAAAAGTACTCCAAATATTATTAATTCCGGCAAAACGAGCAAAGCGTAATATCTTTTCCACAATATGAGAACACGACCCATTTTACTGAGTTAATGCATGTTTATCAACATATTATATCCAAAATTATGCCCAAAATACATGCAAAACTCACACTAAACAATGAGTCCAAACAGTGGAATGTACATATTAATCATTACAGTTCAAAAATATATTTTAAGATAGTTACAAGAAAAACTAACCAAGTCTGCGAAACTCCTATAAGAGAAACTATTATTATAATTATTGCTCTGGCCAAAACACGTCATATATGCATAGAGATGCCGTCAAGACAGCTAGAAAAAATACTTCTGATATTGGCGCTAGCTAGTCAGATCAAGGAAATCCCTCAACTATTTCATCATCGCTTGGATTATCCCCTGGAATATTTTTTTAGAAAAACAACGTGAGGGAAAAGAAACTTCAGTGAGTGGGTGCACGTGAAGCTGTGGCTTTTTAGATAAGTTTAATATTAAGAAAACTTCAGTTATTCTTTATAAATTCAATCATTTTTAATTCAATAGCGTATGCACTCAATCAATCTGTAACACAATTAATTCAAATATCGCATTAACGGAGGGACCATTCATTAACGGTAAGTGACCCCCGTTCTCCCTTATCACTCCTTTATTGCGTTGGTGTAAAGTCTTACCCCCTTATTGTACCATACTACGGCATGACTCTCCACACTGGGCTCGCCAAACCCGGAAAGTCATATTTGGAATATACTGAGATCCTACGACCCACTTCTACCCTCGGAACACTCCGTCCGTAGGCGATGGGATTTGGTCGTGGATAGCGAAGAATCTTTTAAGACCGTGGGCCCGTGCCTGACCGGCCGAACTCAGCCCTATCCACGCCACACTAGGGCTTATCAAATAATCAAGACACGTCGTGATGTACAAGTGATAATATCTATCATCATGAACTTACACATAATTGAGCAAACTAAATACATGTTTTGTATCTTAGTTTTATTGTTTAAGCTGAAGGAAATAGTACAATGACTTTATATAACAAATTCTGTAATTAGAAATCAAAAAAGTTTAATTATTTAACCAAGATATTAAAGTGATTTGTCTACACCACTTAGGAGAGGTAATATTATTCCACTTTCAAGAATCATAAATATCAGTTAATTAGTTGATACATTCATTTACGTTAATCATACCAATTAATCCATATATATTCAGTTCTAACTTTTTATCAATTCAATATAGAGTTTATAACCTATACTTAGCTAAATTAATTAATTCTAAAGATAATACACATTAATAGGTCCTATATTTTGTAATTAATAAGCCCTGGTTAAATCCCTAGATATTACAAACGTTTTATGTTTTAGATTTAGTTAATCTCAGTTTAATTATAAAACATAATTCCACCAAATTAATTAATCATAAGAAAATTTGTACAGTCCCAACAGTTAAATACAAATTCTCAAGTACAATTCATGATTCCAACCTAATATTTTATAATTGAAGAACTTCTTTGTACTACATATTAATATATGTAAAATAATACCAGAAACAATTTCGACCCTAATTGCCATTTAATCTTGGCAAGCAAGGTACAAACCAATACTATCACATGAATTCTAACTTTGATTTTTATCACACAATTATTAATTAAAAGCAAGATTACATATCAACAAGATTTTTCTTTCAAAAGATTTTGAAAAATAAATCTAAACTTAGACCACTCACCTCCTCTTTTCAGTTCTTCTTATTGTTCACTATCAATTGCTCTATTTCTTCCATTAATGGTTTACCCGTTTTTTTCCCTTCTTTAAGTGTTATATCTATCTAAAATGTATTGATAATCTCACAAGTAGGCAAGGTAAGTTAGCCTCAATCTTTGGCTTTTAGCGCCCCACGTGTACTATTCCTTTCATGCTAAGAATGATGATTTTTTTTAATTAAATCCTTATCCTTGTCTACATAACCAATTCTCTCTTAACTTCTCACCTATCACATATATATCTCACTATTCTCAAATTGCTAAAGTGTCAAAGTAGTTAAGCGGTGGTGGCACGCCTTAAGTAAGTTTGACATTCTTTATCTTATCATCCATTAAGTATATATTTATATATATTCACTATAACATAAATGATATTAGGTAACACCCAAAAATATTATCTAATGGCCATAAAATGTTTGTCACGCCCCAAACGCGACGCGACAACGATCAATCACTTAAACAGAAATAATTCAATAGTCTAAACCAATGATACAAACTCCAAGTGAAATAGAGTCTAATGCAACGGAATAAAATACACACAAGTACAAATTACATCTTAAGGTCCGACGGAATCCGAATACAACCCAATAGATTATCCGAATTTAACTTACAACCAAACGAACAAAATGAAAAGTCCAACAACAATAAAAGTAAAAGGAGTGTCGCTCCACATCAACAAAGAGGGAATTCAATTTGTAGTAGGTTAGACATCTTCAACGTACTCTTCATCTAAAGGTTAGAAAAGGAGGAGGAGTGAGACAGAAATCTCGGTGGATGGGGTGATCGTGTGCAAGTGTGGCGATATATATAGTTAATGCGAAAACGGTTGTATGAAAACGCAGCGTGAGGTATGATGCATGTTTTCATACATAGCCCACAAAGCATCGTGATAAATATATTTTAAGTAATATATTTATATAGTTTAAGAAATAGTTCGTGGTCACACAGCACGATGATTCAAGGCAGGAGGATTGCGATTGAAGTGTAGCGCCAATCCCATGCAAGACAATTAGTGGTTGCGTCAAGTGTAGCGCCAACCCATGCATTACAAGTAGCGGTTGCGTCATTGAAGTGTAGCACCAACCAAGCGTTCCGTTCAACTCCCGGAATCGTGTGGATCGACAAACGATTCCTTCGTTCTTCCTTGTAACTCCCGTTCATGATGGTCCAAGACTGTCACCTTATTGCTCCATAGGCAAAGACAAAATCCACGTTGGAGCTAGCAAGGCTCGGATTCGTCATAATCATGATTATACCTCAAGTACTACGACCCGCTTCCCTTGGACAAACTCCGTCCCTCGATTGCGGGATTAGGGCGATGGGGCGGAAGAGTGGAATAGCGGCCAGCCGCTGCCGGTTCCATCCCCGACGTATCCACTCCGAGTTGTGAGCTCGACACACCAAGTTGACTCAGCATAGAAATTAAATACACGTTCGGATAGTCAACCAGGCAATGAGTATATTGATTAGGAAGCGATTCATGAAAAGTTTTCAAACATTTGCGTAAGGTAATTATGGCGTTGGTGGAGTTATTTGGATGAAGATGATTATCGGGAGGATAAGCAATCTTCGATATCTTGAAATATTAGGTGGAACATAAGTCCCATTATAGATTCAAATCGCAAGACGAGGAAGTCGCCTCACGATCGGGTATTAATCGGTCAAGGCGGTCCGATAAGTCAATGGGTTTTTGAGAAAATAAAATATTTTAATTAAGAATTGAAGTCAGAGGGTCCAGGGCTGTTTTAGTAAAAGGAAAATAATTTGAGTTAGGTCCTTGATAAAAAGAAAATTTACAATTTATCCCCGTTTTGTAAAAACCAATACTTTTGGGGTTAAAAATTGAATAAATAAATATCCCGACCTTGAAACATTATGAGGTCAGTTCCTAAATTCTTAAAATTGTTCATAGATTCAGATATTTGAAGTTTTGAGGTCGAGTTTTTATAAAATTCTCATATTGGCCCCAAATTTGTTAAAATTGCCATTTCGGCTCTAAGTTTAAAATAATTGGAACTCACAAACCGGAAAGGATTTTAATGTGATTCCAGTTGAAAAATATCACTATGGTTAGTGGGATATTGGGACAAAAGTAGTTTTAAAAAGAAATAAGTTTAGGTCCCTTAACTTTTGAAAATCTCATTTTTGTCCGTTTTGAAATGATTGCCTTTAAGGCTTTTAGGGGTCCAATTGTTATGAAATTTGAACCTTGGGTCCAAGATATAATTATGTTATAGTTAAATTAGTATTTCCAGGTGCATGGACTGCATAAGTCCTGGAAATTGTATTTTGGTCCTCAAGTTTAATCTTTTACAATTTGGTCCCTCAAATTTTATAAAATTACTTTCCAAGCTCTAAACACTTGGATTTTTGGAATACACTTAAAATATGTTATTTCCAGTCCCTTAAGAGTTAAAATTTCAAATTTTAAAATTAGGGTCTGGTACAGTTTCGAAAATTGCAAAATAGCTCTTAAACTTCTAGAATTTTACAATCTAGTCCTTGGGCTTTTAAGGGTTGATTTTATTTATCTAAAAACTCTTAAAACTTTATTAAAATGTCAAAACATAATTTTTGAACCTGAGTTCAGTCCCAAAAATCGCAAATTACAGAGGGGTCCCTTAAGTTTTATTTTCTTGCAATTAAGTCCACCAACTTTCCATTTTTGCATTTTAAGTCCAAAAGTTGAAATTTAATCAATTATGCTCGACTTGTCCAGGTTATAAATCATTCAAAACATAGATTTCAAGAGTCATACACATACATATCCTTCTCATACAAAATTTCATCAAGTATAACAATAAAATGTGCATGTATGCCCTATTTTTCGATAAATCACATTTTTGAGCAACACTTGAGAATTTTTCCAACTTGATACAAGAAAATAGCATGCAATACATAATATATATCTCAAGTGCTCAATAACAAAATACTACATGCATATTTTCAATTTAAAACACCTAGAAGTTGAAAGAATTTTTCCACCCACCTCGTTGTAGTTTCTCGGGTTGATCTAAAATGTGGTCTTCTTCCTTGAATCAACTTCTTGACTAAAACTCTTGAAGATCAGCCCCTAAATGGTATCCAAACCATATTTTGGTGTTAAAATTAAAGTCTCAAGTCTAAAGAAAATATACTAGTACCAAATGGTTACTACTCACCTTAATATCTTCAAGTAGTCTCAAAAATGGAAATTTTCCTTCAAGCCTCTAACCTCCACTTGAGATGATGTAGGTCAGCCCCTAAACTCCAAAAATTTATATTCTTGAGTCACAAATTAATTCTTCATGTTGTCAAGAGAAAAATACTAAAACCATAATTTTCTCACCTTAATAATATGTAATCTTGAATTTCCTCTTCAAGCTTGTAGTCAAATCTAGGTCTCTAATTCTTCAAGAATTTTCTCTAGGAGTACCTCAACAAGAAGGATTCAACATCATTAGATGGTGAAGGTATAAGGTTGAGGATTGGAGAAGAAAAATAGAGTTGGGAGAAATGAAGATATTCTTACCTTATGCTTGAAGAATTTGATCCTTTAGAGAGGAAAATGGAAGCAAGTCTTGTGTTTTTATGATAATTATGAAATGAATAATATTGGTAGATAAAGAAAAAAAATAACAAAAATGATTGATTCCCCTAAGACAAGGAGCCAAAAGTTGGAGGAATAATAATCATGGTGTTGGTATTTTTATTTATTAGAATTTGGTGGAAAGAAAAGTTTGTCCATCCTATAAGCATGTGACCAAAAGTTGAGAAAAAAAAATAATATATATATGTAAATATATATATATACATATATAATTGTAGGTCTTGAAAAGAATATGAAACAACCTCCCCATTTATGGTAATTTTCAAAATTTTTAAAAATATAAAAAAAAAAAAAAAAAAATTTTTTAAAAACAATTGATTGGGAAATTGGTTGGGATGAATTATAGAATAAGATGAAATATTAGGATAAGGATTGGAATGTACTCCTAAATTGTTGGAGGTCTAATAATCCTAAAGTAGTAGCCATTCGATCAAGTATTAATACTAGAGGAAGAATATAAAATTGCTAAGCTCTAAAAATGCGAAATGCGTAATTGACGTTGGAAGAAATAAATAAAAATAGAGTCGAGTTTCATTAATATTAGGTTTGTGATACATAGCCGAATAAATAATCACTACATAACACCGAATCTCACGTTAAAATTCGGGGTCTCACATTCACCCCTCTTAAAAGAATTTGGTCCCCAAATTCTCTTTAGAACAATTCTGGATATTGATTCCTCATGTCTTCTTCCATCTCCCACGCGCGTCTTCGTCTCGGTTGTGATTCCGCCATACAACTTTAACCATTGGAATCTCTTTGTTCGCAACCGACGTACACTTTGGTCAATGATTACGATTGGTTTTCGGTGTAAGATAAATTTTCCATTAGAGGAGGAGCATCACGAGTGATGATGTGCTCGAGGATCTGGTTGATACCTTTTCAATCTCGATACATGGAATACATCGTGCATTCCAGCGTCATTTGTGCGGTAACTCAAGTCGGTAGGCTAACTTCCCGATCCTCCGCAAAATCTTGTAAGGTCCAACATATCTCGGACTCAACTTGCCTCCTTTCTTTGGATTGATCAATCCTTTTCCGTGAGAGACGATCGAGGAATACTTCATCTCCGACTTCAAATTCCAAGTCCTTTCTCCTCTTGTCTGCGTAACTCTTTTGGCGGCTCACGAGTTTGTGTGGATCCGTTCCTTAATCAACTTGACCTTCTCCATGGCCTCCGAACTAAGTCGACCTTTGGAATCGAGGCGACTTTCGTTTCTCTTTTGGAGTCCATTGGTCATCAATCTCCCGAGTGTAGTGGAGATCTACACTTTCGCCCGTACAAGGCTTCGTAGGGTGCCATCCCAATTGTGGCGATAGGCTGTTATTATAGCGAACTCGGCCAATGGTAAGTACGAATCCCAACTTCCTTGGAAGTCCAACGTGCATGCTCGTGACATGTCTTCCAGGGTTTTTGAATTGTTCGCCGATCGCCATCGGTTTGTGGATGTCTTCTTTGTCTTTGAAACTTAGTGAGGTACCCAATTCCTCATGTAAGCATTTCCAGAATCTGGAGACAAATCTCGGGTCTCTGTCTGACACTATATCGACTGGCACTCCATGCAGTCGAATGATCTCTCGGATATAAATTTGCGCAAGTTTCGCAAGTCGTTGCTTCGGTTTTCTTCATGGGTAGGAAGTGTGCAGATTTCGTGAGTCGGTCTACGACTACCCATATAGCATCATCGCCTCGTCTAGTCCTCGGTAGATCCATCACGAAGTCCATCGTTATGTGTTCCCATTTCCACTCGGGAATTCTCAACGGTTGTAATAAACCAGATGGTCGTTGGTGTTCAGCTTTTACTCGTTGACAAGTCAAGCATCTCGCTTAACGAACTCGCTACCTGGTTCTTCATGTTTGCCCACCAGATCTTGTTGTTTCAAGTCCTTATACATCTTGTTTCCTCGGGATGTATAGTGTATTTCGAACGGTGTTTCGAGAGGATTACATTTCCTAAGTTGCTCATCACTCGGTACACAAATTCTATTCCGAAATCGATGATCCCATCTTCTGTGCGAGAATTCCGATCTCTCTCCTTTGAGTATCTTCTCTTTTAGTTTTTGAAGTTGCACGTCAATCCCCTGTGTTACTTTGATCTCGTTCGGTAGATCGTGTTTAATCGAAATATTAGCACATGAAATTCGATCTTGGTTCTCGTCGGTTCCAAGTGCTCAATTCTTCTAATGATCTCCACTCTCGAATCATTAGTCTAGCTAAACTTCGCTTTTACGCTTAAGGCGTCGGCTACTACGTTAGCTTTCCCAGGGATGGTATTGAATATCAAAGTGATAATCTTCTATTAACTCCATCCATCTCCGTTGCCTCAAATTGAGTTCTTTCGAGAGAATAGATACTTTAGGCTCTTATGATGTGGTAAACCGTGAATGTTGCTCCATAGAGGTAGTGCCTCCATTTCTTTAACGCGAACACTATTGCCGCCAATTCCAAGTCATGCGTTGGGTAATTGGCTTCATACGGCTTGAGTTTTCGTGATGCATAAGCAATGACCTTTCCTTCTTGCATGAGTCTTTGCTCCTAGTCATTCCTTTGATGCGTCTTTGTAGACGACAAAGTTTTCTCATTTCCCTTTGGAAGGGCTAAGACTCGGAGTCGTAGTAAGTCGTTTCTTGACTCTTGAAACTAGCCTCACACTTGTCATTCCACTCAAACTTGACTTGCTTTCAGGTTAGTCGAGTGAGTGGTCCGGCTATCTTGGAGAAATCTTGGATAAATCTTCGATAATATCCAGCTAGTCCTAAGAAACTTCTAATCTCCGTTCTGACTCGGGTTGTTTCCATTCAACCACCTTTATGCCTGTATTTTCAAGGATCTACGGCGATCCCGGTCGGATACTATGTGTCCCAAGAATGCGACTTCACTAAGCCAAAATTCGCACTTCTTTGAATTTGGCATACGACTTGTGCTCGTAGTGTCTCTAAAACAATTTTCGGATGACGCTCATGCTCCTCTTTAGACTTGGAGTATACGAGTATGTCATCAATGAATATCACTACGAATTGATCCAAATAAGGTTGAAAGACTCGATGCATTAGATCCATAAACGCTGGCAGTGCGTTTGTCGGACGAAAGGCATCACTACAAACTCGTAGTGTCCATATCTCGGTCCGAAATGCTATTTTGGAAACGTCCTCTTCACGGATCTTTAAGCGATAATATCCTTGTTGTAAATCAAACTTGAAAGTACATCGTCGCTCCTTGAAGTTGATCAAACGTTCGTCTATCCTCGGGAGGGGATATTTGTTCTTGATGGTCACGCATTTGTTAAGTCCACGATAGTCTATACACGTCTTAATGTGCCATCTTTCTTTTTGACAAACAAGACGGTGCTCCCCACGGAGACGTGCTCGGTCGGATAAATCCCACATCCATCGGCTTTTGTAATTGAGTCTTCAACTCTTGCAACTCAACAGAGCCATTCTATACGGCGTTGCAGCGTCGGGCGGTTCCTGGTAATACCTCGATGGTGAACTCAACTTCCCTATCCGGAGGGACGGTGGTGAGTTCTTGTGGAAATACATCTCGTATATTCCGATACTATAGGTACTTGATTAATTTGTGTCTCAACCTTAGGTTTGTTAATTACAAACGCCAAGTACCCTTGTGCCCCTCTAGTGATCGCCTTCCCGCTTTCATTGCTGAAATGATTGGGGCAATCTTAACCGTGCCCTTCCCGAAATTTCCGCCGGGCTTAGGGTTCATATAGTTTAATGGACTTGCGATGGCAGTCCATTTGTGCATGGTGTGCAGACAACCAGATTCATTCCCAATATAATGTCGTATTCGGATATAGGTAGCAAGATCAAATCGCAGGAAAGTTTATCTCATCAATCTTAACTTCGCATGCATTATAGATAATATCATTATCGGCTTGCGCCCATAGGAGTGGACACTTCTAAACCTATAGGCATATGTTCCATGCATGCATGCGGCTTGTGTACAAAATGTGGTGCGACAAATGAATGCGTTGATCCAGGGTCAAATAGTACTTTAGCGTAGTGGCTAGATATTAAGCGTACCTTCCACCACGTCTTTGCCTCGAGCCTCATGTCCGGATAGTGCAAATGCTCGGCGGGCATCTTGCCCGATTTCCCTGGCCATTACCCGGCTTTGGCGGCTGCACTTGTTTCGTGCGATCCTCGTCTTGCCGGGCAATCCTTTAGCGGTCTTTGGTTACTACCACATAGCAAGCATTTCCCTGTTTGCGCTTAATAATCGTGATGAGTATGTCCCGTTTTTGGCAATGTGCACATCTTGGACCTGGTTTTTCTTGTATCGGTCCTTTTCCTTTGTCCGTCTTATCGATTTGGTCCTTCGAAACTTATCGTTTGCTTAGATGGTTGTCCCACAGCTGTCCTCTTGAGACCTGTTTGATGGCCTACTCTCTTGAATCTGTCAATACGGTTTAGTCGACTCGATGCGGAGAGTTGCCTTTTTATTGGTGAGTAAGTTGTCATTTCAACTTGATCGGAAAGTCGCTTTTGAAGTTCCAACTTGATCCCGTGTGAACTTATATAATTTGTCCTCTTCTCATCGGTGCCCCCTGAGCATATTTGGACAATCGATGGAACTCGGACTCGTATTGGGCCACAGACATGTTCCCCTGTCTCAACTTATGGAATTCATCCCGTGCCTCCTTCACGACTTGGGGTATGTATTGCTCATTGAATTTGACCAGGAAATTTTCCCATGTCCTATCTATTTGATCCTGTTCCCACTTTCTCTCAATTGCTCTCCACCAATCTCGGCGGTGATTCTAGTCGAACACGGCGAGCGTAACCTTTTGTTCCCCCGAGTATTGGAGAGCATTGAAGATATTCTCTATTTTCTCGATCCATTCTTCTCGCTTTCATGTCATCTGGTTCCCTAAGAAAGTGGGGGGTCGAATCGTAGAAACCGCTCAAGGTACGGTCATTCGTCTCTCGGCGGAGTTCATGGTTAGGGCCGACGAGGCTCGCTTGTTGCCTCATAAAAACCAATATCGTTGCAAGGCTATTGCGTTAGGTTATCTCCTGTGATTGGCGGATGAGGTGGTGGTAGTTCGGGGAGGGTACCCGTTCCCGGCACGTCCACATACCTACGGGAACACGGCGGGGTCTCCTCGTCCACGGTTTCACCATGTATCGTAGTTTAGCTACAATTCGAGAAAGGAATGATTTCAATAAGTACTTGCATATAACAAGTTATATCACAACAACAATACACAGACATAGAATAAGTAGAAAAAGTATATTCATTGATGTGAAATTTGAATACACCGAATGAGTTCATACAACGGGAATATAAAATCGAAGATAAACTAGAGTCAGGATACAACTTGATTAAGGTACAATCGAAAACAAAATACAACAGGATGGAATTAAGCATCGGCTAAAATCTAGCATATAAGTTATCTACTCGGTGAGGTCGCCGTCATCATCACTAGCGGCCTCGTCCATAATCGGATCTCGATCGGGTGAGGTACCACCTCGGCATTAGGCCGATCGGCTGCCATCGGCTTTGCTCGATCCGGAGCATCATCGAGTGGGCGGCTTCAAGCGCCTCGGGCTCTTCATCTTCGGGATCTTGAGGATCCTCCTCGGGATCCTCTTCATTATCGGCCTCGAAGTCGGGTATGGGTTACGCCTCGGGTGGTGGCAACGGTGGCGCATTAGCCGCTAAGGCGGCCTCCAAGCAACATCTCACGAGTTAAGGCATGTGTGAGGTCCTCTATCACCTGCATTTGTTTGATGATAGTATCTTGAGACGATCGATGGTGCCTCTCGACATGTATGCCTCCCTTTCCCACTTTCCGCGGCCTTCCTTAGCGCGTTCTATCTTCGTGCGAGTAACTTCCAAGTGTTCTGGATTGATTGGATTTGATCCTCGCGGCACGGATGGTATCCTCGCGATCCTTAGCAAGGAGGGTAAGATTGTTCTTCTCCTCTTGGCTCTTTGCCAGGAGGTGTGTCGATTCTTGGTTGCGGCGGCGTTCTTACGCCAGTCCGAGATAGCTCGAAGGTATTCCTGGTGCCGGTGGTTCGTGTATGCCCGGAAGTAATCACGTTCGGCGCGGGCCTCCAATAATTCCCACCGGATAGGTGGCGTCGGCTCCATCCGAACAAGCCAATCTAAGAAGGATCGGTCAAGTAAGAAAAAAGATAGGGAAGAACAAGGAAAGAATAACTAAGGAAAGTCAGGTCAAAAGTCACTAAGTCAAATCAAGTATGACTATGGATTCTCCAAGTATAAATTTTAGCTTAACCTAAACATCAATAATATGGTTCTATGCCATTTTTGAAATCGATTTCACAACTTAATTAGTCAAGTCACGGTACTACCCAACACACGGTCAGGGTCCTATCTCCGGGTCGGCTCGGTGTAAGTTTCCATCTTACTAGCCGAGCTCGATACCATAAGCATCACGCCCCAAACGCGACGCGACAACGATCAATCACTTAAACGAAATAATTCAATAGTCTAAACCAATGATACAAACTCCAAGTGAAATAGAGTCTAATGCAACGGAATAAAATACACACAAGTACAAACTACATCTTAAGGTCCGACGGAATCCGAATACAACCCAATAGATTATCCGAATTTAACTTACAAATCCCAAACAGAACAAAATGAAAAGTCCAACAACAATAAAAGTAAAAGGAGTGTCGCTCCACATCAACGAAGAGGGAATTCAATTTGTGGTAGGTTCGACATCTTCAACGTACTCTTCATCTAAAGGTTAGAAAACAGGAGGGAGTGAGACAGAAATCTCAGTGGATGGGGTGATCGTGTGCAAGTGTGGCGATATATATAGTTAATGCGAGAAAACGGTTGTATGAAAACGCGTGAGGTATGATGCATGTTTTCATACATAGCCATAAAGCATCGTGATAAATATATTTTAAGTAATATATTTATATAGTTTAAGAAATAGTTCGTGGTCACACAGCACGATGATTCCAGCAGACCGGGGGATTGGGTTACTGAAGTGTAGCGCCAATCCCATGCAAGACAATTAGTGGTTGCGTACTGAAGTGTAGCGCCAACCCATGCATTACAAGTAGCGGTTGCGTACTGAAGTGTAGCGCCAACCAAACGTTCCATTCAACTCCGGAATCGTGTGGATCGGACAGCGATTCCTTCGTTCTTCCTTGTAACTCCCGTTCATGATGGTCCAAGACTGTCACCTTATTGCTCCATAGGCAAAGACAAAATCCACGTTGGAGCTAGCAAGGCTCGGATTCGTCATAATCATGATTATACCTCAAGTACTACGACCCGCTTCCCATGGACAAACTCCGTCCCTCGGTTGCGGGATTAGGGCGATGGGGTAGGAAGAGTGGAATAGCGGCCGAGCTGCCGGTTCCATCCCGACGTATCCACTCCGGTGTGAGCTCGACATACCAAGTTGACTCAAGCGGTAAATTAAATAGGCGTTGGATAGTCAACCAGGCGATCAGTATATTGATTCGGGAAGCGATTCATGAAAAGTTTTCAAACATTTGCGTAAGGTAATTATGGCGTTGGTGGAGTTATTTGGATGAAGATGATTATCGGGAGGATAAGCAATCTTCGATATCTTGAAATATTAGGTGGAACATAAGTCCCATTATAGATTCAAATCGCAAGACGAGGAAGTCGCCCCACGATCGGGTATTAATCGGTCAAGGCGGTCCGATAGTCAAGGGTTTTTGAGAAAATAAAATATTTTAATTAAGAATTGAAGTCAGAGGGTCCAGGGCTGTTTTAGTAAAAGGAAAATAATTTGAGTTAGGTCCTTGATAAAAAGAAAATTTACAATTTAGCCCCGTTTTGTAAAAATCAATACTTTTGGGGTTAAAAATTGAATAAATAAATATCCCGACCTTGAAACATTATGAGGTCAGTTCCTAAATTCTTAAAATTGTTCATAGATTCAGATTTTTGAAGTTTTGAGGTCGAGTTTTTATAAAATTCTCATATTGGCCCCAAATTTGTTAAAATTGCCATTTCGGGCTCTAAGTTTAAAATAATTGGAACTCACAAACCGGAAGGGATTTTAATGTGATTCCAGTTGAAAAATATCACTATGGTTAGTGGGATATTGGGACAAAAGCAGTTTTAAAAATAAATAAGTTTAGGTCCCTTAACTTTTGAAAATCTCATTTTTGTCCCGTTTTGAAATGATTGCCTTTAAGGATCTTAGGGGTCCAATTGTTATGAAATTTGAACCTTGGGTCCAAGATATAATTATGTTATAGTTAAATTAGTATTTCCAGGTGCATGGACTGCATAAGTCCTGGAAATTGTATTTTGGTCCTCAAGTTTAATCTTTTACAATTTGGTCCCTCAAATTTTATAAAATTACTTTCCAAGCTCTAAACACTTGGATTTTTGGAATACACTTAAAATATGTTATTTCCAGTCCCTTAAGAGTTAAAATTTCAAATTTTAAAATTAGGGTCTGGTACAGTTTCGAAAATTGCAAAATAGCCCTTAAACTTCTAGAATTTTACAATCTAGTCATTAAGCTTTTAAGGGTTGATTTTATTTATCTAAAAACTCTTAAAACTTTATTAAAATGTCAAAACATAATTTTTGAACCTGAGTTCAGTCCCAAAAATCGAAAATTACAGAGGGGTCCCTTAAGTTTTATTTTCTTGCAATTAAGTCCACCAACTTTCCATTTTTGCATTTTAAGTCCAAAAGTTGAAATTTAATCAATTATGCTCGACTTGTCCAGGTTATAAATCATTCAAAACATAGATTTCAAGAGTCATACACATACATATCCTTCTCATACAAAATTTCATCAAGTATAACAATAAAATGTGCATGTATGCCTTATTTTTCGATAAATCACATTTTTGAGCAACACTTGAGAATTTTTCCAACTTGATACAAGAAAATAGCATGCAATACATAATATATATCTCAAGTGCTCAATAACAAAATACTACATGCATATTTTCAATTTAAAACAACTAGAAGTTGAAAGAATTTTTCCACCCACCTCGTAGTAGTTTCTCGGGTTGATCTAAAATGTGGTCTTCTTCCTTGAATCAACTTCTTGACTAAAACTCTTGAAGATCAGCCCCTAAATGGTATCCAAACCATATTTTGGTGTTAAAATTAAAGTCTCAAGTCTAAAGAAAATATACTAGTACCAAATGGTTACTACTCACCTTAATATCTTCAAGTAGTCTCAAAAATGGAAATTTTCCTTCAAGCCTCTAACCTCCACTTGAGATGATGTAGGTCAGCCCCTAAACTCCAAAAATTTATATTCTTGAGTCACAAATTAATTCTTCATGTTGTCAAGAGAAAAATACTAAAACCATAATTTTCTCACCTTAATAATATGTAATCTTGAATTTCCTCTTCAAGCTTGTAGTCAAATCTAGGTCTCTAAGTCTTCAAGAATTTTCTCTAGGAGTACCTCAACAAGAAGGATTCAACATCATTAGATGGTGAAGGTATAAGGTTGAGGATTGGAGAAGAAAAATAGAGTTGGGAGAAATGAAGATATTCTTACCTTATGCTTGAAGAATTTGATCCTTTAGAGAGGAAAATGGAAGCAAGTCTTGTGTTTTTATGATAATTATGAAATGAATAATATTGGTAGATAAAGAAAAAAAATAACAAAAATGATTGATTCCCCTAAGACAAGGAGCCAAAAGTTGGAGGGAATAATAATCATGGTGTTGGTATTTTTATTTATTAGAATTTGGTGGAAAGAAAAGTTTGTCCATCCTTTAAGCATGTGACCAAAAGTTGAGTAAAAAAAAATAATATATATATGTAAATATATATATATATATACATATATAATTGTAGGTCTTGAAAAGAATATGAAACAACCTCCCCATTTATGGTAATTTTCGAAATTTTTTAAAAATATAAAAAAAAATATATATTTTTTTAAAAACATTGATTGGGAAATTGGTTGGGATGAATTATAGAATAAGATGAAATATTAGGATAAGGATTGGAATGTACTCCTAAATTGTTGGAGGTCTAATAATCCTAAAGTAGTAGTCATTCGATCAAGTATTAATACTAGAGGAAGAATATAAAATTGCTAAGCTCTAAAAATGCGAAATGCGTAATTGACGTTGGAAGAAATAAATAAAAATAGAGTCGAGTTTCATTAATAATAGGTTTGTGATACATAGCCGAATAAATAATCACTACATAACACCGAATCTCACGTTAAAATTCGGGGTCTCACAATGTTACTATAGACTAGCACTTTTATGGTGTTGCACTTGCTCGTACTACCTATAGTCAAATGTATCACTTTTATTAGATTTTAGTGACATTTTTTCTAAATGTTACATTAAGTTCTCTATTGGTAATACTTTGAAGTAATATTTCTAAATTGGTACATATAAATCTTATGTAACACTTTTTGTAATATTTTTATATTTGTAACACTTTAAAAAATGTATGTAACATTTTTTTGTAACACTTCATAGAAATACTATTTTTTGCCATCAAGTAGATTCGAACCCACGATTGTTATGTGTGGAAGTGACAATTTGCCACTAAGCTAAATTGATTTTTTTACAACTTTTGCTTTGTTTTATATATACACATACATATATATATATTAAAATTGTATAAAAATTATATTATACGTATATATAATATGTTTTATATAATAAAATTATATTATACAATATATGTATTAAATTATATTATAAATCGTATATATCAAATTTTATATTATATAGTATATAGTTTGAAAATCATATTATTTTGTATATTAAAGGACACAAAAAGTTAAAAATATCAAAAAATATATAAAATAAATTTATCGACTGATCAATATTCAGTTAGTAAAAATAAAAAAATTTAAAGTTAATTTACCGACAGATAAAAAAGTTCTAACAGTAAAAAATTAAATAATAAAAAAATAATTTACTGACGGAAAAATTCCTAAGTAATTACGTACCGACAACATCAATTTTAATTGGTAATTGTTTTTCTCTAAAAAAGTAAAAAAAAAAAAAAAGTTAACAATGAGATAGGTCTCCGTTGGTAAAAATTAAAAAATAAATAAATAATAATAATAATAATAAAATATATACATGCGCATTTTCCGTCGATATTACGACGGAAATAATTACCTCCGTAAAAATAAAAAATAATAAAAGCAAAACTAAAATACTCTTTAAAAAGAAAGCAAAAATTTAGTAAAAAATAGAGTACATGATGTCTACAATTTTTAGGTTCGGTGATTTTTTTGTCTTCACCTATTTTGTGACATCAATTAATTAAATAAATCGTTGACATTATTTAATGATAGTTATATAATTTTGTGTTACTAAAATATAGCCTAAAAAAGTGTTACAATTAATAAAATATAGTGTTGCCAATAGTGCTTCTTAAATAATGTGATACCTATTTGCGTTACAAAAGAAATAACAAAAAAAAGTGATACTTAAAAAGTGTTACTTATTTAAAAGTGTTACATATAAGCGTTACATATTGATAAAGTGCTACAAAAGTGTTACATAAAATTGTAATGTAAAAAGTGTTACAAACACGTGTTACATATGTACCTTGTGTAAAAAGTGTTACAAAATTTGTGTTACCTAATGTCATTTATGTTGTAGTGATTTGTGTTTTGACCTTTTAAGAAATTAGTTATGTCAAATTTATTAAGGCCTAGACTTTAACTTTAACAATTTAAATAAACTAACATACATATTATTCTTAATATATATCTCACAATAAAATTCGGGATAACTCAAAACTTAAATATTATAGAAAAATACCACACAAAATGAATCTGTGTACAAAATTTTATTATTACTAATAGTCGAAATTTTGGGGCCTTACAATATGAAGTTGGGATATTGCTTCCTTATTAACAGATATATTCTTTTGTAGTACCTTTTTTTTTTTGCTTTCATGGTACACAATATATATTTTTGCTTTTCTGGAATAGTTATTGCTTCAGTTGTACTTTTTTTATGCGTCGGTGGGTCATTTTATTTAAGCGATAAATTTGCACGCATGATGTACAAAAGAATGAGAATATAAAATTAAAATCGCATTACAAAAATAAGTGATCAGCAAAATTTTAATCCCAAAAATACACGATTCCAAATTATTAGCCAAATAAGCAAAATTAATATGATTAAAAAGCAGTTTTGTAAAATTAAAGTAGCAACGTAAAAATATTGATGAATAAAAATAGTTAGCAATTAAAAATTATCAATGAAGCAAAAAATCAATACTAACGAAGCAAAAAATCATTACTATCGTTTTCGATGAAGAACCGTGAATGGCTAGAGGTGAGAGAAATCACTAATATTTTTCATATCCAAAATTGTAACCGTCCATTAAAAAAAATCAGCATTTTGTTTCGATTTTGACTGTTATACCTTAATGAATAACTAACAAAGCAGAAAATCATTATTGTCGTTGCAAAAAACCAATACTAAGGAAGCAGAAAACCATTACTATCATTTTTGATGAAGAATAGTGAATGGCTAGAGGTGAGAGAAATCACAAATCTTTTCTATATCCAAAATTATAACCGTCAATAAATTAAATCAGCATTTTTTCGATTTTGATTGTTATTACCTTAATGAATAACTAACGAAGCACAAAATCATTACTATCGTTGCAAAATACCAATACTAAGGAAGCACAAAACCATTACTATCGTTTTGGATGAAGAACCGTGAATGGCTAGAGGTGAGAGAAATCACAAATCTTTTCCATATCCAAAATTGTAACCGTCCATAAATAAAATCAGCGTTTTTCGATTTTGACTATTGTTAGAGTTGACTTATTGAGTCAAAAACTCTAATAATTTTAAAATATTTTTATTTTGTTATTTTGCCAATTTTCTAGAACAAAACTATATTAATAAATTGCAAGCCCAATTACGTGGATTTGAAGACTTAGGTCGATTGTTTGGGAGTTGAGAGATAGTGGGGATTGTCTCCTACTTTCAAGGAACCAACATCTCTCAATCTCCCACTAATCCCTTAACTTGAAAGTTAGTTTTATGACCTATTTTGTAGGGATGTGGTCATTCTATAAAGGGCAAAAAGATTGCACAAAGTCGTGTCACGGATTCGAGCAAAATATTAGAGTTTTTCACAAAAGAGTCCAAGTTTTTCACAAGAAGAGGGAGAGGTGCCAAGTGTGTTCGATAGGTGTTGACGCGTCACCTTTCACAACACCTCTTGAGAATTGTTTGTTCTTGGTAGTTTTGAGAGACGATCATGTCTGGGATAGGTTATAGTTGTTCTCTTTTTTCGGTAGAAGGTTGAGTAGAAAGATCAAGCACAACAAGGGAAGTCTTTTTCTTGTTCTTTATTTTGTGTAATCAACATTCTACTTCATTGTTTTTGCCTTAGTGGCGCCGCACAAGTATTTTTATACTTGTGCAAATTTTTACTTCCTGTGTTCAATCTTATTTTTATACTTTGTTTATTTTTCTTAATTGATAAACTAAACAAAGAATCTAAAAGCACAAGTTTCATTTGGTGACACCTAAAGTTGTTGCCAACATTACGCACAACACTCATGCAAACTTAAAGAATTCGACCTTGAATTCTAACAATTGGTATCGAGCCTACACTTGATACTACTAAGTGAGATCCTATTTGCTTTTTTGCAAAGTGTTTGTTGATGGATGGTCAAGGAATTTCGATGGTTCGTCCTCTAATTCTCGATGGAACGAACTACTCCTATTGGAAAGTTAAGTTGAGGGCCTACATAAAGTCGATTAATGAGCGCGCATGGAGGAATATCATGGTTGGATGGACTCCTCCAAGAATCATAGATCTTTGATGGTGATTATGTTCCTAAAATAGAGATAGACTAGACAAATGATGAGATTCAACTACCCAGTTTCAATTCCAAAGCATTGAACGCCATTTTTAGTCTTTGTGAATATGACTCTCTTCAAAGTGATCTCAACGTAACTCGGCTAAAGATGCATGGGATGCTCTGCGTTTGCATTGTGAAGGAACACGGGGGTGTTCGTAGAACCAAATTGAGACTCCTTGCAACTCAATTTGCACATTTTCGAACGGAGGAAGATGAAACCATTTCATCTTACAATGCTAGAATATGTGAGATTGCTAATGAAGCGCAGGCTCTTGGAGATCCGATCAGTAATGAAAGACTTGTATCTTAAGTCATGAGATCGTTTCCTAAGAGATTTAATGTCAAAATCTATACCATTGAGGAAACCAAGAACACGGAGACTCTACATCTTGATGAACTCATAGGTATTTTGAGAACTTTTGAGCTGAACTTGGCTCAACAAGAGGAATATGAGACGAGAGGGAAAGGAAAGACCATAACTTTTCAGTCACAAACTGAGGAAGCTACAGGTGATGCCCAAAGTGATGCCAACACTGTAATGGAACACTTCATCAAGGAAATGGAAGATTCAGAACTTGGTGAAGAGACCATTGCAATGTTGACAAGAAGGTTCAACAATGTATTCAAAAAGATAAATAAGGGCAAAGATTCCAAAACTCCTTTCAACAACAGAGGATTCAAGCCGAAGAAACCTGTTAACGCTGGAACTCCTACTCCCATGAAGAAGTATGATCAGACCTTTGAGAATCCATTCTTTAAACCAAAAGAAATGGATAGGATCCAATGTCGAGCATGTAAGGGGTTTGGTCACTATGCCAACAAACGGTGCGCCAACACACTTAGGAACGTGGGATGAACGTTTGTGTATCCCTAAGTGATGATGACACCGATCTTTGAAAAGGTGGAGGAAGAGGAGTTCAATCAAGGTTTGTTTACTATGTGCGAAAGTGTGCATCGAGTGCGAAGTTCCGAAGTGTTGCGGATGTGACATATCACACGAATCAACACCGACAACACCTTTAAAGAAGAAGATCGGTACTCTATTTGATTCGTCTCATACTGTTGAAGCAGGACATTTATCCTCAAGCTCTTTTGATTTTGATAATCAAAATCACAATTTGATTATTAAAAACAAAGATCTTGTAGAAAATTTGTCCAAAATAAAACTTGAAAATGACGTTTTCCTCAAAGAAAATGAAGATTTAAAAGCTTCGATCTCAAAATTGGAGGTTCTTTTGACTAAAAAGGATAAAGAACTTGATCGTGCAAAAACCGAACTTTGTAATCTTGAGAAAAGGGTGAGTCGTTTGATTCTAGCTCAATTTTGGTTAATGAAATTATGAAAACAGCTAGATTTGACAAAAGTTGTTTGGGCTTCAAGTCTAACAAACTTGCAAAGCAAAAATTGACTGATTCTGTGGATATGTTGGACTCTGAAAATTCTTCCAAACGTCATTATGTTTGTCATTATTGTCTAACTCCAGGGCACACTAGACCTTTTTGTAAAGAACTAAAAAAGGATAAGAAAAAAGGTCAAGTGTGGTCTGAGGTGACACGTCACACACAGCACGACACCTCAAGAAAAATGATAAATTTTTCCAGTAACTCTTCTGGAGTGAGTGAGACAGATGTTGAAAGCAATTCTTGTCTTGTTGTTTACACTTCTCTGAAGTCCAATGTTGAAGGCACTTGGTACTTCGATAGTGTGGAATGGAGGAAGAGTGAAGTTTGGTGGTGGTGCTAAGGGAATTATAATTGGTAAAGGAACTCTGAATGTCAAAGGTTTTTCTAAACTCAAGAATGTTTTTCATGTTGATGGCTTACTTGCTAATTTAATTAGTATAAGTCAATTGTGCGATGATGATTTGCATGTTAAGTTTGATAAAGACTCTTGTTCAGTCTTTGATAGCATGGATACTTGTGTCATGACTGGTACTAGATCTACTGATAATTGCTATTTGCTTGGAAAAGATGAGACACGTCATCATGTCGATTTTGATGAAAACATTCTTTGGCACCAAAAACTTGACACGTCAATTTTCAAAATTTGCAAAAGCGATCGTCTTGAAGCAGTTAGAGGTATTCCCAAACTTACCTTCAATGGTAAAGTCACTCATGTTTGTGAACCTTGTCAGAAAGGTAAACAAACCAAGGTGTCTCACCAGGTGAGACAACACTTCAATACCACACACTGCTTTGAGCTTATTCATATGGATTTGATGGGTCCAGTTGAGGTAGATAGTTGAGGTAGATAGTTGAGGAGGGAAGAAGTACACTTATGTGTATGTTGATGATTTTTCAAGATTTACTTGGGTTGAATTTTTAAAATAAAAATCTGAAACCTTTGAGGCCTTTAAGAGACTTTACACTAGAATTTGTAACATGCATTATTCAAGTATTGCAAGGATTCATTCTGATCATGGGAAAGAATTTGAGAACATTTCATTCTCAAATTTTTGTGAAAAGAAAGGAATTTTTCATGAGTTTTCGGCTCCCATAACACCCCAACAAAATGGGGTGGCCGAAAGAAAGACAGAACCTTGCAAGAGATGGCCCAAGTAATGTTGTGCTCGAAAAATATTTCAAAAAGTTTTGGGCGAAGCCTTAAAATCGCATGTCACATTTATAATCGTGTGTACTTGAGACCAGGCTCTACAATGACTTCTTATGAAATTTTAAACGGAAAGAAGCCTAATCTCAAGTATTTCTATGTGTTTGGGTGTGTCTGTTATATCTTAAATGACAGGGAGAATTTGGGAAAGTTTGATCCTAAAAGTGACAAAGGCATGTTTCTTGGTTATTCTAAAAATAGCCATGCTTATCGGATTTACAATCTTGAACTAGAACAATTCAAGAAAGCTGTTAATGTCGTTTTTGATGATTTGTTAATTTTAGGAAACAAGTCGAGGATGAAAATATTGCAGATGTGATTGACTCTATTATTCTCGCAAAACCTGTGTTGTTGTTAGTGATTCTCGGGTGTTACCGGATGTTAGACCACACCCCAGCCAACACTGTGTTGGATACACGGTGAAAACACAAGATAGCTCCGAAAGTGAAGCTGAACTCGATCAGAATCTTGTTCCTGTGCAAAGAGATCCTCCAGGGAAGATCCAGAAAGACCATCCAACCACTCAAGTCATTGGAGAAGTGTCTGATAATATCAGAATAAGGAGAAAAAGAGACCGAACTACGAGGGGATATGGTGAGGCCTTCATATTTCTCTTCTACATGCTTGATGGTAAGTGCTACTTGTTTTGTGTCGAATATTGAGCCCAAAAATGTTAATGAAGCACTTAAGGATGAATTCGGATTAATACCAAGCATGAGGAGTTAAACCAATTCGTTCAAACGATGTTTGGGACTTGGTTCCACGTCGACAATGTTAATGTCATAGGCACTAAGTGGATTTTCAAAAATAAAAGTGATGAACATAGCAAACATTGTAAGGAACAAAGCTAGATTAGTTGCGGGGTTACACACAAGTAGAAGGTGTTGATTACGATGAGACTTTCGCACCTGTTGCTCATCTCGAGTCTATTCGATTATTATTGTGTGTTGCTTGCTCTCTTAATCTTAAGTTGTACCAAATGGATGTCAAAAGTGCTTTTCTTAATGGCTTTTTAAATGAAGAAATGTACGTAGAACAACTAAAAGGATTTCAAGATCCACACAAACCTAATTTCGTTTTTAAACTTAAAAAGGCGTTGTATGGATTAAACAAAGCCCCTAGGGCTTGGTATGAAAGATTGGCGGATTTCTTAGTACAATTTGGTTTTAAAAGAGGCGGAGTTGAGAAAACCTTGTTCATTAAGAAAGATAGGCACCATATGACTATAACTCAAGTTTATGTGGATGATATAGTGTTTGGTTCTACTTGTGATTTACTACGTGATGATTTTGTGAACTCTATGTCTTCTACTTTTGAAATGAGCTTGGTTGGGGAACTTAATTTCTTTCTAGGTTTACAAATTAGACAACTACCTAATGGTATTTTTGTCTAACAATATAATATGCAAAAACCTGGTTAAGAAATTTGGTCTTGATAATGCAAGCACATGAAAACGCCCATGAACACTAGTCAAAAGTCATGCGGGGATGAAGTGTCGAAGGTGTTGAAAACACCTTATACAGAGCATGATAGGAGCCTACTCTACCTCACCGCTAGTCGGCCGGATCTTATGTTTAGTGTTTGTGTTTGTGCCGTACCAATCGACCCTAAAATCACTCACTTGAATCTTTGTTAAACGAATAATTAAATATGTGAGTGGATCGGCTGATTTAGGGCTATGGTACACTAAGGACACTAACACAAATTTGGTGGGGTTTAGTGATTCGGATTTGGGCTCGTGACTTAGAGGTTAGGAAGAGTACCTCTCTGGTGGATACTTTTATCCGGGAAACAATCTTGTGTCGTGGTATAGTAGAAAGCGGTGTGTTTCTCTTTCTCTTTGTTGAATGAGTATGTGGCAATCTGGTTCATGTTGTGCCCAACTTATCCGGATGAAGCAAATGCTTGATGATTATTGTATTTCTAGTGATATCTTGACCATGTATTGTGGTAATTTAAGTGTTATAGATATCTCTAGAAATCGTGCAATATTCCGAACTTAACACATTGACATAAGGCACCATTTTATTCGGGATTTGGTGGAGAAAGGGTTGATTCTCATTGATCATGTTTCCACTGAAAATCAGATAGCTGACATTCTCACTAAATCGTTGGATTTTGAGAGATTTTCCAGTCTTCGGAAATCTCTTGGTCTTTGTGTCTTCAAAAACAAAGTGAAGTGTGGTCTGAGGTGTGACGACACTTGTCGTAACACCTATTTCTTTTCTTTTGTTTTTCTTATTTTTAGGTTTTAGGCATGGTGCATAATATCTTCAGGGTTTTCAAATTGGGTGTGCCATCTGTGAAACCTTTTCAGTCGGATTCAAGTTATTTTTGTGGCCAAAAATCAGATTGAATATACTACAAGTACTTGCACATTTTCTTCCTTATATTTGTACATTCTTTAGCTCATCTGTTTTGAAGTTTGTTACTAAGTAGTTGAGGGGTCTTTCATCTCTTGTATGATCATACCCCATGCGAAAATTGTAACGTTTTTCAAACATGAGCTTGGCTCCGCTGATTATAGTCATTAAAGTAGTTGAGGAATATTTCACATTTCTGTGATCATGTTCCATGTGAAACAATGACTTGTTAATTAAGAGCTCTTGTGTACTTGACAAAAAATGGGAGAAAAATACACAAAAATGTGTATATGAAAAAAAAAATACACAAAGTGTGTATGCTTAAAAAAAAGAAAGAGAAAAATACACAAAATGTGTATATATTGATTGATTTGGGTGAATTTGTGCAAGGAAAAATCATTAAAAGGTCGATGTATGGCCATGAAAATTATTTTTGATGAAAACGAGAAGTATTTAGCCGGATGTGGCCAACACTCTCTGTGAACACCTTGTGGTATTTTTTTCAGCTTTTGTGTGCTTGATTTGCATTTTTTTTTATTTTTTTTTCTTTTTGATTTTTTTAGGCATAATCATGATTTGATTCAGTGGATTTGTCCCTATAAACCGATTTTCAGCGGATTACGTGGGGTGGTTATTCTCTTTTTCTCCATTTTCCTAAATTTTAAGGACTTAATGTTAGTGGGTTGAATTGAGGGGGAGTTATATATTTGGAACTTGAGATAAAATATCGCACTTAGTGGGTAGTTATTTGGTCTTTATATTGCTTATAAATACTATGATTTCTTTCAAGTGTTTGTAACATCATTTTTTCAGATTTTTGATCCTCTAATTTCCCTACAGGTTGTGTTTCAAAATGGGTTATGAAAATCTTGCCAACATTTTAGCCCAATTAAAAGATAGCCCACTACCTCCACCATCATTACCAAACCCAACTCCAAGTCTCCCTTCATCTTTCGAAAATCCCCCAAACACGTCACCTACCAACCCAAAATCAACACCATCTTCTTCACCACCACAACCCACCAAATCCACTTTGCCATGGAGTATGGTCCGTCGGATATTTGAAGCGAATGGGCGAGCAACAGGGAAGCCTTCTTATTCAAGTGTTTCAAGAAGTGTGGCAACTCCCATGACCGCACTTTGAAGAAAATAGGGACGAAAACCCTAGTACGATCGAAATAGATGTTCGGGGCGTCCAACTTTCAGACACGAAGATAATCCACTGGATGTTGATGACCCGCCTGATTTGGAGAGCATCAAACAAACATTCGGTCCTTTAGGAACTCCCTTCACAAAAAGATCTCATCGGCTTCAAAGAAAACCCCGGTTATAGAATTCGCCCGACCCAAGAAAAGAACACGAAGTTCAGGTAATGTTGGGTATTCTTCTTCTTCAAAATTCTCAAAAATTCCTTCTCGTTTCTTCTAATGTTGAGAAAGAGGGTCCTTCCGTTGACCCTATGGTGGGAGAAGTGTTGAGGAGAAGACACCCCGATGAAACCAGGACCGAGGATATTGGGGGTGTGGGTGACCGATCCACTATTCCCGCAAATGTAATATGCGGGGTGTGTCTTCGGTGATGCCAACACCCAGGCAACACCGAAGAACAAGGGAATTTTTCGAGATCATTGTTATGGATTTTTCTTTGAAGGGAGTAGTGATGCCTCCGATTCGAGTCGAGTATGAAGGAGGAGGAGCAAGTGATAAAGATTAGAGTACGGATGATGAGGCCCACGGCGAGGTTGAGGAAGATGATCTGAGATGCACATACCTATAGTTGAACTAAGGTCAAAAAGGGCGGTGATCGAGGTGTGTGCGGAGGTGTTGCCACACCTCACAACATGATGATGTGGAAGAAATGGACCAGGAGATGGTCGAGGAATTTGCTCACGCTTGGGCAATTGATTCAGACATTGAGATAAGTGATCCTCATTCCTCCGAATTTCTTTCCATTAAAGCAAGCCAAATTTAGGATGTAGTCATCAATAAAGATATCATCACTGAAAAACCACTCAATATTGATGTTTTTTCCAAATATAACCTTGTTCAATTTTCGGAAGATCGTCATTTTTCGCAAAACCGCCATGCATGTTAAACCGTTTGTTGATGGTATTGTTAGAGAATTTTGTTCAAACATTTTAAAGAATACCTTCAACAAACACTCTGCAAAATTTGGAAAAGTTTACCTACAGGGAAAACATTACAACTTCACACCTTCAATCATTAACAACCACCTTGGTTTATCTAATGATGAAGGAGATTTAATTTTTGAAAATGAAGATGAAGTTGTAAATGAGCTCACTTTGGAAATGTTTTGAAAGTTTGGCCAAAAGCTCGATTAAGTTATCCTCTTCACATTTAACTTCCAAATATGATGTACTTCACAAAGTGGCCATAGTTAACTGGATTACTACTTCCAATAACTCTAATGTGACTAAAGTCTAAGGGCATTTTCTTTTCAAACTTGGTAGAGGAGTCCACATAAATTTTGGTGAGCATGTTTTCTCATTACTTTCCCATTTTCTTTGAGAAGAAAAGCACATATGGTAGTTTGATCTTTCCTTCCCTCATCTTCTACTCTCAAAGCCCAAGGAATACCCCTCAAAGATCACGAATCCTTCACCACTATGCCTCCTCTATTCCCATCAAATCGACTGCTTGAAGGACCTCATATTCGTGACCTTCCTATAGGTGTGGAGAGAGGTGTTGCCACACCTCCTGGCATACCTCCTGCCTCCCAGCAATTCATCCATGTTCCACTTCACCTTCTTGAGCTTCAGTTACAAAATGTCATTGCCCAAATTGAGATATTTACTCGCATTCGGGATGAAACGAGTAAGTTAATTTCGCCCAAGAAGGGGATACAATGGCACAAAAACGAGCGAGGTTGGAATGGGAAATGAAGTACTAGTGGCCGAGGAGCAAGTGGGAAAAGAGGAGGAAGTTGGTACGATTTGCAGGGGGAGAACAGGTTACAGGAGTGGAACAGATGACTGGAAATCAAAGTGGTGCTGAAGGTGTCGATGAAGGTGTTGCCCATACTATTGGCAACACCCCTCAATCTGAATCCAGTGATCATTCTCCTGTGTTCTGAAGATGTGTTTGGCAGGATGTTTGATATTTCTTTTTTGTGGGGATAATTGTACTCTAAAAACACTGAATTCTTTCTTGGTTCTTGTTTTTTCTTTGTTTTTTCTTTGGATGATTGTGTGTGTTTCAGGGGGAGCATGTATTTGAACTGTTTTATGGTTGATTCCTCCTATGTTAGTTGCGATATTCTACTCCTTTTATACTTGGTCTGGTGCTTTCATAGTTATTATGATGATGAGTTTTAGGGGGAGTAGTTCTAATCTTGGTTCTGCTTTTTGTGATTACTTTGGATGAATTGTTTTTTATTCCTGGGATATGTTTGTGTCTGGCTGTTATATAAACATTATTTTGTCTGGAGTTTTTGTGCAGGTTTTGGCAAAAAGGGGGAGATTGTTAGAGTTGACTTATTGAGTCAAAAACTCTAATAATTCTAAAATGTTTTTATCTTGTTATTTTGCCAATTTTCTAGAACAAAAATATACTAATAAATTGCAGGCCCAATTACGTGGATTTGAAGACTTAGGTCGGCTGTTTGGGAGTTGAGAGATAGTGGGGATTGTGTCCTACTTTCAAGGAACCAACATCTCTCAATCTCCCACTAACCCCTTAACTTGAAAGTTAGTTTTATGACCTATTTTGTAGGGATGTGGCCGTTCTATAAAGGGCAAGGAGATTGCACAAAGCTGGGTACGGATTCCAGAGCAAAAGATTAGAGTTTTTCACAAAAGAGTCCAAGTTTTTCACAAGAAGAGGGAGAGGTGCCAAGTGTGTTCGATAGGTGTTGACGTCACCTTTCACAACACCTCTTGAGAGTTGTTTCTTCTTGGTAGTTTTGAGAGACGATGCAATCCGGGATAGGTTATAGTTGTTCTCTTCATTTACGGTAGAAGGTTGAGTAGAAAGATCAAGCGAGAATAGAGAAGTCTTTGTCTTGTTCTTTATTTTGTGTAATCAACATTCTACTTCATTGTTTTTGCCTTAGTGGCGTCGTACAAGTATTTTTATACTTGTGCAAATTTTTACTTCCTGTGTTCAATCTTATTTTTATGCTTTGTTTATTTTTCTTAATTGATAAAATAAACAAAGAATCTAAAAACACAAGTTTCCGCTGGGTGACACCTAAAGGTGTTGCCAACACTCTGCACAACACTCACTGCAAACTTAAAGAATTCGACCCTTTAATTCTAACAACTATTATACCTTAATGAATAATATTTATGGGAAAAATAGAGTGAAAATTTATTTAATATCAGCCATAGATTGAAAGAGTCCAATGGATAGGATGGGGACTCTGGACTCATATAACCCTATCTTTATGTGTATATATATATATATATATATAGATATATGGGGTGACTATGGCTGATGGCTTTGCATTAATGAGATTTTTCGGTGTTTTTTGGAGGACAAGTTTTCTCCTCTTGAACTTTTAGCAAAACAATCAAAATGGATTTCCACTTTCGCATGGCTAACATCCTTTGTCTTTTTGTTTAACTCTTGGTCTTTAGCAACATTTTAGGTGAGCAAGGAAAAATATTTTATTAAACTCGAGGTTGGCCCAAAGGATGAGCTTGCTTTACATGAACCTTCAATCTTGGGTTTTAAATACCGACTATCGCGGGTGCATTGGGGTTGTCCTTTGGAGAAGATTAGAACCATCCCGAATAACCGATGTCCTTAGGGCATCTCCAATGCTAAATATCTAGAGATGTTAAATGGGCGCGGCCGTTGGTCCGAACCATTTAAACTGAAAAAAAAAGGGCAACGGCCGAATTATTGTGGCCCTTTTAAATTTGGGCCTTTTTGGTCCGGACCATTTAAATTGAAACCCATTAGGGCTAGCTCGCTATTTGTTTTAAAAAAATAAATATAATTCTAATATTTTATATGGGCCAAGCCTCTCCGACCGATAACTAGTATCGCTTAACCTTTCATTAGCTTTCTTCCTAGGACAATGAAGTTGGGAATAAAATAAAGGGTTTGGTCGATTGGCTCACATCTATCTCGACCGTTTCGAGCCGTTGGAAATCCGAGAAAGCAAGGCAACTAGTGCGCTCTTCTACTTTTATTACTTATTACTAGTAAATTAATTTTTCAAATTCACATCCCCCTCATCTTTAAGTTTAACTTTATTAAACAAACTATAAATTTTTTAAAAAACTTCTTTTTTATTTGTTTTATATATTACTTAGTTTAGTTTTCTTATTTTTATTCTGAATAAGAAAATGTCACGTAGTTTTATTAGATTATTTAGGATATAAATTATATTTTTAAATGGTGCCAAATCTAATTTTATAATTTTGTTAATGCAATGTATTTATAAACTATGCATGACTTTTTTATAATGAATACATTAACTTTAAATGTTATATATGCTCAAGTTTAAAATTATAGATTTAAATATCGATTTTGAAAATTTTAACTTATAGTCATATGAGAAATTACGAGAAAAAAGTTCTAATGTGTAGCTTTAGTTATTATTATTTTATTTTCAAAGTTTAGATGATAAAATATTTAATTTTATAAGTTTGATAATGCAATGTAATTAGAAACATTAGCATGAATTTTATTTATGATGAATAGCTTAAAATGTTAAACGTAAATATTATATTTATTTGAGTTAAAAATTTTAAATTTAAATATATAATTTTTAATTTTTGACTTATAGCCCGATAGTGGCCCGTATAGTGATAAGTCTCCGCTAGGGTTAAGGTTAGGTTCCAATATTGCCAGCCCGTTTAGCCCGAAGACCGTTTGGGCTGGCCCTATAGAGCTATGGGCCAGCGTTTAACATCTCTACAAATATCTACAAACTTATAAAAACCGTATTTCAACTCCTATTCCACCATACGGATGATTGACACGTGTATAATACTTTCCATATTAGAACCCCACAATTTATGCTTGATTTATGCTTGAAAATTAATATGGTAAATGTAATACACGTGTCACTCATCCACACGATTGGAATAGGAGATGAAATACGATTTTGGAATAGAAAATTCTATCCGAAGATTTTTCACTTTTAAAATCTCCCAAAATGCTTGCATTGTAAATGTCCTTAAATAACATGTATCGCAGGGTGTATTGGGATTTTAAATTTTTGACACGTTTTAAATTAAAGTGCCACGTCCATGCAACGCGTCAATCGCATGCGACCATTAACCAACTATACTTGCACATATATATGAATAAGATAGGCATCCTTTCTAAATACAGAATCAATATTACCAAAATTAAATAAAAGCAAAAAGCTAATAATAATAATAATTAGAACATCCGAAAGAAATGTGTTAGGAATTTTATTGTTTAGATTTTGATGAATGCCATGTAAAACTTAGAATAGAAAGTTGGCACCCCAATTCTTGTCAGTAAAATGTATTGTAACAATTAGAGTGGCCAAAGCCGAGTTAAGTCACTACGCCCTAACATGCAAGAAGACAATCAAGGCTTGAAGGAAAACTCATTGAGAGAGACAGTGAGTCAAAGAAGAAGAGCGACAGAACTCGATCAAGAAGCGGTGAGATGCGGTGAGTGGAACATCGATTAAGTCAACTCAAGAGAAGCCAAGTCTCAAGTGAAGTGACGGAAGAGTCATCCAATGATTGGAAGTCGACTCTAAGTCACCTGGGGAAAGCAAGGAAAAGCGATCAAGTCGAGATAATCGAAAAGAACAGTTGCCAGAGTAAATCAAGAGATTTACTTAAACAAGTAATATCTCCATACTACCTTTCTTGGAGTGCTCGGTCGAGCGTGCAAAAGGAATGAACCAATGGGAAGCACTACACCGTGTCGAACTCGAAAAGGTGAAAAGAATAATTCATACGAGGAAACGGCAATTCCAAGAAGCGCAAGCCAACGATCGCAAAGTGACTTTCAAAAATGAGCCTATCTCTTCAACGGGCAAATTTTTGAAAGATTCACTATAAAAGGCTGAGGAATTTGTTTGAGAAGAGGCATGAATGACACACACGTGAAGATATACAAGCTTATCAAAAATGAAACATTCTCAATCCTCAAGCCTACATCTCAAGTACATCAATCCAACACTTACCCGTGAAGGAAAGAGAACTTCAATCAGTTGAAGAGGAAAATATCGAAAACAAGGGGTCTACATTCCGGGAAGGATTGTAGAAAGGTTCAAGGTGAACCAAGTCTTAAGCTCTTGGAGGGCTTCGTGATCAAATCCAAAGTGCTTAAGCAAGTGAGTCATGTAGTAGCAAGGCAAATGCGCCTGTGAAGAAGCCGAGTCGCACGAGAAGCCACCGAGTGATCAAGGCGTCTCAGACCGAGTCCCAAAGGATCAAGTCTATTTGTTGTGATCAAGACTTGTATCTGGACGGGTGTTACCACTTTGTAAACCGATCATTACTTAGTGGATTCCTCCGGGAGTTGGAGAAAGAGAGGAGTAGAAGAATTACCCCATCTTGAACCTCTATAAAACTTTCTTGTGTCATTTACATTTCAAAGATTTAAATTTCGCACTTTTAATTGCTTATATCTCACGATAAATTTGCTATCCATTTGATAATTTATAAGTACTAAATCAAGTCAGTAAAAACTTGCTTAATCAAACTTAAGGGTGTTAAGTCTTCCAATGAAAACAAAACCACAAGTTGAGTCAATTTATAGCCAATTTGAGTTACTCTATTAATGGCTCAATTTGAGTCATTGAGAGATTAACTCTTGAGTGACTAATTCGATTGTCCATCAAGGACACGGTTTGTGTAGAACTCTATAGATTTAAAAGGCCTAAATCGAAAATTTGGTAAGGTTTATTCAACCCCCCTTCTAAACCTTACACTTGCACCCCTTGGGACCTACAAGTGGTATCGGAGCGGTTGGTTCATTGAACCCTCCGCATCGGTTCTTGAACTAGATCTCCAAACTCTTCAAAAGTCCGCTTTAGTACTTAAACTTTCAAAACTCTTTTCTATCATTAAAAGTTATTATCATGGAAGCAAATCTAACACGCATTCCTATGTTCACTATTGAAGAATTTGATGATTGGAAAATTCGTATGCGAGTGCTCATCTATCAAAGATTACATGATGAGATGTGGATAGTGATAGAAGATGGGCCTCTGCAAATACTAAAGGTGAACACAAACAGACGAAGAGTTTCAATTTGAAGGGGAAGAAGAAGAAGATCGCACGGACAGTCATGGTTGAAAAACCAAGAAGCGAGTGGACAAATGATGACAGAAAAAGATACAACCTGGACAATGTAGCCAAGGACATTCTTTACAAAACCTTGGACAAAGCCATGTTCAATAAAGTGAAATCTTGCAAAAGCGCTAAGGAAATCTGGGACAACCGACATTGATTTGTGAAGGCTCGGAGCAAATCAAAGAAAACAAACTATCGGTGGTCTGTACAAAAATTTGAGAACTTTAAAATGATCTCGGGAGAAAACCTGGATCAACTGGATGCTCGATTTACGAAATCACAAATGAGTGTCTACACTTGGAAAGGAATATACACAGAAGGAAATGTGTATGAAGATCCTAAAAAGTCTTCGGTGAATGGGAAATGAAGGTCATGGCATTGAGACACTCCATGGACCTATCAAAGACATCCAATCATGAGTTATTCTCGGACCTCAAAGCCTACGAGTTTGAGCCGAGAAGGAAAGACCAGGAAGAGCAATACCACCCAAAACAATTTGCTCTAATTGTCAAAGATGGGAAAGAGAGTCGAGGTCAAAGAAGCAATTGACACGGAAGAAATAGCCCACGATGGTTAAAAGATTTAACAAGTTCTTTAACAAGAACTACAAGAGAGGAAAGGGTGAATCCTCCGGAAGACACTCGGCTCCTCCAAATCAAGGGATGATAGGCCAACCAAGAGAAGGATCATCAACAAGTTGAGTATCAAAGGGTCGACAACTCAAGAATAGAAAGAGTCGATCAAAAAAGGTGAATATCTATGTTGGAATTGTAGACAACAACCAGTCACTATGCCATTGATTGCTCATATCCTCGTAGTCAACAAGTACAAAAACGAAGAAGAAAGAAAGGTCTTGAGAGAAAGAAGACAAGAGAAGAAAAAGGCAATGATGGTGCAGAGAGGCTGAGAGAGCCAAGTCAAGAGAGACGGTGACTCGAGAGAGCAGCGGTGAAGCCGACTACTCAAGTGACTCGAAGAAGAAGCCTTGATCCGCTTAATGGCCAAAGAACAAGATCAAGAAGATGAGGTACAATCTAACTCAACAAGCTCGGACACTAGTGATAGTGACCGTGACACACACACTTCATCACCCATCGATCTTTATGATTCATTAGGCAAAATGATGAAAGATTTTAAGCACATTAAAACCTCACACACACTATTGAATGAGGAAAACAGCCTACTCAAAAGTCAAAACTCAAAGTCGACTAAGGAGCCGAGTACTCTAAGTCAAATAGTGATGAGAATAAAAGTTTAAAAGGTGAAAATGCTAAATTAATAGCGAGAAATTGCTGCTATAGAAAAGAGGAGAATGACCTCAAAAATGTTATTGCCTCATTCACTAAGGCATCTAAATCATTGGATGATCTTATTATGAGTCAAAGAGAATGTGGAGATAAGACAGGCTTAGGATTTAATTCCTTTGTGCCATGTCAAACCTCAAGAGTAATTTTGGAAAAAGGATCTTCAAGTCATGAAGAGTCCGAAAAATCCAAAACTCTAAATGTTGCACACACTTTCAATCCAAAGCACAATACTAAGCAAAGCGGCCTTGGTTACAAAGGAAAAGAAAAAACGGCCAGTTGAGAGTCTTTGAAATGACGGTGAGAAGAGATTCACCGAGTCCCCTCGCGAGACTCCAAAGAAAATACTCAGTAAAGAAGAAGCGAGCTACCAAAAATCCCAGAAAACTCATAAAAGAAATACATATGATGGGAATGGTAGAAAATATCCAAGCCAAGCCGGAATAATGTGAACTATCGGCTAGACTTATGGAATACAAGCCCAAATGGCAAAGGCCTAGAACTCAACAAAGGCCATTCCAAAAGCATAAGAGCTTTCATCAAAGACACACATATGCACCTAGGCACTACACTCAAAGACACCACAATTACCCAAGAAAGGCAATCGCTAAAACACATATGCGGCATACGAGACAAAAGAGACAGTTGTATGAACCTAGACTCCCAAGCAATTTGCAGGATTAATTATGATTATGGCAGCGATAGATGGCAACCTCTTAGAGTCAAATCATTTGGCTATAGGTTGGTTGGATCATCTTATAATTCTAACCCCTCGGGACCTGCACAAGAATGGGTACCTAAAGCTTAATTTCCTTGATTGCGAGGTTCAAGGAACAGTGAGTGCCAAGGAACCTGGTACATGGATAGTGGTCATTCCGGACATATGACAGAAATAAGAGAAATCTGTCAAAATTCAAGGAAGTCAAAGGAGCAAAAGTCATATTTGGAGGAAATGAAGCTCTGGTGAAATAAGAGGCATTGGATCCATCAAAAGGAATGGTTTAGAAATCACGGATGTTGCATATGTTGAAGGACTAAACTTCAATTTACTAAGCATCGATCCAACTCGTGACAAGGGCTACAATGTTGGATTCCACATGGGAATATGCCAAATCAAAAATATTGAATCAAATGAAGTTGTCTTTGCAAGGATGTAGACAGAAAAATATGTATGTAGTGGATTGGTCAACTCGCAACACCCAAAGACTGTCTACTAGCAAAAAAGCAATTGAATCAAGTTGGTCGTGGCACAAAAAGGTGAGTCACTGAATTTCAAAACAATTAATAAGCTAGCAAGAAGTCATCTTGTAGAAGGACTTCCGGACTCAATATACAAGAAGGAGAGTATATGTGATGCATGTCGGAAGGGAAAACAAATCAAGTCGTCGTTCAAAGAAAAGACATGCCCATCCTCAACAAGAATCTGCATCCGCTTCATATGGATCTATTTGGCCCAAAGTGGAACCAAAGAAGCATAAGTGGAAAGAAATACACCTTGGTGGTAGTAGATGACTACTCAAGATATACATGGACAATATTCATGTGCAAGAAGAAAGAAACTCTACAAAAACTACCACACGGTGATGAAGAGAATACAAAATGAGAAGAGTCAAACCATTATCAAAATAAGATCGATAGAGGAACCGAGTTTGTCAATGGAATAATAACTCAAGATCTTGTATTGAGAATGGTATTGGTCATGAACTATCATTTGCAAGGACTCCACTTGTGAGAATGGAGTTGCGAGAAAGAAGGAACAGAACCCTCAAAGAAGCAAAGCAAGGACCATGTTAGTCAAGCAAGGTTACCAAAAAGATTTTGGGGTGAAGCAATCAACAAACTTGCTACACCCAAAACAGATGTATGATAAATAGACGGTGACACAAAGACTCCTGATGAGATCCGGGTGGAAGAAAACCAAATGTTGCATATTTCAGGATATTTGGATGTAAATGCTTCATCCACAACAATGGCAAAGACAACCTAAAGGCTTTTGATGCTAAAGCGATGAGGTATCTTCTTAGATACTATTTGAAAAAGCAAAGCCTCTGAGAATACTCAACAAAAGAACTATGGTTACGAGAAGAATCCATTCATGTAGTATTCGATGAGCCAAATGTAAATGGGAAGACATTGAAGAGTCGGTGATAAGTGAATCATCCAACCTTACAGAGAAGAGTCCTATCTTTGAAGCCAAGCGGGGATTATCAATTGAAGAAGATGAGATTCTTTGAATCTCAAAAGCGGTGGAAAATCTGCCGGTGAGTGATCACGAGAAAGCGACCCACAAAGAACACACTGCAAGTCGATGAATCCGGCTAACTTACTTCAACCTGGACGTAAGATGGTTGAGAGACCATCCACGAACTTGTCATTGGAGATATAAGAGAAGGTGTCAAGACAAGATCCGAACCCAACAAGAAGCAATGTTCACATGCTTCATCTCGCAGAATAGAGCCCAAAGATGTGTCACAAGCATTGGACGACACACATTGATTCAAGCTATGCAAGAAGAGTGAATCAGTTTGAGAGAAATAAAGTATGGGAATTAGTACAAAGACCCATACATCAAAATGTTATTGGAACCAAATGGGTATTCGAAATAAGATGAACGAGGAAGGTTCGTGGTAAGAAACAAAGCAAGACTGGTAGCCAAAGGATATTGCCAAGAAGAAGGGATAGATTTTGATGAAACATTTGCCCTCGTAGCAAGATTGGAAGCTATAAGGATGTTTCTTGCCTATGCGACTCACAAGAATTTCATTGTATATCGAGATGGATGTAAAAGTGCATTCCTAAAGCGGTTTATTGGAAGAAGAAGTATATGTTGAACAACCTCCAGGATTTGAGCGAGAAGACTCTTGGAGACAAGGTATACAAACTCAAGAAAGCCCTGTATGGATTGAAACAGGCACCCAGAGCATGGTATGATACCCTGTCACAATTCGATTGAAAATGGATTCACAAAAGGAAAAGTAGATAGAACACTTTTCAGAATTCAAGACAAGAAGAGTATCTTTGCTTGTTCAAATATATGTGGATGACATCATTTTTGGATCCACTAACAAAGAGTCGTGTGAAAAATTCTCAAACCTCATGCAAAGTAAATTTGAAATGAGCATGATGGGAGAGAAGTCGACATTCTTCCTTGGACTTCAAGTGAAACAAATTGAAGGATGGAACCTTCATAAGTCAAACAAAATACACCGGAGAGATTTAATGAAGAAATTTGGTATGGAGGAGAAGTCTTTCAGTAAAAATACCAATGAACACATCATCAAAATGGACATGGATGCAGATGGCAAGCCTGTAGATCAAACAAGATCTGAGCACTTATTGGATCATTGCTCTATCTCACGGCTAGCAGCCGGACATCACTTTTTTTGTAGGTGTATGTGCAAGATTTCAATCTGGCTCCAAAAGAGAGCCATATGACTGACTAAGAGAATATTGAGATACTTAAAAGGAAGCCAAGAAGTAGGCCTATGGTATCCAAAGGAAGGTGGATTCAAGCTAATTGGCTATTCGACTCGACTATCTTTGGATGCGAGTGGGACAGAAAAGTACTTCGAGGCACATGTCAAATGCTAGGAAACAAACTAATTTCTGGTTTAGCAAGAAGCAAAACTCAATAGCCACCTCTGGTGAGGCGAGAATACATAGGCTGCGGGCATTGTTGTGCCCAAGTCCTATGGATGAGACAACAGGTGAGAGACTATGAAGTTGAAGAAAAAGAAATTCCAATCATGTGTGATAACACAAGTGCCATTGCAATCACTCAAAATCTGTGTTGCACTCAAGAACAAAACATATTGATGTCGATATCATTTCATAAGAGATCATGTTGAAAAGAAGGACATTATCTTGGAATATATCTCAATCGACAAACAACTAGCCGACATCTTCACAAAACCATTATGTGAGTCAAGATTTGAAGAACTCAAACATGAGTTGGGGCTAATTGAGCTAAGCCGAGACACGAAGAATCAAAGAAAAGAAATGGAACAGAAAGAAGGTGAAAAAGAGTGAAAACAAAAATCATTTCAAGAATCACCAGATCGGAAAGTCACTATACCAAGTCGGTGAGAAGTGAGTCACTAAGAGAAATGTGAGAAGCAGAGTTAAATCGGCTAAGAGATATTTGAATAACTTATGAGCAAAGTGACAAAAAACGATCGTTTTGACTTAGCGGGAATGTTTTAAGAGACACGTCAAAGATAATGATGATGTGTACAGGACATAAAGCCGCACACCAAGCCTATGATTGGATATAAATCTTTGCCGCATTAAATACGAGACATGAATCGCTTCAATATGCGTGCGAAATCCAAGCCGTTGATTTCGATCACAATTCAAAACCGTCCGCACGTCCTTTCATAAACCATATTTAAACCATTTTCGTCCGTTTCTCTCTCACACTTCTAAAAACTGTTCAATCTCTTTCTCTCAAAAGGCAAAGGCAAATACTCTCGAAACCCTATCAACCTTCAAATCAATTTACGAGTTTTTCCTTGAAGTTATTCTCGAGAAATGGCACCAACTTATGACTTTACCAAGTTGGGAAAACAAATCCACACCGGTTCGACCGTGGATTTGACGGAATGGTGAAGCAGGGTCCGACGACACCCTGGTGAAGAAAATCGCGGAGAAGTTGGAAACGCCAGGATCGAAACCGTTTCTAATCTTTGGAATATCCTATGACCTATGTGGAGGAGGTCGCACAATTCTACGTGAATGCCGAGATTCACGATGAAGGAATCAAGTCATCTGTTCACGGAAAGCGGTGACTATCACCGCCAAGGATTTGGTGAATATTGCTCACTACCGGCGTGAAGGAGCAAGCGAGATTAAGGAAAGCGATGTCAACTTGGCCGACGATGGAAAGAGATAGCAAGTCCGACTTTGCTTTGATAAAATTACATACACAAAGAAACAAGAGATCGCTAAAGGAGGATTATCACAAATTGTTGGACATAGTTGCCAAATGCATCGACATCAAATTTGGCGACTTTGACCAATCAAAGGCAAAGCCGATTGTGATGGCTGCAATCATCGAGGAAAAGAAGATAAATCGGGCTGAGTTTATCTCAGCAGACTCGCGTAACGTGGGGAACAAGTCCTTTAAAGAAGATGGCACATTTGGAGGATCCTAGGATATGGCCTAGTGATTGGCCTGGCCATCGGAGGTGAAAGGAGTACCTCTTCGACATGGGAAGACTTTCCATGTCAACAAGAGGATGTTGAGCTAACCTCTCTCGGTGCTCGGAAGCGAGCTTATGCCAAGAGAGCGACACGGTGAGGGGGAATCGGTGACCGAAGATACAAAATGCTTCCTCTCCGGCCAAGAAGAAAAGTCGCCCTGCGGTGCCCAGAAGAAGAAGATCTGCCCCTGCAAAGCAAAGAAAACCAAACATGCTCCCCGCCCGCGGCCATGTCACTCCGCCCCTGCGCAGTTAGCCGATCGAGAAGGACTCCCAAATACCTTCTCCGATCGTCAAAAGGAGGAGAACCGACAAGCCTAGACGGCCGGCTCCTCGAAACAAACACAAGCACCGCCCCTGCCGCCCAAGACTCGGAGGAGCCGCCTCGAACAGAAATTCCCCTGGTACAAACCAGAGACGAAGAAGACTCGTCAAGCGGTCCGAACAGGAGAAACCGGTGAGTCGTTACTCGGCTAGCACAAATACCGGAGACTTTGGAGAAGTAAAGTCTCCAGATGTAGTTGATGAAATGACCAAGTCTCTGAAGGCGATCGCAGAGGCAACTCAAGACACAACCGTAGCTCACACAAGTGAAACTCAAGAAGAACCAGCCCAAGCGGATAGTGATGTAATGATCCTATCTCCACCTTACCGGACATCCAAAATCGTCTGCGTGAGTGGAGAAAATGGAAGTTGAGCAAGTCAAGGGAACAGTTCCAACGGCCTGAATTCATAGAAGAAGAAGAGGAATCGCTAAATTTCCTTGGATCGACTCATGTGCTCCCAAAGACTTGATGAGGACAATCGCTTAGACATCCCGCAAATCTACAAGGACAGGAGAGAGCAAAGCAAGTGAAGAAGCCGAAGCACGTGAAAAGGCAAGCATCCGCCCTATCTCGGCACCACGAACACTTCCATCCTCTTCTTGATGTCTTCTCCGAAAGTGACGAGGAACCAGAGATTCTTCGCGCCACGTAAGAGTTACAAATGCAGCAAGCATTGCATGAATCAAGAATCCTTCACGAGCAAAGACCGATGGAGGGACCAGGAGAGTGCTCGAACATGTACTGAAATCGATCCAATGGGAGTGGTTCAACAAATAGCCACCGATGTTCCGCTACCACTTCTGACTCACTACGAAGAAGGCAATAAGGAAATGGCGATGAAATCGGGCTAGTGGGGACCCCGTCGAGCCAACCCCTATTGAAGGTGTGCTACCACCGCCGCCCCAACGGCTGAACCATCAATTGCAGCCGGGAGTGCGGAGACGAGTGACCCCAGTTCAAGTCACTCGGTGTGGTGTGCCACCGAGGGGAAACTCCCTCCACCTTTGCGGCAAGGTTGGAGGATCTTGCGAGATGACTCCACAAAGAAGCAAGGAGGCGAAGAAGAGAAATTACGATCACAAGAAGAACAACAAGTTGCCATCAACGAAGCTCGCAGGCAGTTGAGATCTCGGTGAGATGCCAACCGCTACGAAGGCTAATGACGCGAGGCTGGCGATGCGTCGAGGCAGGAAGGGGACAGCCACGGGAGTTAACACTGCAGGCGATGAAAGTGCAATCCATGGGGTTGAGACTCCAATGGATGCCATCTGTAGAAGACCCTAAGACAGTGACTTTGTCGAAAGGGAGGACAAGGCCTCGCAGAGAGACCGGCTGGAGGAAATGAAGGCCACGGGAGGTTGAGACTTCCGGGGTAAAAAGAGGTCAAGTAGAGAACATCCCTCCCGCAATCATCGACCCATCCGAGAAGGAGATCGCACTTCATGATTCCCAGGACAACCCCGATGTCACTTTTCCGGGATCGAAGGCGAAGAAGAAGTCGAGTCAACCCCATGACAAATCCAAAAGACTCGGTGCGGATGTTCCAGGCACGAGCAAGTCGATCCCAAGACTACTCGTCAAACGTTTAACTTTGATGATGAGCCACCACTAGAAATCTCATCATCGTCCGATGACGCCGCTGGCGATAAGGCCGAGGATAAGTCAATCGAAAAGGAAAAATCGGTGAGACCAACGGCCATTAAGAAAATATTTGAGGCTCAAAGAAGCGGGTCTATTTCACAACCAAACCCGGTGAACCAGAAACCATTTGCTCCGGCTCCTCAAGCTACGGTGGATCGATTCCCAAAAGAACTTCACGCGCACCGCTCATCATCGAAAGATCCCGGTCGGCGGTGATGAATCTTTTGTAGAATCTTTCCATTTCTCACTTTGGAGATACGAACTCCACGAAGAGTCGAGAAAACGAGCAAGCACGTTATCACGGACCAGCTCTCTGTTTTTCACTCGGGCACCATTGTTCCGATTTTGATTTCGACGCCGTATGGCGTATGGCCATCACCGCAATGTGAAGAATCGGTGAGGTACGAGAAGTGTTCAAGGCACTCTTTTTTGAAGTTGAAAAGATGGAAAGGCATCAGCCTCTTTGGACATGCGATTGGACAACGAGAGATGCCACCCTTACACGGTGACTTAAGAGGCATAACGGTTCGAATAAGGGAATGGTGGCAACAAGAAGAATCAATGCGTGTGGAAGCAGGTGAGATACTTTTAACCTTATTCAACAAGCTTGGTGTGGAGAGTCGAAAATGTTGATGAAACGGTTCGAGGGAACACATTGAACATATGCATGAAGCTCACACCGCCGAGATCAAGCTAGCTGCGTGAGCGAATGCAAATGATATACGGCGTTTGGAAGAACACATGACAAGAAAATTCAGCCTTCTCATGGCCGAGATGAAGCGATTTCAACGAGAATCCAACGCTACTCGGTCAATTCCGTGCAAAGATACAACGCATGAGACTTGAAGCAAAATTCAACCATCGAAGACTTCGACTTCATGCTTGCAAAGATGTTCCCTGGGGTTCCTCTATCCTTTGATGATGCCAAAAAGGGGAAGAGGAATACCTTAAAGCAAACAAAATCAATTTGAAAAGAAAGGAGCGGTGATGACAAGGAACAATTTGAGAAAGAAAAATCGGTGAGGAAATTTTGAAATGAAGAAAGGAAAATCACTGAGGGGAAGGATCAAAAGATATGACCTTGATGATTGCACAAACCCCAACAGGGTCTGTCACGGTGACATTATAAGCAAACAAACTCCCCCGTGACTCGCCACTCCAACACTCTCTTTGTATCTATGGCCGAGAAGAGAAAAGCAATTGAAGCAGGGGATGAAGGAGGTGGAAGGAAGAATGGATGCCAGGGTGATGAACATCTTGAAAGAACACGGAGGCATTCCGGTTGTTGAGAGACACGTATGCCATTTCGGATGTCGGGAAGAGCAAGATCGTTGGCTTGACGAATTCAAAACGCTCGAATCAAGGATATTTTGCAAATATGTCCATGGCTCAAGCTTGGGACTGATCGGGAAAAGGGTCTCACATTATGTGAAGAAGCGTCGACTGATGAGACAACCGCGATCCTCTGCTGGTCACTCCGTGGGCACTCACCGGTGGAAAGAAGAATGCCCTAGTACAAAGATACGCCCAGGTAGAGGAAGAAGACTTTGGAGGAAGAAGCTTGGACCCAGGCCTCGCCCAAGAATATTGAATACGTAGATCCGGGGAAAGAAAGGAGGGATCTCTTGGTGGAAGGGCTTGACCAAGTGGCGAACTTGCGAGTGGCTAAAACTAACGCCGAGTATGTAAAGAGAATAGAAGAAGAAAACAAAAGACAAACTCGGCTATGGCGGGGAGAGACGAGGAAAGAACAAGGAAAGATGAAGGCGCCGAGGAAGGCATATGAGAAGAAAAAGAAGGCAAAGCGACGACGAGAAGAAGAGAAGAAGATGCTAATCAAGATGAAAGAAGGAGACAAATAAGGAGATGAAGTGTTCTTTGTCAACCCTTCTTGTATTTTATATGTAAATACATACAATGTAAGTCTTACGTAATAAAACTATAAATTTTCTATTTTTGTGAAGACAATTACATACTCACGATACACCTTGTGATTGTGTTAAGTACAAGAATGATATGATCAATAAAAAGATTGATTAACAGATACATTCTATGTCAATACACTATCCGTATGTATCTTTGTTATTTGCATCTTTGTATAATTTAAGTTTTGGCATCATCAAAAAGGGGAAATTGTTAGGAATTTTATTGTTTAGATTTTGATGAATGCCATGTAAAACTTAGAATAGAAAGTTGGCACCCAATTCTTGTAAAATGTATTGTAACAATTAGAGAGCCGGCAAGCCGAGTTAAGTCGGCCTACGCCCTAACATGCAAGAAGACAATGAAGGCTTGAAGGAAAACTCTGTGAGAGGACAGTGAGTCTGACAAGAAGAAGAGAGACGGGAACTCGATTGAAGAAGCGGTGAGATGGTGAGTGGAACATCGATTAAGTCAACTCAAGAGAAGCCAAGTCTCAAGTCAAGTGATGAAGAGTCATCCAATGATTGGAAGTCGACTCTAAGTCACCTGGGGGAAATCAAGGAAAAGCGATCAAGTCGAGATAATCGTAAAAAGAACCGTTTTGTAAATCAAGAGATTTACTTAAACAAGTAATATCTCCATACTACCTTTCTTGGAGTGCTCAGTCCCGAAGCGTGCAAAAGGAATGAACCAATGGGAAGCACTACACCGTGTTAACTCAAAAGGTGAAAAGAATAATTCATACGAGGAAACGGCAATTCCAAGAATCGCAAGCCAACGATCGCAAAGTGACTTTCAAAAATGAGCCTATCTCTTCAACGGGCAATTTTTTTGAAAGATTCACTATAAAAGGCCGAGGAATTTGTTTGAGAAGAGGCATGAATGACACACACGTGAAGATATACAAGCTTATCAAAAATGAAACATTCTCAATCCTCAAGCCTACATCTCAAGTACATCAATCCAACACTTACCCGTGAAGGAAAGAGAACTTCAATCGATTGAAGAGGAAAATATCGAAAACAAGGGGTCTACATTCCGGGAAGGATTGTAGAAAGGTTCAAGGTTGAACCAAGTCTTAAGCTCTTGGAGGGCTTCGTGATCAAATCCAAAGTGCTTAAGCAAGTGAGTCTGAGTAGCAAAGCGCAAACGCCTGTGAAGAAAGCCGAGTCGCACGAGAAGCCGGTGAGTGATCAAGGCGTCTCAGGATCGAGTCCCAAAGGATCAAGTCATTTTGTTTGATCAAGACTTGTATCCGGGTATTACCACTTTGTAAACCGATCATTACTTAGTGGATTCCTCCGGAGTTGGAGAAGAGAGGAGTAGAAGAATTACCCCATCTTGAACCTCTATAAAACTTTCTTGTGTCATTTACATTTCAAAGCATTTAAATTTCGCACTTTTAATTGCTTATATCTGTTGATAAATTTGCTATCCATTTGATAATTTATAAGTACTAAATCAAGTGTAAAAACTTGCTTAATCAAACTTAAGGGTGTTAAGTCTTCCTGAAAACAAAACCACAGTTGAGTCAATTTATAGCCAAAGTGAGTTACTCTATTAACGGCTAAATTTGAGTCTGTTGAGAGATTAACTCTCTTGAGTGACTAATTCGATTGTCCATCAAGGACACAGTGTGTAGAACTCTATAGATTTAAAAGGCCTAAATCGAAAATTTGGTAAGGTTTATTCAACCTCCCCCTTCTAAACCTTACACTTACACCCCTTGGGACCTACAAAATGGAAGCGAGAAAAAGTTTCACGAGTTTACAAAATTTCTACCATGATTCTAAATCTCTTTTATTTCGTGAGTTTACAAAATATCTACCATGGCTTTGTGCATGTATATATTTTTATGGTAAAATAATGTTATGGTTTGTATAATCTTTAAATTTAAATGATTTTTCATTTAAATTTCGATTGAAAGGTGGTTTGCATAATATTTAAATTTAAAGGATTTTTCATTTTAAACAATTTCAACTTAATGCCAATACAAGCATTTAGAAATTTAACATTATACAACAGAGGTATGCTTAATGTCCTTACCATGTTGCTTGTTTTTGTGTCGATTTGTTTCCTTAAAACCTATTGCCGATAAAATTAATCTATTTTCTCTTCTTTCCTTTTTTATATTTCTTTCTTCTTCTTTTGTTAGATGAGGTGAGTGAGGCTCCTAAAAAACCTTTGTCTAGATTTCCTCAAAATTTATTAGCATGATTAATAATACTAGTAAGAAACACGTGCATCGCACATGATTCACATGACTTTACTAAAATAATTTTATTATTTAATAATTTTATTAATTAATATTAAAATATTAAAAAGTAAAATAAATATTAATTAAATTTAAATATTACACAATATTTAATATATATTTTGCTTTACTTTAATTATAGATCGATATGATTGTTAAATAATCATTTTAAAGAACTCAATCATATAAAATTTTTACAATTAATATAACAACGAAATAAGTTTTATATTAGCTTATAATCACATTCATCGTTCTTTTATTTTATTATTATAGCTAGAAATGTCTTTTCTCTTACATGATTTTCGAATTCTTTTAGCTTTAGATGCATTTCACATAATCGGACAAATAATTTAGCTTATAAACCATAATTTTACTAATTATAAATCACATGCAAGTTATTACATTAATAAATAAAAAAATTAATTATTTAAATATTATACCAAAATCCACCATAATATCATCATTTTATTTGTTATTGTTATTCAATTAAAATTAAAAAAAAAAGTTAGTCAAATTCTTATACTTCATGTGCTTACTTCTTTTATTCTATCTCAGTTCTTCGATTAAAGAAATGTAAAAAAATAAAATATAATATATATATAATATATTATTTTAATTCTAGTAACAAAGTCAATATTTTATCATTAACACTTAAACTTAAAGTTTGTAGTCCTCCTACTTTCAGTATCTTAAAAATAATAAACATTAACCTAATATATAAAAAAATTAATCCATTATTTTCATCGAGAGTCAGATATTAAATTAAACTATGAAAAAGTGATTAGTTAAAATCTGAATTTTGAAACTCTATTCAATTGCATACAAAATATCTTTATTTATAAATAATAAAATCAATGATGTTCTTATGAAAGAAAAAATAACTTAACAATTTTCACGTGTCAATCTTCAATAATTAAATATAATACTAATTAACTTTATGTTTGAATTTCTTTTTGCATTCACTTATGTTTTTAAAAGTTATACATAATAAACCAAGAACTAATATAGTTTTTTAAATTTCATAAAATTTTAGAAAGATACGTTATACTATTAGAGTTTGTACTTGCAATTGCATTTGGCTATTCTGGTTCTATTAATATTTACATAGTTGTAAATTTTGTGTGCCATATAGTTATGAAAATTGCAATTATTCTTAATATACTGAAACTAATCTATATTTGTTTGAAGAGGCTGTAAATTTAAAATTGATCGCATTTAATCTCGTTTACAAAATCATATTATTTGTTGTAAAATATAATTATCAATCCATTTTAGTGCCTTTATTGAGAAAATGGTATAGTACTTTAATCTTTATTTAAAATTTTGATTGAATTTTTGATCGAATAAGAAAATATAGTTGCCAAAAATTTAGATATCAAGTGTTTAAAACCTCCTGAACTATTCTCTTCCGCCTCCTTATGTTCGGAATAATTCATAACTTGGAACTAAACATGATCACTTCACTAAAATTTACTATTATATATAGTTTAACATAATAAATTTGATACATAAATATTATTTTGAATATTTTGATTATTATATTGTTACCTAAATTAACATGTAATTTAAGAAATATTAATCTTCGACATAAATATCAAACTATTCCATATTAAATAAGTATAGTTAATTTATTTTTTTTACAATTTTATACATACAGTGATTTCCATTTCTGATTCTTGTTTTCAAGTTTTTCATAATATTTGATTTTGTAAAAGTTAGAATAATTTGCACCCAATTTTATGATAATTATTTTTGTGCTTGAATATTTATAAGTCATAAAGGTGTGCTTTTAAAAAACTGAGATTCTATCGAAAATATCAAATTATACATATTATATGAAAGCCATTTAATTTTCTTTAGAATTCACAGCTATGACCCACATATTTATTTTAACTATTTACTTTTATTCTTTCAAATCTTTATAATATGTTTCATTTGGTTTAATCTTAAACTATCTATATATGTGAGATTAACCCCCAAAATTATTTAGATCAATCTCAACCCATTAATGTCAAGTATAATTAACCATTTATTTTTCAATATTTTTATTCTTAGTTCACTACACTACAACATAAATGATATTAGGTAAAACATAAAAATATTACCTAATGGCTATAAAATGTTACTATAGACAATAGGTATCACTTTTATAGTCTTTGACTTGCCCGTGCTACCTATAGTCTAAGGTATCACTTTTATTAGCTTTTAGTGACACTTTTTCTAAGTGTTACATTAAGTTCTCTATTGCGAACACTTTGAAGTAATATTTCTAAAATGTTACCTATGGATCTTATATAACACTTTTTGCAACACTTTAAAAAAAAAACTTCTACAATGTTACATATGAATCTTGTGTAACACTTTTTTTGTAGCACTTCGTAGAAATACTATTTTTTGCCACCAAGTAGATTCGAACCCATGATCTGTTATGTGTGGAAGTGACAATTTGCCACTAAACTAAGTTGATTCTTATTACAAGTTTTGCTTTGTTTTATATATACACATACACACACACACACACACACACACACATATATATATATATATTAAAATTGTATAAAAATTGTATTATATATATAATATATTATATAATATATGTAATAAATTATATTATACACTGTATATATCAAATTTTAGATTATATAGTATATAGTTTGAAAATCATATTATGATATATATTAAAGGACACAAAAATTAAAAATATCAAAAATATATAAAATAAATTTATTGATTGATCAATATTCAATCGGTAAAAATAAAAAAATATATAAACATATAAAATTAATTTCTTGATAGATAAAAAAGTTCTAACAATAAAAAAATTAAATAAAGAAAAATAATTTCATCAAGGAAAAAATTTCTAAGTAATTATCGACAACATCATTTTCATTGGTAATTTTTTTAAAAGTACGAGAAAAAAGGGGTTAACGATGAAATTGGTCCCTATTAGTAAAAATTGAAAAATAAATAAATAATAATAATAAAATATATAAAAGCGCTTTTACAAGATTACGATGGAATTAATTAACTCCGTAAAAATAAAAAAAAAATAAAGCACACTAAAATACTTTATAAAAAGAAAAAAAAAATCGGTAAAAAAATAGAGTACATGATGTCTACAATTTTTAGGTTAGGTGAATTTTTTGTCTTCACCTATTGTATGACATCAATTTAATTAAATAAATTGTTGACATGATTTAATGATATTTATATAATTTTGTGTTACTAAACTATAACCTAAAAAGCGTTATAATTAATAAAATATAGTATTACCAAGATTGCTTCTTAAATAAAGTGATACATATTTGTGTTACAAAAGAAATAACAAAAAAAGTGATACTTAAAAAGTGTTACTTATTTAAAGGTGTTACATAAGCGTTACATATTAATAAAGTGTTACAAAAGTGTTACATAAATATTATAATGTAAAAAGTGTTACAAACACGTGTTACATATGTACCTTATGTAAAAAGTGATACAAAATTTGTGTTATCAATGTCATTTATGTTGTAGTAATACAACATAAATGATATTAGATAACACCAAAAATATTACCTAATGGCCATAAAATGTTACTATAGATAATAGGTAGCACTTTTATGGTGTTGCACTTGCCCGTGCTACCTATAGTCTAAGGATCACTTTTATTAGCTTTTAGTGATACTTTTTCTAAGTGTCACATTAAATTCTCCATTGGTAACACTTTGAAGCAATATTTCTAAAGTGTTATGAATCTTATGTAACACTTTTTGTAACACTTTAAAAAAAAACTTCTACAGTGTTACATATGAATCTTATGTAACACTTTTTTTGTAGCACTTCGTAGAAATACTATTTTTTGCCACCAATTAGATTTGAACCCACAACCTGTTATGTGTGGAAGTGACAATTTGCCACTAAGCTAAGTTGATTCTTATTACAACTTTTGCTTTGTTTTACACACACACACACACACACACACATATATATATATATATATATTAAAATTGTATAAAATTATATTATATGTATATACAATATATTTTATATAATAAAGATTATATCATATAATATATGTATTAAATTATATTATCCACTGTATATATGAAATTTTATTTTATATAGTATATATTTTTAAAATCACATTATGGTATATATTAAAGGACATAAAAAATTAAAAATATCAAAAATATATAAAATAAATTTATCGACTGATCAATATTCAACGGTAAATATGAAAAATATATAAAGATATAAAATAATTTACAGACATATAAAAAAGTTCTAACAGTAAAATAATTAAATAATAAAAAAATAACCAACGGAAAAAATTCCTAAGTAATCACTGACAACATCAATTTTCATTGGTAATTTTTTTTAAAAGTAAAAAATAAAATAAAAAACGGTTAACGATGAAATTGGTCTCCGTTAGTAAATATTAAAAATAAATAAATTGTAATAATAAAATATATACATGCGCATTTTTCGTCGGTATTACGACGGAATTAATTACCTCCATGAAAATAAAAAGGGTTTTGATCTTTTAGCACATGATCTATAGGCATTTTGCTAGTTTGGTACATGACATTTTTGAGTTGCAAATTTAGTACTCATACTTCACATTTTTTTATAAATTGATATCTATTCACTTTTAAGGACGAAAATGCCTCCAAGCTTTTATTAAATTTTGTGAAAAGTTAAGTTTTAATTAGAATTATTAAAAATTTAAAAATAAATTTAATTAAGAAATAACTTATTATTATTTAAATTAAATTATTAAATTCTTAATTGTAAAAAAGTAAATTATTTAGTTTTTAAAATGCGATTAAAAAACTAATTAAAAATAAATATATTAATAAAAAATGCTATAGTTTTCTTATTTACGATCTTAATTTTATTTTTTAAATTATTTAATTTTTATTTTAATTTTTAAAATTAGTAACTAAACTAATTTTTCTTTTCGATTAATTAAATTTTGATTTATATTTATTAATTTACTAATTTAAAGTAATTAATTTTAGTTTTTCTAAAAATTCGTTGATATTTGAGAAAGTTCTTTTTATTTTTTTATTAATTTAATTAAATTTATTTGATTTTAAAATTTAAATAAGTATACTAAAAAATGGGGCATTTTCGTCCTTAAAAGTGAACAGGGACTAATTTATAAGAAAATATGAAGTATGGATACTAAATTGGTAACTCAGAAATGTCAGGTACCAAACCAGTAAAGTGCCTATAGGTCATGTACTAAAACTCAATAACCCAAATAAAAAATAAAAGTAAAACTAAAATACTTTATAAAAAGAAAAAAAAATTCTGTTAAAAAAAACAGATTACATGATGTCTACAATTTTTAGGTTTTGTGGTTTTTTTGTCTTCGCCTATTTTTAGACATCATCTAATTAAATAAATCGTTCATGATTTAATGATAGTTATAAAATTTTGTGTTACTAAAATATAGTCTAAAAAATATTACAATTAATAAAATATAGTGTTGCCAAGAGTGCTTCCTAAATAAAGTGATACATATTTGCGGTATAAAAGAAATAACAAAAAAAAAAAAAGTTATACTTAAAAAGTGTTACTTATTTAAAAGTGTTACATATAAGCATTATATATTGATAAAGTGCTACAAAAGTATTACATAAATATTGTAATGTAAAAAGTGTTACAAACATGTGTACATATGTACCATATGTAAAAAGTGCTACAAAATTTGTGTTACATAATGTCATTTATGTTGTAGTGGTTTTCACTCTTTGTTGTAATTATTTAATTTATTTAGTTTTATGAATGTTATGTTAGTATGAACTAATATATAATTTGTAATATATATTACTTTCTCATTAGTCGATTGTTACATATTAAATGAGTTTATTTATTTATTTATTCTTTTGCATAGCGAGATATGATCTTTTAGTCTAATCTAATTTTAGCTCATGTTTCACAATTTCACACCATTTTATTAAAATTTAATTATTTTGGTATACGTTTTTATTATAAATATGTTTCATATTGATATTTTAAACTTATAATATTAAGGGTGTAACTTTCAAACGACATTCAAGTTTTATCGCAAGTGTCAATTTAATACATATGGATTTTAACACTTTTTTGCACTTGTTCTAAAAATTTATAGGATATAAAATAATCGAAAGATTGAAATCATAATATATTAAAAATAATAAATTAGAAACTAAAACTTATAAATTTATATATAAAAATTAAGTAAAAGTCATATTAACACATATAGTTAAAATTTAAAAGATAATATTTTTATCGCGACAGACTTGTTTTGGTTCTTGTTCGATTTTTTTCATGTTAATCTTATTCCTTTTATTTTGTACTTTTTATTTTACTGGTATGGCTAACTAAAATAATATATACATGAAATTGCAATAAAAATAAAATATGAAACTCTCTTGTTTTCAATATTATTCTTTAACAACCATCAATAAATTAATTTTTAAATTGCATATTATTAATTGACGAATAATTTTTCGACAATAAAGGAATTATGTATTTTCTCTACTTTTTATTTAGCATCAAAAACATCTAAAATATTTTTTATTTTATTTTTTCTTATCATGTATATTGTAATTTGATCTTTTTCTTATAAATTATAATAGACATATTGTTCGCCTATATTTTTTTAGCTTCACCGCAAGTGTACGATTGTACGTTATAGAATAGGGTAGCAAGGTCGTATCCACGGAGACTAATAAATTTGTGCGCTAAGTATTAAACCAAGATAGTCTTATTTTTATTTAGACGATCGAAATTTGATAATTGTTGTATTGCGATCGGGGCAATTTGAATCACTAAAATACAAGATTAAGATAATACAAATGATAGAAGTATCAAGATAATAAAATGGATTTCGAGTTAAGGTTTCGATTAATAACCTCTTGTTGTCCGGTTTAATCAAGCCACGTTATTATCAATATTCCTATAACACGATCACAAAGCTATTTTATCCTCCCTCTCGAGATGCATATAAAACGTAGATTGAAATACTTATGCTAGCATCTCTACTCAACATGAAGCATTCAACTCCCAAAAGTTTAAAAGATCAAATGTCCTCACAAATATTTACAAACCTCTCGATTCATGCAAATATTTGTGTCGAGTATTCAAGATCTAATATTGAAACTCATCTCTCGAATTATGAATCAATATATCAAACAAGTTAAATCATTGATCAAGTGATAAAACAAGAATAAGCTCAAAATACTCAAATAGGCTTCAAGATAATAACTTCAACTAAGATTAAAACATCCAACAAGAGTTCATTAATCTACTTCCAAAACCCGAAAATCTCTAGAGTTTAGCTACACATGATTAAACAACTTATAAACAAAGTGTTCAAAGCCATTACAAATGAAGATGAAAGATTGAAACTAAAGAGAAGCAAAAAAAACTTAGAACGTCGACAATCTCTCGATATATCTCCGTTCTTCAAGCTCCGATGCAACCCGATTGTCTCCTTGATGTCTCCTTCCAAGAGTTGACCCTTGTCTTGTGTTGTAGATCCCAAAATTGCCAAAGATATCCTTGTGTGCGCCTTAAAAAGCTTTTTATACCCACCATCAAGTTTAGGGCATAATGTTGCAGATTATGGGATTCAGTAGCAGACGCACGGGTGGTGCATCGGAGCACGGGTTACCCGTGCGCCACCCCGATGAAATAATCCAACTCTCGTAGGGCGCACGGGTGGTGCGTCGAGCACGGCCTACCCGTGCGCCATTCCGTGAAATAATCCAACCCTCGTAGGACGCACGGGTCATGCGTCGATGCATGGGCTACTCGTGCGCCATGTGCAGCTCGATTACATTTATACAAGGGTGCACGGGTGGTGTCGAGGCACGCCCAAACCCGTGTGCCCCTTGTCTTTTCCGTAGACGCTCAATTTTCGCTCTTTTAGGCTTCTTTTTTTGTATATCCACTCAATTCTCCGTGTTTCCACTTTGCTTTCCTCATATTCGTATTCAATTAGCTTCGGATATCATGAAATTCCTACAAAATAAGCAAAGTGTAATATTTTTTCCACAATGAGTGAATATGTAACATTTAACGCGAGTATGTGCATGTTTACCCATCATTATAGCTCGAAATACGCCTCAAAATACATGCAAAACTCACACCTATCAAAATCCCCAAAATTACACCGTTAACCGTCCCGATCAACAATTTTTTTGAAAACACAATCAAGCACAACAGGGAGATAAGAATAAAAGCGCACACAATAGATCCAAAAAGAAATTCATATTGTTCATCATGAACGTCAAGCAACAAACCAATCAAGCCTCAAATATATGATCAAAGAACACGCTCAAGTAAACAAAGTGAAATGCTCTGAATTCCAACTCTCAAAGTTAAGTGTATACTCTCATCTCACGAGGATATAGGACGTGTTTACGCTCAAATCAATTCGATGTCGCAAAATTGCCATAGGCTTGCAATTCGTCTCATATCTCCGCCACTAAAGTGTATGCAATTTGTGAATCAAAAAGGATTTTCTCATTTGGTTGTAATGAAGGCTCTTTGGTTTGGGTAGGAAATTTTGGATAAAGTGACTCAAACTCGAGTATATAGACCGATGAGCATATCAATCATTTTCATTACAATTTCATATGCTACTTCAATCATCCCTCATTTTTATCAACTTTATTTATCTCCATTTCCTTTCTTTCTTTTGAGAGTCGCCTCCATTCACAATCCTTCGCCCCCCAAGTTTATCAACTTTTCAATCAATTTTTCATTTGTGCATTTTCAGCACTTTTTTTTTTTTTTACTCAACTCATTTCCTTCCTCTTTATGTCCCATTTAACCAAGTGTGCCCATTTACCCTTCTTTTCAATTCCCACCCATTCATCCTCATTCATTCCTTTACTCAATGCTATACATTCGAGTTGAAGGTGATGGATATATTAAGATCAAGGGTTAAATGTTGTGGTTATCAAAGAAATCAAAGCTTAACTTGGCTAACTAGGAATTTCAACATCTTTAGGTAGGTAAAAGGCTTGAAAGGCTAGCAAAGATGGCCTTTAATCACATTCACAATTCGCATACAACATGTGGCCTTGACAGAGATACCCTAGCAAGTTCTAGAATTTTAACAACATGAATGATACACTCAAATTACAAACAAGACTGCACAAGATACAAGCAGTAAAGGCTCAAAAGCTCACAGGCTTGCAATTATGTAATTCAAAGCATCAAACCAAGTTTTCCATTCCAACATGCTCAATGTCATCTATTCAAGGCTCAATCAACTCATAACCAACATCCAATCCCAACAATATGAATTATCAATCAATCACACAACAACAACTTGTAACATGCCCGGTCAACTCACTCTCTAACCACTACGAAAGCAATAGACATGCTAAAGCTATAAACGTGCTCTAATGCAAATGCAACCTAGCATGCTCAAATGCAACTATATGAAAACACAAAATGCATGAATATTTTTTTTTTGTATCCACACTTTTCATATATTAAAATACTATCTCTCCCCCCAAACTTGAATGAAATTATAGTGTCCTAAGGGGAAAAATAGAATTTCAATAACGAAAAGTGGGGATATACCTGAATCACTGCGGCGGCGGCGGTGGGAAGTGGCCTTGAGAAATATGCCACATTTGTAGCTGTTGGAGCACTTGCCACGTCTCCTCAGAACGCCGATCATATCGCTCGCTGAACGCGAGAAAATCAGCCCTATGTTGCCTCAAATCCTCTCCTTGCCGCCTCAACTCTTCTCCTTGCCGACGCAAGTCCTCCCCAAACGCATATAACATGTCTTGAAAATCAGTGCCGCGTTGGGGTCCTCCACTATGAGAAGTACCGGGACGATCCCCACTTTGAGAACGTCGGGGGTAATCGCCTCCGTGTGAGGACTCGGGTATATCATATCCAATTTGGGGGTGATGAAGTTTCATCCCCTTTTCGCGTCCATGTATCTCATCCTCCTCCGCCACCATATCCTCTTCATCAAAGAAACCTTCAACTCTGTGCTTCTTTCTTGCCTCTATAGCCTCTGTAATTCGGTTATGTGCGTCAGAGTTCATTAGGAAGTTGGTGGTGTCCGTCAATGTATCGACTGTGGTGTATGGTGGGTTAGGGAACGGAAATGCAACACCTTTCTTTTGTAAAAGTACTAATGTGTTGTCTTCGTTTGCTATGAACTTCATGTGGTGCAACGATGCCAAATTAACCCGAGTCTTTGCCCGGGATAGGCTCCAATCCTTGAAATCGACATTGAAATCTTTGGGCAATAGGGGTAATGAGGCCCCTATAGAAATAGTACCCACTTCCCGCCTAGCTAACTATTCGATTTGCTCGCGAAATTGACGGTTGTGTTGTAGGGGGTATTTGTGACCATACACCAGGAGGAGATAAAGCTCCTTAGTCGTATCCCTCCAATATTTTCTCGAGCGAACACGGAGGATGATCCACGCATTGTATATACCGGGGCGGATCCCGGATCAAGAGGCTTTGGCGGTCCGCGCGGCATACAACATCGGCCCCGTTTGTGGTGTTTCCACAAGCATTCTCGTAAATCGTATTGATCATAATGGGGCATCGGCGGGTACGAGCGTTTGTTGGGACCTCAAAAATGGTGTTCAATTGGGTCATAGATAGTTGTCTACGAATGTTCCCCAACCGAAATTTTATCATATACGATTCAAAAGTCGCCTTGTTTGAGTACTTCCACGGTACTCAAAAACTCCAATGTATATCTTTTAAATGTCGGCCACCTTCGGCTCATGAAGTTTGTCCATCCAACCTTTGCGAAAAGACGCCAAACGTCCTCATGTATCCCCAAAGTTTGGGTACAATCATCGTCGGCATAGCGGGATGGAGCTATTTGGCGACCGATCAAGCGATTCCATCGCTCAAGATCATCGGCATTTGTGAAGTCAACCCCATATGCCGATGGACTGTTTTGGTCGACCTCTGGTGGTGCCACGTCGCGTTGTGCCGCCCCGCGTGCACGTCTCCTTCCACCCTGGGGATTTCTTCGCTCGGCCATGAAGAATTTGTACCTGAAATACATTCCATTAGCATCCCAATATCATCAATGGCAACAACAAAGTAGGGGATTAAAGCTAACATATTAGGTGATGCAAATTCACTTCCCTACTTTACTTTGATCGATCAACTACCCTAAACAAGAAAAAATTATGGCCATTCTAGACAAGTATTAGCTTAAACAATCATTGGCCATGCCTTATTCATCAACAATTCATCCTAAATCTCCTCAATTACACAAGTCCACAAGGTGTTTGATAATTTGCCTCAAAGAATAATTCACACAATTCATAGCAAAAATATCAAAATAAGCACCTATCATGATCCCTAATACATAATGGACAACGAATTCGCAAGGAGAAACGGTGTTCTTACCAGAATTCTCTAAGTGAGAATCGAAGTAGATGACTTGAACCCTAAGTGCTTTTGCTCACAATTCTTCAAGCAAATTCGAATTCGATGTAAAGTGAAGTTCAATTGTGATGGGGGAGGGATTAAATGGACGAATTTGAGTGAAAACTTCAAGAGATTTCGAAAACAAGGGAGGATTAGGGAGGGGCGCGCGATTTGGAGAGTAAGAAGAAGAAGAACAGTTTTAAAAACTGTCACATTTATCCCCCTTCTGCAGGGCGCACGGGTGGTGTGCCAACGCACGGGTTACCCGTGCGCACCTGTACAGCAATTTAGGTATTTTTTTATGAATAAAAACACACAAAAATGAAATAAAAAACACACAAATCACACTCATTAATAAAAACACGCATATCAAATCACTCAAATCACACAAAATTGAAACTAAACACACTCAAAAATGAAAGTCACACGAAAAACCGTTGGGTTGCCTCCCAACAAGCGCTATATTTAACGTCTTTATCTTGACGCCTGTTTTGTTAAATTATGGGTCGCGCAAGGTGGTGGATGTCACCTCCTCTTGATTCCCTCGGTGGAAATAGTGCTTAATCCATTGGGCGTTTACCATGAAAGTCTCGCCTTCTTTTGTCAACAATTCTACAATCCCAGGTGGATTCAATACTTTCTTTATCACGAATGGCCCCGACCACTTAGACTTGAGTTTTCCGGGAAAATTTAAGGCGTGAATTGTATAGAGCACACGGTTCTCCGGTAAAAACTCTCTTTTCTTGATCATCTTATCATGCCACCTCTTGGTTCTTTCCTTGTAAATTTGGGAATTTTCATAAGCTTCATCCCGAAACTCTTCCATCCGATTCAAATGGAGCGACCTTTCCTCGGCTTTACGAAAATCCAGATTTAGTTTCTTGACCGCCCAAAATGCTTTGTGCTCTAATTCTACCGGCAAATGGCATGACTTCCCAAAGACAAGTTGATATGGAGATGTGCCCAACGGTGTCTTATATGCAGTCGGTATGCCCACAAAGCGTCATCCAATTTTAACGCCCAATCTTTTCGATTGATGTTCACCGTCTTTTCAAGGATTTGTTTGATCTCCTGTTAGCCTCTTACGCTTGTCCATTGGCTTGTGGGTGATATGCCAATGCAACTTTATGTTTGACCCCATATTTTGCCAACAAGTTGCTCATCAATTTGTTTACAAAATGCGACCCTCCATCGCTAATTAAAGCTCTTGGAGTGCCGAATCTAGTAAAGATGTTTTTCTTAAGGAATCTTAAGGAATCGCATTACAACCTCGAGCATCATTTGTTTTGGAAGGAATCGCCTACCCAACGGGATACATACTCCACCGCAAGTAGAATATATTGATAGCCCGAAGATGATGGAAACGGGCCCATAAAGTCAATCCCCCAAACATCGAACAGTTCAACTTCGATTACGTTTGTCATCGGCATCTCGTGCCTTCTGGAAATGTTGCCCATTCGTTGACACCTGTCACATTGTTGCACAAACAAATAACAGTCATTAAATAAAGTGGGCCAATATAGCCCACTTTACAATACCTTCGCTGCGGTGCGAGTGGGGCCAAAATGTCCGCCGGAAGGTGAAGAGTGACACTGTTGTAGGACTCCCTCCCATTCTTCTTGAGGTATGCATCTCCTTATTATTTTGTCAGCACACCTCTTGAAGAGTAGGGGATCGTCCCACATGTAAAACTTTACATCATGTAAGAACTTCTTCTTTTGATACGGTGATAGATCCGGAGGTAGAACTCCGGCAGCCAAGTAGTTGACAAAGTCCGCATACCACGGGAACTTTGCCTCAAGCATGAGTAATCGTTCATCAGGAAACTCCTCTTTTATCAATCCCGTACTTCCTTTTGCTCCATCTTGATTTTCTAATCGAGACAAATGGTCTGCTACCACGTTCTCGTATCCTTTCCGGTCCTTGATTTCCACATCAAACTCTTGCAATAATAAGATCCATCGAATCAACCTTGGTTTCGCATCCTTCTTGTCAAAGAGGTATTTGATAGCCGCATGGTCGGTATGCACAATCGTTTTCGTCCCGATCAAGTAAGATCGAAATTTATCGAATGCGAAAACAATCGCCAACATCTCTTTCTCGGTTGTGGTATAATTCTATTGAGCACTGTCCAACGTTCGACTTGCATAGTAGATGGATCGGAACAATTTTTCCCTCTTTTGACCGAGAACAGCCCCAACCGCAAAGTCGCTTGCATCACACATTAGCTCAAATGGTTGACTCCAATGGGGGCGATGAGTATAGGTGCGGCCACCAATCTTTGTCTTCAATGTTTGAACGCCCGCAAACATTTATTGGAAAAAATGAAAGCAAAGATCTTTTTCTAGCAATTGGCTTAAGGGCTTAGAAATTTTAGAAAAGTCACGGATAAACCTTCTGTAAAATCCGGCATGGCCCAAGAAGCTCCGAATGGCTTTCTCGTTTGTAGGAGGTGGTAACTTCTCAATTGCTACAATCTTTGCCCGATCAACTTCCAAACTGCGGAAGAGACTCGATGACCAAGTACAATGCCATCGCGCACCATAAAATGGCACTTTTCCCAATTTAGTACTAGATTGGTCTCTTCACATTTGCAAAACTAGGGAAAGATTGTGAAGACAATTATCAAAAGAATCACCAAACACAGAGAAATCGTCCATAAACACCTCCATAACGTTTTTCAATAAGATCGTGAAATATAGCCATCATACAACGTTGGAAAGTGGCGGGCGCATTACATAAACCAAATGGCATGCGACGCATTTAAATGCAAATGTGCCATACGGACATGTAAATGTTGTTTTTCTCTTGGTCTTCCGGCGCAATCATGATCCGATTGTACCAGGAATAACCATCTAAAAAGCAATAATAATCATAGCCCGCAAGACGATCCAACATCATATCGATAAAGGGGGGGGAAGTGATCTTTTCGAGTAGCATCATTAAGTTTTCTATAATCAATACATATTCGCCACCCAGAACAATTCTAGTAGCAATTTGTTCCTCATTTTCATTTTTCACCCTTTGTTACCCCCCCTTTTTTCGGCACCACTTGTACTTAGGACTCACCCATGAACTATCGGATATCGCATAAATGATCCCGGCATCCAACCATTTCAACACTTCCTTCCTAACCACATCTTGCATGATAGGGTTTAATCGTCTTTGGTTTTGCACAGATGGTTTATAAACATCTTCCATCCGAATTTTATGCATCACAATGGATGGACTTATGCCTTTTAAATCAGTTATAGACCATCCTAGTGCCGACTTATGTTTTCTTAAAACCCTTAACAGTTTATCAAGTTGAGTAGGAGTGAGAAGAGATGAAACGATTACCGGATTCGCATTATTTGCTTCAAGGAATGCATATTTGAGGTGTTCAGGTAATTGCTTGAGTTCCGAGTCGGTGTTGTTATTTCAGTGGTCACGCACGGGTTGCCCATGCGCTGCGCAAGACGACCCGTGTGCTCTTGAGAGAGCTCAACTTGTCCTCAAAGATTACGCACGGGTTGCACGTGCTCCAATAAGACGGCCCGTGTCCCCTTCGAGAGACTTCAATTCTTCCTCAAAGATCACGCACGGGTTGCCCGTGCGTGCGTGGATGCATGGGTGGTGCGTTTCGCAAATTCGGTTCCCTTATTTCTCGGCTTTTGCGTTTCGCCTCTTGCGCTCTTAGGTAGTTCCTGCATATGATCTAAGGCACAAACATAGTCGTACAAATCTTGGTTATCAAAATCAAGTACAACACTCGACATTGAGCACGAGTGGGTTAGACCAAATTCCAAATCATCTGTAGACAATGTATGATCAACATAATCCTCAATGCATGAACTAACTATATCCAAAAAATTACAATTCTCCACCGAATCATGAAATTTCATTGCCTTATATATAGAAAATAAAACATGCTCATCATTAACACGTAATGTGAGCTCCCCTTTTTGCACATCTATTAAGGCTTTACCCGTGGCTAGGAAAGGACGTCCAAGTATCAGTGGAACATCTCGATCTTCTTCCATATCCAAAACCAAGAAATCCACGGGGAATATAAATTTATCAACTTTTACCAATACGTCTTCAATAATTCCCCTTGGATACGTAAGTGATCGGTCTGCAAGTTGCAATGTCACCGTAGTTGGTTTCACGTCGCCTAATCCAAGCTTCCTGAAAATGGACAAAGGCATCAAATTAATACTTGCCCCCAAATCACATAACGCTTTATTAAAGAAATTACCACCAATAGCACAAGGGATAGTGAAACTCCCCGGATCTTTCAGTTTTTGTGGTAGCTTTCTTTGGATAATCGCACTACATTCTTCCGTCAAATTCACCGTTTCAAAGCTTGTCATCCTCCGCTTTTTTGACATAACATCCTTAAGAAATTTTGCATAGTTCGGCATCTGTTCTAGTGCGTCTGCAAAAGGAATGTTAATGTGCAATTTCTTAAATATATCAAGGAATTTGGCAAATTGATCATCAAGCTTTTTCTTTTGAAATCTTTGAGGAAAGGGAAGAGATATAGGCAACTTAGATATATTCGAGTTAGATGATGATTTTAGCTTCTCAGCCCCTGTTTGTTCCGCCTCTTTGTTCTCTTCTTTCCTATTTTCTTCAATATCATCCTTCATCACGGATTCTCCCGATTCTGGCCTAGATGCTTCATCCGAAAGTTTCAGATTCCCAGATTTTTCTTTAGGCCCCTCATATTCCGTACCGCTTCGTAAACGAATCGCCTTGCATTGTTCCTTAGGATTCATTTCCGTATTACTTGAAAATTGACCCTTTTGATGTTGACCACCTACAATTGTAGCCAATTGGCCCATTTGAGTCTCCAGATTCTTTATCGAGCTCGTCCCTTGTTGTTCTATCTTATCCATCCGAAGGTCTTGCTTGGCGAGGCGGCTCCTCGTATCATTCATGAAAGCATTAGATTGATTTATGAAGGAGGTGAGTGCATCTTCCAACGACGATTTGTCTTCCCCATTACCGCCTCCACTTGAAGCATTAAATCCCGGCGGAGGTTGCAACACATTCTTTGTATTTGCATAGGAAAAATTTTCATGATTTCTCAACCCTGGATGGTAGTGCGTTGGGTTTGAATTATTAGGAAATTGTTGAAATTCGGTTATTCACATAATTTACCTCTTCCATCGGATATAGAAGAGTTTCACTACCCATGCTCGTGCCGCTTTGGCCCCTTCGTAAATACACTCAATTGAGTTGTCAAAGCCGCTACTTGTGCCGTCAATGTTTTAATTGGGTCTGAATCCGAGATTTCGGCTACGCGTTGTACATTAGATCTTTCAGATGGCCACTGGTAACTGTTCATGGCCATTTCCTCAAGAAGGTTCAAGGCATCTTGTGGAAACCTTGCCAACAATGCTCCTCCCGTTGCGGCATCCACAAATGCCCTCGTCTGTCCCATTAAACCATTGTAGAAGAAACATAACTGTTGATCCTCTGGAAACCCATGTTGTGGACATCTACGTAACAAATCCCGAAACCTTTCCCAAGCCTCATACAAAGGCTCTGAGTCGAACTGTCGGAATTGAGTAATCTCACTTTTGAGCTGCAAAGTTTTGCTCGGTGGAAAGAATTTAAACAAGAACTTTTGGCTCAGTTCGTCCCAAGTGCTTACACTGCCTTGCGTCAAAGTACCCAACCAATTTATCGTCTTATCTCGTAAAGAGAATGGGAACAGCGCAATCTTATGGCGTCATCCGAGACTCCGTTCATTTTGATCGTATTGCATATTTGGATAAAATGCGCAAGGTGAGAGTTAGGATCTTTGATTGCAAACCCCCAAACGATTATGTTGCACCATATTGATCAGTCTTCGGTTTGAGCTCAAAGTTGTTGGCATTGATAGGAATATGGGCAATACCACCGTAATTACGATTCGTTTGTGGTCGAAAGTAATCACGAATGGCTTCTTTGTTGCACCAGATCGTAACTCATTTCCACCATTGTTTGCCGGTATTGGTAACTCGTTCAAATCCCCCATTATCGGATTGTGTTGTCTTTCAGCCCGTCTAGTGGTAGCACTGATTCTCCTCGCGAAAGCCTCAACTTCCGGTATGAGCGGTATTAAGTCCCCCCGCCTAGAGCACGTGTTCATGCACTACCTGGACCAAACTAAAAGAAACAAGTCAAATAATGTGGAATTAAAGTCAAACCAAAATAAATAAAATAAAAAAAATGTCTAAATTAAGAATAATTCTATCTATCACAATATTAGCACCAAAAATTGTATTAGTCCCCGGCAACGGCGCCAAAAACTTGTTCGCCTATATTTTTTTAGCTTCACCGCAAGTGTACGGTGTACGTTATAGAATATGGTAGCAAGGTCGTATCCACGGAGACTAATAAATTTGTGCGCTAAGTATTAAACCAAGATAGTCTTATTTTTATTTAGACGATCGAAATTTGATAATTGTTGTATTGCGATCAGGGCAATTTGAATCACTAAAACACAAGATTAAGATAATACAAATGATAGAAGTATCAAGATAATGAAATGGATTTCCGAGTTAAGGTTTCGATTAATAACCCTCTTGTTGTCCGGTTTAATCAAGCCACGTTATTATCAATATTCCTATAAGACGATCACAAAGCTATTTTATCCTCCCTCTCGAGATGCATATAAAATGTAGATTGAAATACTTATGCTAGCATCTCTACTCAACATGAAGCATTCAACTCCCAAAAGTTTAAAAGATCAAATGTCCTCACAAAATTTACAAACCTCTCGATTCATGCAAATATTTGTGTCGAGTATTCAAGATCTAATATTGAAACTCATCTCTCGAATTATGAATCAATATATCAAACAAGTTAAATCATTGATCAAGTGATAAAACAAGAATAAGCTCAAAATACTCAAATAAAGGCTTCAAGATAATAACTTCAACTAAGATTAAAACATCCAACAAGAGTTCATTAATCTACTTCCAAAACCCGGAAATCTCTAGAGTTTAGCTACACATGATTAAACAACTTATAAACAAAGTGTTCAAAGCCATTACAAATGAAGATGAAAGATTGAAACTAAAGAGAAGCAAGAAAAACTTAGGAACGTCGACAATCTCTCGATATATCTCCGTTCTTCAAGCTCCGATGTAACCCGATTGTCTCCTTGATGTCTCCTTCCAAGAGTTGACCATTGTCTTGTGTTGTAGATCCCAAAATTGCCAGCATATCCTTGTGTGCGCCCCCCCCCCCAAAAAAAAAAGCCTTTTTATACCCACCATCAAGTTTAGGGCATAATGCTGCAGATTATGGGATTCCAGCACAGACGCACGGGTGGTGCGTCGGAGCACGGGTTACCCGTGCACCACCCTGATGAAATAATCCAACTCTCTGTAGGGCGCACGGGTGGTGCGTCGGAGCACGGCCTACCCGTGCGCCACTCCGGTGAAATAATCCAATCCTCTGTAGGACGCACGGTCATGCGTCGATGCATGGGCTACCCGTGCGCCATGCTGCAGCTCCAGTTACATTTATACAGGGGTGCACGGGTGGTGTCTGAGGCACGCCCAACCCGTGTGCCCCTTGTCTTTTCCGTAGACGCTCAATTTTCGCTCTTTTAGGCTTCACTTTTTGTATATCCACTCAATTCTCCGTGTTTTCACTTTGCTTTCCTCGTATTCATATTCAATTAGCTTCAGATATCATGAAATTCCTACAAAATAAGCAAAGTGTAATATCTTTTCCACAAGGAGTGAATATGTAACATTTAACGCGAGTATGTGCATGTTTACCCATCATTATAGCTCGAAATACGCCTCAAAATACATGCAAAACTCACACCTATCACATATTTAATTATTGAGAAAATTTAAAAGAATATAAGAAATTTACAATTTTGCATCATACTAAAAGTTAAATGGTTAAAAGTTTCTTCTATAACGACTTGTGTATATGTTTAGAACTGATAGTTGAAGATTTTGAAACCTAGTTTAAATTTGAAATTGATTTTATAAAAAATTAAAGTATTCTTAGTGTTATGATTAAATATATAATAAAAATAATAAATTAAAAACAAAAACTTATAATGTTATATATAGAAAATTAAGTAAAAGTCATATTAACACATATAGTTAAAATTTGAAAGGTAACATTTTGTCGCGACAAACTTGTTTTTTTGTTCTTTTTCATGTGAACCTTATTCCTTTTATTTTGTACTTTTTATTTTACTTTTTTCATGTTAACCTTATTCCTTTTATTTTGTACTTTTTATTTTAAATTGATATGACTAATTAAAAAATAAAATATACATGAAATTGCAATAAAAATAAAATATAAACGTGTATATTGTAATTTCTCTTGTTTTCAAAATTATTCTTCAACAACCATCAATAAATTAAGTTTTAAATTAAATATTACTAATTGAGAAATAGTTTTTCGAAACCAGTTTAAAGGAATTATGTATTTTCTCTTTATAATGTTAAAATTTTTTTCTCATGTGAGGCTTTATATATGCTAAATAAATAACAAAACATGGTTAGAAATATCTCAAATCTAGTTTAATATGAAGCTAATATTATTTGAAAATTCAAAATATTTTAAGAATTATAATTTGAAAGAATAAATACTTTTAAAATGTAGTATATAAAATGTCACATTGTTTTATAATTGAACAAATAGAAGCTAATATAAATATCAAATTACTTAGTTACCCTAAAATTTTACTATGTCTAAAGGATATTTTTGTCCAATCAAAAATTGCAAGAAACATTCAAATTTTTAAGATAGTATAATAAATATAAATATAAATATAGATATAGATATAGATAGATAGATGGATTTACTTAAAATCTATAAGCATTCCCTTACTGTTGCTGATATCAAGAATGTTCACTCTTTCCGAAAAAAAAATATTATGTATGATAAAACAGTGAAAATTTGCATTAAATCATGAAAATTACTTTATGTTCCCACAAGAAATTAGCAGAGAGAAAGAGCAAACTAAATTGAGAAGAAAACTATAGACATGAAAAAGAGAGAGAGAGCATAGTAAATCAAGAAGAAAAATATGGACATGAAAAAAAACAAGAAATGGGATACAAAGAGCACTTGATCGGATTCAGATTTCCTCCATTGGTGCTCAAATTTGTTTAGATTAGCTTCAATGAAAAATACCCCTTGATACGGATCAGTCTTGTGCTCTAATGGTAGAGTCTTGTCTTGTAAGAGCGATTGACCCGTTTTCGATCTCTTATTAGTGCGCGTGTTTCCTCCCCTATTATACCACATTGCATGTACTTAAAAAAAAAAATTGGCCCTGATGCAGTCAAAAGTATCTGCCTAAGACCACCTATTGGGGCAAGTCTTGTATACACTGAAGAAAACAAGGCTTTCTCAGCCCTCATAATCCACCTACTTACATCACTTAGTTTACGTCCCAATAAACTACTTACACACTTAACTGAAATATCACTAGATTTTCAGAATCTTGACTCCATGTTTCTGAGCAAGAGTGCTTCTATGACAACCACAACAACTACTGCAAGCTAACAAATCAAAATTGATATTAGTCATCAGAGGAGGTCGCCATGTATTAATATATGCATTCTCTGCACAAAAAAATCAGCAAGTGACAAAGTGCTTGAGGAAAATCTTTTGGGATAATTACGAAAAACGCTCAAAGTTTGGGCTATTTACAAAAAAAACTAAAATAACCCAAAGGCTTTTGAAAATTACAAAAATCCCTTTAGGTTTGATCCGTCTTACACTTTCTCCCTTCATATACAAAAAATATTTCGAAAGCTCCCCTTACAATATATTATCTAAATATTATACTTAAAACAATCAAAACTCAAAGGATTTTTATGAAATTTTCAAAAATCTTTGGTGTTTTTATAATCGGCCCAAACCTTTAGGGATTTTTTTAATAACTTAAAATTGAGAAGAAAATTAGACAAAACCTTGTAGTTGAAATAGAAACTATAAGGGCAAGCTTGCCTATTTTAATTTTCAATAAGGGAAAGCAAACATCCAGAACTTTTAACTCGAAAATTCAACTTCCAATGGGCTCCTTCTCTGTCTTACTTCTAGGTAATCTACTGCTTGGCGTAGAAGAATCGTACATATCTAGTCCGTCTTCTTCCCTCTAAATATAAGCGCAAAGAAGAAGCTTATGTCGGCAACAAAGAATGATGCATTATTCAATTTGAACTTCTGACAACTACATTATAAATATTGAAGTATATATAGACAAATTCACAGAAATTTAGAGGTCTTTCCCATCATTTTAAATAGGGATAATTACAAAAAGTACCCCTGAGGTTTGATCTAATTACAAAAAAACCCAGCTAACTTTAAAACTTACAAAAAGTACCCCTGAGGTTTGATTTAGTGTTAAAATTAAGGGGTAATCTGCAATGATTTTAGAAATATGAAGGGGGATTTTGAAATATATTTCAAACCTCAGGGGTACTTTTTGTAAGTTTTAAAGTTAGCTGGGTTTTTTTGTAATTAGATTAAACCTCAGGGGTACTTTTTGTAATTATCCCTTTTAAATATCTATTAGAATTTCAAAGTGATATCAATGTGCCTTTATAAAAGAGTTACTGCATTGTCCATATACACATAAAATTGAGGCACAAAAGAGAATCAACATCATTTTTTACAAAATATGTGTCCATTGACTGAGGCACATAAAAGAGAATGCTTTGCTTATCTGTCATTGATATAGGCATAAACGCCATTTGCAAGCCCAAAGGAAACCAGCTTTATGCTAACTATGAATAGGCCCAAGTTACATAAGAATTTCAGGTTGTATACAAGATGAAATGTATATATATGCACCAGTATACATACGCAATAGGAAAGGCATACCAGACTTGAAATCTTGATTTTACACTTTAATTGAGCCATAAAGGTAAATACATATCTCTATCTCTATTCTCTATAAAAGTATGAATATTTCTGTCAAAATTTGAATGGACTAAAATACTCTCCTGTTGGATTAATCTTAATGGTAAAACAGTAATTTGTGATTTGAGTTAGTTTTTAGAGGAACAGGATAGCTGAAGAAAGTTGAACAACACTAGACTCGAAAAGGCTGAAAAGAAATCCATACCAAAGGACAGAAATGGACGGAAATTAATTCAACATTTAGACTATTTTTTCACTTATGGTATATAGCTAGCTTAAGTATAATATTTATCTTATTTTAAGCATTTAAAAATTTATTGAAAAGGTTATATTAGGAAAAAAATCAAAATCTTTTTCGAATAAATAAAATGTATTCTAAAACGAAAGTTTCCAAAACAAGAAATATTCAAGAAAATGAGTATTAACAAAGAAATTATGACTAAATATATATAGAGAGAGATATTTTTTTATCAATAGAGAAAGACTTTAAATATTGTTAAAAGTGAAAGCTTCAAAATGCAAAATTAGAAAGGAAATTTGTACAGAGTGATAGTTAGTCAAGTGAAATATTTGTTTAAGGATTCAAAAATAAAAATATTATGTAAATAAAGAAAAGTCATAGTAATTTTATTTTAGATTAATTGCAGTTTTATTAAAAAAACATCAACATCATCATCAGGGGCGTAGCCAGCCCGACTGGTTACCCCTAGCCCAAATTTTTTTCCCCTCGCTCAACTATTTTTTTCCCTTAAAAATTATATATAATTTTTTTATTTTTTTTCCATAGAAAAAACGGAATGATCATCATAATATATTTATTAAAAATTCACTCATATTTTTGGATAATATTTCTGTTTTTTCCGTTCTTTTTAATTTTGAGGAACGAATGAAATGTAATCAAAACAACATTTCCATTTTTTCTATTCATTTCTATTTTGAGGAACGAATGGAATGTAAGCAACTATTCTTGTCCTTTTTTGACACTTTTTTTTAATTTTGAAGTAGAGTAGTGATGAAAAACTATTTTAGAAAACAATATAAAGTTTGTATTAATTACAAAAATACTCATGAGGTTTGGGCTAATTATAAAAAAATCCTGAGATGTTTTAAAATTACAAAAAAAAAAAAGAACTCAAGCTTGATTCTGTCTTAAATTTACGAAGGTAACTGTAATATTTTTATAAATGTCAGGAGAATTTTTAATTTTTTTTTGCTTATGAAAGGAAAAATAAAAGACGAAAATCAAACATATGCTTTTTGTAATCTATTGAGACTATTCTATATATTTTAATAGTTTATCCTATTCGTGAAATTTTGAAAATACTAAATTGCCCTTCATTCCTAACGCCACGACTATAAAAAATCATCTCTGGACTCAAACGTTGAAATCAAATTAACCCCCATCTCGAAAGCCACGATTCGACTCTGAAAATTTAACTCACATTAGACAATGATTAAGGGGATTTGGATTTCTATCAACAGGACAACACAAAATTGAAGAAAAACCCACAAGAAGGAGACTCAATGCTGATACTGCAAGGAACACAAGGAGACCCACTGGGAAGGAGACTCAAGGCAAAAAGCGCACGTACCATCACGTTTTCATCACTCTTTATATTTCTAATGGTTTGTTAAGAATGTGAATTTTGATGGTTTTGGTTTGGGGGGAAGGGTTGTAGTTTGCGTAAAAACATTAATGGGTTTCTAATAGGTTATTGATTTTATGTTGGAATTTTTATGTCTACTCATATCTCCGTCTCAGTGATGAGGAATGAGTCTTTTATGCATTCGTGGCACAAACTTTTAGTGTTGCAGGAAAAGAGGACTTGTTTGAGGCATCAAGGCCCGACTTGATGAGAGGGAGTTCAGATGTAAGCACAAATAATTTCAGTCCCTTTTTTATTGAACTAGAGAAAAATTTGCAAAGTTTGTTGCTGAAGAAGAACAAATACTTCATCAACCTCCTGGGAAGCATGAGGGAATTAGGTTTCATTTTCTCATTCCATGTGATGCAAATTCAATCATTTCTGGAACTTTTATTAGGTGGTCAAATGGATCCTCTCGATAACACAATAAAATCTTTCTTTTAAGCACCATTTACTTGTTTATATTTAATTTATTTATTAGTTAGAATACTATCAACAGTATCGATTAACCTTGGTTTCTGTATGAAGGCCGCCTCAGATTTTATACTTCAACTTTTATTCAAGCAATAACTTATCTTGATATTCCTTAGTAAATTTGAATTGTGATCCTCATGGCTGTGTAAAATTTCCATCCAATTTTTGCACTTCTTTGTAAAGAATTTGGATTATGTACCCCACAAATAAGGTTTGTTAAGACTAAGAGGTGCCAGGGCACCATTATTTTTCTGTTGCTAGAAGCACTCAAAGTTAATTGTTTGAATCGTGGCATGAAAATGTGTTCTTTCGTGCATTCCCAAATTCAAAAATATTGAATATATACAACATGGAGCACTTCTTGAGTTCCTAGCTTTGGAAATAATCTGCAGAGTGTACTTATGAGTATAAATTGGACTAAATGTTGGGTTTTGGTTTTATTGGTTTTTAGAGTAGTAGGCACTTATTTTCTTGATGGTTGATGCGACGATAAAATTGCCTAGGTATAAAGGGGATACTTAGTGACTCTATTACAAAATTTGGAAAAAAATTAAGATTCAAGCCTTCTTGCTAGAGCTACGACACTGTTGGTGTTGATTGGCCACTTCATTAGAGATAGATTTGTCCCCACATTATGCAAATATGGGATTATTGTTGGTTGATACAAAGATTGTTAGCAGATTTCTTAATAGGAAAGAAATGAGGGAAGACCTATTCTGGCTACCAGAGAGGTGATTTTTATTTTTATTTTCTTTTAAGAATTAAGCAATTTACATAGCAAAAAAAAAAATTAACGTAATCAATCTAAATTAAAGGTAATAAACTTGGGCTTATTGATAACTTTAAAATTTCCAGTACATATAATGTATTGAAAATAGTCCTGTATTTAATAAATTGATACATTGTTGTTGTGAATGGTGTTCATTTAGACATGAGTGTTGTTTCGTATTAAATTTTCAGTGGTGATAAGTTTCTCATGGATTCAAATGTAGAGTTGTTAGTTGATATGTACTTGAGGGCAAAAATAAAATAAAAAAATAAGAGAAGAAAGTTGACAGTCTATGGTTTGATCTACTCTCTTTAATGGATGATGGGTTTGTTTGTTTTTAGATTTTGGAGATGACAATAACCTTCTTCGCTTGATTTCTTGACATATAATGGATGGATCGATGGATTTGGATTTTGTTTAATACATTATAGGTTGAACATTTCTAAGACAATCCATGTACGTATTCACACACACACAAAACAAAAAATCTTCACACTTACCAAGTTAATTCATCACCCAGATTGCACTTACTACTTTGTTGCCCATACAAGCATTCTAATAACCACTCTTATTTCAGCTTCAAAATTTGTCTCATTTTTCTGGTTTAGATTGTATTCGATTTTTCAATATATAATATATTTGTAAGATAAATATAAGTAGTTTGATTATTTTAAATTCAATAAATCTCATTAGATAATGATTTAAATGCGTTTAATTTTTTGAACTAGATTTTTTTGGAAATACGTAATCGGAAAAATGCACAATTAAGTATGTGGTGCTTGAAGTTTTGAGTACGAGCCTTTTTTTTCAGATAATGGAAAATTAAACTTTTATCTATTGAAGTTCAAAATGAATTGTATAAAATAGTTTCCTTCTCAGAAAAGATCATCTATTTTCAAACAAATATTTGTATATTAAATTGCAAATTTTATTTTGCATGAATACATTTGCAAGACGATATGTTTATACTTTTCAAGCATAATGACTTAGTAACCTTCCACGGTTAATATCCAATGGTCTTGATCATTTTCGTTGATATTTTCAGGAGATAAAAAAAATTAGGTTGAGAATAGAATAAATTTACTTGAAATTTAATTAACTTTATCTGAAGTTACCGTGAATAAACTTATAAAAGTTTAGAGTTATATTCATATACAAGATACTTTAGAAGATAAAAAATAATCCTTTGATAAGTGCATTGAGTGTGTAGTTCTCCATCAACTAATCAAGTTACCTATATATGGATTGTAAGAAATAATACTAACATACCATTTGAACATGGCATTGTAGCCCATACACATTCACGAATCATGATATAGACATTGAATAAATCATTATAAAATCATTATGATTCATGTTAGACGCTTTTCAATAGTTATTTTTTCTAAATGTGGAGGTGAAACACAATGGTATCAAAACATTAAAAAGTTTGCTGCCTAGAAAATCATTATACAAGAAAAATGTACATAATTTCGGAGTTTATGTTAATAGTTTCCAATTGAAATTAAAATGATGTCATCCGTAAATTATAAGGCATGATATATTAATTTGTATTCAAGATATTCAAGAAATAGTTAATTGTTGATGATGTATATATAATTTCAAGATTTTTAAGAAAGAAAGGGAAGAATATTTCAAGCATATATTCTTTCTCATGAACAAGAAGCTGTATACTTATTAAAATGTTCAAAACTCATATCAAGAATATAATTCATGTACTACGAGCTTTCTTTGCAAATATACATGATAGAGTTAGTACTTTATTTGAAACATCATTTATTATACACATTGATAAAACATTCTTGGAAAACTCCGGAGTTAGATTTTTGTACATTTCATATTTTCCAATATAAACGGCATTTAATAAATACATAAAAACTTATTCAATACTGATTTCAATTAATTGAGATTTTAATATTAATTAACTTAAGAAAATATTAGGGATCACGTACAACGCACGTGCTCCTTACTAGTATAAGAAAAAGAAGAAACACCAAGAGGATTGACAAAACATCCAACTTAATTAACATATAAAAGTAATATCATACACGGTGAAAATTCAGCGACTTGACAGTATACAAGTCATTCCCATCCCTTTGGCATTTGAAAGAATAGTCTTAACTTGAACGTGAATCATCAAGATGTTGTACACCAACTTTCCCTTCAATTGATCCAACCTACAAAAAAATAATTTCAAATATGGCACTAGTATAATGAGCTAATTCATTGTTACAGAGTTATGGTGTTATCATTAGTGCGCAAATCAATAAATGATAACTTGAAGTCGTGTATTTTCACCATTAGATATGGTTGAGGGTTGGAATTTATAGGACATGCATGTACATATAGAAGACAAACACTTTGTGATAAGAAATGAAAGGAACAAAGAATATCTAAGTAACATATTGAAAGTAAAATGAGTTAAATGATAGAAAAATCTATTATTAGTTTAGATCATAATTGCTATCCTTTTCCAAGCGCCAACCAAAAATTACACATCAAAATGAAGACTTACTCCAAGTAGCATGTCGGAAAAAAAAAAGAAAAAGGAAGAACTCATATCAATGGCCACTATCCATTCACCTGATGACAAAAAAAATGGAGGTCTTTATCACCAATCTTTACATGTGACTGCTATATATCTTTGAAATAATAAGACTTTATTTATGAGAACAAATATTTTAGAGAAATATAAAGGGCGGAATGAGGAAAGACATGAGCATGAATGTTTGCTTTTGTAACTTTTCGAAAGTAAACTTGAGAATCCATAAAAAATCATTAATATCATAACTAACAAAAACTAAAGCAAGAAACTGGTAAACATTTATATCAACTCTTGTGGAGAAAGCTATGCATAATTATATTCATCATTTGAAAAATACAAACCAAAACCTACAGTAAGATGGGATGTGAAAAACCTAGAGAACATCTTAGAACTACTAAAAATTTCCCCTGTATACACTAACATTCCCTTAGGTTCCTTATGCCTTAGCCGATTAAAATTTTAGAAAGATGACAAAAAAAATTAAAGAAGCAAAGAATGGACCTAGGATTAGCCTAGCCTATTACATTAGCAAATCAAGTTTCAGAAAAAAAAGGTTGAAGCACTTCTTGGATTTTCATGTGCCTTACCTATCTCCTGGCTTTTTTCCTGCAAAATTCATGTGAATTAGCCTTCATTTCATGTTTCATGAGCCTTAATTATTCTCTCTAAACTTTTATATCCTATTTTATTTTTCATTTTCCATACTTGAGATTTCTAAATAGCAACAATTTGAATAGGTTTTGTTAGAAATTGGAGAGCATATATTACAAATAACTCACAATCACAAGTGAATAGAGGGGAAAACTTATATTATTTTATTATCACTTTCTTCACTTGTTCAAATGGCTCCATAACAAGGGTATTTATAGGTGATACCCAAGATGAACATGCATCAATATTTAATTTTCATACATTCACCTATTTTTATTCATGCACAAAACCAAAAGTCACATACATGAATTTCACGTATTCATGCATAGAATATACTAGAACTATTTTACTTCAATGTATCTAGCTAATAATTCAAGACTCCCCCTTAAGCTAGATTCATTACTCCAAGAGAAAATCGCAACTTCTTGAAATCATCAAACTTCAAGGGCTTCGTGAAGATATCCACAATTTGGTCTTGGGACTTCACAAACTCAAGCTTCACTTCTTTCTTGGATATGTGCTCACGAATAAAATGCTACTTCGTATCAATGTGTTTGCTTCTGTCATGAAACACCGGGTTCTTCGCCAACGCAATAGCAGACTTATTATCCACATAAATCTCTGTCGGATCTTCTTGTGATAAACTAAGCTCCTTCAACAAACTTCTCAACCAAATAGCGTGACAAACACAAGAAGTCGCTGCAACATACTCCGCTTCACAAGTAGAAAGTGTCACAATCGGCTGCTTCTTAGAGTTCCAAGTGAATGCCGAACTTCCCATAAAGAAAACAAACCCGGTTGTACTTTTGCGACTATCAACATCACTGGTCCAATCACTATCACAATAGCCAACAAGCTTGAAATTGTGAGAGGAGCTATAGAAAATTCCATGATCAACTGTACCTTTAATGTACCGAAATATTCTTTTGGCAACTTTCAAATGTGATGTAGTAGGAGCCTCCATGTGACGACTTACAAGTCCAACACCAAAAAGAATATCCGGTCTCGTACAAGTTAGATACCTCAAGCTTCCAACAAGACTTTTAAAGTAGTTGGAATTAAATTTCTCACTATCTTCATGGAAGTATATTTTTACTCCACATTCCACGGGGGTGCTTACCGACTTACAATTCTCCATCTCAAACTTCTTGAGAATTTCTTTGGCATATCCTTCTTGAGATACAAAAATTCCATCATCTTGTTGCTTTACTTCAATCCCAAGATAATGAGACAATAAGCCAATGTCCGTCATCTCAAATTCATTTGTCATAACTATCTTGAAATCACCAAACATCTTTGGATTATTTCCTGTAAAAATCAAATCATCCACAGACAAACAAATAAGTAACATATCACCATTTTTGTTCATTTTTACATAGAGAGCATGTTCATGTGGACATTTCGAAAAACCATTTTCTTGAAAATAGCGATCAATTTGGCTATTCCATGCACGAGGGCTTGTTTTAACCCGTAAAGAGCCCTTTTCAATTTCAAGGCTTTATCTTCTTGACCATTCATCACATAGCCCGGAGGTTGATCAATGTATACTTCCTCCTTCAAAAACCCGTTCAAGAAAGCAGACTTCACGTCTAACTGGTGAATTTTCCAATGATTTTGGGTTGCAAGGGAAATGATCAACCGAATAGTTTCAAGGCGAGCAACGGGCGCAAATACCTCGTCACAGTCAATGCCAGCTTTCTGCTTGTACCTCTTTGCCACTAATCTGGCTTTATATTTTTCTATCTCGCCTTTTGCATTTCTTTTTATTTTGTACACCCACTTCACACTGATCGTGTTTTTACCTTTAGGTAGTGATGCTAGCTCCCACGCATCATTTTTTTCGATCGCTTTTATTTCTTCATTCATAGTATTTCTCCATTTTTCATCACGACCAGTATCATCATAACTCACAGGCTCGGAATCCGTAAATAAACAAAATTGAGTAAAATCACTCAAATTTCTTACTTCTTAGGTGGCATGATATATTTCACGCAGGTCTCTAAATTTTAGAGGACCTTCACTCGAACTTGCATCATCAACTTGAGAACTTTGTGGTGGTGGGGTTGGTGGTGGTGTAGTAGGTTGAGTCGGCCCTTTTTCTTCATCATCATCAAAGAATGGACTATATTGTTCATTTTCTTTTGATCATTCCATTCCCAAACACCTTCTTCATCGAACTCGATATCTCGGCTTATCACAATTTTTCCATTATTCGGATTGTACAACTGTAGCCTTTGGAACTTTGATCATAGCCTATGAAGATATATTCTGCACTCTTATCATCAAGTTTGGTTCTTTTCTCATCAGGAACATGTGTGTAGGTTATGCTTCCAAAAACCCGCAAGTGTGAAACAATTGGTTTATGGCCATTCCAGGCTTCTTGAGGTGTTTTTCCATGCACACATTAAGTGTAACATCTGTTCATCAAGTAGATTGCACAAGAAACAGCTTCGGCCCTAAACTCCTTCGCAATATTTTTGCTTTTCAACATACTCCTCGCCATGTTAAGAATAGTCTGGTTCTTTCGCTCGGCTACTCCATTTTGTTGTGGTGAATATGGAGTTGTCATGGGACGATGAATACCATTTTTCTCACAGAAATTTTTGAATTCATTTGAAGTGAATTAACCACCACTGTCGGACCGAAGAGCTTTTTTTGGTAACCACTTTGTTTTTCAACCATCGCCTTGAACTTTTTGAAGGTTTCAAATACTTCTGATTATTCCTTCAAAAAGTACACCCAAGTTTTCCGAGAATAGTCATCAATAAAAAGCACGAAGTAATTATTCTTACCAAGTGATGATGACTTGATAGGTCCACAAACATCCGAGTGTATCAACTCCAGTGGATGTTGAGCTCTAGATATAGACTCCTTCGGAAAACTCTTTCTAGCTTGCTTGCCATAAAGACATCCTTCACAAAGTTGATTTGGATGATCTATGGAAGGCAAACCTTTCACCATTCTTTGTTTGCTCATCATTTTGAGGCCATCAAACTTCAAGTGTCCAAGCCTCAAATGCCATAGCCAAGATGCATCTTTGAAACAAGACTTTAAGCACATAGGGACACCATTTTGAATGTTTAGCAAAAACATTATATTCTTCGTCATAGGTACCTTGGCCAAAAATCTCTCATTTTCATCCTTCATGGTCAAACTTCTATTTTGCAAGTGTATATCATAATTTTTCTCCAACAATTGTCCCAAACTCAATATGTTACTTTTCATGGCCGGAAACATAAAAGACATTAGAAATTAATTGATGGTTTCCATCTTTTGACCGAATCAAAATTGTACCTTTCCCTTTGACTTGAACTTTTGAAGAATCTCCAAAAGTTATATCACCATCGACCGATTTATCAAGTTCCACGAACAAATCTTTCTTTCCACAAATGTGACTACTTGCACCGGAGTCAAGATACCATTGATTCCCCTTCTCATCTTGATTATTTTTGCAAGCAAGAAGCAAAGTGAGATCCTCCACCTCTACGTTACTTCTACATTCCCAAGCATAATGACCAAAGTGATGACAATTATAACACTCAATTTATGATTTGTCATACCTTGGTTGATTTGGCCTATATCCTCCACCTCTCGGGCCTCTACCTTGTCCGCGGCTTCTTCCTTGATTGAAGTTTTGGCTTGTGTCATTATTATTTGAGGTGTATTTGTCACCTCGTCCCCTTCTTCCATGACCTCGACCTCTTCCTTGGCCTTGTCTACGAAACCCTCCACGTCCTCGACCTCTTTGGTACGTGCCTTGGTTTGTCTCTTTCTCTTTCAAAGATAGCTTTGCTTTCAAAGCGTGTTCCACCAATTCTTGAACCATTTTTTTCAATCTTTCTTCATGAGTTTGCAAAGATCCGGCAAGTTCATCAACAATCATGGTGTCCAAGTCTTTGGACTCTTTAATGGAAACAACAACATAATTAAATTTTGGTTCCACAGATCTCAAAATTTTGCCAACAATTTGATCATCCTTCATATCATTTCCATATCTCTTCATTAGATTGGTAATAGCCAAAACTCTTGAAATGTAATCCGAAATAGACTCGGAATCCTTCATGTGTAGAGATTCAAACTCACCTCTGAATGTTTGAAGACGGACTTTTTTTTACTTTTCAACTCCTTTAAAAGAGGCTTGAAGAATTTTCCATGCTTGCTTGGAGGTAGTTGCCGCAGCAACTTTCTCGAATATCTTCTCATCCAAACTTTGATGGATAAGTGTGAGCGCCTTTTGGTCTTTCTTCTTGGCGGTTGCATCATCTCCTTCAAGACCTTTCTCCACAGGGTCCAAGCAAAGCTTTCATTCTAATACACTAATTATTATAATTTTCTTTGGTGAGTGATGGAACAACAAATGGTGTTTCGTTTGACATTTTTCTTCAAGCTTTGGTCTCCAAAAACAAGTGGCTCTTGATACCAATTTGTTAAAAATTGGAGAGCATATATTACAATTAACTCACACTCACAAGTGAATAGAGGGGAAAACTTCTATTATTTTATTATCACTTTCTTCACTTGTTCAAATGGCTCCATAACAAGGGTATTTATAGGTGATACCCAAGATGAACATGCATCAATATTTAATTTCCATACATTCACCTATCCTTATTCATGCACAAAACCAAAAGTCACATATATGAATTTCACCTATTCATGCATATAATATACTAGAACTATTTTACTTCAATGTATCTAGCTAATAATTCAACAGGTTCTTTTAGAAAATGGCTGACACAACGATAGCGATGCAAAATAGTGCAAACACAAATGACTTGCCTTAGTAGTTTACGAAGGGGGAACAAAGAAAATCAATGTAAGAAGTAAGCAAAACCACCATATTTTCAATTAAAATTCCAAACTAAAACACCAATAAACCTCAAAGGGGAATTCATAGGTTTCCATGTGATTCTAGCGAGGAAAAAATGATCTGTTGAATGCAAATTTGTCACTTATTAATTTGTTGGAATCCGAGGAGTAATAACAAACACAAAAGATTAGAAACATTTAAATTTTCAGACTATCGAGATATTTTGGTCGATGTAAATTTTCACAAAGACATTCGTTCTTTTAGGATAGGTATAGATAGATAGATAATGGAATCACTGTTAAGCCCACTCATCACGTCCAGAATAATAAAACTGCAAGTAGAAGACCAACTAATCGCGGAGAATTTTAATCGTCAACGGAGTAATTCAGATCATGAAAAGAGACTTCATGCAGAAAGATAACCATCGGCTCCGTTTTTGTATTCTTCATTCCGCTCAGTTCTATTCTATTTTATTTTTCTTTATTTCTAGATTTAGGTAATCTGATCAAGATGCTCTTGGTATTCTCCTTCTCACAGAGTCCTTGAATGATGATCATTCCACTATAAGAAAAATATTGAACAACAACACCCAAAAGACAATGGATTTTAGCTAAATCGTTGTCCTTATAAGTATTGGCAACGGATTTTCGATAAACCGTTTTCGATAAGCGGATTATTTTTAATGACAACAGTTCAATCGAGTCTAAGACAATATTTTCTTGAAGCATTGTCTGTTAGCGATCTTTTTATTTTTAGACAACAGGTTTTCGGTCTTCGACAATGTTCTTGTAATCCGTTGTCAATTAGCCCCTAGTATTTTTCAAAAGCAACATTTATTCATCCTTTTTGTCAATGGTTGGTTACACTATTGTAATTAGCGTAATTTTTTTTTTAAAGACAACGATCTCAACAACAGTTATAAACCGGAGCCAATAGGCGTTTATCAAGTTCTTATTTATTTTAATGGTATAAATAGCACTTTTAGTTAGTTTATTAATTTTATTTTAGCAACTTTAGCATACTATAAAAAGTGCTGGGAGATTTATTTTTTATTTTGTTTTCGTTCACGGTCTTTGTCTCTATCGCGGTCGCGGTCCCTGTCCCGGCAGTCGCTCATGGCGGACAGAGGAAGATGTGGAATTCCAGAGGCAGAGGGGTTTAGAGGCAGAGCTGAATATACTATTTGCTATTAGTAAAGCAACTAGCACTCTCTGAAAGGTGATTTTCATGCCCTAATATTTCTTCAATATCAGCGCCCTAATTTGTTGGTGTCTAGAAGCTTTTTTTTGCAGTTTTAGTGTATAGTTCTTCTCTATGTGTGTTTGTGGGTTTGTGAATAGTTGCTTCTTTTTCTGTTGTTGAGCTGTTGAAGTTCGAAGAGGCTATGCTATTGTTGGTGGGACTGGTACATATGAGAATGCAAAAGCTGGTGTAATATCAGCGCCCTAATATTTTTTTTTTTGGAAGTAAATTATATATACTAGTGTTGAGCATCTGAATTGATCTGTTTGCCTTTAGGATCTTGTATGGAATGGTGTTTTTCTGACAAATTATGTTTTCTTTTTATTTTTTGCTTTTTGGTTTAACTTGTTTGAACAGGCATAAGGAAGTATGCTTTTAGTCTCCTATGTGATGGATATAAATTGGAGAAATGAAATAATAAATGATGAATATGGCTATAGTTTGATATAATTAAACGTGGCAGAGAATAAATATGATTGATTATGATGAAAGTTGAATTTGGCTAAAAGTAAATATAAAATGAATGCTGGATTGTACCAGATTGCTAGATGTGGTTTTTCATATTATAATCCTGTTAAATATGGATGGCTAACAACGATAGCTGCATGCTTGTTGTCAGGTATACTGGTCTTACAGGGTGCCTCTTTAAAAATGTTATGCATGTATGTATTTAAATACCTGATTTGAGTTGTGAGTTATCTGCAATGGATGGGGATTTTGGATCGTGCCTGCATTTAGATGAACAATTAGTATTGGAGTGGAAAAGGAAATTGGATAAATTCTGAGTTTCAACTTCTAAACTTTAAAATAAATGGATTTTTTTGGCAATAAGAGGGTTGCAAGCAGAACTAATTTCAGAATCGGTCCAAGAATGTCTCAAATAATTCAAAATGGTCCAAGAGCATATAAGGCAAAAGTCTTGAAAGATTGAGGCTAAGGAATTTAAAAGTGAAACAAATGGCATATTTTCCATTTTTGTTGTAGTATGAAAGGAAATAGAGAAAGCAGAAAATGTGAAAGAAAAAAACAGACCTTGATTATTAACAGAAAACCCATCATTTGTTGGAAAAGTCGTGCTTGTTACTACTACTCCAGCCAAACTAAGTATGTGCAAAAACAAGACGAGAAAATAATAGAATATCCTTGCCCTCATCGTGTAGAGAGATTCTCAAATGATTTTATGGTGATTGTGAGGGTAGTCACTGTGTGTTGTGTGTGTAAAACAGAGCAAAAGTTGGACAAGTTTTATTAGTTGAAACACTTGGACTGAAGAAGGCATGCATCTTTCATATTGCCTTAAAATTAAATAAATAAACATTTTCCCATTTCCCAAAATACCAAAATATTTCATTTCCTACAGCTTCATGCATCTAACAAGTGATTCTAAATTCTGAGCCAGTTAGAAAACAACCAAACTGCTGGTCGTTGAACCATGTTAAACTCTATTTTTGAGCTTTCACTTGCATTTGTTATATTAAAGTTTTCCTATCACTATATTACACTAGTTTTGATCTTTTATTCACAACCACAAAGGATTTGATATGTTGTTGAAATAGTTATAAATTACAATAGTTATTATTAACGACAACAAATTGAAACCGTTGTCATTGAGCGGGCTTTTTTCACAATACCATCTTCGACAACGGTTGATTATTATAATACACAACATATTTATCTATTGTGTATATTAGCGAAATTCTTCTAGTGTTCGTATCAAATTCCGATGATGATTAAGAATTGCTTTAGAAGGACATTACCAAGAGACTTAAGAGAAATGAGACTGAAGGAGAGACAGAAAATAAATATGCACCGTCTCTATTTGAATCTTCTACTTTAATTGAGTCCATCATGCCTTATTATCATCCCTCATCCAGTCTGGAACCCTACCATCCATGTTTAATGTATCTGGTTGTCTACCTAATTGGTTATAGGCATTTTACTTTGAACTTACGCTTGAAATCAAATAAAACAAATTAAACCAACCAATGAAAGAAGTGAAGATTAAAAAAAAGCCTCTTCTCTCGAGGTCAAATCCTCACTACAAGAAAAATGGGAAATAGTGAGAAAATGTTTACAGCGAATTTAAATTTTGTCGCAAAAAGTACAGTTAGTGACGAAAGTCTCAGTTTCGTGTCTAAGTTTTGCGGCGAATTGACGCAATTCCTAGCAAAATCATTGTTTTTTTCCAAAATTAAAACTTAAAAAGAATTGGCAAGGAAGACTTAATAATAATTTTGTCACTAAAAATCATTCTCCCCCAAAAAAACAAAAGAATCTGCAATCTGTTTCTTTTGCCTACCCGCGAAATCCTATCTCCCTCGAATACCTTCACTCACAAATCCCAATTTCGCTCCCTCCAACCCCAACCCCCACTCCTCCTCTGCGTCTCTTTCTTCCTTCCCCCACCATTTCTCCACTCCACCAATACCCTTTCTCTCTCTCTAAAAAATATTCAATAAAGACATCGCAACCAGAATCAGCTCATCGATCAGTTCTCTCAGGTAAGCCCTTTGATTTCGTTTTGATCTATGTATTTACTTGAGTTTGTGATATTATACATCTACGTGTTCGATTTCGTGTTTTTGTGATGTTTTCTTTTTTCCGTTCATGGTTTGATTCTATTACTCTGATCTATTTTTGGAGTGGTGTAATCTGGATTTGGTATCATTGATCAGCTATTACATGGAAGATCATCTCGATTTCGATTATGCACAACAACTATGTATCTATACAAGTAACGGTTTCCCAATTTCTTCTATTAATTAATTCATATTTTGAGCAGAATATATTTATTTTGGTAATCTTTTCTCCTGAAAATTATGATGTACCTTTTTTTCACTACTTTAATTTTCAGTATTTCTTTTCTTTTTTCTTTCTCTTTTGTACCATAAGTTCAATTTTATTTTTGAAAGAGCTGTAAACTCTATTGTACATCTTCCTTTGCAAATGCTGATTGCTATATAGCTGGCAATTGCTCTTGTCGGTTGCAATGAATTGTTTGGATTATTAAAAATAAATTGTCCATTCATGTAGTTCTCTGTGTGATGTTCTATTCTATTTTCTCAGCCATGAAAACCTGTAAATTGACAATTAAACTAGGCATTGGCTGCTTTACACACGGAATTGGATAAGATAAATTTAAAAAGTTGTAAGTTGTCAATGTCTCTGTATTTCTCCACTTTTGATTGAAGAGTGTTCTATGTGGTAACATTTTGAGAAAGTAGCTTCATATCATTACTTGCAAACATATATTGTTGTTTCTCTTTCGAGATATTTATTTTGATGCTTTAGTAGTGCATTATGGTTTAATAATTCCACCAAGATAATCTCTTCGGCATGTAGCTCTTGTCCGCTTTTATTTCTCAAAGCACGATCATTATGTAAAAAAATTGACTTTGCACATCTAGTGTTGCAGAAAATGTGGCTGCAAGTATACTTATGTCTTGTCAATTAAGTTCTCATTTTTGTTTTTTGGTGGCAACCCATGCTTTCTTTTGATGTGAGCTCAATCAATATTAACATGAGTTCATGTGGTTATGAGGCCATGGGTCGTGCTTTGTGTTCGAGGTTGTGGTGTTTCTCAATGTTCTTCTATTAACTGTCTATATGGTGGTTATGGGTTTTTACTGGCTATGGTTCATTATCAAAAGCTACATTCTTTTTCTTTGTATATCATTGTTTGAATGCTTGTATACCAGAGTCCTGGTTATGTGTTTGGAAAGAAAAAAACATCAACAAAGAATAAAATAGCGATGGAGATGAGCATATACTTCAATCTGATGATGATAGACTAATTCGTATTGAAAACTATTGTATCGATTTCCAGTTATTATTTAATTTTTCTTAATATCTTAGTAATATCATTTCCAGTTCATGTTGTCATCTGGAAAAAAATTAATATAGATTGATGCATGTTTGCTTCTTTTATAGGGGATTGTCGTAGCTGTTGTTGAGTTACATGGTGCACTCTATGTTGCTCGTGGAATGGAGCAACTATTTGAAGTAAGTTGTGAAGTTGTTTTGCAAATGAATTTTGTGATTTAATGAGCCATAATTGATCAGTTGTATATATATTATGTACTTGGACAGGGAATTGGATGAAGGTTCATTCTGGAGTACAACCTACTCCATTGGGACGCAAGGTGTGGATCAAAACAAATAACATTTAGCAATCATTTTCCATGCCAGTTCTATATATATCATGTATTTTGTGATTTTCCAGCTTGTTGACTAATTCCAACAACTTTTTAGAATTTGTGGATCCCTAGTTATGGTCAGTTTTATCAAATTGTGAACTTGCTCCTGTTGTCAATTATGGCGAAGCATTTTTGGATCTCAGAGTGAGAGTTTGTTGTCTATAGATTAGGAAAAGCTTTCAAGGATCATCTATAATTTTACCTTCAAAAAATTGCTACAAAACTAGTACTGTATGACCCATCGGTAGTTAAAAAATTGATCATGTGTAATCTGACCTGCAGGATAGTGGAAGGCTCTGGAGTTTGCCTTATTTGCCGTCGATACACAAAAAAGGTTAGAAAGATATACACAGTTTGAGCAACACAAAGTTCTCTTGTGTTGTCAATGCTTGGATAGATATGTAGGATTTGTCTGTATATATATTACTTGTATTTACTCTCTCTTTCATGCTGAAAGTGTTGTATAACTTGTTTTCCCGTAATTGCGTTCTGCCCTTTCTAAGTGAATAGTTTGGTAGAGTTTCCTTCTTAATGAATATGTCACATACTTGGCTCTGATTCAAATCCTTACAGGAGCTATGAAGTTGTGTTAAACTCTTAATACTTGCTGTTGGCTGTCTTGATTTTCTTGACTCTCATTGCTCATTTAAGTTTTTTAAATCTTTTCTCAAAATGTACTTCCTCAATGAGCCATAATTGATCTGTTCTATATATATCATGTCTGAGGTTTGTATTTTTTTTACAAATTACTCCCTTAATAGAATGCAATTTGCAAAATAGGCCTATTTATAATTTGGAAATATAAACTGGTTTCCTTTGTAATTCGGCTAAACCTCTAGGATAGAATTTGTAGTTTAAAAATATAGCTGGAACTTTTGTATGAATAACTACAAGCCCCCACCCCCGATAGCTGTTTTTTTTTGGCAATTTAAAAAATTTCCGATTTTTTTTTGTAACTAGCCCAAACTTTGGGGGTTTAAATTTTGTAATTAGGCTAACCTCATGATGGTTTTTGTAATTATGCATTAGTATTATTACATAGTTTACTGCAAGGCAGAGTAAGAGATCCCACTCATGGTGGTTTAATAACATACAATTTTCTTGCCAGTGTTTTGAGTTGTTGTTTCTGTATCTAATGTTTTACTCTAATATATATTTTCTTTCAGGTTGGTGATAACTAAATCAAAGAGGATGTTTCTTTAAGGAATATTGTATTTTATATTTTATATTTTTTTGAGGAACTTTATATTTTGCTTTTGAAACAGTGTTTGAACATGTTTCATCCAACAAGATTTGTAGTAGTTCACTTCAAGAAAGAAAAAACTTGTAGTGTTGATTATCAACACTTGAAGCTAAGTGCTCAAACTGAATTTTCTTTGTTTAATTTTTTTGAATGAGCATTGTGGCTGTTTTTTTGTTAATATTTTTTATATTATTGATCGCTAGTGAATGATTTACAAATAAAAGCAGGCGAAAAAAATTAAATAAATATAAAAGTACACCCGAGATATGGATAAAATTATATCCATTTTAGCGAGGAAAATAATATATATTCGCGGTTAATGTTCACATCGTATCCACTTTAGCGAGGAAATACATATATTTGTCGTTAATATTAGCTGCAAAATTAAAAATATTCTCTCTAACTTTAGCCGCAAAATCAAGAATTTCCTCTCTAAATTTTGTGAAGAATTTCCAACATATGCTGCCAATATAGTTTAGCGACGCTTTTATAGCAGCGAGACGTGCGAGGAATATATTTTCTCACTAAATTCCATTGGATATGAAATGGATTCTATTTTTGTTCCGCTGGAGAATTTTTTTGACCAAACATATGATTGTTTATGAAAATTTTCAGAAAATATACTATTTTCTCACTTACACTTTTCTTATTTTTTTCTCTCACCAATCACATCTACACATTTTTTCACAAAAAACTAATCATTAATACACATTCTCCCACAAATTTCACTATTCATTCATTCACACATTTCTAACTACCAATCATATTCAATCATTATTTTACTATTCATAAATCAAATCAACTTTCATCATTACTTTTTCATCTAATACCCAATCACTCTCTCAAAATTCATCTTTTTCTTCTAATTTTTTTTTTGCCACTATTCTCTAGCAAAATGAAAATTTTAAAAATGAAAGTATATCCAATCGCGCCCTAACAATGTTAATGAGGAAAAATTTCCTCGCTAAATTGCATTTCCTGTAGTGACCAACCTTTTTTTTCTTCTCTTTGTTTTTTTTTCACCCCTAACACCATCTTTTATTTTGTCATTTGCTAGTAAAATCAGTAAGTTAGCTTAGTGTTCGGAGTTGAGGTGGTCACCAAAAACTTCTCTCATGTAAAGATATCCAATCGAACCAATCAAAGAGTGTTATCTGCAAGTATCACTAGAGTTTCAGGAAAAAACATATAAATAGGCAAAGAGAGAGAACATCTTTACAAATAACTGACCAAGGAAAAGAAAAAAAATGATGTCTAATAGTCAATTAACAACGAAATAACCTACATACTCTAGCATAAGGACTATCATGTGACCCATTGTCGTTGTCTGCCAGTGAAACATATCCAAACCAACAGATCCTTTTACCATAGGAAAATAATATCATGTTTCCAACTTGCTAGAGAATCAACAAAAAAAACGCCACTGGAAATTGAATAATTTCTCAAATGATGTCTAAAGTTGCAAGTGAAAACTTACAAATGATAATGCCCAAATAAAATATCAACAGATGAGGAACTTCATTTCGTGTCATTGGAACGTCTTGCAGCAGCCAAAAATAAGAATAAATTTAATCAATTTTTACAATTACTTAAAATAAATAGGTACGTTTTTCCTTTCATTACTCAAACACTACTAAATTCAATTATGTCCAAAAACAAGCTATTAGGTTTTTCTCTTTAAAAATGCGTCAAAACAACAATGTCATGAAAACCCACAAGGAGAAGTGCCTATTAACAAAAGTATTTGTTCCACTACTACTTAACATCTAGATGTCGCCAACAAACTTCACAACTAGGATAATTATTTACTTTTAAAAAAGTGACAAGAATAATAAAATATGCAAGACCGGATAGAAAAGTGTTTATTTTCATACACAAACATTAGAATGCAACAAATCAACCCATATAATTCCCCAAAAAAAAAAAAAGAAGCACAGATCAAATCCACCAAATCCCCAGCAAAAATTTGAAGAAGAAAATGAATATATGACCTTGATAATGGAAAACATTTTCACAGTATTAAGAGGATCATAATGTATTCACATACCTAAGCTCGAATCCTCGAGACAATGAAAATTGCAAAAAGAAAGTAACTAAAATTGATTCACGCCAAAGAGAGTGTAAAAAACCAGAGAAGAAATCTGCTACTTTCTACCTATGAGGATCTTGGATTTTTCAATGAAAATCCAACAAAGTAATTAAGCAAATGAGAAAAGATGGATAAAAAAGGAATAGAAATCTGCTAATACCTTGATCGAAGTATATCGTGAAGGACACCAATCGTGAAGATACTGAAGATCCTTCACAATTGGGGAAATAAAAAGACACAACCCCATTGAGAAACCCATGGAAAGTATATCTTTACCATTTAAAATTAATCCAATTAATAGTCTAATTGAGGGTGTTTTAGTACATCTATATTTTGACAGAAATATTCACCTTTTAGGATAGTAGTAGGTAGATAGTAGATAAGTAAGCCTTTTTTGCTCCATGAACAACCAAATTGTGTGTAAGTCATGAATAATAGATAAAGATGCCAAAATGGGGCAAGGCGGCCTGCCCAAAGGTAGGATATGGGGTTGAAAATTTAGTGCTCGCTGGGAGGCGCGCCTAGGGGTGGCCAAATGGAACCGAAACCGGGTTCTAAATTGGAACCGGAACCGTAGTTAACACTTCCTAAACCGTAACCATGGTCAATGGTTCCAAAACCAGAACCGGAACTGTGTAAATCGGTTCCGGTTCCGATTTCTTGATTTCAAAAACCGTGGAATCGGCGGTGGAACCGTGATGAAACCCTTTTTTTAAGGTTAAAACCAACAAGTTTTTTTTTTGGTAAACATATGCTAGAAGAAATGTTAAATGTTTATTATGATGTTTTATATTCATAACTGCATAGACACGTTTTAGACCAAATGTTGTAAGCGAACTATGCGAACTTTGATTCTTTATACTCTAATAGTATATATTGATAGTATAATATTATTATTAATATTAAGTATAAATTCTAATTGAATATTAAGTGCGAGTCTTTTTCTTTCTTTTCATTTTTTAACTCAAATTGATAAACTATTTTAGGAAAATCAAAAAATTATCAAAAGTTAAACAAACGGTTCCGGTTAAAATCGGAATCAAAACCGTGGAGGAACCGGGTTCCGAACCGGACCGAAACCTTCGGTTGGCTCCGGTTCCAGTTGCTCCAAAATAAGGAACCGAAACCGGCGGTTTTGGAACCAGAACTGGCGGTTCCGGAACCGTGGCCACCCCTAGGCGCGTCTAAATGGGTTAGCCTCTGCAGACCGAACACATAAACATTATATGTCATATTAATATGTCAATTACATTATTCGAAGTTAGTATTGTACCAAAAACAACCCAGTTATTGTCGTCTACACACTATGCTATCGGGACATGACTATGATATATTGTTGATGGAATTAAAATCATATTATCATGATAGGACTTTTGACAATAATAACACACCAAAGATATACAAGGAGTTAGAAATTAGGACCTACACAACTTTATATCTTGTTATATAAAAGAAAGAGGGCGAAGAAGTTCAAACTTGATTGCAGAACTTCCTGCACTATGCTGCTTTATAATATGCAGCAAGCAAATTAACCACAGTTTCACAGACGTCAAAGAAAAAACTCAACAAACAAATTGCTAGAAGAAAACTTTGTTAAACCTGCTTGAAGAATCCAAACTCAACGGGAAAATTGCAAAAATGGCCCCGTATGTTTTAGGTAGTTGTAAAATTCGTCCTCACCGATTATCTTTCTGCAAAATTGGTCATGTATGTAGGATTTTTGTCTCAAGTTAAGGATAATTCACACCCAATTTTGATTTTTCCGGCCGATTAAGTCTTAATTAGGCTTAGTTGGCAAGATTAATCACCTCTATGCCAACATGATTCAAAAGAATTGCAAACTTGCTCCTGTATGTTTGGAGGCGTTGCAAAAAAGGTCATTTCCGATTTGATTTTTGCAAAATTGGTCCTTTATGTATTAAAATGTCCTTAAATTGAGAAAAACAAATTCTCCATATATGGGACTGCGTAAGAATACAAATCAAAATTTTGTGTAGAATCCGGCATAGCCTACTTTTAAACTTTTTGACTCTCGAATCAAAACATACGATTTCATGACGAAACCAGCCATTTTTTATAAAGGTCACAAGCCAATAAAAGGCGCCATCGAAAGAGACCCCTTTACTTGCGAGTCACTGTATCAGCCCACGAAAATTCTTTGTTCACCTCTGTCATCTCGGACCAGTACCTACTCATACAGTGAACCTCACTATCCAGTTTCAATATTAATCCGTCACAATAGCAAAACCGCCCATAGGAACAATATGTATTCATTGCTTAATCGATCGCTGACTCTATTTGAAATTTCTTGTTTTCGGATTTAAGCACATATGCTTCTCTGTTAGTTTGTAGATTCCATACAAGTACCTTGTGGCTGGCTGAATTCTTCGATTGTTGGAGATGAGTTGCAGCGAAACCGGGGTCTGATATTATGGCTTTCCATGACTTGGAAACAATTTTGTTTTGATATATGTTGTTTTATGTGTATATTATAAGCTTTTGAGTATATAAAATTGGTTATTTAATGGGTGATATAAAGAGGAGTTGCAGACTGTGATGCCAACTCTGTGCAACACTTGTATTACTATAGCCCATTAGTTATTCCTTATTAGCCTAAGTTAAAGTTTAATCATTATTTTAGTCCATTATTAATCCTTCTTCCAGATAAAACTCCAGAAAATCCAGATAAAGATTTCTACGATTCAAACACTGTTAAAAGCCATCTTCTTCACTTATCTTATCAAGAACTTAAAAGTTTATTATTCAAGCTTATCTTCTAATCAGATTTTTTCATGTTCAAGCATAGCACAGGAGATCAAGTTGTTAGACAAATCAGGGACATGACTTACATCATTTAGAGTCAAACCATAACTAGTATAAAGTTTTAAACACACAGTACCAACACCAAATACTTAACACTTTTTATCCTTAGCCATGGATACAGATCTGTTTGCACAGGAGCATAAGAGGCAAACAAGTGTTTAAAATGTGTCATGTGAAATGTGCAAGCAGAGTCTATAAGGCAATCATTCTCACAAAAAGAATTTGAAGGCACATCATTCACAAAATCATGCAGTTAATGAACCATAAACACATCACCCATATGATCATGGCCAATAGTCAAGTTCACAGAGTCATTGGTTTGAGTTTTGTTATTCTGGTTATTGTTTTGATTATTGTTCTTGTTATTCCTGGGTTTAGCACATTCTTTGATGTAATGGCCATGTCCACCACATTTATAACACTTCCTATTGTTCTTAGGTCTAGAATTTGACCCCCCCTGCTTTTGCTTCTCTTTCTACCAGATTTATTGTTGTTGTTATTCCCACTCTTCTAATTATTATGATTTCTACCCCTAACATGCATCACTTTCCCTGACCCCTGTTCATTCCCCTTAGATATTTTAAGATCAAATTCCTTACTCTTAAGGCCATTAACCACAATATCTAAAGTTATGGTATCGTTACCATACTTAATGGAAGACTTAACATCAACATATGAATCATGAATATCATTTAGCAAAACAATAGAAGTATAATCATCAATGTTTTTATCACCAGTTCAACTTGATATCTTGTATCAATTTAGTAAAAACATCAAGGTTTTAATCCATTTCCTTTGTCAAATCAAGTTTAAACCTGAAGAACTTTTCATGTAGAAAGAGTTTTGAAGGTAGAGATGTTTCAGTAAACAATTCTTCAAGTTTATCCCAAAGTTCTTTGGCACTAGAAAGTTTGCCAACTTTTCTCAAAACAGAATGAGAAAGATTTAGGATTATGGATGAGTATGCAAATTCATCAACTTCAGATTGAATTTCAGCAATATCTTTATCAATAAACTTTTTATCAACAACTTTAAAACATTTTTGTTGAATTAAAATGCCTTTCATTTTCTGTTGCCAAATGGCAAAGTCAGTTTTCCCATTAAAGGGTTCCATATGATAACCAGATACACCAACCATATTCAAAGAAAATTCCACACTGGATATCATAAAGAATACAACACAGATGCAAGAAACACAATTATAACTCAGGACAACAGAAGCAACAAATTAGTGGACCACACAGAGTCCAAATCTAACAACAGAAAAATAACCAAGGGACAATCAAGGACCACACAGAGTCCAACACATAACAGTAAGAAAACAAGATAGGCAACAGTGGACCACACAGAGTCCAAATATACGATACCAACAGAAAGAATTAAAGAACATGTGGATCCCCCACGCACCTCAGGATTCCACTGTACTCAAGGCACAAGGTCAAGAGGCTTAGTGCTAAGGGTTTCCTACATTATGAACTGAAATAAAGATAAAGAGAAAAGGGAGAGAAATATCCTTACTACCAGGAGCCAGTCCTGGGTTCTCACCATAACCAAGTATACCAGAGAGCCAATAATCACCAAGAATGCTCAAGAACCAGAAGCACCAACCCACCACAAGGCGGATAGGTGCTCTGATACTACTGTTCGGCATCTATCCGCCTTAAAATAGATTGATACATGAAGTACCAAAAGAATACATACTCAATAATAAGCCTATTAATACAAATTTTACTCTAGACTCAGAAATCAAAAGTAAAGTACAAGAAGTGTAAAGAGTAAACCAATAACGGCAAAAACCCTGAGTTCGATATTAGTTATCGGCTCAGGACCAGTTTTTCCCAAATAGGGAGATACGGTTTACCAATTTCGCCATTTCCATGGGTTGTGTCGTTCCCATTGTTGATGATATCTTCCCGTTTGAAAATCTTCATGTTGATGGTGGTTTCTCCAATTACTCCATCTCCAAGGATTATATCCTTCCCTTTGTTGATAATATTTCCTTCTTGGAAATTCATTTTGGTGGTGTCTTCTTTGATCAAATGAGATGGTCATTTGATGTCTCATTGGCGGTATGAATTTTCTTCGATTGTTATTTCGCCGGGTACCTAATATAACGTTGTTTTGTGGTACCCTCAAGTGCTTGGGTCCTTTGGGATTAGTCTTGAGACTTTCAAGTCTCCACAAATAATTAGAGCTATTTTTAGTCCGACAAGTGTTTACCGTATGACCCTTTTTACCGCAATAAAAACAAGTAATAATTTTAGGAGCATAATGACCAACATGCATAGGGACTTGATTTCTTTTCATATGGTTAACAACACTAGGCTTATGATCAAGTCTTTGTTTCAATTTATTACAACTATGAACATCAACAATATTGGTCATTTTATCGAGATTTCGAGTTGGATTTTGATAAATCCTTTTCATACAATTAATCTCCTCAACAAGAGTACTATTTTCATTTTCAAGGTTTTTAACCTTGTCAAGTGTGGTGGAGTGAGCACAAGATAGTGATTCATAGGAAGTAAATAAACTATCCTTATCATTTTTCAAAACATTGAATTCCTTTTTCAAATTTTTGTATTTAACAAGCAAGCTTTGGAATTCATTTTGAAGATCATCAAAATCATTTTGCAAATCACTATAATCATTTTGTATAACAATATCATAGGAAGTAGAGGGTTTAAGACATACCTCGTTTTCTTCTTTGATGCCCATAAGACAATGTTCAACTTCTTCATAGTTTGAAGTTGTAAGAGACTTGTTCCTTAGATTTGACATTGTATCCCTTTGAGAAGTAGATGCTTTTGTTTGACTCCTTTCATTTGCAAATACTCCATAGATGGCTTCTAATTTTCGCCATACTTCATGTGCCGATCGAATTCCTACAATATGTTCATATTCCAAGTAAGTGAACAATACAAAATATTGAGAGCTTTACCGTTTAAGGAGATGATTTTCTTCTCTTCATCATTTAGCTCTTTGAAGCCTTTGGAGGGCGTGGTGTGTCTATCATTGGAAAAGATTCTCCATTTATGACGATGTTCCAAATATCGAACCCGCAACCTTGTAGATAACATTCCATTCTTTCTTTCCAAAATATAAAATTTTTGGAATCAAATAGTGGTGGCTTGGTGGTGGAGGTGCCGGTAGGATGAGCTTCGTTCGTAGCCGACGATCGTTCCTCTTTACTCGCGATGTGAAACGAGTTTGCCAAAGAGTTTGGCTTTGATACCACTTGTAAGTCCAAGCGGCTACGATAATCTAGAGGGGGGGTGAATAAATTATCACCATCTTTTCGATTTTACCCTCTTTTTCGAACCGAAAGCTCAAAGACAATAATAAAGGTGCAGAATGTAAACAACACACGTCGATTTATAGAGGTTCAACCCACCTAGGGCCTAATCCTCTACCACCCCAGTATATCCGGGATGGATTTCAAAAAGAAAAAAGATTTTATAAATTACCAAAATTAATACAACACCAACTTACAACACATTGAAGAGCACCACACTCTTCTTCAACACCACCTTTGAGATTACCACAATCTCCAACGGCACCTTGTGAAGATTACCACAATCTTCAACCTTGAAGAATACCAAATTCTTCAACACCTCAACAAGAAGATCACCACAATCTTCTCACACCTAACACCTAGATCACCCAAGTGTGTTCTTACCACAAGAACACTCACAAGGATATCTTGTGTTGAATGATTACCCAAAAATCCAAGATTACAACTCGATAATGAATTATACAATTGAGTGCAAGTGTAATCAAGAATAGCCTAGACCTCAAGGATGTGAAAGTGATAAGCTAGGCAAATTACAACAAGAATAATAACAATGAAAGATCAAGTGTTTGCTTGAGTATATCTTGTTGTGTTGTGTTGTTCTCTCTTGTAGTTGTGCTTCAAATCTTCCTCTATTTATAGAAGATGATTGATACTTGATAGGCTCCTCTTGGAATCTGATATCTACATAAAAAATTTGCAATTAAAATCAAGATTATAGCTGTTAGAAATCAATCCCACAATTTAGGGAAAAGTTGTCTGCTGCACAACGATTAGAATTTTGCTGTCAAACCATAGGGCGACCGGTCGCGCACAAATAGTCGTTTGAAATAAGAACATATTTTTACACAGGGCGATCGGTCGACATAGGGTTCGACCGGTCGACCCTGACTCCAACCGGTCCCCCTCATGGGTTTGGAAGAAAGAAAACGTTCTATTTCAAGATGAACGTTCAGGTACCGATCGACAGGGGGTCGACCGGTCGACGCCACTGGTCGACGCCCTGGTCGACCGATCGACCTGACCGTTTTTCACTTCCGTCTCATTTTTTTGTTCCAAAATCATCTTCAGGTATGGGTTGCCCTATATGGCGACCGGTTGACCTTGAGACAGAAGAGTTGTCCAATTTTTATCGAAAATAAAACCCAAGAAATACTCCGAAAATTTAGTAAAAACATTTTAAACTAATCGGAAGTATTTAGACAACATTTAGGAACCTTGTTTAGAAGTGAAATCTTATAAACCCAAAATCATTAAAAGTGTTGTCCAATTTTATTTAAAATAAACTTGAAGAAATACTCCGGAAAATATAAAAACCATTTTAAATCATTCAGGAGTATTTGGACAACAATTAAACCATTGTTTTGGTATAAAAACAAAATCATCAAAATCATGATAAAACCATTTATCAAACAATCTCCCCCTTTTTGATGATTACAAACCAAAACAATGTTAACGAGGTCGATTTTGAAAACAAAACAATTTTACCGGTAAAAAAATGAATATCCATTGAGAGCGACAACATTCCACGCAATATAAACGCAAGGATGGGAGTAGAGATATTCAAACACATATAGCAAATGCTCCCCCTATCAACATGCACAACAAAAGTAATATAGAAGCAACTTCAACATACGCTAAAATCTTAGCTTTTCGATATTGAGCTTAAGTATCAAAAACTTAAAAGCTCCCCCTGTCAAAGAGACATCATTAGAACCGTATATAAGTTCATACTACAACCAATGGACCATGATTCATACATAACCATAATGCACCAAGTGGACTAAATATGATCCACAACTTATGGCTTTATGAAACATTAGCTTATAGCTTCTTTTCGTTAAGCTTATCTTAGCTTCTTTGAGCTAAAGAGCTTATAACCTGTTTCTCCCCCTTTGGAATCATCAAAAAGAATGTTAGCACGATAAATACATCATATATTCATATCAAAGTGCACAACAAAATCGATGTATCGAGCTATTTGAACATTGAAGCTTATAAACCTAATAAGGAGGTAAAAGTCGAATCATACGACTTGAAGATGCTTATGAGAACTCATTTGATAAGCAAAACATGATCTCTATAAATATATAAGACTTTTGAAAACAACAGAATCATGTAAGTGATGAATTTTTCATTGAAATATTTTATCGAACACTTGGCGGGCGTCAAAATTAGAAAATGATATATATAGCCCTTGTAAATGTATTCAAGCCAAGTTTTTCATCACCAAATGCAATTTAACAAATATCATTCATCAACAATCAATAAGCTCATCATAAAAATATATGAATTTCATCAAGGAAAATTCATATAAGCCACAAACTCAAAGGTTCAACCCAATTGAGCTAAAGAAGTAGAATTCTTACCATTCAATCGGTAAAGACGAGCAATGATGATGATAATCGAGCCTAAAAAGGTCCAATATGTGAAATGAATGCAATAAAACAAATTTGAAGTGAAATTTGTGAGCAATTGGCGAAGGGGACGAAGAATGGACAAAATAAGCCAAAATGGCTAAGTCTGGAAACAGAACCATTTTTAACCAAAAAAAATCGTTCAGGGCGACCGGTCCAGGGCATGGGCGACCGGTCGAGCTGGTGGGCGACCGGTCGGCCCCTCGCCTGGCATTGTTGTTTTGGTTCGTTTGAAAAATCCGAAGTTTGATCCAAAAATCCGATTTTTCGCCCCTAAGTTTTAAAAACGTGTAAATACAAACGTAGACATTATTCAATATACATTATGTCATAATCAAGCTCAAAATGAGGTAGAATACTCGGCGGTGAGCGATTAAAAAATCCGTGAGTTATCCTTGAGACGGAATTAAACACATCTCAAGTTTTTGTTAAACATGCAATCCCTTTGAAAGAGTATCGAATCTCAATATGTTTAGTTCGATTATGACGAACCATATTTTGAAAAATTATTATCACCGGACTTGCTATCCCGAAAAATAATAACGTTTTAAAACTTTGGATGAACAAGTCATAAGAAGAAGTGCCTTACAAATATTTGAAAATTTCATTTAACGGCACTTTAAAGAGATTCGTTGGGATTGTTTTAAGTCGAGCATATAGACATAAGGCATATAGAATGTCGAGTCTAAGGAGTAATAAACGAATAAACATACCTTGAATTTGTTTGTCAATGCCCCTCTCAACCTTTGTCAATCTTTAGCCATAGAGGTTGAGATGGTTCTTCTTTCTTCAATGCTTAACTCCTTCAAGAGTTCTTTTGAAATATAACCATCTTCTTGGTATTGAATAATTTGTAGTCCAAGCAAGAAATTGAGCTCCCCCATCATGCTCATCTCAAGTTCACCTAGTATCAACTTAGAAAAATATCTTGCACAAGTATTCATTAGTAGCACCAAAAATATTATCAACATAAATTTGCACAAGTAAACAACCTTGCCCTTTTTCAAAACAAGGAGTGTAGTATCAACTTTACCTTTTGTAAAATAATTTTGCAAAAATAGCTAAGTCCATCAAACCATATTCGGGATACTTGTATCCACCGTATAAGGCCATTTATAAAAATCATTTGGCCAAAAAATTTTAAACTCTGATAGACTTCTATTTGAATAAAACCATTTAGAAAATTGGATTTAACATCCATTTGGTAAAGCTTGAAATTTTCTCAAAACAAGAATGTGCAAGTAAAGTGCAAATAACTTCTAAATGTGCTATGAGTGCAAATATTACATCAAAATCATTACCTTCTTCTTGACAATATCATTGAGCTACTAACCTTGTCTTGTTCATCAAACTTGTTGCGAAATATCACAAATTTCTGCAAAATCTTAACAAGATATTTTACACACGAGCATAGTAATATCGAATAATAGATACACTATTTTAAGCACCACATACTATGCATCATCAAGAGTCTAATAAATCATTCAAGTTCAAATAAGCTTAAGAAAGCTACATAAGGTCTCTTTTGAAATTTGACAATAAGAGAGCACATAGTTGAGACCTCATTTACAAGAATCATATGAACAAGAGGTTTGACATAAGTATCCAAGAATAGTGGCATTTATATGTGCAATAAAATGCATAACTTAGTAGATCAATTGTTTTATCAAAACAAAATACAATCCTTTACAAATCTTGGATAAAGCAAGCTATGTCAAATAATGCATTTCAAAAAAAAATCAACACATCCTCTTAATGGCACTTGTATAAAATAAGCACATAGTCATATGGCACAAATGTATCGAGTCTATAAGATGAATACCAATGATGAGCGTACCTCGATAGCTTATGTCACTCTTGACATATTATGACGTAGATAGCCATTTGTGAAGATACATGAGTCCTACACAATTCTTAAAACAAGACTAGCACAAAACAATATGATACAAGTGTAGGCTTAAAGTAATAAGATATATCACAAATAAGCTCATGCCATAAAAATCCATAAAAACATATAAGTCTAAGTAAGTCCACAACATGTAAGGTCTCATTTTTCAATGTATTTTAAAAACACATAAATATATGTAGAAGACCTTATAAATTTTAAAACTCATTTTGCGATTTAAACACAAATAAAAAAAACATGCAAAAACAAAATGCATATTTAAATAGGGAGATACGGTTTACCAATTTCGACATTTTCATGGGTTGTGTCGTTCCCATTGTTGATGATATCTTCCCGTTTGAAAATCTTCATGTTGATGGTGGTTTCTCCAATTACTCCATCTCCAAGGATTATATCCTTCCCTTTGTTGATAATATTTCTTTCTTGGAAATTCATTTTGGTGGTGTCTTCTTCTTTGATCAAATGAGATGGTCATTTGATGTCTCCTTGGCGGTATGAATTTTCTTCGATTGTTATTTCGCTGGGTACCTAATATAACGTTGTTTTGTGGTACCCTCAAGTGCTTGGGTCCTTTGGGATTAGTCTTGAGACTTTTAGGTCTCCACAAATAATTAGAGCTATTTTTAGCCCGACAAGTGTTTACCGTATGACCCTTTTTACCGCAATAAAAACAAGTAATAATTTTAGGAGCATAATGACCAATATGCATAGGGACTTGATTTCTTTTCATATGGTTAACAACACTAGGCTTATGATCAAGTCTTTGTTTCAATTTATTACAACTATGAACATCAACAATATTGGTCATTTTATCGGTACTCGAGTTGGATTTTGATAAATCCTTTTCATACAATTAATCTCCTCAACAAGAGTACTATTTTCATTTTCAAGGTTTTTAACCTTGTCAAGTGTGGTGGAGTGAGCTCAAGATAGTGATTCATAGGAAGTAAATAAACTATCCTTATCATTTTACAAAACATTGAATTCCTTTTTCAAATTTTTGTATTTAACAAGAAAGCTTTGGAATTCATTTTGAAGATCATCAAAATCATTTTGCAAATCACTATAATCATTTTGTATAACAATATCATAGGAAGTAGAGGGTTTAAGACATACCTCGTTTTCTTTTTTGATGCCCATAAGACAATGTTCAACTTCTTCATAGTTTGAAGTTGTAAGAGGCTTGTTCCTTAGATTTGACATTGTATCCCTTTGAGAAGTAGATGCTTTTGTTTGACTCCTTTCATTTGCAAATACTCCATAGATGGCTTCTAATTTTCGCCATACTTCATGTGCCGATCGAATTCCTACAATATGTTCATATTCCAAATTAGTAAGTGAACAATACAAAATATTGAGAGCTTTACCGTTTAAGGAGATGATTTTCTTCTCTTCATCATTTAGCTCTTTGAAGCCTTTGGAGGTGTGTGGTGTGTCTATCATTGGAATAGATTCTCCATTTATGACGATGTTCCAAATATCGAACCCGCAACCTTGTAGATAACATTCCATTCTTTCTTTCCAAAATATAAAATTTTTGGAATCAAATAGTGGTGGCTTGGTGGTGGAGTTGCCGGTAGGATGAGCTTCGTTCGTAGCCGACGATCGTTCCTCTTTACTCGCGATGTGAAACGAGTTTGCCAAAGAGTTTGGCTTTGATACCACTTGTAAGTCCAAGCGGCTACGATAATCTAGAGTGGGGGTGAATAGATTATCGCCATCTTTTCGATTTTACCCTCTTTTTCGAACCGAAAGCTCAAAGACAATAATAAAGGTGCGGAATGTAAACAACACACGTCGATTTATAGAGGTTCAACCCACCTAGGGCCTAATCCTCTACCACCCCAAAGATATCCAGGGATGGATTTCAAAAAGAAAAAAGATTTTATAAATTACCAAAATTAATACAACACCAACATACAACACCTTGAAGAGCACCACACTCTTCTTCAACACCACCTTTGAGATTACCACAATCTCTCTTGAAGATTACCACAATCTCCAACGGCACCTTGTGAAGATTACCACAATCTTCAACCTTGAAGAATACCAAATTCTTCAACACCTCAACAAGAAGATCACCACAATCTTCTCACACCTAACACCTAGATCACCCAAGTGTGTTCTTACCACAAGAACACTCACAAGGATATCTTGTGTTGAATGATTACCCAAAAATCCAAGATTACAACTCGATAATGAATTATACAATTGAGTGCAAGTGTAATCAAGAATAGCCTAGACCTCAAGGATGTGAAAGTGATAATCTAGGTAAATTACAACAAGAATTATAACAATGAAAGATCAAGTGTTTGCTTGAGTATATCTTGTTGTGTTGGTTGTTCTCTCTTGTAGTTGTGCTTCAAATCTTCCTCTATTTATAGGAGATGATTGATACTTGATAGGCTCCTCTTGGAATCTGATATCTACATAAAAAATTTGCAATTAAAATCAAGATTATAGCTGTTAGAAATCAATCCCACAATTTAGGGAAAAGCTGTCTGCTGCACAACGGTTAGAATTTTGCTGTCAAACCATAGGGCAACCGGTCGCGCACAAATAGACGTTTGAAAATAAGAACACATTTTTACACAGGGCGACCGGTCGACGTAGGGTTCGACTGGTCCACCCTGACTCCAACCGGTCCCCCTCATGGGTTTGGAAGAAAGAAAACATTCTGTTTCAAGATGAACGTTCAGGTACCGGCCGACAGGGGGTCGACCGGTCGACGCCACCGGTCGACCTGACCATTTTTCACTTCCGTCTCATTTTTTTGTTCCAAAATCATCTTCAGGTACGGGTTGCCCTATACGGCGACCGGTTGACCTTGACAGAAGAGTTGTCCAATTTTTATCAAAAATAAAACCCAAGAAATACTCCGAAAATTTAGTAAAAACATTTTAAACCAATCGGAAGTATTTAGACAACATTTAGGAACATTGTTTAGAAGTGAAATCTTATAAACCCAAAATCATTAAAAGTGTTGTCCAATTTTATTTAAAATAAACTTGAAGAAATACTCCGGAAAATATAAAAACCATTTTAAATCATTCAGGAGTATTTGGACAACAATTAAAACCATTGTTTTGGTATAAAAACAAAATCATCAAAATCATGATAAAACCATTTATCAAACAAATGGTTTTAAATTAGCTTTTGAATCCCAAAGAGTGATTATTACTTAGAAAGGGTCCTTTGTTGGGAAATGCTACATTAAAGACAATATGTACTTATTGAGCATTGAGAATAAAATTACTAGTTCCTACTATTATGTTGACTCTTTTAATTCTGTTGAATATGCTTCTAATATATTATGGCATTTGAGATTAGGACATATTGGTATGAATACTATGGATCATATAATAAACTGTGATTTTATTCCTAAGTGTTCAAGTTTATCTATGAAAACTTGTGAAAGTTTTGCACAATCTAAGTTGACGAAAACTTCTTTTAAAAGTGTAGTTAGAACATCTGGACTATTTGAACTTATTCATACATATATATGTGATAATAAAGAGCATGTTACTAGAGGAGGAAAACGTTATTTTATCACATTTACTGATAATTTTTCGAAGTATACTTAAGTGTATTCGTTAAGAACCAAGGATGAGGCCTTTGATAAGTTTAAAATCTTCAAAGAAGAAGTTGAAAATAAAGCCAATTTACGGATCAAGAGATTGAGATCAGATAGAGGTGGTGAATATCTATCTAATAAATTTATATCATTTTGTTTACAAAATGGTATAGTAAGAGAATTTTCAAAGACCAAATACTTCATCTCAAAATGGAATAGCCGAAAGGAAAATTGATCCTTATGGGGGAGAGGCACTACTAAGTTCTTGTTACATAAGTAACAAATTGTGAATAAGAAACCTATGAAAACTCCATATGAATTGTTCGTTGGGCATAAGCCAAAGCATTAAACATTTGAAGGTATGAGGTTGTATTGCATATGTTTGTGATGCAACTTTGAAGAGGCCAAAACTTGGTAGTAAAGTCATGAAATCTGTTTTTATTAGTTATTCTTTAATGAGTAAAGCATATACATTTCTTAAACTTTTCGATAATAAATTGTTTGAAGCTATGCATGATATGTTTTATGAAAATTTGTGATTAAGGATGTAGATAAGTCATATTTTACCAAAGACTTTTAAAGGAGACTCCGACTTACAAGTCGTATCTAAATCGATTTTAAATCGATGTTGGAACATCTACAAATGGTGAACATTTAGATCAATATGAAAATGAACAGTTTGTTGAGTTGAGAAGGAGTAAGAGACGTAGACTTGAAAAGAATTTTGGTCTTGATATGTTAACTTACATGTTAGAAGAGGATCCTAAAACATTTCAAGAAGCTATGTCTTTATCAGATTCAATAATGTGGAAAAGAGCCATGGATGATGAAATAAAATCAATTCTTGATAATCAAACATGAACTCTTGTTGATCCTCCTCCCAACACAAAACCTATTAAGAAGTGGGTTTTAATAAAGAAACTCAAATATGATGGTGCCATTGATAAGTACAAGGTAAGGTTAGTTGCCAAAGGTTAGTCAAAGAGAAGAAATTGACTATTTTAAGACATTTTCACATGTTACTAAATTTACTTCAATTAGAACAATGTTTGCCATTGCTTTTATGTTTAACCTAGAGAGTTTATTAGATGGATGTTAAAGCTGCTTTCTTAAATGGAGATCTTGAAGAAGAAATTTACATACACCAACATCAAGGGTATGTTGTTAAAGGTGAAGAACATAAAATATGTAAATTAAATAAATCATTGTATGACCTTAAACAAGCACCGAGGCAATGTTATAAGAAATTTAAGAAAGAAGTTAAGAAGTTCGGTTTTAAGAGTAGCAAAGTAGAAAGTTATGTTTTTACTAAGGTTACTCACGAATATAAACTGCTTCTAACTTTATATGTGGATGATATGTTGATTTTTGGTTCTAATTTATAATGTGTTAATGAAACCAAAAATTATCAAAAACAAGTATTTGACATGAAGGACTTAGGTCCAGTAGATGTCAATTTGGGGGTCGAAGTGATTAAAAGAGATATAACATATATATTAACACAATCTCATTATATAGAGAAAATGTTGAGAAAGTTCAATCACTTTGATTGTAAAGTAAGTAAAAGTCATATTGATCCTCAAGTGAAATTAGTTCCTAACGATGGAGAAGCTATAAATCAAGCAGAATATGCCAAAATAATTGGTAGCATCATATATGTGGTGAATCACACAAGACCTGACCTTGCGTGTTCGATTCACATATTAAGTAGATTTACTAGCAATCCTAGTGAAGAATATTGGACAGAACTGAAGAGAGTTCTAAGATATTTGAAGTTTACAATAAATTATGGTTTACACTATAACTGTAGTTCGTCTATACTTGAATGTTATAGTGATGCAAATTAGACAGTTGACAAGATTGACTCTAAGTCAACTAGTGGTTAGTTGTTCACTATTGATGGTGCCATAGTTGCTTGGGCTTCAAAGAGGCTAACTTGTGTTGTATTATCCTCTATCGAATCTGAGTATATATCAATATCAACTGCTAGCAAAGACATTGTATGGTTCAGAGATTCCTTAGAACGATTCCATTTTTAGATCCTAAAAAGGGTCCTACTACTTTGTATTGTGACAATCAAGCTGCGATTTACAATACAAAGAATGAGAGAATATCACACCATAGCAAACATATTGCTATGAGGTATAATTATATAAGAAGTATGGTTAAGAAAGGGAAGATCGTACTTGAGTATCTTTCAATAAAACAAATGTTAGTTGATCCACTAACAAAACCTTTACCTGGTGAAAAGTTTACAAAGATCATGAGAGATATGGAGCTGTTACCGATTAAACAATGTCTTGATTGAAACCAACTCTATCTTAAGATACAAGTCACACATTTTTCATCTTATGTATGAGAGTTAAAAAGACAATTCAATATTAGACATTGGTGAAATGGAAACTATGATACATTTCAAGTGCATATCTTAAAAATAGTAGGGGTGACACTATTTTGAAAAGTCCCATGTCTGATCTATGCACTTTATTTACCATAACAAGAGTAGGTTGGATTTGCAATCCTTAATAGACTTATATCATTGTGGAATGCGTTATGGATATTCTTGATGAGTCTACCTATACAAGTAGAAAAGTGAGAGGCCGCTTCTTATGAATTATTCGGTAAAATCCTAGAGTACTTATGAAAATCAGGATTCAGCACAAGGCCCATTACAAAGGTACTGCCAAGAACAAAAGGAGCAAAGAATCAGCATAGTGAGAATATGTCTACTTAGTGTTACATATTCAACCATAAGTTAAAGGCTTGTCCACTTCATGGGGTCGATATAATTTAGGAAAAAATAATATTTTTTTTATTTTGTAGGTATTTTGTAGGTAACTGTAAAATTTAGGGACAAAATCATTTGTGTCGGTAAATTATGTCGGTAAACTAAAACAATTTTATAGTGAAATATCTAGGACATTCCAATACAAATTTCTACCAGGATACCAACCATGATTTCTATGATCCAGAACCAGGATGTTAAGGGCTTGAAACTGACTCGGGTTAAAGAAGAAATTAAAGCAACAATGTGTGAAAAATATGAAAAATGGTGTTGGAAACCTTTTAGACTTTAACTTTCAAGACCTTACGACGTAATACAAATTGACTCCAAAAATTGAATTGTTCGATAAAATATATGTCCTCTATGGTATGCTCGATGTATGGATATAAGCAGTGGAAGAATCAAAACTCAGGACTTGGTGGGGGCGCGAAACCTATTTTTGAAGACCTACAAACACTACAAGAGAATTCCATCGACGTAACTTACCGACATAAATGATTTTGTCGCTAAATTTTATAGTTACCTACAAAATACCTACAGAATAAAGAAATATTATTTTTCCCAAATTATACCGACAAATTTTTTGTAGGTATTTACTGATGTGTGTAAAATAAACGTGCATTTTGGGGCTTAAAATAATATATATTTAATGCATTTGCACGCATATTTACTATGTTTTTACTTGGTTTCCTTAAAAGAGCATTATATTGCGTATTCTTGTTATTTGCAGGAAATGGAGTTTAAAATGAAGAATTATCAGTTCGAATGCTCGGCTAAGATTGACGAATGCGAAGAGAAGACCAAAACAACAAAGAAAGTGGACAAAACACTTCACACGATCGGACCGTGTGGTGTCACATGGTCGTGTGGAAATGCTGGTGTGAAACTACACAACCGTGTGAAGTTGGGCAAAATAGGGGACGGAACCAGGGCCACACGGCCGGACCATGTGATACACGATCGTGTGGGAAAGGGTAGGGAACTGCACCACCGGGTCGTGTGAGCTCACACGACCATGCGAAGAATGGCTGAACATAAGACGCATTTTTCAGTGTTCTCTTCCTATTGCAACACTACAAGTGATCTCTCCAAGCATCTATAAAAGGGACCCAAGGCTTGTACGAAAATAGATCACTTCATATAGAGAAAACACATCAAATAACACATGAATGCAAGATTCGAAGATCATCTAAGAGCAAAAGGCTAGGTCACGAAGAACACCATAAGGCTTTCGCATCTACGGAGCACAAGAGCTTTGAAAGGCTTGTAAGGAGAATCCATCCCGACAAGAAGGAGTTTTCTCTCTATGTCTAAGATCTTTTGTCTATGCTTAAACGATGTCATAATATTGATTTGAATTTGTCTATGAGTTTGTAATTAATATTTGGCATTTCTTTCGGATCTTGGGGCATAATCGAAACTGTAGATTCATGTTAAATATGATTATTTATTTTCTTAATTAATTCATGCTTTCTATTTTATGAATTATAGTGCTTATTCTTAATTATTTTTTATCTGATCAATAATTAGCATGTCATATTTGTTAGTGCGAAATTCGGAAGAGGAGTTCTAACAAAGACGGAAATCGAATTCAGACATATACGGGTATATCGAGTCGGGAGACCTACAACTATTTGTGATGAGTCATTTAATTCATACATCTTTTGGGAGTTAATAATAATGTATCGAGTCGGGAGACCTACACTTATTATTAATCTCTGCTTATGCGTCGCCGGAAGGGAATAAACTAACTTAGGAATTGAACCCATAAAATTGCATGAATTGGTTTTTAAAACTTTTTTGCATTTAATATTGAAGAAACATGTTGAGATCATTATGTGCCTAAGGTTGCTCCTATAGATGTTGAAAATACTTGCGAGGTTTGCAAATTTATTTCTTTTTTTCCCTTTTATTTTCGTTTTTAGTTAAAATACTTGATATCCGATTACTTCAGTAAAATTGAATACGATGTTATTATAGCCTAAGTGTTTCAAATAGCAATCCTTGAGGAATACGATATTGCTTGCCATTATTCTATAAACTACATTGTATACTTGCGGTTGTATGATCCAAAAATATTTTTGGCGAACAAGTTTTGGTGCGTTCTTCAGGGATCGAACCGGGTCACCCGCGTGATAGGTGGGAATACTCACCACTAAACTACAACCATTTTTCTTAATATTTTAGATTTTGTAGGTAAATATTTTACCTACAATGAGTTTGCCTACACTTTACAATTTTCTTAATACTTACCTACAGATTTTTCTGTAGGTAAACTGGTTTTTCTTTTAGTTAAAATGAATTTTTCCTTAAAATTTTGGTGGGGCAAAACCTAATTTTGAAGACCTATAAAATTAAATTTTCCTGATTTTTTTTTCGGAGCGGGTGGGGGGAAATGTTATTTTTCGTTAGTACTGCAAGCGTCTCATGTTATAGAATATAAAATATTTTTTAGGAGACACTACACTGGGGCTTTTCATTTTTATCGTGGAAATTTCATTTTCTCTAAGATTAATACCTTGTGTAGAAGGGAAAAATAAACAAAAAATAGTAAAATCTCAGAATTTACAATCATTGGTGAGAGCCAACTATGTAGCACTATATCCAGAATTTAAGTATTTTATTCGTCATTAGTCCCTTTTGTTGATCAAAAATCTTGACTCTTGGCATAAAAATTTTGGAGGTGAAGGTCACAATTTATTGAATGAAAGGGACCCCCTTCTGATTCTGAACCAACTAGAATAAATAAATGGACTTCTGATCACATCGGGCTGGCGAAAGAAAACTATTAGCTCAGTTGGGCCAGTTTTGCAATTCACTCACAAAAAATCTAGACTTTTTTCATGTCTTTACGAAGCATTTTCAAATACATTTAATATTTCTCTGGGTTTTCTTTCCTCGGCCCCAAGATGTTTTAATTCAACAAAGGTCCTTTTGGGCTATGAAAGTCCTGCACAAGAGGGGTAACAAGTTGGTTGACTAGCTAGTCAATTTCAACTATAGAAAATATAATTTTAAATTAATTAATATAGTGTATGTTTTTTTAATACTCCCTTCAATTTTCAATATCTCTTTGGTTGATCGAAATTTTTCAAAACGAGTAACGTATTGTCATTTCAGGGTTAAGAAGAATACTGTTTCCTAAACTATCATTATATATATTAATTCATATAGTAAATTATTGAGAACCAGGATAAGAGAAGAAAAATTCCATTATGATTTCTGTATTGTGAAAACTGAATAATGATGAGATGTGTACAAGCATTTATACTAGTGTTACAACTGTAGATATGTAACAGAAAGTGTAACAAACATAACTAACTATTGTTACAACTACTAACTAACTGAAGGAGTTAACTATTATAGTAAAACTAACAATGATATAACTATATACTAATACGCTCCCAAAGAAGCTGAGTCCGGGTTCTTGAGAGCAAGCTTGTTAAATAGGAGTTGGAAATGAGATTCAGACAATGGTTTCGTGAAGACATCGACAAATTGATTCGTGGATGGCACAAAATGAACATCAATTTCCTGAGATTGAACTTTCTCGCTGATGACATGAACGTCTATTTCTATATATTTGGTTCGAGCGTGAAAAATAGGATTCGAGGCTAAAGAAGTGGCACCAATGTTGTCTCACCAAAGAACAAATGGTGTGGCTATATTTAATCCAAGTTTAGAGAAGAGATATCTTAACCAACAAGTTCAATGGGCAATGCCGCCAAATCTGCGATACTCCGATTCTAAGATTACTCGCAACAATACTTTGCTTTTTCGAGCTCTAAACAATGGGGTTGGAGCCTAGTAGAACATAGTAACGCTGGTGGATTTCCTATCATCAATGGAGCTAGCCCAATCCCGCGTCGAGAAGCCTTCTAAATATAACATGGGGGATGGAGTAAACTGAAATCCAAGTGTGAAGGTGCCTTTTAAATATCTCAGAATACGTTTACAGGCCTTCTAATGATGCTCAGTAGGAGAATGCAAAATTTGGCTCAGTTTATTTACTGCAAACTGATATTTGGACGAGTCAAAGTAAGATATTGCAAAGCCCCCACAGTACTCCGGTAGACAGTAGCATTGGCTAAAGATGGGCTATCATTTAATGACAATTTTAATCAAGAACAATAAGGAGTGGGACAGGGCTTGCAGTCACTCATGGATGTTTTCAGTAAAAAATCAGATATGTATTTTTTTTATTTAGCAAAATGCATGTTGTATTCTTATGAGTTTTCATTCCCAAGAAATAACCAACGTCTCCCAGATCTTTGACAGAGGATCTGTGGTTAAGATCTAAAATTAGCTTAGCAATGAGGCTTGAATTGCTTCCCGTAATTAAAATGTCATCAACATAAACTAATACCATTAGAAAGTAAGAGTCAGACTTGAAGTAAAACAATGATGTGTCTGAAGTGGAACAAAGGAACCCTTGGGTAGTGAGAAATCCTTTTAGTTTATCAAACCAAGCCTTGGGAGCTTGCTTTAGACCGTATAACGATTTAACGAGTTTGCAAACATGAGTAGGCCTGGCTGCATTGACAAAACCTTTAGGCTGAGTCATATACACAGAAACATTGGATAAATCCCCATTTAAGAATGCATTGTTCACATCCAGTTGATGAATTTTCTAATTCATTGGATTGCCAAAGCAAAGATGGTGCGTATAGTAACAACTTTCACAACGGGACTGAACATATCAAAGTAATCAACCCTTGCAAGTTGTTCAAATCCCTTTGCAACAAGACGGGCTTTATATTGTCAATAGATCCATTAGGAAGATACTTTACCCGAAAAATCCACTTATGAGTGACCAAGTTCATATCATCAGAGTATGGAACTAATTCCCAAGTGTCATTCTTCATAAGTGCTGCAAATTCAGCATTCATTGCAAATTTCCAAAAAGCATTTGAAAGTGCTTGTTGAACATTGGAAGGGACAGACTTAGGGGAGGGAGAGGAGACCGAGTAGGCTTTGGGCTTAAAGATTCCAGAGACTGAGTTATCATAGGGTGAGAGGGCTGAGAAAGTGTGGAGATAGAGGTAGGATTGGGGAATTTGTAGGTAATGAAGGACGAGAGGAGCTGCTGCTAGAGGAATGGGAGAAGGAAGGGCTCGTATGCCGTGGTATGAAAGGAGAATTTGGAGGAGATGGTAGATGAGTTGGAATGGGAAGAATTGGTAAGCTGGATGATACAAGAGAAGAAGAGGAATTGGGATCGGAGGGCGGAAACATGGATTGATAAGGAAACTCAATTTCAAAAAAATTGACTGTCCTGGAGATATAAATTTGTCCACTATCATTGAGGGATGGGACTGTATCTTAGAAAAAGACATTTGGAAGAACGGAATTGTAGTTTGTGATTGTCATAAAGGACGTAAATAGGGATAATAAGTGCAACCAAAAACTTTAAGTAAGCTATAATCCGGAGGAGAATTGAACAATGCTTGAAATGGAGAGTGACCATTAAGATTTGGAGTGGAAAGACGATTTATGGTGTAAGTGGCAGTGAGAAAGGCATCCCACCAAAAGGTGAGAGGCATGGAGGCTTGAGGTAAGAAAATGAGTCTTATATCTATAATATGTTGATGCTTACGTTCGGCTCGACCATTTTGTTGGTGTACATATGGACAAAGATATCAAAATAGTATTCCAAGATTGTGAAGAAAAGGAGCTAATGGCCAAAATTTAACCCCCCAGCCTGACTGAATGGCTTTAACTCGGATATTAAATTGTCTTTCAATATGAGTGAGAAAGTGTTTGAAGATAGAAAAGACTTCAAATTTGGCTTGTAAAGGAAATTCCATGTAAACCTTGTAAAGTCATTAACAAAGTGAAGATAATATTTGTATCAGTGTCTAGATGTTATGTGATTTGGGCCCCAAACATCTGTGTGTATGAGATCAAATGGTGCCTTTGATTTAGTTGGAACATATGGAAAAGAAATTTTTTGATTTTGCCTAGATGACATGCTTCACAGAAGTGGTTTTTAGAAGAAGGCAGATTTAAAGACTTCAATACATATGAGAGAATAGGAAAGCATGGGTGCCCCAATTTATTATACCAAACTTGTACAATGTTATTGGAAGAATTACGAGCATTTGTTGTAGAATGGGAAGAATTATGAGCATTACAAGGAACAAAAACAACAGACTGCTTATTTGTAACAGGAGAATTAAAAAGACAAACTAAACAATTATGTAGTTTGGAAAGGATTTGAATGTGCAAAGAGACTTGGAAGGAGCAGCTCACTTTGAAGTAGCAGTTGACTTTAGATTAAGATGAGACAGATTTAGCTGGTACAAGCCATCCTTGAGATCCCGCTCAAGAAGGACTATGTGACTCATTTTGTCCTTGAAAAAACAACAAGAAGTATGAAACTCAATATAGACAGAATTATCCTTTGTGATTTGAGAAATGCTAAGTAAATTTTTTGTGATATCTGGAACGCACAAGATGGTATTTAGGAGTAAAAACGAATGAGAAGTGATGGAAGGTAAAGAAGGAACAAATGAAACACCAATATGAGAGATAGGTATGGAATTTCCATTTCCAACAAGCAATTGTTCCTTACCATGGTAATCTGAATGAGTATCCAAATTTTGCAGACTTGAAGTAACATGGGACATAGCACCATTGTCCATGTACCACTCAGCTGTAGAAGATGAACTGGAAGGAGTATATCCAGTATGGTTTACATTGTAAACAGAGGGAGAAGCTGAGTTAAGGATAGGAGGAGCCTCATTCGAAACCAAATGTGCCTAAGTTTGATTCTCAGATTGTAAACCACGGAAATTTACATTAAAACGCTTAAAGCATTTAGCAGCTAGATGATTATTTTTGCCACACAATTGGCAATCAATTCTAGAACCACCTTTACCATTTCCATGGCCTCAACCATGGAAATTTGCAGGAAAACCACCACGAAAACCACCATGAGTATCATGAGAAGAAGCAACATAATTTGCAATAAAGGAAATAACAGAAGTTGACAAATTACCACCAAATTGTTGTTGTATATGAATTTCATGCATTTGTAAAGCAAACTGGACATCAGAGAGAGAAAGGTTTTCAGACCTGAAATTAAATTCACTATCACAGACTCATATTCTGTGCCAAAACCACCAAACACATACAAAATTAAATCATCATCCGACAAATGTTGGCCAACAACAAGAAAACAGAACCAGCAATCGTACTCATTTTTAGAATATAATCTTCAACACTTAGATCTCCCTTTTTCTGAGTTTGAAGCTGTAAACGAAGATGCATGATTCTAGCTTTTGGTTGAGACCGAAACTGCTTATCTAATGTAGTCCACAATTCAGAAGATGAAGAACACCGATTGACATGACCAAGCATAGATTCGGAGATAAACGCAAGGAGCCAACTGAAAAGGTATTGATCATTACATGGAGAAATTCTAGATTTAGTTGAGTAATAGTTTCAAATGCAGAGGAGTTTGAAGTTGAATCAATAAAAGCGAGCAACAGGTGATGAAGTTCAAGCAAAATTTATTCGAAACCATGAGCATAGGCAGTTGATAGAACTTGAGTGCGCCAAAAGTCGTAATTATTTCGATCTAATCTAATGGTAAGTGTGGTGAAGGTGGAAAGAGAAAGAGAGAGAAGAAGAAGAAGACGCCATAGCCAAAAAAAATCTATGGCTCTAGATACCATATTGAGAACCAGGACAAGAGAAGAAGAATTCCATTATGATTTACGTATTGTGAAAAACTGAATAATGGTGAGATGTGTACAAGCATTTATACTAGTGTTACAATCTGTGAATATGTAATGTGAAAGTATAACAAACTTAACTAATTATTGTTACAACTACTAACTAATGAAGAAGCTAACGGTTACGTAAAATAACAATGATTTAACTATATACTAATATAAATGTATATAATATGTATCATTTCCAAATAATATTAATTGTTGGGTATTATATTATATTCCTTAATATGTGTGATTTTTTTTTTTGAAAATCACACTTATTGTGAACGTTTGATCCAAAATCGAGAATGAATGAAAACCCAAAAAATAACACTCCATTTCTCTATCTATAAGCATTATATAGGAATGAGTCATATTAAAATCATACCATCTTGGAAAAAGGGATCAAGACGGGAAAATAACGGCCGTGAGATCTAGCCACCCATTTTTTCGTGAAATGGGCTGAAAATACAAGTAGTTGATGTTTAATTTATGTCTGAAAAAGTAAAAGAAAATACATAAAGTAATGCAAAACGCCAAAGAGTGATTATTACTTAGAAAGGGTCCTTTGTTGGGAAATGCTACATTAAAGACAATATGTACTTATTGAGCATTGAGAATAAAATTACTAGTTCCTACTATTATGTTGACTTTTTAATTCTGTTGAATATGCTTATAATATATTATGGCATTTGAGATTAGGACATATTGGTATGAATACTATGGATCGTATAATAAACTGTGATTTTATTCCTAAGTGTTCAAGTTTATCTATGAAAACTTGTGAAAGTTTTGCACAATTTAAGTTGACGAAAACTTCTTTTAAAAGTGTAGTTAGAACAGCTGGACTATTTGAACTTATTCATACATATATATGTGATAATAAAGAGCATGTTACTAGAGAAGGAAAACGTTATTTTATCACATTTACTGATAATTTTTCGAAGTATACTTAAGTGTATTCGTTAAGAACCAAGGATGAGGCCTTTGATAAGTTTAAAATCTTCAAAGAAGAAGTTGAAAATAAAGCCAATTTACGGATCAAGAGATTGAGATCAAATAGAGGTGGTGAATATCTATCTAATAAATTTATATCATTTTGTTTACAAAATGGTATAGTAAGAGAATTTTCAGCACCAAATACTTCATCTCAAAATGGAATAGCTGAAAGGAAAATTGATCCTTATTGGGGAGAGGCACTACTAAGTTCTTGTTACATAAGTAACAAATTGTGAATAAGAAACCTATGAAAACTCCATATGAATTGTTCGTTGGGCATAAGCCTAGCATTAAACATTTGAAGGTATGAGGTTGTATTGCATATGTTTGTGATGCAACTTTGAAGAGGCCAAAACTTGGTAGTAAAGCTGTGAAATCTGTTTTTATTAGTTATTCTTTAATGAGTAAAACATATACATTTCTTAAACTTTCTGATAATAAATTGTTTGAAGCTATGCATGATATGTTTTATGAAAATTTGACAGTTAAGGATGTAGATAAGTCATATTTTACCAAAGACTTTTTAAAGGAGACTGACCTACAAGCTGTATCTAAATCAGATTTTAAATCTGATGTTGGAACATCTACAAATGGTGAACATTTAGATCAATATGAAAATGAACAGTTTGTTGAGTTGAGAAGGAGTAAGAGACGTAGACTTGAAAAGAATTTTGGTCTTGATATGTTAACTTACATGTTAGAAGAGGATCCTAAAACATTTCAAGAAGCTATGTCTTTATCAGATTCAATAATGTGGAAAAGAGCCATGGATGATGAAATAAAATCAATTCTTGATAATCAAACATGAACTCTTGTTGATCCTCCTCCCAACACAAAACCTATTGGCAGTAAGTGGGTTTTAATAAAGAAACTCAAATATGATGGTGCCATTGATAAGTACAAGGTAAGGTTAGTTGCCAAAGGTTAGTCAAAGAGAAGAAATTGACTATTTTAAGACATTTTCACCTGTTACTAAATTTACTTCCATTAGAACAATGTTTGCCATTGCTTTTATGTTTAACCTAGAGAGTTTATCAGATGGATGTTAAAACTGCTTTCTTAAATGGAGATCTTGAAGAAGAAATTTACATACACCAACATCAAGGGTATGTTGTTAAAGGTGAAGAACATAAAGTATGTAAATTAAATAAATCATTGTATGACCTTAAACAAGCACCGAGGCAATGGTATAAGAAATTTAAGAAAGAAGTTAAGAAGTTCGGTTTTAAGAGTAGCAAAGTAGAAAGTTGTGTTTTTACTAAGGTTACTCACGAATATAAACTGCTTCTAACTTTATATGTGAATGATATGTTGATTTTTGGTTCTAATTTATAATGTGTTAATGAAACCAAAAATTATCAAAAACAAGTATTTGACATGAAGGACTTAGGTCCAGTAGATGTCAATTTGGGGGTCAAAGTGATTAAAAGAGATATAACATATATATTAACACAATCTCATTATATAGAGAAAATGTTGAGAAAGTTCAATTACTTTGATTGTAAAGTAAGTAAAAGTTATATTGATCCTCAAGTGAAATTAGTTCCTAACGATGGAGAAGCTATAAATCAAGCAGAATATGCCAAAATAATTGGTAGCATCATATATGTGGTGAATCACACAAGACCTGACCTTGCGTGTTCGATTCACATATTAAGTAGATTTACTAGCAATCCTAGTGAAGAATATTGGACAGAACTGAAGAGAGTTCTAAGATATTTGAAGTTTACAATAAATTATGGTTTACACTATAACTGTAGTTCGTCTATACTTGAATGTTATAGTGATGCAAATTGGGCAGTTGACAAGATTGACTCTAAGTCAACTAGTGGTTAGTTGTTCACTATTGATGGTGCCATAGTTGCTTGGGCTTCAAAGAGGCAAATTTGTGTTGTATTATCCTCTATCGAATCTGAGTATATATCAATATCAACTGCTAGCAAAGACATTGTATGGTTCAGAGATTCCTTAGAACGATTCCATTTTTAGATCCTAAAAAGGGTCCTACTACTTTGTATTGTGACAATCAAGCTGCGATTTACAATACAAAGAATGAGAGAATATCACACCATAGCAAACATATTGCTATGAGGTATAATTATATAAGAAGTATGGTTAAGAAAGGGAAGATCGTACTTGAGTATCTTTCAATAAAACAAATGTTAGCTGATCCACTAACAAAACCTTTACCTGGTGAAAAGTTTACAAATATCATGAAAGATATGGAGCTGTTACCGATTAAACAATGTCTTGATTGAAACCAACTCTATCTTAAGATACAAGTCACACATTTTTCATCTTATGTATGAGAGTTAAAAAGACAATTCATTATTAGACATTGGTGAAATGGAAACTAGGATACATTTCAAGTGCATATCTTAAAAATAGTAGGGGTGACACTATTTTGAAAAGTCCCATGTCTGATCTATGCACTTTATTTACCATAAAAAGAGTAGGTTGGATTTGCAATCCTTAATAGACTTATAGCATTGTGGAATGCGTTATGGATATTCTTGATGAGTCTACCTATAGAAGTAGAAAAGTGAGAGGCCGCTTCTTATGAATTATTCGGTAAAATTCTAGAGTACTTATGAAAATCAGGATTCAGCACAAGGCCCATTACAAAGGTACTGCCAAGAACAAAATGAGGAAAGAATCAGCATAGTGAGAATATGTCTACTTAGTGTTACATATTCAACCATAAGTTAAAGGCTTGTCCCCTTCATGGGGGTCGATATAATTTAGGAAAAAATAATATTTTTTTTATTTTGTAGGTATTTTGTAGGTAACTGTAAACTTTAGGGACAAAATCATTTGTGTCGGTAAATTATGTCGGTAAACTAAAACAATTTTATAGTGAAATATCTAGGACATTCCAATACAAATTTCTACCACCGGATACCAACCATGATTTCTATGATCCAGGAACCAGGATGTTAAGGGCTTGAAACTGACTCGGGTTAAAGAAGAAATTAAAGCAACAATGTGTGAAAAATATGAAAAATGGTGTTGGAAACCTTTTAGACTTTAGCTTTAAAGACCTTACGACGTAATACAAATTGACTCCAAAAATTGAATTGTTCGATAAAATATATGTCCTCTATAGTATGCTCGATGTATGGATATAAGCAGTGGAAGAATCAAAACTCAGGACTTGGTGGGGGCGCGAAACCTATTTTTGAAGACCTACAAACACTACAAGAGAATTCCAGTTTACCGACAGAACTTACCGACATAAATGATTTTGTCACTAAATTTTATAGTTACCTACAAAATACCTACAGAATAAAAAAATATTATTTTTCCCAAATTATACCGACAAATTTTCTGTAGGTATTTACTGATGTGTGTAAAATAAACGTGCATTTTGGGGCTTAAAATAATATATATTTAATGCATTTGCACGCATATTTACTATGTTTTTACTTGGTTTCCTTAAAAGAGCATTATATTGCGTATTCTTGTTATTTGCAGGAAATGGAGTTTAAAATGAAGAATTATCAGTTCGAATGCTCGGCTAAGATTGACGAATGCGAAGAGAAGACCAAAACAACAAAGAAAGTGGACAAAACACTTCACACGATCGGACCGTGTGGTGTCACATGGTCGTGTGGAAATGCTGGTGTGAAACTACACAACCGTGTGAAGTTGGGCAAAATAGGGGACGGAACCAGGGCCACACGGCCGGACCATGTGATACACGATCGTGTGGGAAAGGGTAGGGAACTGCACCACCGGGTCGTGTGAGCTCACACGACCATGCGAAGAATGGTTGAACATAAGACGCATTTTTCAGTGTTCTCTTCCTATTGCAACACTACAAGTGATCTCTCCAAGCATCTATAAAAGGGACCCAAGGCTTGTACGAAAATAGATCACTTCATATAGAGAAAACACATCAAATAACACATGAATGCAAGATTCGAAGATCATCTAAGAGCAAAAGGCTAGGTCACGAAGAACACCATAAGGCTTTCGCATCTACGGGAGCACAAGAGCTTTGAAAGGCTTGTAAGGAGAATCCATCCTGACAAGAAGGAGTTTTCTCTCTATGCCTAAGATCTCTTGTCTATGCTTAAACGATGTCATAATATTGATTTGAATTTGTCTATGAGTTTGTAATCAATATTTGGCATTTCTTTCGGATCTTAGGGGCATAATCGAAACTGTAGATTCATGTTAAATATGATTATTTATTTTCTTAATTAATTCATGCTTTCTATTTTATGAATTATAGTGCTTATTCTTAATTATTTTTTATCTGATCAATAATTAGCATGTCATATTTGTTAGTGCGAAATTCGGAAGAGGAGTTCTAACAAAGACGGAAATCGAATTCAGACATATACGGGTATATCGAGTCGGGAGACCTACAACTATTTGTGATGAGTCATTTAATTCATACATCTTTTGGGAGTTAATAATAATTGTATCGAGTCGGGAGACCTACACTTATTATTAATCTACTGTTTATGCATCGCCCGGGAAGGGGAATAAACTAACTTAGGAATTGAACCCATAAAATTGCATGAATTGGTTTTTAAAACTTTTTGCATTTAATATTGAAGAAACATGTTGAGATCATTATGTGCCTAAGGTTGCTCCTATAGATGTTGAAAATACTTGCGAGGTTTGCAAATTTATTTCTTTTTTTCCCTTTTATTTTCGTTTTTAGTTAAAATACTTGATATCCGATTACTTCAGTAAAATTGAATACGATGTTATTATAGCCTAAGTGTTTCAAATAGCAATCCTTGAGGAATACGATATTGCTTGCCATTATTCTATAAACTACATTGTATACTTGCAGTTGTATGATCCAAAAATATTTTTGGCGAACAAGTTTTTGGTGCCGTTGCCGGGGATCGAACCCGGGTCACCCGCGTGATAGGTGGGAATACTCACCACTAAACTACAACCATTTTTCTTAATATTTTAGATTTTGTAGGTAAATATTTTACCTACAATGAGTTTGCCTACACTTTACAATTTTCTTAATACTTACCTACAGATTTTTCTGTAGGTAAACTGGTTTTTCTTTTAGTTAAAATGAATTTTTCCTTAAAATTTTGGTGGGGCAAAACCTAATTTTGAAGACCTATAAAATTAAATTTTCCTGATTTTTTTTTCGGAGCGGGTGGGGGGGAAATGTTATTTTTCGTTAGTTCTCGGGGGGGAATCGCAAGCGTCTCATGTTATAGAATATAAAATATTTTTAGGAGACACTACTAATCGGGGCTTTTCATTTTTATCGTGGAAATTTCATTTTCTCTAAGATTAATACCTTGTGTAGAAGGGAAAAATAAACAAAAAATAGTAAACTCTCAGAATTTACAATCATTGGTGAGAGCCAACTATGTAGCACTATATCCAGAATTTAAGTATTTTATTCGTCATTAGTCCCTTTTGTTGATCAAAAATCTTGACTCTTGGCATAAAAATTTTGGAGGTGAAGGTCACAATTTATTGAATGAAAGGGACCCCCTTCTGATTCTGAACCAACTAGAATAAATAAATGGACTTCTGATCACATCGGGCTGGCGAAAGAAAACTATTAGCTCAGTTGGGCCAGTTTTGCAATTCACTCACAAAAAATCTAGACTTTTTTCATGTCTTTACGAAGCATTTTCAAATACATTTAATATTTCTCTGGGTTTTCTTTCCTCGGCCCCAAGATGTTTTAATTCAACAAAGGTCCTTTTGGGCTATGAAAGTCCCAGACAAGAGGGGTAACAAGTTGGTTGACTAGCTAGTCAATTTCAACTATAGAAAATATAATTTTAAATTAATTAATATAGTGTATGTTTTTTTAATACTCCCTTCAATTTTCAATATCTCTTTGGTTGATCAAAATTTTTCAAAACGAGTAACGTATTGTCATTTTCAGGGTTAAGAAGAATACTGTTTCCTAAACTATCATTATATATATTAATTCATATAGTAAATTATTGAGAACCAGGATAAGAGAAGAAGAATTCCATTATGATTTCTGTATTGTGAAAACTGAATAATGATGAGATGTGTACAAGCATTTATACTAGTGTTACAACTGTAGATATGTAACAGAAAGTGTAACAAACATAACTAACTATTGTTACAACTACTAACTAACATAAGGAGTTAACTATTATAGTAAAACTAACAATGATATAACTATATACTAATACGCTCCCAAAGAAGCTGAGTCCGGGTTCTTGAGAGCAAGCTTGTTAAATAGGAGTTGGAAATGAGATTCAGACAATGGTTTCGTGAAGACATCGACAAATTGATTCGTGGATGGCACAAAATGAACATCAATTTCCTGAGATTGAACTTTCTCGCTGATGACATGAACGTCTATTTCTATATATTTGGTTCGAGCGTGAAAAATAGGATTCGAGGCTAAAGAAGTGGCACCAATGTTGTCTCACCAAAGAACAAATGGTGTGGCTATATTTAATCCAAGTTTAGAGAAGAGATATCTTAACCAACAAGTTCAATGGCAGCTGCTGCCAAACTGCGATACTCTGATTCGGTACTACTTCTGGCGACAATACTTTGCTTTTTCGAGCTCTAAACAATGGGGTTGGAGCCTAGTAGAACATAGTAACCGCTGGTGGATTTCCTATCATCAATGGAGCTAGCCCAATCCGCGTCAGAGAAGCCTTCTAAATATAACATGGGGGATGGAGTAAACTGAAATCCAAGTGTGAAGGTGCCTTTTAAATATCTCAGAATACGTTTACAGGCCTTCTAATGATGCTCAGTAGGAGAATGCAAAATTTGGCTCAGTTTATTTACTGCAAACTGATATTTGGACGAGTCAAAGTAAGATATTGCAAAGCCCCCACAGTACTCCGGTAGACAGTAGCATTGGCTAAAGATGGGCTATCATTTAATGACAATTTTAATCAAGAACAATAAGGAGTGGGCGGGCTTGCGATCACTCATGGATGTTTTCAAAGTAAAAAATCAGATATGTATTTTTTTTATTTAGCAAAATGCATGTTGTATTCTTATGAGTTTTCATTCCCAAGAAATAACCAACGTCTCCCAGATCTTTGACAGAGGATCTGTGGTTAAGATCTAAAATTAGCTTAGCAATGAGGCTTGAATTGCTTCCCGTAATTAAAATGTCATCAACATAAACTAATACCATTAGAAAGTAAGAGTCAGACTTGAAGTAAAACAATGATGTGTCTGAAGTGGAACAAAGGAACCCTTGGGTAGTGAGAAATCCTTTTAGTTTATCAAACCAAGCCTTGGGAGCTTGCTTTAGACCGTATAACGATTTAACGAGTTTGCAAACATGAGTAGGCCTGGCTGCATTGACAAAACCTTTAAAGCCGAGTCATATACGAAACATTGGATAAATCCCCATTTAAGAATGCATTGTTCACATCCAGTTGATGAATTTTCTAATTCATTGGATTGCCAAAGCAAAGATGGTGCGTATAGTAATGTGACTTTCACAACGGGATCGAACATATCAAAGTAATCAACCCTTGCAAGTTGTTCAAATCCCTTTGCAACAAGACGGGCTTTATATTGTCAATAGATCCATTAGGAAGATACTTTACCCAAAAAATCCACTTATGAGTGACCAAGTTCATATCATCAGAGTATGGAACTAATTCCCAAGTGTCATTCTTCATAAGTCTTTGCAAATTCAACATTCATTGCAAATTTCCAAAAAGCATTTGAAAGTGCTTGTTGAACATTGGAAGGGACAGGACTTAGGGGAGGAGAGGAGACCGAGTAGGCTTTGGGCTTAAAGATTCCAGAGACTGAGTTATCATAGGGTGAGAGGGCTGAGAAAGTGTGGAGATAGAGGTAGGATTGGGGAATTTGTAGGTAATGAAGGACGAGAGGAGCTGCTGCTAGAGGAATGGGAGAAGGAAGGGCTCGTATGCCGTGGTATGAAAGGAGAATTTGGAGGAGATGGTAGATGAGTTGGAATGGGAAGAATTGGTAAGCTGGATGATACAAGAGAAGAAGAGGAATTGGGATCGGAGGGCGGAAACATGGATTGATAAGGAAACTCAATTTCAAAAAAATTGACTGTCCTGGAGATATAAATTTGTCCACTATCATTGAGGGATGGGACTGTATCTTAGAAAAAGACATTTGGAAGAACGGAATTGTAGTTTGTGATTGTCATAAGGACGTAAATAGGGATAATAAGTGCAACCAAAAACTTTAAGTAAGCTATAATCCGGAGGAGAATTGAACAATGCTTGAAATGGAGAGTGACCATTAAGATTTGGAGTGGAAAGACGATTTATGGTGTAAGTGGCAGTGAGAAAGGCATCCCACCAAAAGGTGAGAGGCATGGAGGCTTGAGGTAAGAAAGTGAGTCTTATATCTATAATATGTTGATGCTTACGTTCGGCTCGACCATTTTGTTGGTGTACATATGGACAAAGATATCAAAATAGTATTCCAAGATTGTGAAGAAAAGGAGCTAATGGCCAAAATTTAACCCCCCAGCCTGACTGAATGGCTTTAACTCGGATATTAAATTGTCTTTCAATATGAGTGAGAAAGTGTTTGAAGATAGAAAAGACTTCAAATTTGGCTTGTAAAGGAAATTCCATGTAAACCTTGTAAAGTCATTAACAAAGTGAAGATAATATTTGTATCAGTGTCTAGATGTTATGTGATTTGGGCCCCAAACATGTGTGTATGAGATCAAATGGTGCCTTTGATTTAGTTGGAACATATGGAAAAGAAATTTTTTGATTTTGCCTAGATGACATGCTTCATGTAGTGGTTTTTAGAAGAAGGCGATTTAAAGACTTCAATACATATGAGAGAATAGGAAAGCATGGGTGCCCCAATTTATTATACCAAACTTGTACAATGTTATTGGAAGAATTACGAGCATTTGTTGTAGAATGGGAAGAATTATGAGCATTACAAGGAACAAAAACAACAGATTTCGCTTATTTGTAACAGGAGAATTTGACAAACTAAACAATTATGTAGTGGAAAGGATTTGAATGTGCAGCAGACTTGGAAGGAGACTCACTTTGAAGTAGCGATTGACTTTAGATTAAGATGAGGCAGATTTATTTTGGTACAAGCCATCCTTGAGATCCCGCTCAAGAAGGACTATGTGACTCATTTTGTCCTTGAAAAAACAACAAGAAGTATGAAACTCAATATGTAGCACAGAATTATCCTTTGTGATTTGAGAAATGCTAAGTAAATTTTTGTGATATCCTGGGAACGCACAAGATGGTATTTAGGAGTAAAAACGTATGAGAAGTGATGGAAGGTAAAGAAGGAACAAATGAAACACCAATATGAGAGATAGGTATGGAATTTCCATTTCCAACAAGCAATTGTTCCTTACCATGGTAATCGAATGAGTATCCAAATTTTGCGGACTTGAAGTAACATGGGACATAGCACCATTTGTCCATGTACCACTTTGTAGAAGATGAACTGGAAGGAGTATATCGAGATGGTTTACATTGTAAAACAGAGGAGAAGCTGAGTTAAGGATAGGAGGAGCCTCATTCGAAACCAAATGTGCCTAAGTTTGATTCTCGGATTGTAAACCACGGAAATTTACATTAAAACGCTTAAAGCATTTAGCAAACTAGATGATTATTTTTGCCACACAATTGGCAATCAATTCTAGAACCACCTTTACCATTTCCATGGCCTCAACCATGGAAATTTGCAGAAAACCACCACGAAAACCACCATGAGTATCATGAGAAGAAGCAACATAATTTGCAATAAAGGAAATAATGAGAAGTTGACAAATTACCACCAAATTGTTGTTGTATATGAATTTCATGCATTTGTAAAGCAAATGGACATCGAGAGAGAAAGGTTTTGGACACTAAAATTAAATTCACTATCACGGACTCATATTCTGTGCCAAAACCACCAAACACATACAAAATTAAATCATCATCCGACAAATGTTGGCCAACAACAAGAAAAACAGAAAAAGAATCGTACTCATTTTTTAGAATATAATCTTCAACACTTAGATCTCCTTTTCTCGAGTTTGAAGTCAGAAACGAAGATGCATGATTCTAGCTTTTGGTTGAGACCGAAACTGCTTATCTAATGTAGTCCACAATTCAGAAGATGAAGAACACCGATTGACATGACCAAGCATAGATTCGGAGATAAACGCAAGGAGCCAACTGAAAAGGTATTGATCATTACATGGAGAAATTCTAGATTTAGTTGAGTAATAGTTTCAAATGCAGAGGAGTTTGAAGTTGAATCAATAAACTGAGCAACAGGTGATGAAGTTCCAAGCAAAATTTATTCGAAACCATGAGCATAGACAGTTGATAGAACTTGAGTGCGCCAAAAGCTGTAATTATTTCGATCTAATCTAATGGTAAGTGTGGTGAAGGTGGAAAGAGAAAGCAGAGAAGAAGAAGAAGACGCCATAGCCAAAAAATCTATGGCTCTAGATACCATATTGAGAACCAGGACAAGAGAAGAAGAATTCCATTATGATTTCTGTATTGTGAAAACTGAATAATGGTGAGATGTGTACAAGCATTTATACTAGTGTTACAACTGTGAATATGTAACAGAAAGTATAACAAACTTAACTAATTATTGTTACAACTACTAACTAACAGAAGAAGCTAACGGTTACGTAAAATAACAATGATTTAACTATATACTAATATAAATGTATATAATATGTATCATTTCCAAATAATATTAATTGTTGGGTATTATATTATATTCCTTAATATGTGTGATTTTTTTTTGAAAATCACACTTATTGTGAACGTTTGATCCAAAATCGAGAATGAATGAAAACCCAAAAAATAACACTCCATTTCTCTATCTATAAGCATTATATAGGAATGAGTCATATTAAAATCATACCATCTTGGAGAAAGGGATCAAGACGGGAAAATAACGGCCGTGAGATCTAGCCACCCATTTTTTCGTGAAATGGGCTGAAAATACAAGTAGTTGATGTTTAATTTATGTCTGAAAAAGTAAAAGAAAATACATAAAGTAATGCAAAACGCCATAATGTTGTAATGACAATTGAATGATTACCTCTGCAAATTCATTGTAACCATCCCAACAAATTAATTATGATCAGAATCAATTATCCATTAATAATGGTCCTTAAAGTTTAATCTTAAACCTGTAATATTATGCCTAATCTAATCCAATAATTGCATATATAATCTCATAATAACTATCGTGTTTTATCTCAATGCACCAAGTGATACGAAATGTATAAAATGTATCATTATTAATACTAGACATTTATATGGTGTATTATGAAATACTCCAGTGAATAGAATAGAGTAATATAGGATTGAGAATTCAAAATATAAGGTTGGAAACTGAGGATATATGATTAAGTGGTTTTGGTGGAAAATTAAAAAATTAAAATGAGATATTTGGATGGAAATTAAATAACATAAACATGATCTATATATTACTATTTGAAAAAAGCTTATTGAGATTGTAAAACATCTAAACAAGATATTAAAACTGAAAATAGTAGTTAAGTTAGTAGGTAAATTAGTTAAAGTTAGTTATATTCAGTTATATTTTTCTTTATAAAAGGAAGCAGTTCCTTCTTCATTTTGTAACAAGTTATCGATTAATTCTTCATGTATTCTTCAAGATTCAAGATAATACCTTCTTCAATGAAACCTCTATTGAAGTATTGAAATCTTTACATGGTATCAGTTTCTTGATCTCATCTGCATTCCGCAACAACTCTTCTTTCTTTCTGCAGAATTTCTTTCCGCTGCAGATCATCATTCATTTCTTGATCTTTCATGGTTCCCCATTGATTACTCATGGATACTTCTACTGGTTTAACCACGGATGATTTTACTTCTCCTTTTTATCAATATTCAAGTGAATATTCAGGTGCCATCATAGTTTATGAGCCCTTTAATGGAGAAAACTACATTTCTTGGAGCAGGGCAGTCTCTATGTCATTGAATGTCAAAAATAAGTCTGGTTTCATAGATGGATCAGTCCCTATGCCATCTCCATCTTCAATTCTGTTGTACAACTGTTGGAAAATAGGAAACAATCTTGTTTTGTCTTGGATTCTGAATTTTATTTCCAAGGAAATAAGACAAAGTCTACTTTACTTTAATTCAGCCCAAGAAGTATGGAATGAACTCAAAGTTCGTTATGTCCATAGTGATGGACCAAAGGTCTTCCATTTAGAGAAATCATTAAGTTCAATATCTCAAGGTACAAGTTTTATTACCACTTACTACAATCAATTCAAGGGTTTTTAAGATGAGTACATCAATTTTAGACCAGTTCCAAAGTGTTTTTGTGGGAATTGCACTTGAAATTTTGCCTTAGTGATGTTTGGTGTACAACTGTCAGATTCATTGATTAAATTCTTGGTTGGACTACATGACTCCTATGCTCAAATTTCGAGCCAACTTCTTTTATCATCTCCTCTACCTTCTCTTGCAAAGGTTTGTTCTCTTCTCCTACAAGAAGAGGCTCAACAAGGGCTTAATAATTCCTCGATCTCTCCCTTAGAACCTGCAGCCATGCTTGCCAAACAAACCGTCAATTCAACATTTCAATGCTTCAAAGACAAGAAGAAACCAAAGTGCACTCATTGTGGTTTTTCAGGACATACAATAGACAAATGCTTTCAATTAATTGTGTACCCTCCTGGATGGAAAGGTCCAAAGGGGCCAAGAAGTATCAGGGATGTTCTTTGGTGCACATCTTTGCAAGATATCTTCTCCTCCTCACAATGAGCAATCTGAGCATCCTCTTTTCACTCCTGAAATGTATCAACAAGTTTTGCTAAGGATCAGTCTCAGAAATCTATTGAGGACAATACACATTTTGTAGCCACTTTTGTCTCAGGTATTCATAAGAAATTTTGTTGTGCTGTCATTAATGATAAGTCCAAATGGATTCTTGACATTTGGAGCATTTTGATCACATGGTTTGTGATTTATCTTATTTTAATTCCAAACCACTACCTATTTCAATTCCTATTCATTTGCCTAATGGACAGTCTACTATAGCATCTCATATAGGTAATGTCCAATTATCTGCAGATTTTTACTTTGCAAAATGCACTGTATGTTTCTTCTTTTTCCTTTAATCTTATTTACGTGTCTCAGCTAACCAAATGTTGATTTTGCTTTGCATTTTCTCTCCTCACACTTGTTTGTTACATGATTTGAAAAGCAAGAGGATGATTGGTTCTGCTAAAGAATGTGGTGGTCTCTACCATTTCACAATCTCTTTTGTAGCTCATGCATCTGTTTCAGACTCTCTTTGGCACTCCAGATTAGGCCATACTTCAATGAAAGCTTTAGATTTACTTCATTTTAATTCTACGAAAACTCATTCATTTGTTTCTAGTGATGTATGTCACTTAGCCAAGCAAAAGAGGCTATCTTTTCCTGATTTTATTTCACACTCTGATGGTATTTTTGATCTTATACACTGTGATGTTTGGGGCCATTTTGCAATTGCTTCTCATACTGGTGGTAAATTCTTTCATACCATTGTTGATGATTTTATTATATATTGTATTTTCTTCAATATTTTTGAAGGTTGAATTAGTTGGTTAAGCTCTTACCGTGTAGATCAAAACGGTAAATTGATGGCCGTCGGATCTACCTACCCACTTCTTCGATAAGTGAAGTACAATAAGTTGTTGATATTTTATGGCTTAAAAAGAAGACAAAATAAAATCATAGGCAAATATAAATAGTCGATGCCCTTCCACAATGTTTTAATGGAACTTGGTATGATTTTCTCTGTAAATTCATTGCAACATTCACCACGAATTAATTAAGACCAAAATTAATTACTTGATCTCAAAATTGTCAATATTATGCCTAATCTAGTCCCAAGATCGCCCTTTAGGAGCGAAGTTTGTAACTTAGTGTATAATCAAATTACATTCTTCAATAAAGGACAATTGTCAAATGGGCGTGCTTGAAAGTAGAGTGTATCAGTGTACATATGAATGTGCTTGTTGGAGTGTCTAGTGTGTTGGGTAAAAATCTAGTTTACTGTTTAAGGAGATGACTAGTGTTTAGATATATATGGCTAGTCGAGGCCGTCGATTCGATCTCCATAAGACAAAAAACGCCCGTATACAAAGTGTGTATGGTTCCGGCGTTTATCTCTAAAATACGATGACTTTTACCGTTTTGGTTTAACACCACTTGCAAAAACCGGAACTACAGCGAACAACTGGTGTTTGAACTTTCAAGCTTTTGAAGGAGGGAATGTCAATATGTTGTAGTGCAAAATGACTCGATTATCAATCTGATATCATATGTTTTCGTGTCTCAATTCATCTGCAGGGGTTCGAATTTATAAGCATCAGGTGCCCCGTATGGAAAGAACATGTCTTTTGGCTCGAAAAGACATGTTTACAGCGAACATATGCATCTGTTCAACCTTTCGTAAGTGACGCACGACCTGGCGCACGGCCCGTGCGTGTGCCCGTGCTCGGATGCGAATGGAAATGGCAAAGTTTCGACTTGACGCACGACCCGACGCATGGGCTGTGCGTCCGCCCTTGCGCGGATGCGAACACTTCCCAATTGGAATTCGTTAATTAATTAATTAAAAATAAGTATTCATTTATTTTAAAGATTTTTGGTCCAAAGAGAATAAGGGCCTTGAAGCCCAAGCCCAAGCCCACGGCCCGAACCCGAGGCCGGGGGTGGGGGAGTGGGCGGCGGCCGCGCTTGGCGCACGCGTGTGTGCTTTGAACCAAACCCACAAGCATGTAGGTCCTCACCCTTTTAAAAACTTGGGTACCGCCAAGGGCCCAAACCCATAAGTCCAACTTGGGATATATCAAGTGAGCAAACTTTGCCTCATTTTCCTATGTGGGATGGAGCATTTCTCCTTCCCCATATTTTTTATTTTCCATACAATTTTCTAGTATTAAGTTGCTAACTTCTAGCATTAATTTCTCATTCACCGGAATTAGTTTTGAGAAAATTCCAAATCTACTCTCATAGTAGAATTTTTACAAATAATTTAATTCCATTTTTCACTAATGGAAACCACTTAATTATTTGGTCAAAATCGGTCAACACCCATTTTATACACCAAATTCCAATAATCCCTCACATGAATGAAACTAATGCATGCGTATATGCAGATTCGCTTGAAAGTCTCGGCAAACTGTTATTGCATCGGGATAGGTAGCTTGTGGCTTTGAACCTTTCTTAGTAAAATACTATCGGATTTACTAGCTGCTTAGTGACGCGATGTCTTGAACTACTCAGCCATTTGTGTAAATTGAGACAACAGTACTTACACAATAACAATTCTAACACTTGTTGTTCTCACGTTGTGTCCATTTTGGCCCTGGACCATATCTTAGATTCATAAGTGTTTCTTTGAAGCGGCCATTACATCTCGCTTATATAGGTGATATTCTATTGAAGAGAATCCTCCCATACTCCACCTCTCGATATAGGAATCATTAAAAATATTAAATTTAACCTCTCCATATTCAGCAAGTTTCCATTCACTTGGATGTTTCGAAAATGAGCTAATACATTTTTCAAGTGTTCAGCTGAACAATCATAACTTAGTTGTCCCATTGAACCAAGGTCTTGGGATCTCCAATTCACAAGGTTGGGTTACCGCTATAAACATTCTTTAGTTTGTGTATTTTAAACCCATTCCTCTTAACAATTTATACAATTGATCTCGATTTATGCCTTTTATAAGCGGATGCGCAAGGTTTTCCTTTGACTTCACGTAGTCAACCGAAATAACCCCATTCGAAATCAACTGTCTAATGGTATTTTGTCTTCGACGTATATGTATAGACTTACCATTAGGTCCATTATACATACTACTTTGTACCCTTTCAATTGCTGATCGACTATCATAATGTATCAAAATAGCAGGCACAAGTTTATTCCAACAGGGAATATCCTCTAAGAAGTTTCTAATCCAACTGATTAAATAACAAGTGTAAAACAAGTGTTAAAAAATGTGCTTTAATCAAACAAAGGATGTTAAGTCTTCCGCTGTTAAAAACCAAATCAACTAAAGTTATATGTTAGCTAACGCAACCAAGTTATACTATCAAAAGCTCAGTCGAGTCTATTGAGTGGGTAACTTAGCTGAAGATAGCCAACCTAGCTATCCCCCAAGGACACAGCTGATTTGAGTCAACTCTGTTGAAATTCTTAAAAAGACTAAAAGTGAAAATTTGGTAAGGTTTATTCAACCCCCCCTCTAAACCTTACACCACACCCCTTGGGACCTACACCACCATTCTTCTTGTTGGTCTTCAGCTACATGTCCATCAGCTTGAGATCCAACTTCACGTGCTTGCAATCGAGTTTGCATCTTCGTGTGCTTTGGCTGTTCCCATGGACGGCGCAAAAATGATGCTATTTTTTCGAGCATATCACTCCAAAACTAAGGTTTTTGACAAAATTTTTCTTCCCAATGGGGAAGTCTTCAAGTCTTCTTCTTGGGGATATGAAAGTTCTTCAGATGGGAACTTGTCTACACACGCAAACCTTAGAGGGTCCCGAGATTGTCCTAGGAAGGCCCCTCTGATGCTCAACTCTGCATAGTGATCGAGAGAGAATAAAACAGTAATCGGATACTAAATTTAATGCGTCAAAGTAATTGAGTGAATGTACTTATAAATGAAGAGGAAAGACCTTTTTATACCTGAGTAGTGGGCCTCGTGGGCCGTGTAGGAAAAATTAGCCTATTGGCCAGTTCGGGACTACTTTAGGATGGATAATTCCATTAATAGTCCATTGGGCAATTAATATTAAATCAATATATAACTCGAATTATATATTTAATTATTAAATGTCGTTTCTGCCCCCAACAACTATAAATCTACAATCTATTCTTGAGCAAGCTACAAACTAAACTTATCTATATGTAAGCTAAGCTTTTGTGGTAAAATAATTAACAAAATTCTAGGATACTATGACGTAATCACTTGTAGTACCTTTAATGTAGACACACTTGTCACATTCATTGATCTTGAAACCATTTGACTTTATAGTCGAGTCAAATTTTTCATGCCATTGCTTAGGTGCTTGTTTTAGTCCATAAAGTGACTTAACAAGTTTACACACATTTCGCTCTTGACCGGGTGCAACGTACCCCTCAGGTTGTTCCATATAGATATCCTCTTCAAGTTCACCATTCAAGAAGGCAGTCTTAACGTCCATTTGATGTATCTCAAGGTTATGCAAAGATGCAATAGCAATGAGAACATGAATGGATCTAATCCTCGTAACAGGAGAATATGTATCAAAAAAGTCATATACCTCCTTTTGTCTAAACCCTTTAGCTACCAAACGGGCTTTATACTTGTCAATAGATCCATCTGCTTTATACAGCTTTTAAGGATCCACTTGCATCACAAAGGTTTGCAACCGGTAGGAGATCAACTAACTCCCAAGTGTGATTTTACATGATGGAATCTATCTCATTATTGATAGCTTCTTTCCAGAGAGGAGCTTCTGGACTAGACAATGCTTCTTGAATAGTTTTGGGTTCGTTTTCTAACATATAAGTTAGAAAATCAGGACCAAAAGACTTAGCTACTTTTGTCCTTTTACTGTGTCTTGGTTCCTCTTCATCATCACTTTGAGGTAACCTTGCAGTTTCATAAGTTCGTTTTTACTCGAACTTTCTTCTTTCCTTTCTTTATTCGGAAAGATATTCTCGAAGAATACAACATTCTTTGATTCAATGATCATACCTTCATTTATATCAGGAATAGCTGACTTGTGCACTAAAAAGCGATATGCACTACTATTGTTAGCATATCTAATGAAAGCACAATTGATCGTCTTCGGACCGATTCTAACTTGTTTTGGCTTAGGTACTTCGAATTTAGCCAAACACCCCCACACTTTGAGGTATTTATATGACGGTTTACGCCCCTTTCATAACTCATATAGAGTTTCATTTTTACCTTTGTGTGGGATCTTATTAAGAATGTAGTTTGCAGAATGTATGGATTCCCCCCACAAATTTTGGGGTAAGCCAGAACCTATCAACATCGCATTCATCATCTCCTTAAGAGTATGATTTTTGCATTCTGCAACTCGATTTGATTGAGATGAGTAGGGAGCAGTCGTTTGATGAATTATACCCGCTTCCGAACAAAATTCTTCAAATGGAGCAACATACTGTGACACCCCAAATTTTAGCGACGTGAGATACGACGTTGTGTAGTGATTTATTTATTTGGTTAAGTAACACGAACCCATTATTAATGAAATGCGACCCGACTTTTATTTATTTCTTTCAACGTCAATTACGCCTTCCTCGTTTTTGAGCCTAACGATTTTATATTCTCCTCTGGTATTTTTACTTAATCGGTTAACTACGACTTTAGAAATATTAGACCCTCGATAATTTAGGAGTACATTTCGACCCTTATCCAAATATTTCATCTTAATCTATACTTCATCCCAACCAACTTCCAATCCATTTTTTTTAAATACATATTTCTTATTTCACATCTTTAATTTTTAAATTTCTAAATATTTAAGTATAGATATTTATACATTTTATTTTCTTTCAATAAAAAAAAATTATTTTTTTATATTTTTTTAAAAATTTCGAAAATTACCTCTTAATGGGAGGTAATTCCATATTTTTTTCAAAGCCTACAAATAAATTATACCCTACAAATTCCACCTAGATACCTATTACTATTATTAAACATCAAATGGCCAAAAAAAATTAAAATTAAAATTCTCCTACTCATTTTTAGCCATAGGTGGACAAAAGGAGAATCAATCCCATTTGTTTTCCTACAACATTTAATTATACCACAAAACCCCACCACATTAAATAAATACCAAAAACAAAATTAATCATCCTACTCCCCAACCTTTCGGCTATAGCCTTCCTTAGAGGGGAATCATTCAATTTTTATTTCTTAAAAACTCCCAACACACATTTCACTCCAATTATTACACCTCAAAAAAAAAAAATTAAAATCTTTTCCCTCCAATTACATGAATTTTCGGCCTTATGAACAAATAGGGGGAATCAATTCACTTTCATCCTAAAACTTATACAACTCTCCAACCTTCTCTTCATTTCATACTTAGAATAAAAACACAAGACTTGCTCCCATTTTTCTTCTCTAAATGATCAAATTCATCAAGCATAAGGTAAAAAAATTTTACTTCTTCCAATTCTATTTTTCTTCTCAAATTCTAAACCTTATACCTTCACCTTCTAATCATGTTATATCCATCTCCTTGAGGTACTCCTAGTGGATTATTTCTTGAAGATTAGAGACCTAGACTTGACTACAAGCTTGTAGAAGAAATTCAAGACTATCACACTTTAAGGTAACAAATTATGGTTTTAGTATTTTTCACTTGACAACATGAAAAATTAATTTTTGACTCAAGGATATGATTTTTTGGAGCTTAGGGGCTGACCTACACTATCTCAAGTTAAAGTTAGAAGCTTGAAGGAAAATTTCCAATTTTAGAGACTACTTGAAGACATTAAGGTAAGTAGTAGCCATTTAATCCTATTAAATTCCTTTGAATTTGAGACTTTAATTTTAACACCAAATTATAGTTTGGATACCATATAGGGGCTGACCTTAAAGAGTTTGAGTCAATAAGTTGATACCAAGAAGAAGACTCCATTTTGATCAACCCGAAAAACTACTACGAGGTGGGTGAAAAATATTTCTACAAAAATGCATCATTCTTTCTACTAGTGCACAAAAATGCACGTTCATGTGATAATATGATGTTTTATGAATTTTATCAAGTATTTATGAGATTTATGTTTTAATGGAATTGTGAGAAAATAAAAAGATGAGTATGATATTTTTCTTGCATAAAATGTTGATAAAATTGCTCATCATTATGCTTTTATGATTTATGATGCTATGAATGTTCAAATATATTTTAGAAATTTTTAAAATAAATTTTTATATATTAACGGAATTGTGGACTTGTAACTTGTGCAAGAAAAATCGAAGCTTGGGTTATTTTTGCAATTTTTGTGAAATATTGGGCCAAAAGTATAAATATGAAAAACTGTGAAGGCAACCTCTGAAAATTCGAAATATTGTACCCAATAATCTTTAAATTTCATATATGAAGTGACTTGAAAGATTGAGACCCCTTCCGGGCAAGAAAATACAATAAGGAACAAGTTTGATATCAAAATATAAAATTGTAAAACTTAATAGACCAAAATTGTAATTTTCAAAACTGGGGCAGTCAAGGTATCTCGAAAACTTGCAGATTTACTTAATATGATATTTTAAACCTTTAGTTGAAATTTCATAACCATCCGACTTGAAACGAGCATTTAACGACAAAAAATCGCTTTTGGGCCAAAATTGTAATTTGTTCAAATGAGGTACCTAACTTTCGATATTTTCAAAAATATTTTAACCACAACTTATTATGGCCCAAAGAAGTATTTTAAAATTAGAATTACCTCAAAATCCTTCCCGGTTTAAGATTTACCTAATTTTAAAATATCAAGTCAAAAATCGAAATTTTTGGAAACTAGAGGGTGAATATGCAAATTTTATAAAATATTTCTCGAGCCTCTGAAAAATATAACCCTCTGGGAATTTAGAAATTTTTGGAACTGAATTTATCATTTTCCGAGTCCGGAATTGAAACTTATTGAATTTTAAAACCCAGCAAGGGAATGTTCTCCATAGTAAAAATGATTTTTTATTTTTAAAATTGCTAAGGACATTGAAATTGAGATTTTCTAACTCAGTTGCCTTATAAATATTTTAAGAGATATTTCTTACTTATCTAATAAAAATATCGAGCTTGAACATAATGCCCGAACCGAATATTAAAACCGGCTAGATTATCCGCCCGATAACTAGACCGCGAGTTTTGTTTTGAAATAATACCGGATATCGTGTTACCAAGATCACTCCGGACTTGCTAACTGGTTTTATCAATTTTTTGAGCGAGTAAGATAGTACTTGGAAGAGAAATCTTGAAGTGAAGAATTAAGTGGAATTAAAAGTGAAGTGTAATGTGAAGTGAAGTGAAACTTGAAGTGAAATGTGAAGTAAAGTGAAATTTAAAGTGAAATGTGAAGTGAAGTATGAAGTGAAATAATAAGTGGAAGTGAAATTGAGAATGAAAGTGAAAATTAAAGTGAAAATTTAAAGTGGGATAATTTGCTTCGGCTTTATCCAAGTGAAGTGGGATAATTTGCTTCGGCTTTATCCAAGTGATGTGGGATAATTTGCTTCGGCTTTATCCAAGTGATGTGGGAAAATGTGCTTCGGCTTTATCCAAATGAAGTGGGATATGCTTCAGCTTTATCCAAGTGATGTGGGATAATTTGCTTCGGCTTTATCCAAGTGAAGTGGGATAATTTGCTTCAGCTTTATCCAAGTGAAGTGGGATAATTTGCTTCGGCTTTATCTAAGTGATGTGGGATAATTTGCTTCGGCTTTATACAATTGAAAGTTGAAGTAAATTTAATAAGACAATAATAATGCCTGACTAATTCTGAGAATTCTAACATAATGGTTAATGGAAATCTTTATACAAACAATTGATTTCCATGAAACTATTTTCCGTGCATAAAACAAGCCACACTCGCACACCGGCACCCACCCACTGAGAATTTTTGTCTCACCCCCACCTTTTTTCAACGGCCAAGTGATGATCCCTAGACTTAGTTCGTCGATCTACCCTTAAATTTCGTTTATGAACAATTGCTATGTTGGATGTAATAGAGGGGCGTAAGACCTCTTTCGCTTAGACAAATGGATTGTAATATTATTTCATTTGCTACTATTGACTCTTGTTTCCGAGAGGTTATGAAGAACTATGTCTATTTGAGAATTAATATTGCTCAAATATTTGGTGGATTGTATTCTCAAATGGGAGAACTGGCGTGAGTTACCATTGGGTAGCGGCTCCAAATTTCTGGGGCGTTACAGATGGTATCAGAGCTCGGTTTGTAAGGAGGAACCTTACACCGAGCTGACCTAGGATAGGTTCCTCTGACATTGGATTGGGTAGCGCTACTAGATGACATAAGTTATATCTTTGATGAATATTTGAACTCTTTTGGGTTGTCAAAATGTTAACATATCCGGATATTCCTTGGTTGGACGTTAGGTGAACTAGAAAATCCATGATTTAATGATTTTAATGCCCGATATGATGAGACTTGAAGAGTATAAGTTTATCTCTTGATAGTACATGATTAGGACGTGACTATTATTGTATCTCGACTAGATGTTACCACTAATATAAGAATTTGGACGATTAGGAATTCTAGAACCCCATAATTATGGGATACTTAGTCAATTCCTTGACATAGATATATCTTATAGCACTTGATTTTTTCTTCCTCAGCCATTATATGCCTATTTTGATACCTTACTTGTGCGTGTTCAGGTATGGAGCCCGAGACCGTTCCGTTGACGACTTATGAGGAGCTACGTGCTGAGAGGGATTTCCATGCCAACGCGGCCAGGCATTGGGAGGGAAAATACTCCTGTATTTCCACTCGACTCCACCTATCGGAAAAGCATGCTCATTCACTTGAAAGTTTGCTATGCAAGCGACATGAATCTACGGTGGACCTCCACTATGAGATCAAGGTACAAAAGATGAAAATGGAAGAACGCGATAACAAAATTAAAAAGTTGAAGGAATATATAAATATGATGCGTGAGACAAATCACCAGACAAATGAGAAACACTGCGTTTGACTCATGCTAATGCCCCCACGCGAGAGAGGGTGAGCAAAGTGAGGACTCGTGGCCCAAAGACCTTGGACTATTGAACATCTTAACGCAGTGGCACACGAGAATGAAGAAGCATTAGGTGGTGCGCTTGAAATGATGGCCCAGATGCAAGGTTAGATCGAGGGTCTACAACAACAGGTAGAGGATCAAGAAGGACAAATACTACTAAACCAGGCAAACTTCATACACGGACCGAGTTGCTCGAAATAGGGTTGGAGGCCATTAACATCATTCGGTTGTGGCCGGAACGAGAAATGGAGCCGAAGCGAAACAGGATGAGGATCCAGGAAATTCCCCATGCAGACACATGGGTCATGCTTACACGCCAAAGTTGCCGTGGTTCATGCCGAACCAAATCTCACTTTATCACAACATACGGCCCGTGCCTACACACGGGCTGCCCGTGCTTGGTCATTTTTCGCTCGATTTAGCTGATTTTTCTCGTATCACCTCCTTACTTCGTGTACTCATTGTTCCACATATCTTTACATGATTCACAAGGGTTCTAATAGCTGCAATGCTCCTAATTTCCACAAAAGTGCTACAAACATAGTGATTTTCCCGCAAAACGTAATATCTTTTCCACATATTGAGAACACGACCCATTTCTTGAGTTAATGCATGCTTATCAACCTATTATATCTACAATTATGCCAAAAATACATGCAAAACTCACACTAATCACGGGGCCACTTTGCCGACTTCTCTATATGAGTATAATGAGCTTACGCATCCAAGAAGACTTTCTTTGATGTAGTATATCGGATGGTGATCTCAATGCTCCTCCCGGACAAAACGCCACTAAGGGCTTTTTCAGATTTGACGCGTATAAATACAAAGTCTCCCATTCTCTCGGCTTCATCGTGAAGTGGAGGTGAGGCCAGGTATGCCTTCAAGTCACTGAATGTTTGTTGACATTCTGGAGTCCACTCAAATTTCTTCTTCGCGCATTGCAACTTGAAAAATGACAAGCCCTTATTGGCAGACTTGGAGATAAAACGACTCAAAGCATCCATACAACTAGTTAACTTTCTGCACATCTTTCATATTGGCGGCGTTGGCATCTTTAGTAGCATTGATTTTCTCAGGGTTGGTCTCGATTCCTCGCTCAGAGATCATGCATCCCAGATATTTGCCCCCACGTACCCTGAAGGTACACTTTGTGGGGTTCAACTTCATTCTATAGGTCTTCAGTACATCGAAGCATTTTTCTAAGTCTGTAACGTGATGAGCCCTCTGGGTACTCCTTACAAGCATATCATCAATATAGAAATCCATGTTCTGGCTTATCTGGTCTTCGAAAATACGTTTGACCGGACTTTAATAAGTTGCTCCTGCATTCTTTAGGCCAAAAGGCATGACCTTGTAACAATATATCCCATGTTCTGTTACGAAGTTGGTATTCTCGATCCTCTTCGCGATTGTATTTGATTGTACCCTTCAAAGGCATGCAAAAAGCTAAGGAGTTTGCATCCCGAGGTTGTGTCTACTAGCCGGTCAATCGGGGAGCGGAACCGATCATTCGGTCAAGCTTTGTTCAAGTCTGTGAAGTCAATGCACATTCTCCAACTTCCATTGGGCTTACGGAGGAGCGCCACATTAGCCAACCATTTGAATCTTTCGCACGGGTTTGATGTATTTCACTTGAGAAACTTGTTCACTCTTTCCTTTATTGCTTTGCTTCTTTCTATCCCAAAGGCTCTTCTCTTTCGCTTCCATTTGGTTTGTAGGTTGGGTCTACCTCTACCGACACGGAGGAATCCTTTGCAATTTTTCATCTCCCAAAAGAGAACACTTGCGCGTTCCTCTTGAGGACTTCAATAATTTCTTCCTCCACGCCAGGCTCAAGCTCAGTCCCAAGTTGTATAGTTCTCGTCTCGTCTGTTGGGTCCAAGACCATCATTTTGATATGCTCCATTGCTTCAAGTTTGGATTCCTCCTTCAGATGGCGGGCGTTTGAGTCTTCTTATTCTTGAGGTTCTTCAGGGCAATCTTCTTCTTGGAGGAGACCCCACTTCCATGGGAGTAATCAGTTCATTCCAAATCTCCAGATCCCAAACTTGGGGCTCCTCCTTCCAGGTGGTGTGATGGCACTCCTGGGCTACACTTTTGTCTCCACGTTCATCTCCAATCCCCTTCGGGGTAGGGAATTTCAACATTATATTTAAAAACTTAGTAATAAGAAATTTGGGGATGATCAACACTTTATGAAGACAAATTACAAATCAAGACTTAGTAAAAATCACAAAAGCTACTCATTTTATATGATGCTTAAACAAGAGAACATCTCTGTCTAGCTGCTGACCAGGACGAAGCATGGGCAGGCGGCGGCAGTCACCCCTACACTTCATAATTCTTTAAAAAAAATGATACAAATTATGTATATATAATTATAAAATTTTACGTATTTGTCTCCATAAAAAATTAAAAATACTATATTATATACTACTTTCAAGAAACAATAGATCTCGTCTATCGACCTTCATTTTATGGCTCTATCCTAGTATGCTCTGAATTTATTATTGTTGGATATGTGTATGAATTATATCACTTTAATGGCATCATTGACTCTCATCTATACTATTATATTTATTTAGAACTAGTCCTTTGCTCATGCGATGCACAAATATATATTTATGAGGTGTCTGTTTTGTATTATGACATGTGTATTTTTCTAATAGTTCTATGCATCCTATCTCTTGCATTGTAAGAATTTTAATATAGCACCAAGCAATAGATAGGTAATACTATTTAATATTTTTATTGATAAAGTCAAAATAAAAAATATCATACCTCTGAATCATAGAATTAAAATACATTCAAACCTATGCATTTGTGTTCAAAAAATGACATGAAAAATTTGAGCCATGCGTGATTTCTAACACGATCATTCTTTGGCGGTCGGTGTTAGAGAAGCTGCGACAACATTTTCCCAATCTCTTTGACTCAAGTCTATAAATTGTTGATTATCTATTATTTCCATTTCCTGTGTAGGAAAGATCTTGTAGCGTGTTTTGACTTTTGAATGAAACCCATAAGCATGTAGGTTCTCCCCCCTTTAAAAACATTGGTATCCCAAGGGTCCAAACCAATTACTCATACTTAGGCTATATAAATTGAGCTAAATATTGTTTTCTATCCTATATGGGATGTAGTTTTAACTCCACCCCATTATTCCAAATTTCCATATCAATTTTCAGTTTGAAGTGGCCAACTTATTGCATTAATTTTTCATTCACCCGAAATTAGTTTTGAGAAATTCCAAATGCTAATATCATCTATTCACTTAGTAGAATTTGATTATCTATTATTTCCGTTTCCCATGAATTTTTTTTTTAGTACATTTACAAATTCGTGATAGGGGTGGGACAGGTGGGATTTAATCCCAGGTCAATAGCCTGGTTTACAAATACTCAAACCCACTTAAATATTTGGTTCAATATGGATCAACATTCATTTTGTGCAAGACCAAATTCCAACATCCTTTACTGATATAAGCATCTAGGGCCTTCCCCAGGACAACCCGGGGCTCCTCTAGCGGTTTGCTCATGTTGTCTGTTTGGAACTCGCGATTCTAATTTCAATCCGAACATGTGTTAGGTGAAATTTCTTCCATCTCAGAAAGTGTGATTTCTTACATCATCAAGCGAGGTTATTAAATAATCAAGTATTAAATTATCAAAATTCTCCTTTATGTTATAGATCGAGTATTAAGTTGTCGAATTTTTGTTATATGTTATAAATAGAGTACAACATCTCAAGTACCAAACGATCTCACAAAACTTGGAGCTACCTTATTTGCCAAATAGAATATGGGATGATGTAACTATGCTTAAACCAAAATTATGATTGTGCAATTGTACCAAAATTAGGTGCACACACTGATAGATGCGATATTATACAAGTGTAGTAATTTGGTAGATCGACCAAAAAATAGGAAAAAAATGCAAAAATGGTTCTGTAAAAACTTTACCTAATTGGCAATTTTGGTCCTGTTCAATTTGCGTTTTACAAATGTAGTCCTATAACTTTAAAATTATCGTAATTTTAGTCCTGAATTGACCGGAGCAACAAAATCCGGCGATAAAATATCACTTGAGGGACACATGGCCCGTTTTAAGGCTGTGTTGGACCGTCCTAGTCCACATGGACCCATTTTTTCATCTAATTGAGCAAAATTGGTTATGTAACTTATTTTAACTCTTAAAAATAAAAAATAAAAACAAAAATCAGTCAACCAAATTGGCAAAATTGGTCCTGTAACTTTTTTCAACTCTTAAAAAAATAAAAAACAAAAAAAAGTAAACCAAATTGGCAAAATTGGTCCTGCAATTGTTTTAACTCTTAAAAAAAGAGGAAAAACATCACATCATCATCTTCTTATTCCACAAATCCCTCCAAAATTTCTGCAGACTTCCCCAGAAATTATATATCCAAATGAAGAGCATCTCAAGCAGCAAGATTAAGACTAAAATTGCGAAAATTAAAGTTATATATATGATTACATTTGCAAAACGCAAATCAGACAGAACCAAAATTGCCATCTAGGTAAAGTTACAGGACCATTTTTGCAGTTTAATTTCTCCAAAAAATATATATAAATGAAAAGGAAAATAAAAATAAATGTAAAGTGATCAGCTGGCATTTTTAGAAATTTGACCAATGTTCTAAATCAATGAAATCATAAACATTTTTAAAGTTTATTGGAATCAATGTTGTTAAAATCGAACCGGTTGGTTCAACCGATTTAACTAAAAGTAGGTCACATGTCCGGTTCGGTTTTGTAGTAAAATTAGGTGGCTAAAAAATCATTGTCACCGGTCAAACCCGGTGGAAAACCCGTGAACCGGTGACCTAAATAACTTGATTTAAAAGAAAAAAATCTTTTTTTTTTTGTTTTTTCAATAAATTTTTTCCAAAATTTGGAAGACTGGAAAATATGTTAGTTAAATTTGCATTTAATTTATCCATATATTCGATTTACATATATATTTAGATATTTAATTTTTAATTTAGTTTTTATTGTTATTTATATAACCACAAGAAAAAAATCAAATTACAATGAAATAGAAAATAGTTGGAATTTTTAATTTTCCAATAGAAATTTCAATACTACATTATTCCGTTGAAAAATTCCAATGAAAATTCCAACGATAAAGAAAATCGTTGGTATAAGTTGTTAGAATTTCCTTTGAAATTTAAAATTTCAACGGAAATTCCAACACCACAAGAAACCGTTGGAAAATTCCAACAGTAATTCTAACAGTAATAAAATCGTTGGAATAAATCATTGAAAATACTATTGGAATTTTAAAAATTCCAACAAAAATTCCATCACTAAAACATATCAATGGAAAATTCAAACGGTAATCAAAATATTAGAATTAATCGTTAGAATTACCGTTGGAGTTTTTAAAATTCCAACAAAAATTCCAATGGTACAACATGTTGTTAGAAATTTCCGTTGGAAATTCTAATACCATTGGAAAATTTCAATAGGGGTTAAAAGATTTAATAGTATTATCCATATCAATAAAATATATCTTCTCTTCTGGAGTTAACCATATTGAAACTACATAGTCAAATGCGTTTGACTTGGGAAAAATATATGATGGGTTACATACTGGAAAGTTAAAGATATTAGATAATGAGATAAAATGATTGAATATTCCAATGTATGTATACCATTTGACTAAATTCCAATGGTATATTTCCGTTGGAATAACTATTGGAGTTTTTTTCAACGATTATATATATATATATATATATATATATATATATATATATAGGAATTTGATCAAATGAGACCACATTCCATAGGTAAGAAAGTGTGGACTAATCCTGTCCACAAATTTACAATCTTAGATAGTTGAGATTTGGGTGATTTACAATCTTAGGGCAGGTTGGTCATTTTCTTATTAGCAGTTTTCACCCCCAATTGGTAACTCCCCCCAAATCGATTCATCTCCTCCCACAAATCGCTTCCCCCAATTGGGCTTTACCGGAATTACAGTCACCGCCGCCGGTTATGGGAGAAGAATGGATGGGGATGCGTCAGATTTCCTCAGATTTTCGGAGGAGTACAAGATGTATTGTGTGTGTTCAGGTTGGGGGCCTGGAAGAGAGGGAAAGCGCTGGGGGATTCGCCATGCGTCGTCAGAAGTTCACTGTCGCCGGAGATGATGGAGGGAGAGGGTTGAGGAGAGAGGAAGTAGCATTTGTTGAGTGGAAAGGATTGGTGGCTTTTGTGGGTTAATTGAGGGGAATTTGAGTAGAAACAGTGAACAGCGCGTCGAGGGCGACTGTATACATAGTCTGATTTTATTGTATAATTAGACATATTTTACTGTATAGATAGTCTGATTTTATTGTATAGTTAGACATAATTTGCTGTATAGATAGTCTGATTTTATTGTATAGTTAGACATAGTTTACTGTATACATAGCCTAATTTTATTGTATAGTTAGGCATAGTTTACTGTATAATGATTTAGTTAATTGATTTGTGTCTATTAGTTGTTGATTTTTTAATTATTGTTGTTTGGTATACCATAATAAACCGTAATTATTGGTCTGCCCAGAATAATCTTGTTAACTGATTCCTTAAGTCACGGTCCCCCACATGTTTTTGTTTAACAATTTTAATATGCATTACATATATGTTAAACATACAGTATAATAGTGGTAAATATATGTTAAATATATAGTATTATAATGATTGTGATTCTCTCTCTATATATATAACTGATTACTTAATTCACGGTCCCCACATGTTGATGAGCGTGGTTCTCTCTCTTTCTATACTGATTCCTTAAAATCATGGTCCCCACATGTTCTTGTTTGGCAATTTTAATAATGAGTAAATTTATGTTAAACATACAATATAATAGTATTAAATAGACAGTAAATATATGTTAAATATAGAGTATACTGCATCGCAGAGCACATGCGTGATTCTCTCTCTCCCCAGCGTGGTTTTCTCTCTCCCTAGCGTGATTCTCTCTCTCACCATAACTGATTCCATATTTGGACGATCCCCACATGTTTGTTTGATAATTTTACCCTTTCTGGGATTTAATTAAATAGTTAATGTATTCTTATCCCAAATTATTCCTAGCCTTTGATGTAAATAAGGGAAGATTGAGATTAGTCCATATTGTCTCACCATAAAATGTGGTCTCATTGGATCCTCCCCCTATATAAATATATATATATATATATATATATATATATATATGGAGGAGATCATGTGAGACCATAGGTATAGGTGAGAGCATAAGACCACATCCACACCATCCAACAAAACAAATGAAAGACTAAGATTTAATAACATTTTGTAGCATTAAAAAAATAAGGGGGGACCGGCCAGGGGTAAAAATAGAATCGCAGGAATGGGCCAAAAATAACTGCCACCTATAATTAAGGGAATGAGATCTTTCTTGATTCACTAGCTAAATACATGTTGATCAACATCCATCTTCTTCCTCCCTTCACGCCATAACCACATCATATTGAAACCTGCAAAAATAGAGAAGAAATTGTACATTCATACTAGCAGAAATATCAAAATTGGAACCGAGCCATCGAATCGCAAATCATCAAACAACAGAAAAAGCAGAAATCGCCATATAAGTCAATAAAATCAAGATTGCGATGTCACAAAATCAGGATTTCCACTCCACAATACATTCGAATGAAGGTAATCACTTACCACGAATTCCTGCAAAAACGTTTGGATCGAACGTATATTATGTTGAACAATGGAAAATTTTACGCGCCCAGAAATGTGCAAATTCTGTGTATTTACAACAACGATTTTGTATGTTTATTATTCGTATTTTGTAAATATAGAGTACTTATTCTTTATAACATATTCTCATATAACAATAATATTTTTTTTTACTAATATGCTAATTTAGAATAAGGATATTGCATGTATAGTGTTGTTAATGTGTATAGTTAGAACAAAATATTGGAAAATATGAGAAATTGTATATGAAATTGTTTACGTAATACATATTAATGTTATGTGTGTATAGTATTCCACATTTGTGTATTTAGTAGGTAAAATATGTATGACATTTAATGTATACTGCGTATTAACGTTCGACATGCTTAAAATACGATTTTGCATAATTACAATGCATATATTGTATGATTAGAGTAATCATTATGTACAAAATGTGCACTTAAAATGTGTACTTAGAACACAAATAGTGGAAATTACAATTTTGCACTTTACATTAATGTTCTGTATATATAGTATTCCATATTTGTATATTTAGTATGTAAATTTTGTGTTTTTGCCAGAGCAAGCACCAGATTACATGGTTTATGTTGGGCATAGGCTCCAAATCTCACCAGGATCAACTAAATATTGGATCCGAGAAGTGGACCAAGAAAAAATTCCTCGTGTCGACATGCATTTTCATACATTGGAGGCCGGAATACAATTTTACAAGGATTATGGTACTGCAGTGGCTTCAACGTTAGAATGAGCACTACAAAGAAATTCAAGAACGACGAAATTCCACATCTGAAAAATTTAAACCTTGAGAGCAATGTGTATTTGTTATTGATTTCAATTCCACATCTAGAAGTACAATTGTCTTTTTATTCCATAAATCCGCAAAATATTTCTATTAACTGTGAATATTATGATACAATATGTTTGTGTAATATATACAAAGACAAAGAAACTAAATATACATTATGTGATGCTAAATATACATCAGCAAACCACTAGGGCAATTTATGTATGGTATACATAATCTTATGCATAAATATACAATATATGCAAACTAATTATACATTATATGGATTTAACTATACATCATTTTTGGTTCGTATGCAACATCTGGGCCAAATACATGGCATGATGTTTAAATATACATAATCTTCTATGTAATATTACAAAATTCTATAACTACATATACAATATTATTGGTAAACGAAAAGACAAATTATATTTAATATACATAATCATATGCATAAATATGCAACATTTGAAAACTAATTATACATTAGATTGATTTAACTACACATTGTTTTTACTTCGTATGTAACATCTGGAGCAATACATGACATAATGTTTAAATATACATAGTCTTCTGCGTAATTATACAAAATTCAATAACTACAGATACACAACCGCGTCCTTTTGTGGAGAGGAAAGTCCCTTCAGTGCGTTTACTAACACCCTGGGGTTAAACTTAGTGGATAACGTCGGATACGAATCCTTCACCTTCTTCCCCCGCCCATTATCAGCTCCACTCTCCGCAACCCTCTTTCCCTTAGTTTTGGTCATTTAATTGATAAAATTTAAATAAACAAACCTGCAAAAAATATAGAACCAATTCTTATACAAAAATACAGTATGCATAATATGTGTACTAATTATACAATAAATCACACTAAGTAAAAAATGCTACATAACTAATTAAGCATACATGTGTACACTAAGTATAAACATATATAGCTAAATATACATTATTACACAACTAAATATACATTATTATAAAGCTAATTGTACATTATTGTACAGCTAATTATACATTATCACACAACTAAAATATACATTATTATACAACTAAATATGCATTATCACATAACTAAATATACATTACCATACAACTAAGCATACATTATTATATACTAAATATACATTATTACACAACTATATATACAATATTACATAACTAAATATACATTATTACACATTATTACATAATGAAGTATGCAAACATATAACACCCCTAAATACACAAATTAAGAATAATAACCATTTCACATTGTGCACATAATGTCAACCCTAAATATATACAATTCAAACTCTAAAACTACATAATCGTATGTACAGTGAAAAACTTAATTTACGAACTCGAACACATCATAAACCTATTCCAGGGATCTCATAATACAAAGGTGCATATAAAAAATATGTAAAAACACGAAGACGTTGGGAACAAATTCCAGAAAAATAAAATGAGAAATCGAAAGAAGATGCGTGAACTATGAAAACCGGTGGCTACAAAAGAGATAACCCACAACATATGAAAAAGTTTAACAAGAAAAAACAACAATAAAATAACCCTAGAACCATAGCAGCGAAGAAGCACAAAAATCACACCACACGGAAATTAAATCAAACACATTCACCAAAAACTTACACCCGAATGCTGAGAAATTTGAACCCTAGCGAAGATGCACCAAAATCGCACATGTTGAAGAGAATTAAATTCACTGGGTCAGTTCAATTTGCAAAGTTCGTGGGGAGGATCGTGATTTCGTGAGAGAATTGAGGAGAGTCAGATATTGATTTTTGAAAAAAAAAAAAAACTGAAGCAATAATCTTGGGATTGAGATAAGGACAAAATTGGTTACCAAAATCAAAACAATACAATTATAAAAATATCCTTGAACTTTAAAAACGAAATTACCCTATTGTCCCTGATTGAGGAGCCAATGCTTTAAATGAGGAGTAAAATCTGGACCATTGATTATTAAATCAAATGGTCTTATTTTCTTACCTAAAGGTCTTGGTCTCATTTGATCATATCCCTATATATATATATATATATATATATATATATATATTAATGGCATAACTATGTTGGAATTAGTATTGGAAAAAAAGTTAGAGTTTTTTCCAACGGTCCAATGGATAAATACCGTTGGAATATTTTTCTATTGGAATTTTGTCATTCCAACGGCCATTTTACCAACATGCATTTTTTGTTAGAATATCCGTTGGAATCGATAATTCCAAGGGTAATTGGCCAAATTCCAACATATTTTTTCCGTTGGAATTTTCCTTGTTTTTTGTAGTGTATTTGTTAGTTTTGTTTAATATTTTTAATTGTATTTATCTTCTACATGTGTATACATATATATACATATGTACGGGTTGTCACGCCCCAAACGTGACGCGACAACGATCAATCACTTAAACAGAATTAAATCAACAGTCTAAACCAAAGATACCAAACTCCAGGTGAAGTAGAGTCTAATGCAGCGGAATAAAAATAAACACGAGTACAAATTACAATCTTAAAGTCTGGCGGTATCCGAATACAACCCAAAAGATTATCTGAATTAACTTACAGTCCAAACAAAAATAAAATGAAGGAGTCCAACTACAAATAAAAGTAAAAGGAAATATCGCTCCACATCATGGATAGGGATTCAATCTGCGGTAGGTTCGATGTCTTCAGCGAACTCTTCATCTAAAGGTTAGAAAACAGGAGGGAATGAGACAGAAATCTCAGTGGATGGGGTGATCGTGTGCAAGTGTGGCGATATAAATAGTTAATGCGAGAAATTTAGTGTATGAAAACGCGTGAGCGATGATGCATGATTTCACACCCAGTCCACAAGCGTCGTGATAAATATATTAAGTAACATACTTATATATTTTAAGAAAATAGTTCGTGGTCACGAGGCACTATGGTTCAAGAAGACGGGGAGGATTGCACGGATTTGTAACGCCAATCTATGCAAGACAAGTAGCGATTTGCGTCACGGATTTGTAGCGCCAACCTATGCAATACAAGTAAGCGGTTGCGTACGGATTTGTAGCGCCAACCAAACGGGTCCGATTAACTCCGGAATCGTGTGGATCGACAAGCGATTCCTTCGTTCTTCCTTGTAACTCCCGAGCAAGATGGTCAAGACTGTCACCTTATCGCTCCATAGGCAAAGACAAAATCCACAGTGGAGCTAGCAAGGCTCGGATTTGTCATAATCATGATTATACCTCAAGTACTACGACCCGCTTCCCTTGGACAAACTCCGTCCCTCGGTTGCGGGATTAGGGCGATGGGGCGGAAGAGTGGAATAGCGGCCGAGCTGCCCGGTTCCATCCCGCGTATCCATTCCGGATTGTGAGCTCGACACACCAAGTTGACTCAGCGAGGAAAGTAAACACAAGTTCATGTAGTCAACAGGCAATCGAGTATTATTGATTCGGGAAGCGATTCATGAAAAGTTTTCGAAAATTTGCGTAAGGTAATTATGGCGTTGGTGGAGTTATTTGGATGAAGATGAATATCGGGAGGATAAGCAATCTTCGATATCTTGAACGATTAGGTGGAACATAAGTCCCGTTATAGATTCAAATCGCAAAGGCGAGGAAGTCGCCGCGATCGGGTATTGTCGGTCAAGCGATCCGATAAGTCAAGGGTTTTTGAGAAATTAAAATATTTTAATTAAATATTAAAGTAAGAGAGTCCAGGGCTGTTTCTTTAAAAGAAAATAATTTGAGTTAGGTCCTTATAAACATAAAATTTACAATTAGCCCCGTTTTGTCAAAACCAATACTTTTGGGGTTAAAAGTTAAATAAATAAATGTCCCGACCTTGAAAAATTATGAGGTCAGTTCCTAAATTCTCTAAATTGTTCAGAGATTCAGGTTTTAAAGTTTTGAGGTCGAGTTTTTATGAAATTCTCACATTGGCCCCAAAATTGTTAAAAATTGTCATTTCGGGCCCTAAGTTTAAAATAATCGGAACTCACAAACCGGAAGGGCTTCTAATGTGATTCCAGTTGGAAAATGTCACTAAGGTTAGTGGGATATTGGGACAAAAGCAGTTTTAAAACGTCATAAGTATAGGTCCCTCAACTTTTGAAAATCTCATTTTTGTCCCATTTTGAAATAATTGCCTTTAAGGCTTTTAGGGTCCAATTGTTATGAAATTTGAACCTTGGGTCCGAAATATAATTATGTTATAGGTAAATTAGTATTTCCAGGTACATGGGCTGTATAAGTCCTGGAAATTTCATTTGGGTCCTCAAGTTTAATCTTTTACAATTTGGTCCCTCAAGTTTTATAAAATTACTTTCCAAGCTCTAAACACTTGGATTTTGGAATACACATAAAATATGTTATTTCCAGTCCCTTAAGAGTTAAAATTTCAAATTTTAAATTTAGGGTCTGGTACAGTTTCGAAATTTGCAAAATAGCCCTTAAACTTCTCAAATTTTACAATCTAGTCCTTGGGCTTTTAAGGGTTGATTTTATTTATCTAAAAACTCTTAAAACTTTATTAAAATGTCAAAACAACATTTTTGAACCTGAGTACAGTCCCAAAAATCGAAATTTGCAGAGAGGTCCCTTAAGTTTTATTTTCTTGCACTTAAGTCCACCAACTTTCCATTTTTGCATTTAAGTCCAAAAATCGAAATTTAACCAATTATGCTCGACTTGTCCAGGTTATAGGCCATACAAAACATAGATTTCAAGAGTCATAAACATACATATCCATCCCATACAAGAATTTATCAAATATGACAATAAAGTGTACATGTATGTCCTAATTTTCGGTAAATCGCATTTTGAGCAACACTTGAGAAATTTTTCAACTTGATACAAGAAAATAGCATGCAATACATAATATATATCTCAAATGCTCAATAACAAAATACTACATGCATTTTTTTTTTGAATTAAAACACCTAGAAGTTGAAAGGATTTTTCCACCCACCTTGTTTGTTCGGTTGATTGGTGAAAAATGGTGTCACAAGACCTTGAGGATTTTAATCCTCACTTAAGGCAGCCCCTAAGTCCAATAATACAAGGAGTTTTGAGTTAGAAAAATGAAGATTTGAACCAAGGAGGGAAAAAAGAGAAGGAATAGGCCAAAGGTACCACACTTACCTTGTGTAGTTGAAAGTTGTAGTCAAAAATTGATGGTCTCTTAAGGACTTGATCACCACTTAAACAAAGCTCCAAGGTCAGCCCTAATCACCTCAAAATGATAATTTTGGTGTTAAAATTCGAAATTAATAGGGAAGAAGAAGAAGGTACCAAAAATCCCATTTCTTACCTTATAGTCCAAATTCTTCAAATTTCTTCAAGATGACAAGTCTCTTAATAACTTCAAATGGTCTTCTAAGTATGCCTCAAAATCAAAAATCAAACCTAAATTAGAAGGTTAAAGAGATGAGTTAGGTGATATCAAAAATGGGTAGAAAAGAAATTTTTCTTACTTTGGTAGTGATGGTTGAATTTATGATTTAAGTAGGAAGAATGTTTGTTTTTTTGTTTAGTTGTTTGAAGAAAGAAGAAGTGTTTGATGATATGAAAAAGATGTTATTGAAGTTGTGAAGGATGTTTGAAGATATGTAGAGTGTGTTCTTGAAGATATGAAGGTATATTTGAAGATGTGAAGGAGTTGTGTTTGAAGATTTGAAGATGTGAAGAAATGGTTCTTGGAAGGTTTGAAGATATGAAGGAATGGTGTTTGAAGATTTAAAGATATGAAGAAATGGTGTTTGAAGATTTGAAGATGTGAATGATTGGTGTTTGAAGATTTGAAGATATGGTGTTTGAAGATTTGAAGATAGGAAGAAATGGTGTTTGAAGATTTGAAGATAGGAAGAAATGATGTTTGAAGATTTGAAGATATGAAGAAATCTTAGAGAGAGATTAGAGAGAAGTAAGAAGAATGTTTAGAGAGAATGGAGAGGAGTTTTGCTTGGGAGATTAATGTGTTGAATGAAAAAAATGAGTGGAATATTTTTGTTCCAAGTCTTGTGAATTGTAGTTTGCATGGGGGACAATGGGCTTGGTCAAAGTGTGGTCTTACATGGGAGAATGAAGGTTGAAAGAATAGAGGGAAATGTTTGCATGGGAGAATGGTGGTTGAAAGAATAGAGGAAAATGTTTGCATGGGATGTTGGGAAGACTCCAACATGTTGGAAGATTTAATATTAAAGAATTAATGTATAAGATAATATGTATAAGGTTTGAATTAATGATGTAATAATACACAAGATGATTAATAAGGTGTCTAATAATTCACAATTGTAGTATCATTGCTTAAAATCTAAGGTACCAAATAAACTTTCAAATCAATAGTACAAAAAAGATGTTAATCAAGCATATAATTAAATTATAAAATTATTTTGAAATATATAAATATAATTTTCGAAAATTTAAAAATATATATATAAACAATTTTTGAAAATAAAAAAAATATCAATAAATATTTGTTTTTCGAAAATTAATAAAATATATATATATATACAATTTTCGAAAACTAAAAAAATATATTATTAAATATTTTACTATAATAAACTTAATAGCTAGTCGTTAAGAAAAGAAATCCAATCGATCAATGTAACATGTTAAAGGTGGAATGAAATCGATTATCGTTAAAGAAGTGAAAATAGGTGTTATTAACATACACCACAAAATAAAAACGAAACTTGGTTATTTTCAATAAAATAATTGGATCTTTATAGAATAAATCTAAAGTATTATTCTTTTGAAAATATAAATTTTGTACTCTATGAGCTTTCAAGAGAAGATTTTGTATTTTTAAAATACTAACTTAGTAGTAGATAGTTTTCAAAGATGAAATAGATAACCGATGTTAAATCCATTAACATAATACAAATCGCAAAATAAATAGTAAATATAAGAATAAATTATCAGAATAATTAAAAATTGCATCGGAAAAGAAAAAGTAATGCCCGTGATCGAGTCGTCTACGGTTGAAAAATCTAGGGCTTCACATTCTCCCCTCCTTAAAGGAATTTGGTCCCCAAATTCTCTTCTGAAATAAATCCTTTCAAATTTTAGACGAGATTCATTCTTATTGTATCTATTCATGAAGGATCTATCCCATCCTCAATATCAAAACTTAGGGGGCCTAGAGGCGCTTATATTCGGTCCAAGTTGCCATCAGTCAATTTCCAATAATCATTCTGTATATAATATCTCTAACAACGTTAGTGGTACTCAAAATTTCTTGTCATTACCTTGTAATAGACACATTCATAGTACCCTATTCATGTGATCCATAACATTTGCACCACTATTCGATTATCGCTTAACCAATCATTTCTACTCCACATTTCATTCTAACGTACTATTCCCATAATTATTACCTCGAAACATACTTCTCATAATTCAATCCGGAATATATCATTCTTTGGTCTGACTAGTCAATATTTCATTTACCTAAGAAAGTGATACTCATTATAATAGAGTCGATTTAATTAAATAGTCGACACCTATTCATATCGTCGTATATTTCCTCGAACAATTGGTAGTACATTCCATCGCTAAAAGTGCAAGATCAACCCAAAATCTCCACCCATCAACATATAATAGTCGAGACCTCAACAATCTTTAATAAGGCAGTTCCAACGGTAATCATAGGAGTTGCTAATACAAAAATCATGATAGCAATATAAATTTCCCATATCCATAAGGACTTTCATTATTCTAGATAAAGTCACGCTTCTTAAATATCTCATATGATGTACGAGTGTCCATCCCATCATTAGTTAATCAATACTTAAATAATCGACAACTAAGTCACAGTCAACCAACTTAATTAATCAACCAATTCAAATGTTATATAAATGTTTGAATCACAATAATAGTCACAATAATCCTAGATAATCATCATCCAAAAATAGTTCGTAACTCAGATATTAGACTTACAAAATACTATGTGGCAACATCTATTCGAGGTCTTGTAATATTCACATCCTTAATGTATCTTATCCGTGATACCTAAACCACAAGTCAAATTCCCTTACTTAAGCTTGTGCAGGTACTTGAGAATGAATAACACAAGGGTATTATCATTGATCAATATACTTAGTGATTCCCCTACTATCATTTTCTCAAAGTAATATCATTAGGCGTCTAGATCCCATAATATATCACATCCAAATCATATACTTCTCAAGAGATATCCTCATTTTCTTCGAGTCTCACCATACTAGGCATTAATCTCTAAATCACGGATTTTCTAAATCACCTAACTTCCAAATAGAGGAATATTCGGATATCTTAATACTATAACAACCCAAAAGAGTTCAAATATTCATCCAAGATTCAACTTAGGTCATCTAGTAGTGGTACCCAATCCAAGGCAGAGGAACCTATCCTGGTCAAACAAAATTAAGGTGGATTAGACGAATGTAAGGAAAAGATAAGGAAGAACAAGAAAAGAATGACTAAGGAAAGTCAGTCAAGAGTCACTAAGTCAAATCAAGTATGACTATGGATTCTCCAAGTATAAATTTTGACTTAACATAAACATCAATAATACGATTCTATGCCATTATTGAAATTGATTTCACACTTAATTGGTCAGGTCGCGGAACTACCCAACACAGTCCGAGGGTCCTATCCTGGGTCAGCTCGGTGTAAGTTTCCATCTTACTAGCCGAGCTCGATACCATAATTACAATCATCACCCCCAAACGTGACGCGACAACGATCAATCACTTAAAAGAATTAAATCAAATCAGATCTAAACCAAAGATACCAAACTCCAGGTGAAGTAGAGTCTAATGCAGCGGAATAAAAATAAACACGAGTACAAATTACAATCTTAAAGTCTGGCGGTATCCGAATACAACCCAAAAGATTATCTGAATTAACTTACAGTCCAAACAAAAATAAAATGAAGGAGTCCAACTACAAATAAAAGTAAAAGGAAATATCGCTCCACATCATGGATAGGGATTCAATCTGCGGTAGGTTCGATGTCTTCAGCGAACTCTTCATCTAAAGGTTAGAAAACAGGAGGGAATGAGACAGAAATCTCAGTGGATGGGGTGATCGTGTGCAAGTGTGGCGATATAAATAGTTAATGCGAGAAATTTAGTGTATGAAAACGCGTGAGCGATGATGCATGATTTCACACCTGATCCACAAGCGTCGCGTGATAAATATATTAAGTAACATACTTATATATTTTAAGAAAATAGTTCGTGGTCACGCAGGCACTATGGTTCAAGAAGACAGGAGGATTGCGTACGGATTTGTAACGCCAATCCTATGCAAGACAAGTAGCGGTTGCGTACGGATTTGTAGCGCCAACCTATGCAATACAAGTAAGCGGTTGCGTCGGATTTGTAGCGCCAACCAAAGCGGGTCCGATTAACTCCGAATCGTGTGGATCAGACAAGCGATTCCTTCGTTCTTCCTTGTAACTCCCGAGCAAGATGGTCAAGACCTGTCACCTTATCGCTCCATAGGCAAAGACAAAATCGAGTGGAGCTAGCAAGGCTCGGATTTGTCATAATCATGATTATACCTCAAGTACTACGACCCGCTTCCCTTGGACAAACTCCGTCCCTCGATTGCGGGATTAGGGCGATGGGGTAGGAAGAGTGGAATAGCAGCCGAGCTGCCGGTTCCATCCCCGGCGTATCCATTCCGATCGGGTGAGCTCGACACACCAAGTTGACTCAGCGAGGAAAGTAAACACAAGTTCATGTAGTCAACCAGGCAAATCGAGTATTATTGATTCGGGAAGCGAGTTCATGAAAAGTTTTCGAAAAATTTGCGTAAAGGTAATTATGGCGTTGGTGGAGTTATTTGGATGAAGATGAATATCGGGAGGATAAGCAATCTTCGATATCTTGAGCGATTAGGTGGAACATAAGTCCCGTTATAGATTCAAATCGCAAGACGAGGAAGTCGCCAGCGATCGGGTATTAATCGGTCAAAGCGATCCGATAAGTCAAGGGTTTTTGAGAAATTAAAATATTTTAATTAAATATTAAAGTAAGAGAGTCCAGGGCTGTTTCTTTAAAAGAAAATAATTTGAGTTAGGTCCTTATAAACATAAAATTTACAATTAGCCCGTTTTGTCAAAACCAATACTTTTGGGGTTAAAAGTTAAATAAATAAATGTCCCGACCTTGAAAAATTATGAGGTCAGTTCCTAAATTCTCTAAATTGTTCAGAGATTCAGGTTTTTAAAGTTTTGAGGTCGAGTTTTTATAAAATTCTCACATTGGCCCCAAAATTGTTAAAAATTGTCATTTCGGGCCCTAAGTTTAAAATAATCGGAACTCACAAACCGGAAGGGCTTCTAATGTGATTCCAGTTGGAAAATGTCACTAAGGTTAGTGGGATATTGGGACAAAAGCAGTTTTAAAACGTCATAAGTATAGGTCCCTCAACTTTTGAAAATCTCATTTTTGTCCCATTTTGAAATAATTGCCTTTAAGGCTTTTAGGGGTCCAATTGTTATGAAATTTGAACCTTGGGTCCGAAATATAATTATGTTATAGGTAAATTAGTATTTCCAGGTACATGGGCTGTATAAGTCCTGGAAATTTCATTTGGGTCCTCAAGTTTAATCTTTTACAATTTGGTCCCTCAAGTTTTATAAAATTACTTTCCAAGCTCTAAACACTTGGATTTTGGAATACACATAAAATATGTTATTTCCAGTCCCTTAAGAGTTAAAATTTCAAATTTTAAATTTAGGGTCTGGTACAGTTTCGAAATTTGCAAAATAGCCCTTAAACTTCTCAAATTTTACAATCTAGTCCTTGGGCTTTTAAGGGTTGATTTTATTTATCTAAAAACTCTTAAAACTTTATTAAAATGTCAAAACAACATTTTTGAACCTGAGTAAAGTCCCAAAAATCGAAATTTGCAGAGAGGTCCCTTAAGTTTTATTTTCTTGCACTTAAGTCCACCAACTTTCCATTTTTGCATTTTAAGTCCAAAAATCGAAATTTAACCAATTATGCTCGACTTGTCCAGGTTATAGGCCATACAAAACATAGATTTCAAGAGTCATAAACATACATATCCATCCCATACAAGAATTTATCAAATATGACAATAAAGTGTACATGTATGTCCTAATTTTCGGTAAATCGCATTTTGAGCAACACTTGAGAATTTTTTCAACTTGATACAAGAAAATAGCATGCAATACATAATATATATCTCAAATGCTCAATAACAAAATACTACATGCATTTTTTTTTGAATTAAAACACCTAGAAGTTGAAAGGATTTTTCCACCCACCTTGTTTGTTCGGTTGATTGGTGAAAAATGGTGTCACAAGACCTTGAGGATTTTAATCCTCACTTAAGGCAGCCCCTAAGTCCAATAATACAAGGAGTTTTGAGTTAGAAAAATGAAGATTTGAACCAAGGAGGGAAAAAGAGAAGGAATAGGCCAAAGGTACCACACTTACCTTGTGTAGTTGAAAGTTGTAGTCAAAAATTGATGGTCTCTTAAGGACTTGATCACCACTTAAACAAAGCTCCAAGGTCAGCCCCTAATCACCTCAAAATGATAATTTTGGTGTTAAAATTCGAAATTAATAGGGGAGAAGAAGAAGGTACCAAAAATCCCATTTCTTACCTTATAGTCCAAATTCTTCAAATTTCTTCAAGATGACAAGTCTCTTAATAACTTCAAATGGTCTTCTAAGTATACCTCAAAATCAAAAATCAAACCTAAATTAGAAGGTTAAAGAGATGAGTTAGGTGATATCAAAAATGGGTAGAAAAGAAATTTTTCTTACTTTGGTAGTGATGGTTCGAATTTATGATTTAAGTAGGAAGAATGTTTGTTTTTTTGTTTAGTTGTTTGAAGAAAGAAGAAGTGTTTGATGATATGAAAAAGATGTTATTGAAGTTGTGAAGGATGTTTGAAGATATGTAGAGTGTGTTCTTGAAGATATGAAGGTATATTTGAAGATGTGAAGGAGTTGTGTTTGAAGATTTGAAGATGTGAAGAAATGGTTCTTGGAAGGTTTGAAGATATGAAGGAATGGTGTTTGAAGATTTAAAGATATGAAGAAATGGTGTTTGAAGATTTGAAGATGTGAATGATTGGTGTTTGAAGATTTGAAGATATGGTGTTTGAAGATTTGAAGATAGGAAGAAATGGTGTTTGAAGATTTGAAGATAGGAAGAAATGATGTTTGAAGATTTGAAGATATGAAGAAATCTTAGAGAGAGATTAGAGAGAAGTAAGAAGAATGTTTAGAGAGAATGGAGAGGAGTTTTGCTTGGGAGATTAATGTGTTGAATGAAAAAAATGAGTGGAATATTTTTGTTCCAAGTCTTGTGAATTGTAGTTTGCATGGGGGACAATGGGCTTGGTCAAAGTGTGGTCTTACATGGGAGAATGAAGGTTGAAAGAATAGAGGGAAATGTTTGCATGGGAGAATGGTGGTTGAAAGAATAGAGGAAAATGTTTGCATGGGATGTTGGGAAGACTCCAACATGTTGGAAGATTTAATATTAAAGAATTAATGTATAAGATAATATGTATAAGGTTTGAATTAATGATGTAATAATACACAAGATGATTAATAAGGTGTCTAATAATTCACAATTGTAGTATCATTGCTTAAAATCTAAGGTACCAAATAAACTTTCAAATCAATAGTACAAAAAGATGTTAATCAAGCATATAATTAAATTATAAAATTATTTTGAAATATATAAATATAATTTTCGAAAATTTAAAAATATATATATAAACAATTTTTGAAAATAAAAAAAATATCAATAAATATTTGTTTTTCGAAAATTAATAATATATATATATATATATACAATTTTCGAAAACTAAAAAAATATATTATTAAATATTTTACTATAATAAACTTAATAGCTAGTCGTTAAGAAAAGAAATCCAATCGATCAATGTAACATGTTAAAGGTGGAATGAAATCGATTATCGTTAAAGAAGTGAAAATAGGTGTTATTAACATACACCACAAAATAAAAACGAAACTTGGTTATTTTCAATAAAATAATTGGATCTTTATAGAATAAATCTAAAGTATTATTCTTTTGAAAATATAAATTTTGTACTCTATGAGCTTTCAAGAGAAGATTTTGTATTTTTAAAATACTAACTTAGTAGTAGATAGTTTTCAAAGATGAAATAGATAACCGATGTTAAATCCATTAACATAATACAAATCGCAAAATAAATAGTAAATATAAGAATAAATTATCAGAATAATTAAAAATTGCATCGGAAAAGAAAAAGTAATGCCCGTGATCGAGTCGTCTACGGTTGAAAAATCTAGGGCTTCACACGGGTCAACTATTTTTTAAGAACGGTTGAACCTGTAACCCAATAACCCAGTTAATAATTCGGTTCGATGTCCGGTCGGAGTTTAAAAAGATTGATTGGAATAAGAATTTTAGATAGAGTCGACCTTTTTTGCCCGCGTACACAAAAGGAAACAGTGAAAATCCAGAATTATTTTAAGTATAGCTGAAGTCCAAAATTGAAGAAAGTTTGATTTGACTTGAGAACATATAAATTTGGTGATAGCACAAATTATAACTCTATGCTTCCTCTCACAATTCTTTAACAAGAAAATAACAAATTCGTACACATTTTTTTTTTTTTTTGGGATTTTTACATTTTGAATACGATTCAAATTTCAACTCCAAGACTTACTATTTTACATTTTCAATTTTTATTACTTGAAATTTTTCTTTATTTTTTTGAGGGAAACAATCCCAAAACTTCATTGTCAATCACTGGCATAGCTAGACCGTAGAAGTGGGGTGAGCCGTCACACGGAAGTGGAGTGAGCCGGATAGAAAACTAAAAAAAAAAAGCTATAACATATTTTTTTTAAATAAATCTTTTTAATGAAATTAGGATAAAAGGGGGATGGTTAGGGGCCCATTTATGCCCCACCTCCGCCAACGTTGTTAAAGATTAATATACATATATATATGATAGAAGAAGTTTGGTCCAAAAAATTTTCCGCCCATTTTTACTTCCTAAATTTGGAAATTATTTTACTGCAAAATTCTAATCGTAGATCTTGCAATATATGTTGAATAATAATCTTGAACACTAATACTGATAGTAATATATATGGATATAACATAGTCAAAGATTAGATACACAAATTACCATAACAATTATTTATAGAAAATGTTACTCATTAAGTAAATAGTCCATGATATTTAAAGTCAATATTTTATTGTTCATAAATTAGGAAAATTTATGAATTGTATTCCATATTATTATTATTATATCAAAGTTGCCAAATTTTAGATACATGGCTTACCAAAATAATTAATTATATGTTGGGGAGGTCTCTTGTGAGACCAGATCCGTGAGACAGAGCTCCAAATATTAAACCCGCTCCAAAACCCCGCCCAAATAGCTACAAGCCCGCTGCCCAACCCAACCCGCTGGAGAGAAAGGACCAAAAGCCCAACATGAATTAAAGCCCATGACACAGAAAACCCTCCAGCTGCGATCTCTCTCCATCTCTCAAACGTGCAGGTAGCAGCCGAAAAACACATCTTCGACGCCGACTTTTCCCGCACTCGTGGTCGTTTACGCTAGCAGAACTTGAAAACACCATCTCTGATGCCAAAAAATGGATAATCGTAAAGAGCATGACAATGAAGCCAACCCTATCCTCGATTGTGTTAGTTATTGTTTGAATACTTTTGTATTAAATTGATATTATTGTTCTCGTAGTTTTTAAATTGATATTTCTGTAATTAGTGAATGAAATTTTTGGCCAAATTCGTCTGCTACTTTGTTATTAAAAAGTGATACTTTAAACAAAAAAAGTGATACTGTTAAGTAAAAAAAGTGATACTTTTCATCTACAGTTGTCCCCATTACAGGAAAAATCAAGTAATATTACCAAAAACTACCACAAGAGTCGTGTGATACTTTGTTTGTAAAAAGTGATATTATAAGCACAAAAATGATACTTTTAAGTAAATAAGTGATACTTCTATATGAAAGTATGTTAAAAGTGATACTCGGTTATGTGATACTTTTAACGAGAGAAAGTGATACTTTTCTCATGAAAAGTGATACTTCTATATGAAAATTATTTATCGTAAAAACAAATGAACAAATTAATAGTATTAACATGCAAACTGATACTTTTCACAGGAAAATTGATACTTTTAACACAGAAGTGATACTTTTAACATGAAAATTGATACTTCTATATGAAAGTATTTCTCATAACACAGAAAATATGTTAAAAGTGATACTCAGTTATGTGATACTTTTAACACAGACAGTGATACTTTTAACATGAAAGTGATACTTCTATATGAAAGTATTTCTCATAACACAGAAAATATGTTAAAAGTGATACTCAGTTATGTGATACTTTTAACACGGAAAGTGATACTTTTAACACAGAAAGTGATAATTTTTGACATGAAAAGTGATACTTTTATATGAAAGTATTTCTCATAACACATAAAATATGTTAAAAGTGATACTCAGTTATCCGTGTCGAATAGAGAGTGAGTCGAAATTGATGAATCGCAACAAATCGGAGAAAAATCTGAGACAAATCGCGACAAATATTTTCGGATGAAAATTCTCAATTTTGAAACGTATGAAACATGGGAGAAGAAACAGGGCTTAAGGAAAGAGGAAACAAAGGGGGTTTTGGGGTCTTGGGGGTTAATGGGTTGGGGGGATTCAACGGGTTTTGGGTTGGGGGTTCAAATTTGGTTAATTAGTAAATGGAGCTCCGTCTCACGGGACTAGATCCGTTAGACGGTCTCACATAAGTTTTTGTGTTATATGTTTTGTTCAAATGTATTTTTGGCAGCTTATTATTTATGTTAACTTAAGAATATTTTATACAAAATCAAAATACTTTCGTATTATACTGCTTCAATTAATTTAGAGAGACACTTCAACATTGTTGATTCTAAAGTCGAAGCATAACCAACAAGTATGGTTTAATCTTCACATTTTCCCCTATTACCGTCTTTCTCAAATGTCCCGCCAACATTGGCAGGATTGAACCTCAATTCTGCACCAGACAAGAGTTTGTTTATAATATATCTTGTGGAACTGCATGGACGTTTTTTGATTAGTCAAATAAATAAATTTTGCTTCTTTTTGTTTATTCCTTATATTTTTGTTGTATTTATTTTTTAAGTTATATTTTGTGTTTTATGTTTTATTTATTTTGAATTATTATCATTTTGAAAATTAATATTTAAATTTAGATGGAGATGATAACTGATAATATCTTCAGAAACAACAAAAGTATGCAGCCTATGTTTAGTGTATCACAGCATCAATTGTTCGTTGCATCAATTGTTTGATAGACACGATAAGCAACTATTCTTCTAAAAGAGATTATTGAATTTGATTTTACAAATTACAACTCAACTATTTAGCTTATGAATTAAATTATTCTCTTTGATTAACAAATAGCTAATTAATATTTCAAATAAATCCGAACACTAAAGTAATAATGGTAGTGAATTATTATTAAGTATTTCCTATTAACAACATATTGACCATACAATAACATTTTACTATATGATATAATTTAGGATGACTTAATTGAAAGTGCAAAAAAAAATACAAGATACAAAATAAGATTGACAAATTTGGACCAACCAATCAGAAAATTTTACTAACCAATGCATGTTTTGGAGTTATCTAACATTAGAAGTGTTTTAATTTGGTAATTCAATGACTATATTTTTTTGTAATGGATATAATTTGTTGGCTAATTGATTTTTCCCACACATTTCTACTTGCTAAATTTATAAATTATTTTATTTCAAAACCCTAACAGTAGATATTGAAATAAATAATATATGAAAATCCTAAACATTATTGTGATATTAATATATATCTAATATCCTAAAAAATACATAAAATAAATCAAATCCCACACAAACTACGATTCAACAAATCGCCTCTGATTTCCTATCAATTTACTCTCCATACCATCAATCAACTTAGACGAATTATAGGGGGAAATTTGAAATAAAATTATATATATATATTTCTAAATTTAAAACTGTTGATTAAATAATCAATAAATATAAATTTTTAAAATTAAAGTTTGGAAGTCGAATATTATTTCAGCAATATATGATTTTGTAACAACAATTAGAAATCCTTTATTTTTTTTCAAGATATTTATTTGTTAAATTCATTGTGTCAATGTATCAACCAAATATCAAATGTTAATTTAATTATAAATGATAATATTTCTTTGATTGAGCCAATACATCTTAAAGAAATATCTTATGTTATATTACTCTATTATAATATATAACTATATCTATATCAGAAAATGCAATAAAAGATTGGTGTACACATTCTTAAATCAAAACTTTGCTGAATGGCTTTCTAAATAGATTATTATCTGTTAGGAAATTTATTGTTTAGATTTTGATGAATGCCATGTAAAACTTAGAATAGGATGTTGGCACCCCATTTCTTGTTGTAAAATGCATTGTAATAAATAGGCTGGCCAAGCCGAGTTAAGTCGCTACACCCTAACATGCAAGAAGACAACCGGAGACTAGAAGGAAGACTCATTGCGAGAGTGAGTATGGCAAAGAAGAGTAGACGGGAACTCTATCAAGAAGCAATGTGAGATGCGGTGAGTGGAGCATCATCAAGTCAACTCAAAGAAAAGCCAAGTCTCAAGTTAAAATGATGAGAAGAGTCATCCATGATTGGAAGTCGACTCTAAGTCACCTGGGAAAGCAAAGAAATGCGGTCAAGTCGAGATAATCGAAAAAGATCCCGTTACGTAAATCAAGAGAATTACTTAAACAAGTGATATCTCCATACCACCTTTATCGGAGTGCTCGGTCCCGAAGCGTGCAAGAGGAATAAACCAATGGGAAGCATTACACCGTGTCGAACTACAAAAGGTGAAAAACAATTCATACGAGGAAATGGCAATTCCAAGGATCGCAACAAGACAAGCCAACGATCGCAAGTGACTTTAAAAAATAAGCCTATCTCTTCAACGGGCAAATTTTTGAAAGATCACTATAAAAGGCCGAGAAATGACATTGAGAAGAAGAAGACGGACCAGAACCAAAAACGTTCAAGCAATTATTAGAAAATCTGAAATATTCTCAATCCTCAAGCCTACACTACGAAGAACATCAATCCAACACTCACCTGTGAAGGAAAGATAACTTCAATCAGTTGAAGAGGAAAATACTAAAAAATCAAGGGGTCTACATTCCACGAAGGATGGTAGGAAGGTTCAAGGTCGAACCAAGTCTTAAGCTTTTGGAGGGCTTCGTGATCAAATCCAAAGAGCTTGAGCAAGTGAGTCGTAGTAGCAAGGCACCGCCCTGTGAAAAAGCCGAGTCGCACGAGAAGCCGGTGAGTGATCAAGGCGTCTCGGATCGAGTCCCAAAGGATCAAGTCAAATTTGTGTGATCAAGACTTGTATCCGGAGTGTTACCACTTTGTATCTTGATCAATACCTAGTGGATTCCTCCAAGAGTTGGAGAAGAGAGGAGTAGAAGAATTACCCCATCTTGAACCTCTATAAAAATTTCATTGTGTCATTTACATCTCAACACTTTAATTCGCATCTTAATTGTTTAAATCACGATAAATTTGCTATCCACTTGATAATTTTTAGTACTAAACCAAGCACTAAATCCTTGCTTAACCAAACTTAAGGGTGTTAAGTCTTCCAATGAAAACAAACCACGATTGAGTTAATTTAGACCCAACAATTGAGTTATTCCATCAACGGCTCGATTGAGTCATTTGAGAGGCTAACTCTCTTGATTAACTAAATTGGTCATCCACCAAGGACACGGTGTGTAGTATCAACTCGAATATTTAAAAGGACTAAATCGAAAATTTGGTAAGGTTTATTCAACCCCCTTCTAAACCTTACACTTACACCCCTTGGGACCTACAAGTGGTATCGGAGCGGTTGGTTCATTGAGCCTTCCGCACCAGTTCTTGAACTAGATCTCCAAACTTTTCAAAGTCCGCTTTAGTACTTAAACTTTCAAAACTCTTTTCATCATTAAAAGTTATTATCATGGAAGCAAATTTGACACGCATCCCTATGTTCACTATTGAAGAATTTGATGATTGGAAAATTCGTATGTAGGCTCATCTATCAAGCATTACATGATGAGATGTGGATAGTGATAGAGGATGGGCCAACGCAAATCTTAAAGGTGAACACAACTTTAAGAAGAGTCAATGTATTGGTGAAGGAGAAGAGGATGTTGCTCCCGGACAAGCCATGGTTGAAAAACCAAGAACTGAATGGACAAATGATGACAGGAAAAGATACAACCTGGACAATGTAGCCAAGGACATCCTTTACAAAACCTTAGACAAAGCCATGTTCAATAAAGTCAAATCATGCAAAACGGCCAAAGAAATCGGGACAAGCTAACAATGATTTGTGAAGGCTCGAAGAAAATCAAAGAAAACAAATTATCGGTGGTATTGTCTGAAATTTGAGAATTTCAAAATGATCTCAGGAGAAAACCTGGATCAATTGGATGCTCGGTTCACAGAAATCACCAATGAGCTATCTGCACTTGGAAATGAATATATACAGAAGGAAATGTGTATGAAGATCCTAAAAAGTCTTCGGTGAATGGGAAATGAAGGTCATGGCACCGAGACATTCCATGGACTATCAAAGACATCCAACCATGAATTATTCTCGGACCTCAAAGCCTACGAGTTTGAGTGAGAAGAAAAGACCAGGAAGAGACAGTTGTACCCAAAACAATTTGCTCTAATTGTTAAAGATGGGAAGAGAGCCGAGGTCAAAGAAGTCATTGATCCGAAGAAATAGCCCCGATGGTTAAAAAGTTCAACAAGTTCTTCAATAAGAACTACAAGAGAGGAAGGGTGAATCTTCCGGAAGACACTCGGCTCTCCAAATCAAGGGAAGATAGGCCAACCAAGAGAACAGATCATCAAAAAGTCTGAATATCAAAGGGCGACAATCCAAGAATGGAAAGAGCGATCAAAAGGTTGAATATCTATCTTTGGAACTGTAGACAACCAGGTCACTATGCCATTGACTACCCATATCCTCGTAGTCAACAAATACGAGGAATGAAAGAAGAAAGAAAGGTCTTGAGAGAAAGAAGACAAGAAAAAAGAAAGGCAATGTTGGCTAGAGAGGCTTGAAACAGCCCAAGTCAAAAGACATAGTTGATTGAGAGAGGTGAAGTGACTATTCAAGTGACTCGAAGAAGAAGCCCCGACCGCTTGATGGCCAAGGAACAAGATCAACTCGACCAAGAAAATGAGGTACACTCTAACTCATCAAACTCGGACTCTAGTGATAGTGATCGTGACACACACACTTCATCACCCACCGATCTTTATGATTCATTAGGCAAAATGATGAAAGATTTTTAACACATTAAATCCTCACACAAACTATTAAATGAGGAAAACAGCCTACTCAAGAGTCAAAACTCAAAGTCGACTAAGGAGCCGAGTACTCTAAGTCAAATAGTGATGAGAATGAAAGTTTAAAAAAGTGCTAAATTAATAGCGTAAATTGCTTTGCCATAGAGAAGAGGGAGAATGACCTCAAAAATGTTATTGCCTCATTCACTAAGGCATCTAAATCATTGGATGATCTTATTATGAGTCAAAGAGAATGTGGAGACAAGACAGACTTAGGATTTAATTCCTCTGTGCTATGTCAAACCTCAAAAGTAATTTTGGAAAAAGGATCTTCAAGCCATGAAGAGTCTAAAAAATCCAAAACTCTAAATGTTGCACACACATTCACTCCAAAGCACAATTACAAGCAAAGCGGCCTTGGTTATAAAAGAAAAGGAAAATAGCTAGTTGAGTGCTTATTTGAAAGGGCGGTGAGAAGAGATTCAAACCGAGTTCCTCGGCAAACTCCAAACAGAAAATACTCTGTAAAGAAGAAGCGAGCTACCAAAACCCAGAAAATCTATAAAAGAAATACACATGATGGGAATGGTAGAAAATATCCAAGCCAAAGTGATTGGAATAATGTGAACTATCAAAGCATAGACTTATGGAATATAAGCCCAAATGGCAAAGGCCAGAACTCAAGAAAGGCCATTCCAAAAGTATAAGAGCTTTCATCAAGACACACATATGCACCAAGGCACTATACTCGGAGACACCACAATTACCCAAAGAAGGCGATTGCTAAAACCTATACACAGGCATACAGACAAAAGAGACAATTTGTATGAACCTAGAATCCCCAAGCAATTTGCCATGATTAATTATGATTATGGCACGATAGATGGCAACCCCTTAGAGTCAAATCATTTGGCTATAAGTTGGTTGGATCATCTTACAATTCTAACCCCTCGGGACCCGGACAAGTATGGGTACCTAAAACGTAATTTCCTTGATTGCGGGTTCAAGCGAAGTGAGTGCCAAGGAACCTGGTATATGGATAGTGGTTGTTCGGACATATATGACAGAAATAAGAAAAATCTGTCAAAATTCAAGGAAGTTAAAGGAGCAAAAGTCATATTTGGAGGAAATGAAGCTCAGGTGAAATAAGAGGCATTGGATCCGTCAATAGAACGGATTAGAAATCACAGATGTTGCATATGTTGAAGGACTCAACTTCAACTTTATCGAGCATCGACCAACTCGTGATCAAGGATCTTGAATCAAATGAAGTTGTGTTGCAAGGATGCAGACAAAAGAACATGTATGTAGTAGATTGGTCAACCGCTACACACATCATTGTCTATTAGCAAAGAGCACGGTGAATCAAGTTGGTTGTGGCACAAAAGCCGAGTCACCTAAACTTCAAAACGATTAACAAGCTTGCAAGAAGTAATCTTGTGGAAGGACTTCGGACTCAAGATATATACAAGAAGGAGAGTATATGTGATGCATGTCGAAGGGAAAACAAATCAAATCTTCATTCAAAGAAAAGACATGTCCATCTTCAACAAGAATATTGCATCGCTACATATGGATCTATTTGGCCCAGTGGAACCAAGCATAAGATAAGTGGAAAGAAATACACCTTGGTGGTAGTAGATGACTACTCAAGATATACATGGACAATATTCATGTGTAAGAAGAAAGAAACCCTACGTAAAACTACCACGGTGATGAAGAGGATTCAAAACGAGAAGAGCCAAACCATTATCAAAATAAGATCGACGCAGGAAGGAACCGAGTTTGTCAATGGAATAATAACTAAGTATTGTATTGAAAATGGCATTGGTCATGAACTATCGCGAGCAAGGACTCCACATGAGAATGGAGTTGCGAAAGAAGGAAGAACTCTCAAAGAAGCGGCAAGGACCATGTTAGGTGAGCGGGGTTACCAAAAAGATTTTGGTCAAGCAATCAACACGACTTGCTACACTCAAAACAGATGTATGATAAAAGCGGTGACAAAGACTCCTATGAGATTTGGGTGGAAGAAAACCAAATGTTGCATATTTGAGAATATTTGGATCTAAATGCTTCATCCACAACAATGGCAAAGACAATCTAAAGGCCTTCGATGCTAAAGCGAGATGAAGGTATCTTCTTGGGATACTCGGTGAAAGCAAAGCCTACAGAGTACTCAACAAAAGGACTATGGTTGCGAAGAATCCATTCATGTGGTATTCGATGAGCCAAATGTAAATGGAGAAGACATTGAAGAGTCACCGATAAGCTCAATCATCCAACCATACGGAAGAATCCCTATCTTTGTCAAGCCGTCAAAATTTGGAATTATAAACTCGAGAAGAAGATGAGATAGTTGAATCTCAAAACAGTGGAAAATTTGCGGCTAAGTGATTACGAGAGAGTCGACCCAAAGAACACAGTGCAAGACGATCGAATCCGGCTAACTTACTCCAACCTGATGTAAGATGGTGAGAGACCATCCACGAACTTGTCATTGGAGATATAAGAGAAGGTGTCAAAACAAGATCGAACTCAACAAGAAGCCATGTTCACATGCTTTATCTCGCAAATAGAGCCCAAAGATGTGTTACAAGCATTGGATGACACACATTGGATTCAAGCTATGCAAGAAGAGCTGAATCAGTTTGAAAGAAATAAAGTATGGGAATTAGTTCAAAGACCCACACATCAAAATGTTATTGGTACCAAATGGGTGTTCAGAAACAAGATGAACGAGGAAGGTTCTGTGATAAGAAACAAGGCAAGACTAGTAGCCAAAGGATATTGCCAAGAAGAAGGAATAGATTTTGATGAAACATTTGCTCCTATAGCAAGACCGAAGCTATAAGGATGTTTCTTGCCTATGCGACTCACAAGAATTTCTTTGTATATCGATGGATGTAAAAAGTGCATTCCTAAATGGTTTATTGGAAGAAGAAGTGTACGTTGAACAACCTCCAGGATTTGAGCGAGAAGACTCTTGGAGATAAGGTATACAAACTCAAGAAAGCCTTGTATGATTGAAACAGGCACCCAAAGCATGGTATGATACCTTGTCACAATTCCTAATCGAAAATGGATTCACAAAAGGAAAAGTAGATATAACACTTTTGAGAATTCAAGACAAAAAGAGTATACTACTTGTTCAAATATATGTGGATGACATCATTTTTGGATCCACAAACAAAGATTTGTGTGAAAAATTTTCAAACCTCATGCAAAGTAAATTTGAAATGAGCATGATGGGAGAGTCGACATTCTTCTTTGGACTCCAAGTGAAACAATGATCGATGGAACCTTCATAAGTCAAACAAAATACACCAGAGACTTAATGAAGAAATTTGGTATGGAGGAGAAGTCTTCGTGAAAATACCAATGAATACATCATCAAAATGGACATGGATGCGGATGGCAAGCACTGTAGATCAAACAAGATACTGAGCACTTATTGGATCATTGCTTTATCTTACAACAAGCGGGCGGACATCACCTTTCTTTGTAGGTGTATGTGCAAGATTTCAATCTGCTCCAAAAGAAAGCCATATGACAAAGAACGGCTAAGAGAATATTGAGATACTTGAAAGGAAGCCAAGAAGTTGGCTTATGGTATCCAAAGGAAGGTGGATTCAAGCTAATTGGCTATTCGGACTCGACTATCTTTGGATGCGAGTTGATGTGAAAAAAGCACCTCGAGGCACATATCAAATGCTAGGAAACAGTGATTTCTGGTTTAGCAAGAAGCAAAATTCAATAGCCATCTCTGGTGGCGAGAATACATAGTTGCGGGCATTTGTTGTGCCCAAGTCCTATGGATGAGACAAAGTGAGAGACTATGAAGTTGAGGAAAAAGAAATTCCAATCATGTGTGATAACACAAGTGCAATTGCAATCACTCAAAATCTGTGTTGCACTCAAGAACAAAGCATATCGATGTCGATATCACTTCATAAGAAATCATGTTGAAAAGAAGGACATTATCTTGGAATATATCTCAACCGATAAACAATTACCGACATCTTCACAAAACCATTATGTGAGTCAAGATTTGAAGAACTCAAACATGAGTTAGGGTTAATTGAGTGGTGACACTCGGAAGAATCAAAGAAAAGAAATGGAACACAAAAAAAGAAAAAGAGTTGAACTCACAAATCGCCTAAGTAAATGTTTGTATTGGAAAGACAATTTATACCAAGTCAGCTGTTAGCTGAGTCACTAAGAGAACTGTGAGAAGAAGAGTTAAATCAGCTAAGGGATAAGCTGAGTCACTTATAAGCAAAACTCGGCAAGGAGAAGGCTGCTCCCAGGTGTGACAAAAACGCAGTGGTTTTTACTAAGCGGGAATGTTTTTAAGAATGACGTCAGCATAATGATGATGTGTACGAGACATAAAGCCGCACACCAAGCTTATGATTGGATATAAATCTTTGCCGCATTAAATACGAGACATTAAATGCTAAATAGGCGTGCAAAATCTTAACCGTTGATTTCGATCACATTTCAAAAACCACTCGCACGTCCTTTCATAAACCATACTTAAACCATTTTCCTCCGTTTCTCTCACACACTACCAAAACTGTTCATTTCTCTCTCTCAGAAGCAAAGACAAAAAAATTCTCTCAAAACCCTATCTATCTTCAAATCAATCTCTAAGTTTTCTCCGATAAAATCTGAAAAATGGCACCAACCTATGGTTTTGTCAAGTTAGGAAAGCAAATCCACATCGGGTCTCTTGTGGATTTCGACGGCATGGTGAAACAGGTCCGATGACACCCTAGTGAAGAAAATCGCCGAGAAATTGGAAACGCCTGGGCTGAAATCGTTTACGATCTTTGGAATATCCGATGACCTATGTGGAGGAGGTCGCGCGATTCTACGTGAATGCCGAGATTCACGATGAAGGGATAAAGTCATCTGTTCACGGAAAGCGACTCACCATCTCTCGCCAAGGATTTGGTGAACACCGCCACTACCAACGGAAGGAGCATCGAAATTAACGCCGATGTAAACCTGGCCGCTTGGAAGGAAATAGCCAAGCCCGACTATCTTTGATAAAATAGTTTACACAAAAACAAGAGGTTTCTTTGAAGGAGGATTATCACAAGTTGTTGGACATAGTTGCCAAATGTATTGACATCAAATTTGGCGGCTTTGACCAAATCAAAAGCAAAGTTGATCGTAATGGCCTGCGATCATTGAAGAAAGGAAAATAAATCAATTTTGAGTTTGTCTACAAAGCAGACTATGCGAATGTAGGGAACAAATCCTTCAAGGAAGATGGCACATTTGGAGGTTCCTAGGATATGGCCCGGTGATTGGCGGATGATGGAGGTGAAAGGAGTTCCTCTTAGACATGGAAAGGCGTTCCATGTAAACAAAAGAATATTCGAGATCAAACCTCTCGGTGCACATAAGAGAGCCTACGCCAAGAGAGCTAACACAAGTGAGGGGGAATCGGTGACCCGAAGATACAACTGCTTTCCTCTCCACCAAAGAAGAAAGCTCGCCCCTGTTGTTTGCTAAGAAGATCTGTTGCTCCTGCAAAGAAAGAAAGTCAAACTCGCTCCCGCCCTGCAGCAGAGTCACTGCCCCTGTGTGTGTCTCCCCCCATCGGCGGCGGTCGGTCGAAGGACTCTCAAATACCTTCTCCGATCGTCAAAAAGAGGAGGCGATAAGCCAAGACGGCCGACCCCTCGAGAAGAAAACACTAGCACCGACCCCCCCCGCCAAGACTCGAAGAAAGCGTCTGTCTCGAACCAGAAATCCCTCGGTACAAACTAGAAGACGAAGAAGAATCATCAAGCGCTCCGAGCTTGAAAAACGGCCGAGTCACCACTTTGGAACAAATACGTAAACTTTGAAGCGATCGAGTCCCAAATGTAATTGATGAAACAACTAAGTCTGTTGAAGGCGATCAGCAGAGGCAACTGAAGAAATAGTTGTAGTCCAAGGCTTGGTGAGACACAAGAAGAAGGCGATAGAGCGATAGTGATGTGATGATCCTATCTCCACCTTACCCGGACATCCAAAATCGTCTGCGTGAGTGGAGGAAATGGAAATTGAGTAAATCAAGGGAACAGTTCCAACGGCCCAAGTTTATAGAAGAAGAAGAGGAATCGTTAAACTTCCTTGGCCTAACCACTTTGTGATCCCAAAGATTGGATGAAGACAAGCGCACGAGATATCCTGCAGATCTTCAAGGACAAGGAGAAGGAAAGACAGCGAGAGGAAGGCGAGGCACGTGAGAAGGCCAAAGATATGCCCTATCTCGGCACCAAAGAACACACACATCCTCTACTTGATGTCTTATCGTGATGATGAGGATCCGGACTCTCTTGCTGCCACGAAGCGTTGCAAATGTAGCAAGCATTGCACGAATCGAGAATCCTTCACGAGCAAAGATTGATGGAGGGACCAGGAGAGTCCTCGAACACGGTGAAATTGATCCAATGGGAGTGGTTCACAAATCGCCACTGTTGTTGTTCTTTGCCACCACTTCCCCCAGATCACTCGGAAGAAAGCAATAAGGAAATGGCGATGCGGGATAGTGGGGACCCGGTCGAGCCAACCCCTATTGAAGGTGTTTTACCACCGCCCCAACGGTGAACACTCAATAGAAACAACCGGGAGTTTGGAGACGAGTGACCCCATTCCAAGTCACTCACCGGGTGCGCGGCTAAGGGGGAAACTCCCTCCACTCGCAGCAAGGTCGGAGAATGCCGCAGATGACTCAACAACGAATCCAGGAGGCGAAGTGGAGGAAGTACAAACACTAAACGAACAGCAAGTTGTCATCAACAAAGCTCAGACGATTGAGACTGTCTCTCGGTGAGGTGCCAACTACTACGAAGGCTAATGACGCGCCGATGCGTCGAGGCACATGAAGGAACATCCCGGGAGTTAACACACTGGCGATGAAAGTGCAATCCATGGGGTTGAGACTCCAATGGATGCCACCACAGAAGACCCTAAGACACCGACTTTGTCGAAAGGGAAGTCAAAGCCTCACTGCGGTCGAGGCGTAGGAGGTAATGAAGGCCACGGGAGGTTGAGACTTCCCGGGGTAAAGAAGCTCAAGTAGAGAACATCCCTCCCGCTATCATCGACCCATCCGAAAAGGAGATAAGAGCGCTTCATGATTCCCAGGATAATCCCGATGTAACCTTTCTCGGGATCGGAAGGCGACGAAGAAGCCGAGTCATCCCCCTTGACAGACTCCAAAAGACTCACTGCGGATGTTCCAAGCACGAGCAAGTCTGATCCCAAGACTACTCGTCAAACCTTTAATTTTGATGATGAACCACCAACGGAAATCTCATCATCGTCCGATGACGCTTCGATACGGCCGAGGACCGTCTACTCAATTGGAGAAACCATTTGAGACCAACGAAGCTGTTGAAACATTTGAGGCTCAAAGCAAGTCGGGTCTACTTCACAAAAGACCCCAGTTGAGACAGAGTCCATCGCGCAGCTCCCCAAGTCGCAGCAGAGTTCGACTCCAAAAGGAACTTCACGTGCACCTCTCATCATTGAACAAATACCAGTTGGCCGTGATGATTCCTTTATAGAATCTTTTCCTTTCTCTCTGGAGGTACCCGACCTCACTGAAGAATCAGAGAACGAACGCGCACGCTTCCCGCAGACCAGCTCCTGTTATTCCATCGGTACCATTGTTCCGGTGATTATGACTTTGATCCGCATGGCCATCACCGCAACGGAAGAATCACCAAGTCCGCGAAGTGTTCAAGGCATTATTTGTCGAGATTGAACGGATGGAGAGGCATCGAGGCCTCTATGGACATGATCGACAACGAGAGATGCCAATCTTCTGCGACTTAAGAGGTATAATAGTCCGGATCGGGAATGGTGGCAACAAAGAAGAAAAACAATGCGTGTGGAACAAGTTAGATACTTCAGGACATTGTTCAACAAGTCTTTGGTATGGGAGAGCCGAGAATCCGATGCAAAAACGAAGTTGAGAGAACACATTGAGCACATGCATGAAGCTCACACCGCCGAGATAAAGCTGCTGCGTGAGCAAAATAAGAGTGATCTGAGCGTTTGGAAGAAAACATGAATAGAAAATTCAGCCTTCTCATGGCCGAGATGAAGCTAATTTTAGCGAGAATCCAACGCTACTCGATCCGAATTTCGTGTTGCATACTCAGCGGACTCGAGACAGAACTTCGACTATCGCCAGGCTCGACTTCCGCTTGCCAATATGTTTCAGTGTCCCTCTCTCCTTTGATGATGCCAAAAAGGGGAAGATGAATACCTTAAAGCACGAAGAGATCCGAAGTTTGAAAAAAGAGGATGCTGTTTGCGAAGGGAAAGACAAAGTGAGGAAATGTTAAAACAAAAGAAAGGAAAATCTGTTGAGGGGGAAGGATCGAAAGATGTGACATTGATGATTGCACAAACCCCCAACAAGGTCTTGTCACTGGTGACATTATCGCAAGCAAACTCCCCGTGACTCGCCACTCCAACACTCTGATATATCTATGGTGAAAAGAGAAAGACAATTGAAGCGGGGATGGAGGAAGTGGAAGGAAGAATGGATGCCGGGTTATGAACATCTTGAAACAACATGGAGGTATTCCAAAGAGAGAGACACTTATGCCATCTCGGATGTCGGGACGAGCCATGATCGAGTTGATGAATTTAAAACGCCGCATCGAAGGATACTTTGCAAATATGTCTATGGCTCAAGCTTGGGACTTGTCTTGGGAAAAGGGTCTCACGTTATGTGAAGAAGGCGACAGCAGACGAGACTACAGGCGGTCACTCTGCTGGTCACTCACTCACCGGAAAGAAAGAAGACCCCATAAAATACACGCCCGAGGTAGAGGAAGAAGCGGTGGTTGAGGAAGAGGTTTCGGACTCCAGGCCCGCCGCCCAAAAACATTGAATACGTAGATCCAGGCAAGAAAGGAGGGATCTATTGGGCTGGTCTTAACCAAATAGCAAATTTGCAAGTGGCTAAAAGTAATCTTTGAGTATGCAAAAAGAATAATAGAAGAAAACAAGAGACAAACTCGGCTATGGGAGGAAAGACAAGAAAGATTAAGAAGAGATGAAGTGCCAGGAAGGCATATGAAAAGAAGAAGAAGGCGGTGACGATGAGAAAAAGAGAAGAAGAGCGTAAGAAGATCTTGAAGAAGATGAAAGAAGGAGACATCGAAGGAGATGAAGTGTTCTTTGTCACCCCTTCATGTATTTTATGATGTAAATACATACTATGTAAGTCTTCTACGTAATAAAGCTATAAATTCTTTACTTTCTGTGTAGACAAATGTTTGCTCGATACACCTTGTTGATTGTGTAAAAGAACAAGAATGTTATGATCAATAAAAAGATTGATTCTACGCATACATTCTATGTGAATACACTATCGTATGTATCTTTGGTATTTGCATTTTTGAATGGTTTAAGTTTTGGCATCATCAAAAAGGGGGAAATTGTTAGGAAATTTATTGTTTAGATTTTGATGAATGCCATGTAAAACTTAGAATAGGATGTTGGCACCCCATTTCTTGTTGTAAAATGCATTGTAATAAATAGGGGCAAGCCGAGTTAAGTCGCCTACGCCTAACATGCAAGAAGACAACTGGAGACTAGAAGGAAGACTCATTTGCGAGACAATTTGAGTATGGCAAAGAAGAGTAGATGGGAACTCTCTTGAAGAAGCGGCTAAGATGCGGTGAGTGGAGCATCGGTCAAGTCAACTCAAAGAAAAGCCAAGTCTCAAGTTAAAGTGACGGAAGAGTCATCCAATGATTGGAAGTCGACTCTAAGTCACCTGGGGAAAGCAAAGAAATGCGGTCAAGTCGAGATAATCGAAAAAGATCCGTTGTACGTAAATCAAGAGAATTACTTAAACAAGTGATATCTCCATACCACCTTTATCGGAGTGCTCAGTCCCAGAAGCGTGCAAGAGGAATAAACCAATGGGAAGCATTACACCGTGTCAGAACTCTGAAAAGGTGAAAAACAATTCATACGAGGAAATGGCAATTCCAAGGACTGCAACAAGACAAGCCAACGACTGCAAGTGACTTTCAAAAATAAGCCTATCTCTTCAACGGGCAAATTTTTGAAAGATCACTATAAAAGGCTGAGAAATGACATTGAGAAGAAGAAGACGGACCAGAACCAAAAACGTTCAAGCAATTATTAGAAAATCTGAAATATTCTCAATCCTCAAGCCTACACTACGAAGAACATCAATCAAACACTCACTGTGAAGGAAAGATAACTTCAATCGGTTGAAGAGGAAAATCTTGAAAAATCAAGGGGTCTACATTCCACGAAGGATTGTAGGAAGGTTCAAGGTCGAACCAAGTCTTAAGCTTTTGGAGGGCTTCGTGATCAAATCCAAAGAGCTTGAGCAAGTGAGTCTGTAGTAGCAAAGCGGTTGCCCTATGAAGAAGCCGAGTCGCACGAGAAGCCCGGTGAGTTATCAAGGCGTCTCGCATCGAGTCCCAAAGGATCAAGTCATTTGTGTGATCAAGACTTGTATCCGGACTCATTACCACTTTATATATTGATCAATACCTAGTGGATTCCTCCGGGAGTTGGAGAAGAGAGGAGTAAAAGAATTACCCCATCTTCGAACCTCTATAAAAATTTCATTGTGTCATTTACATTTCAAAGACTTTAATTCCCGCATCTTAATTGTTTAAATCTCTTTGATAAATTTGCTATCCACTTGATAATTTCTTAGTACTAAACCAAGCACTAAATCCTTGCTTAACCAAACTTAAGGGTGTTAAGTCTTCCAATGAAAACAAACCACAGTTGAGTTAATTTAGACCCAGCGGTGAGTTATTCCATCAATAGCTCGGTTGAGTCCGTTGAGAGGCTAACTCTCTTGATTAACTAAATTGGTGTCCACCAAGGACACGGTGTGTAGTATCAACTCGAATATTTAAAAGGACTAAATCGAAAATTTGGTAAGGTTTATTCAACCCCCCCCCTTCTAAACCTTACACTTACACCCCTTGGGACCTACATTATCCTTTAATTTAAATAAAAGAGCATGTTGGTTATTCTTCTTATCTTTTTACAATCTACTTTTGTTTTAATAATATATAGTTTTATGGTTTACGAATTTATTTAAATGTGCAAATTTTGTCACTTTAATGGACAAAAATATAGGGAAAATAATTTAATGCTCGAATTTATTTTTATTTTATAGTTATTTGGGACCAGTTGTACTTATGTTTACCATCACACCTCTAGCATAAACACAGGGAAAAGGAAAATAAGGAAAAAAAATAATTTTCAGTGAAAATCTAACCCCAAAATTCTTTTAAAAAAGAATCGTGATATGTTATTCAAATTCATTATTATTAATATAGATAAAATACTTAATATAAATTAATATATCCACCAAAAAAAATTGTTTGATTTTACTGAAGATAACAATTGAAAAAAATAAAATAATATGGGAGAACGCAAACACGCGTGGAACTCAAAATAAATTACAGTATCTTTTCATATTTTCAATTGAATTTGACAATGTTATACGGTCAAATAATTGAAAATACGTTTAGGAAAAAATTGACAAAATCTTACATTAATATAAAATATTCATCAATCTAGAGATCTATTACCTTGCAATAAAAGGACAACAATTTGTTCAACAAGATAATTTTTTTCAAACTTTATAAACACTCAGAATGGCCAATTATGTATTACCTTTAAGAGGAAAAAAATCTTATTCAAATATTTACCAAAAATAAAATTCATCAGCGCATTTTATTTTTAAATAAACTTCCCATATAAATTTTTTCACGTTGTGAAAGTTTCCCATCTTATTATATAAATTCTTTTGATTGATGAGTGATTACAACAATTCATTGTTGATCAAAATGAGAAAACTCACGGGTTCTACGACTATAGGAAATAAACGATAGAGAATGAACATAGATGTCAATGGTAGGATTTCTATTCTCTAACTCAGGTATATCATATTTATATTCACAATTTTTTTAGTGTATTATTATGATATTCTTTGTAAAATTTATTGTAATACAACTACAGTTTATATCTAATGAAATAATAGTTTGCTATAAATTTTTATTCATGATTTTTTCTGCCATATTATTTTGAATAATATCTCAATTTAAATTTTATCAATTGATTATATACAAACCGTTATTCATTCTTATTTAAAAATGTATAGTCATTAGCATAAAAACTATCTGTTATACAGTCAACATATTTACAACTCATTTCTACAACCTTTTCTCTTTCTCATTAGTCGTTATAACAAAACAAAAAGTACAATTGCACCATCAACACACTATTATCTTGAATTATCCACACGTTAATTTCATGATATGAAACTCGTCAAAAATTTATTTTTTTTCCTACTAAGTTATACCATAGAATAAAAACTAGCAAGTTTTTGTGTAGGTGGGGAAAACATTAAGATCATTTTTATATATTTTTGTATTATATTTGCGAATATATAATGTTGATTTAGCTGATAATGAAAACACTTGAATGATTAGTTTTACGCAATTAATTAAAAAGTATTGAGATCACAATAAGAAAATAAATAATAATAATAATAATAATAGTATGCATTTAATTTATTACTATTTTTGTTTTTACATCATTTGTAACGTGCTGGTACTTTGTATATGTGCATAAAATTTGAATTATCAGGATCTGCATCCACAGATCACATCTCAGAAAAGTTCCAAAAACCAATCAACAATGAAAATTTTGAATTGAGCATTGTAACCTATACATTTTCAAGAACCAGTTTCAGTGATATTTCAAATTGTTTTTATTCACTATATTGCTTGTCTTTGGAGTATTTAACCCATATACAATATGTTTGGGTAAAATATTGGAAATATTTGTCGGATGATGTTTTCTACAAACAACGTCAACTGAGAAAAGTATAGAGAAATTGTTCTGATTACTTTATTATATTGAATTATTAAATTGTACTATATTTAATTGACCTTACTAATTGATTCATTTGATGTTTTCTAGAATTGAAATTGAAATTTAAGTTTATAATTAAAAATATAAATTTTATATGCAATTTTTTGCTTTTATTTACTTTATATGAGTATTTTATTATTAAAATAAAATAATAAGTACCAAAAGTATCAGTATAAACCAATAATAATAATACACGTGCAAGGCACGTGCGGGATTACTATTTAAGTAATTAAAATGAAACAATCGATAGATCTAAAAAAATAGCATATAAACAAACAAAACAACAGTCACATATTGGTAGAAGTCAAATCCAAGCAAAAACCCATTATGTACTAATTAGATGGATCGCCACTTGTTCCAACTTATTGACAGTCAAGATGGGCCCGATTGATGAGGATTGAGGAGGATAAATGAGCAATTGACCTTCACCCTTTTTTTTTTTAAACGAAAAGTAAAAACTTCATTAACAGAGCAGATCGTACTACAATTGTTTACAGATAAAGAGTGGGGGAGAAAAATCTCCATTCTTTGACACCAGACATAGAATATATTGCTCTAGCTAGTACATATGCAACAATATTCACTGATCTCTTAACAAACACACAAGACACATTAGGCAAAACATTAAGCAAATCTTTACATTCACTAATAACATCCATAAAATAAGAATTATCCACCAGCTTTCCTCTCAATGCTTTGGCTACCATCAATGAATCAGTTTCCAAAGAGATGAGTGGGTTGCTCCAATTTTTCTTCAACCAGCCAAAATTTCTCGAATACAAAGAGCCTCAGCAACCTCTAGAATTAAAGGGCCTAATAATTTACCATGAATAGCAGCTAAATACTTCCCCTCACAATCTCTAAGGACACCCCCAAAACCAAGAACGTTCGAATCATCAAATGACGCCGTATTCACGTTGCATTTAAGCCACATTTGGTTTGGTTCATTCCATCTTATAGCACCACCAGAGGGAGTAACATACCAATCTGCAACTTCACAAACTTGAGCTACTTACCATTGAAACAGCATTGAGCTAGCAAAATTAACAATCTGGGGTGGAGACTTGAATTTCTGATTCCAAACAATCTCATTCCTATTACTCCACAATGCCCACAACACCATAGCGACTTGACATTTCAAATCATTCGACATCTTCCCCCAAATAATATTCAGACATGCCAAAAAGGACTAAGAATCTGGGAAGGCTTCATTAACAGATAACAACTCCCAACATTTTTTCGCAAAAGGGTAGAAGAAAAAGGCATGAGACACGGTCTCAAAGCCAAGGTTGCAGACATGACAAAGAGAAGAAATTTGTACCTTTTTTGATATCAGCCGCTCCTTCATTGGTAGTGAATTATGACATGCTCTCCACACCAAGTTTTTCACTTTTGCTGGAACTTTCAAACACCACAGGCCTTTCTAGTCGAAATCCTGAGAAAAATTGAACTAATTGTCCAATTCCTCACATAGAACCTAGTATCCAGATTTAACAATGTAAATTGCATGTCTCTTGAATTAAGAATGTCCTTAATTAAGAATGTCCTTAATTATATCCTCATCCCACTCTAGAGTGTTCGTCTACATTAGATTATTCACAGAGATTGCAGCCTCATGTATTGGAGCAGAGGTAACAAATGTGTTTGTATCCGGGAGCCAAGGATCTCCCCAAACCAAAATGAGATTACCATCACCAACTTTCAGTCTACAATGACTAATCACCATCTCCCTCGCTGCCAAAATACTACGCTAAACAAAATTGGGATTGGATCCGAGTTTAGCATTCAACAAATTAGAGGAAGGGAAGTATTTGGCCTTAAAAATATGCGCCCCTAGGGAATTATTCTCTATTAATATCCTTCATATTTGTTTTCCCAACAAAGCCAAATTAAACTCATGTAATCTCCTAAAGCTAAGACCCCCTTGATTCTTATGGACACACAACTTCTTCCAAGATTGCCAGTTAATACTTCTAGAAGACTCATCCCCTTTACCCCACCAAAATGAATTCATCATTATTTCCAATTGAGCAAAATTCAAGAGGCAATAGGAAAATACTCATGGCATAAACAGTACGGCTTGAGCAATGGATTTTAAAAGGATTTCTTTGTCGCCTTCGATAAGAGTTTCTTCTTCCATCCTCGTAATCTATTCCAAAAATTTTCTCAAATGAAAGCAAAAATCTCCTTCTTGTTATAACCAACTAACGATGGCAGACCAAGATAATTTCCATGATTAGAGGTAAGAGGAACATTGAGCATTTGACAAATACTCTGATTCTTTTCCAAACAAGTATTCTTACTGAATGAAATCGAAGACTTCTGGAAATTAACAATCTGCCTTGAAGCTTGAAAATACATGTCTAGACAATTCTGAATTTGAATACATTCTTCATGATTGGCCCTAAAGAAAAGGAAACTATCATCGTAAAACATAAATGGGTTACGCTAGGCGCACCTCTAGCAATTTTACACCCATGAATCAAACCCCTCTTTTCAAACATTTGGATAATAGCCGATAACCCCTCCGCACACAAAATAAAAAGATAGGAAGATAAAGGATCACTTTGTCATAGCCCACGGCTCGGAATAAGATAATCTGATTCAAACATCCCATGAGTAATCTGGTATCTTATCGTCATAACACACAACATCATGAGATCGACCCACTTTGCATGAAATCCCAACTTAATTGTAACATAGCCTTCACATAGGACCATTAAATGCGGTCATATGTCTTACTCGTATCAATTTTTAGAGCTGCCACTCCCTGTTTACCATGTCTCTTCCATTTAAGAAAATGATTAATCTCAAATGCTATCATTATATTATCTGAGATAACCCTTCGGGGCACGAATGCACTCTGATGCTCTAAAATAATACCAGGAAGAACACCCTTTAACCGGTTAGCAAGAGCTTTAGAGATCACTTTATAGATAACATTGCAAAAAGCAATTGGATGTAAATCAGAAGCAGACTCGGGATGTTCTTCTTTGGGATAAGGATAATGTTTGTGTCATTTAATCCCTCTACTACCTCATGCCCCGTGATGTCCCAAGACTTCTGGAAAAAAGTCGGATTTATACTATAATACCCGACATTAAATTTTGAATCTCGGAATTTTAGAGTAAATTTTTCGCAAATTTAAGGATCTAGATTGTTAATTTTATTATTTCGGATTTTATAGTAAGTTGAGAATTTATTATCTCGAGAATATAAACCCGGATAGAAGACCTAAGATTAAGTTACGGGGCTCCCTATTTATTACAAGCCAAATTCAAATATAATCGATCCTCATTTTAGTCTATTTCCGGCCCAAATCGTAAACCCATTCAAAAAGCCCATCAATCCAATTTTACTATATATAGTTCATTTCTAAATTAAGAAGTTTCCAAAAATAGAAAACTTCCAAAATAAGTAAACCATTTCTCTCTCCCTCTCAGCCTTTCCGACCAGCTCCAATCGGCGGCCACTGCCGCAGCCGGACATCGGTGGTGGAAATTAACGAACTATATCTTATTCAAATCCTTTTGTTGCCCTCATTCCAAATCCATTGTCGGATTTTCGATACGATGCCCCGATCGCTGGTAAATTGCGGTAAAAGTTCAAATTTCGAAATCTTTAACTCAAGATACATGTAGATCCGACCGTTGTATTTTCACAAACCTTATACCTTTAGAAAGCCCATTCCATGACGTTTCTAACTCCACCTCCCACGCTAAGATCGAATATCTAGTTCACCAGAAAATGGCCGATGAAGGTTCGGCAAATTCCATCGCGAACCCACGCGACCCACCAACTTTGATCGCCGATTCCCGGAGATCCACTGGTTCAAAATCGGTGAGCCTTATACCGTTTTGTTCGTCTTTTCATGTACTTTAAAACCCCTTAATCAATTTTATGATCGAAGTTATATTCCTTAGTGAATTGAAGTTGAAAGTTGACAATTTTTCTTATATTTTCCCCCTCAAATCGGTCTCTCCCTTTTTATTCCTTTCGTATCTGCTCTTCTATGCCGACGATGTACGTTTGTAGGTGTTTGTGTGTGTACAGGAGTGTGTATGTGTATGTGCAGGTGTGTGCGTGTGTGTGCGTGCGTGCGTATGTTACTGTGTATTTGCGCGTGTGCGCGTGTGTGTGTGTGATTTTTGGTGTGGGTGAAGTGCTAAGGTGGCCGAGAGCTCATCGCCGCCGGCCAAGAGAAGTGTCGGCGGCGGGAAAGGGGTGGAGGTGGTATAGGGGAGGTTGAAGGTGAGGAGTAATGGAGTTTTGAGGAGGCCACTTAGAATTTGAAATTCTTTTGGACTTGGTTGAAATTTCCAAAAACTTCATTTTGACCCATTTAAGTTTCAGTTTAGTCCCCCTCATATTAACTCTTCCATAATTAGGATTTAACCCCAATTAGCTTATTGAAATTCGAAATTGACCCAGATTTTTGGAACCAATTTTCATATTTTACTAAACTACCCCAAACTTTTTTAATTAAAATTCCTTAAGTCTTAACTTTCTCGTTTTCGACACAAAATGAGTCAAACAAACTCCGATTGACTTCAAATTTGAACCATAGTCTCGTTATACCCTTCTCATACGCAAGGCCTATTCAAAATTACCAAACTGCCCCTCAATCTACCAACTTCAAGAAAACGAGACCCGGACATTCTTATCATTCCATTTCGCTCCTAATTTCTTCATTTCACATCCAAATTCCCCCCAAATTTTAAGGATAGGTTTATCTAGCATATTTAAATTATTATAAATTATTATATTTCTATTCCAGGCTTCTAAGACATATTATGCTATATTGTGTAGGAGACGAGATTGAGCCCGGGAACTAGGACTTGCATCCTGCACAATCATATTGCATATAAAAAAAGTGGGGTTACCTTTACACTTAACTGTGTACTATTGCTATTCAATGCAAGTTGATTGTTTAATTAATCATGATTAGTATGTTTTGCATGAATCCCATGTTGCGGTTGTACCGTACATGTTACATATTTATTTGTTGTGGTGACGATCACTTCACATTATGAGCTCGTACATATTACAAAGTTACGGCTTGTCCGTACAAATGCCACGTATGATGCATCTCTGCTATTTGTAATTAATTATGCAGTCGCTTAAGTATAACCCACTGAGCGTAGTGCAAAACACTTACCCCGTTTTCTTTTATTTATGTTGTAAGAAGTTAATTTTTTATGTTTAAATTAAATGTGGGCGTATTTACATTTTGTGAAAAGTAATGTGTCGAGTTTTGATTCAAAACTTATGTTGAAACTATTTCCGCTGCTTATTTATGATAAAGTTGCGTCTGTGAACGCGGAGTTATGAGTTGTTGGTGTTAAGCTCTTAAAGGAATATTAAATATTGGTTTGGAGAAACTTGATTCCTATTTTGTTATAAAAAAATATAATAATAATAATAATAATTTAGATTTCAATTCGTAAATTTTCCAAAATAGTAACGCCCTAAAGAAAAATAATTTTCGAATATATTTGCAAATCGGGGCGTATCAGAGTGGTATCAGAGCAAGGTATTGGACCTTGTTATTTACAATTTGGTTTAAAATACGAAGTTGGGTTATTTATTCCAAAATCGTAGAGTCAAATTACTAATTGTTTTCAGATAGGCTTTTGAGTCAAAAAATTTTCGTAAGAATAATTTTAGGTGTGATTCGAATTTTGTTATTTAGAGATTTTAGTATCAAAATCATTAGCAAAACGTGTACAAAATAAAATTTCATTTTTCGGAGTTGTGTACGTTTAAACTTATTTCATAATAGTTCTGAACATGATATGAGGTTTTGTTTTTTTTTTGTTTTTTTTTTTGTTTTTTTAAGTGTCTTGCAAGTCAAAAACTTTGTACAAAATGGGATTCGAGTATCGACACTTATTGAGACAATAATATTTTTAAGAAAAAGGATGAGTTTTGGAGTAAACATGACCCAAAGTCGACATGTTATACTAAGCCCTGAAAGGCATGCATTGCATGACTATGATTTCATATGCATATTCACATGTTCTACAATCTCAAGCCATGTTACATATACAACTTATGATGGAGACTACGTCTCCCATGTTATGCCATGATATGCAATATTTCACCATGAACATGTGATATGTAAAGATATGTTTCAAATGAGGATTTCATCCTACATTTTTGCGATAATCTCAAAAATGCTATGTACTTTACATATTCAAAATATGATGAACGAACACGGTTGGGTCTTTGCAGACTCTCAGACTCTAATTCTGATTGTTTGATATAATTTTGTCTGCATCCGCCAACGCCGAGACATAATTTCGTCGGCAAGGAGCGTGTCTGCTCACCCCATGATTCATTCAGATATGCTCATGATTGTACAATTATTATTTCATGACATATTTTACACCAAGTACATGGATTTACCTTTCATAAAAAGGTTTTCACATGACATATGCATCATGATTTTATAAACTTCACTAATGACATGACATATTAGCTCTAGAGAAGTAGTGCTCTAAGATGTGATCACGATGAACTTTAGTCTAGTCTTTGGATTTTGTCTTTGTTACTTTGAGGACGTTATTATGTATGTATTAGATGAAGTATGGACCTTTCACCGCTAATGATGTCTTAGATGAATTATCTTGATGATGTAACAATACTAGCTATCATATGAATATTATGTTCTAAGGTACTATAATAAGATTTGATACCTTGATTTACGTACTCTTGTGCAACTTGGCTTTGGAGATATTATAATTAAAGTTGATTTATGTGTTGAATATGAATAATCTAGATGTTATTTTGAGATGTTGTTGGATCAGGAATTTGATTTATATAATATTAGTATTACTAACGATTAGGTTAGTGACTTACCTGTACGAGGTTATATGTATTTGAGATATACATGGGTTATTAGTTTAACATGATGATTGATGGATGTTTGTACTCGAGTAGAGTAAGATTTGACGCTTGTAATTCTGTTTTGGGTATTGATCATGATATATGTGAGAGACGTGTTAACTTATATTAATGAGACTTACGAAAAATGTGGATTTGTCTTATTTGGATTATGCGGATTTTTTTGACGTTACCTTGGGACTTGAGTAGTCTAAGATATCTGATCAATTTATATATGCGGCATGCATAAGTTGACAAGCTTATAATTTGTGGATACTTGAGATAAACATTTGGCTGATATATGATTATAATGATGGTGTGGAAGACAGGATAGTGACTACGAATTACAGTCAGAAATATTTGAATGATACATTATTTGATGTTTGATCTTATTTGTGATTTGAATGTTGGATGGTCAACGGACTGTTTTGTGTGATATGATTTTGGGAGTAAGGATGTGATTGTAAGATTGGACATATACTATGAAAGTGAATGTACTATTTGAGGGGCTTATAAGGACTAATAAACGTATTAATCTGTGGAGAAAAAAAATCGATGACAAGTGTATTGGTTATTGGTATATTTTAATGTATAAAAATCTTGATGTATTTTTGGGTTTACCTTTGCCTAAAGAGAAATGAGCAGTAATTAAATATGACGAACTAGTGGTAGTGTTTCAAAAGCTTGATGGGAAAGAGATTGTCTCTGTAGGGCGAAATTTAGGTTAGTACCACAAGAAGCGTGGTGTTTGGTGTGAAAGTTATGAGAATGATGACCAATTAGGATTTCTGACTTATTTGAATAAGATGGTGAACGCTAAGTCAATGAATATTACCATTGATGACGTATCAATATTATGATATATAAAAATTTTTTTACACGGACGAAATGCCCAGTATACCACAAAATAGGCAAGTGAAATCTATAATAGGTCTGATATTGAAAAATAAGTTATTTAGATCAGTGTATCACCATAAACTACAAGGACTAGTTTGATTAGTGGAAAGGCGCATGTATACGTTTGAAGATTGGTCACATGGTGACAATTAAGAACATTGACCTATCAAGAACAAATTTACTGATCTAGTAGGTGCATCCTATGTTTGTCGTGATGTCATTTGATTTTTGAATAAACACCAACATTATCTATAGACCTGGGGAATTGAGCTTGTCATTCTTACTTGGATAAATTATGATGGTATGTACATGCGATGTTTTATTTTATTCGATGATGGAGGAATGACATGAGAAATATATGATGATTTTCTAGGAGGCACTCGATGAAGAGAAGTTTTGGGGTAGATTTAAGAAGTTTAAATTCTAACTAGATAAGTGGCATTTTGGATATTTTGTTTCAACACGAGGAATCGAAGTTGGTCATATTAAGAGTATAGTCATAAGTGAATAGAAAAGCCAACCAATAAGTTTTAATTGATGCACAAAAGCATGAAGTTTCTGTGGTCAAGTAAGTCACGTAATGAGAATTATCTTGCTCCTGACTTAGAAATAATAATGCCAGTGCATGCCATAAAATTTTAATGACACTATTCGTATGAAGAAAAGTATGAGATATAAACTGATCATAAGGACTTGAATATCTTGGAGTTAGTGAGAAATTATGACTCTTCGATTATGTGTCTTATAACTGTTGCTTTATACATTAATGGTTATAGAAAGCTAACTTACATGATGTTTGGTGTTAAGGAAATATTACCAAGACCCTAAGTTAAAAATTAAAGGCAATAGTGACAACAATGCTTGTATAACCCACTCAACGAATCATAATAGTTTAAGACTTAAGATAATGATATGTTTTTGGTAAAACTGAATTGAGTGATATAACCAATGATGAAAAATTTGAGACCATTTAGGTATTGAAATTTTGCTAAGACTTTGTCAGTGTTGAATTTCGAGGACGAAAGTTTTCTTAGTGGGGAATAGTGTAATACCCGACATTAAATTTTGAATCTCGGAATTTTAGAGTAAATTTTTCGCAAATTTAAGGATCTAGATTGTTAATTTTATTATTTGGGATTTTATAGTAAGTTGAGAATTTATTATCTCGAGAATATAAATCCGGATAGAAGACCTAAGATTAAGTTACGGGGCTCTCTATTTATTACAAGCCAAATTAAAATATAATCGATCCTCATTTTAGTGTATTTCCAGCCCAAATCGTAAACCCATTCAAAAAGCCCATCAACCCAATTTTACTATATATAGTTCATTTCTAAATTAAGAAGTTTCCAAAAATAGAAAACTTCCAAAAGAAGTAAACCATTTCTCTCTCCCTCTCAGCCTTTCCAACCAGCTCCAATCGGCGGCCACTGCCGCCGCCGGCCATCGGCGGTGAAAATTAACAAACCATATCCTATTCAAATCCTTTTGTCACGCCCCAAACGCGACGCGACAACGATCAATCACTTAAACAGAAATAATTTAATAGTCTAAACCAATGATACAAACTCCAAGTGAAATAGAGTCTAATGCAATGGAATAAAATACACACAAGTACAAATTACATCTTAAGGTCCGACGGAATCCGAATACAACCAATAGATTATCCGAATTTAACTTAAAGTCAAAAGAACAAAATGAAAAGTCTAACAACAATAAAAGTAAAAGGAGTGTCGCTCCACATCAACAGTAGGAATTTAATTTGTGGTAGGTTCGACGTCTTCAACGTACTCTTCATCTAAAGGTTAGAAAACAGGAGGGAGTGAGACAGAAATCTCAGTGGATGGGGTGATCGTGTGCAAGTGTGGCAATATATATAGTTAATGCGAGAAAATGGTTGTATGAAAACGCGTGAGGTATGATGCATGTTTTCATACATAGCCCACAAGCATCGTGATAAATATATATTAAGTAATATATTTATATAGTTTGAGAAATAGTTCGTGGTCACACAGCACGATGATTCAATGCAGGGAGGATTGCGTCAAGTGTAGCGCCAATCCCATGCAAGATAATTAGTGGTTGCGCATCTTGAAGTGTAGCGCCAACCCATGCATTACAAGTAGCGGTTGCGCATCAAGTGTAGAGCCAACCAAACGTTCCATTCAACTCCGAATCGTGTGGATCAGACAGCGATTCCTTCGTTCTTCCTTGTAACTCCCCGTTCATGATGGTCCAAGACCTGTCACCTTATTGCTCCATAGGCAAAGACAAAATCCACGTTGGAGCTAGCAAGGCTCGGATTCGTCATAATCATGATTATACCTCAAGTACTACGACCCGCTTCCTTGGACAACTCCGTCCCTCGATTTGCGGGATTAGGACGATGGGGTAGGAAGAGTGGAATAGCAGCCGAGCTGCCCGGTTCCATCCCCGACGTATCCACTCCGATCGTGAGCTCGACACACCAAGTTGACTCAAGCAAGAAATTAAATACACGTTCGTAGTCAACCAGCAAATGAGTATATTGATTGGGAAGTTATTCATGAAAAGTTTTCAAACATTTGCGTAAGGTAATTATGGCGTTGGTGGAGTTATTTGGATGAAGATGATTATCGGGAGGATAAGAAATCTTCGATATCTTGAAATATTAGGTGGAACATAAGTCCCATTATAGATTCAAATCGCAAGACGAGAAAGTCGCCCTGCGATCGGGTATTAATCGGTCAAGGCGGTCCGATAAGTCAAGGGGTTTTTGAGAAAATAAAATATTTTAATTAAAAATTGAAGTCAGAGGGTCCAGGGCTGTTTTAGTAAAAGGAAAATAATTAGAGTTAGGTCCTTGATAAAAAGAAAATTTACAATTTAGTCCCGTTTTGTAAAAACCAATACTTTTGGGGTTAAAAATTGAATAAATAAATATCCCGACCTTGAAACATTATGAGGTCAGTTTCTAAATTCTTAAAATTGTTCATAGATTCAGATTTTTGAAGTTTTGAGGTCGAGTTTTTATAAAATTCTCATATTGGCCCCAAATTTGTTAAAATTGCCATTTCGGGCTCTAAGTTTAAAATAATTGGAACTCACAAACCGGAAGGGCTTTTAATGTGATTCCAGTTGAAATATATCACTATGGTTAGTGGAATATTGGGACAAAAGTAGTTTTAAAAAGAAATAAGTTTAGGTCCCTTAACTTTTGAAAATCTCATTTTTGTCCGTTTTGAAATAATTGCCTTTAAGGCTTTTAGGGTCTAATTGTTATGAAATTTGAACCTTGGGTCCAAGATATAATTATGTTATAGTTAAATTAGTATTTCCAGGTGCATGGACTGCATAAGTCCTGGAAATTGTATTTTGGTCCTCAAGTTTAATCTTTTACAATTTGGTCCCTCAAATTTTATAAAATTACTTTCCAAGCTCTAAACACTTGGATTTTTGGAATACACTTAAAATATGTTATTTCCAGTCCCTTAAGAGTTAAAATTTCAAATTTTAAAATTAGGGTCTGGTACAGTTTCGAAAATTGCAAAATAGCCCTTAAACTTCTAGAATTTTACAATCTAGTCCTTGGGCTTTTAAGGGTTGATTTTATTTATCTAAAAACTCTTAAAACTTTATTAAAATGTCAAAACATAATTTTTGAACTTGAGTTCAGTCCCAAAAATCGAAAATTACAGAGGGGTCCCTTAAGTTTTATTTTCTTGCAATTAAGTCCACCAACTTTCCATTTTTACATTTTAAGTCCAAAAGTTGAAATTTAATCAATTATGCTCGACTTGTCCAGGTTATAAATCATTCAAAACATAGATTTCAAGAGTCATACACATACATATCCTTCTCATACAAAATATCATCAAGTATAACAATAAAATGTACATGTATGCCCTATTTTTCGATAAATCGCATTTTTGAGCAACACTTGAGAATTTTTCCAACTTGATACAAGAAAATATCATGCAATACATAATATATATCTCAAGTGCTCAAAATCAAAATACTACATGCATTTTTATGTAAAACACCTAGAAGTTGAAATGATTTTTCCACCCACCTCGTAGTAGTTTCTCGGGTTGATCTAAAATATAATCTTCTTTCTTGAATCAACTTCTTGACTCAAACTCTTGAAGATCAGCCCCTAAATGGTATCTAAATCATATTTTGGTGTTAAAATTAAAGTCTCAAGTCTAAAGAAAATATACTAGGACCAAATGATTACTACTCACCTTAATGTCTTCAAGTAGTCTCAAAAATAGAAATTTTCCTTCAAGCCTCTAACTTCAACTTGAGATGGTTTAGGTCAGCCCCTAAGCTCCAAAAATTCATATCCTTGAGTCAAAAATTAACTCTTCATGATGTCAAGAAAAAATACTAAACCACAATTTTCTCACCTGGCTTGGAAATTTGCGGTCTTATGCTTCAAGATGGAGGAGTTTTGGGTGTTTTGCCTTGGAGAGAATTATGTTTAAGAGTTGGGAGAATTTGTTTTGTCCAAGTGAAAGAGTAGTGGGGAAGTGTAAAGAAAAAAAAATAAATTTTCTCCCCTTTTTTGCCTAATAGCCGAAAATTGTGGTTGTGTGTGGGGAAAAAATATTTTTGTTTTGTGTCCAATAATTAGACATGAGCTTTTTGGAAGATAAAATAAAAAAATTAGTTGGATTCCCTCCTAAAGATGCTATAGCCGAAAGTGTTTTGTGAGTAGGAGGATAACTTTTATTTTTTTGGTATTTATTTATTGAATGGGGCCATTAAGGTGTATTTAAATGTGGTAGGATGGAATAACATAAAAAAAATGGGTTTCATTGCCTTATACCCCCCTATGGACGAAAGTTTGGGTTAAGGGGTGATTTTGATTTTTTTTTTTAATTGGGAAAAATAAAATGTGTAAGTATATGTGTAAAAATATTTAGGAGGTAAAAATAATAAGAAGGATGTGAAAGAATAAAAAATATGTACCTTCCTCAAAATAAATTGGAAGTTGATTGAGAGTGTATTATAGAATAAGGTGAAATATTTGGTTAAAGATTGGAATATACTCCTAAATTATCGACGGCGCGTTTCATTAATAATAGGTTTGTGATACATAACCAAATAAATAATCACTACATAACACCGAATCTCACGTTAAAATTCGGGGTCTCACATTCACCCCTCCTTAAAAGAATTTGGTCCCCAAATTCTCTTTAGAACAATTCTGGATATTGATTCCTCATGTCTTCTTCCATCTCCCACGTTGCGTCTTCGTCTCGGTTGTGATTCCGCCATACAACTTTAACCATTGGAATCTCTCTGTTACGCAACTGACGTACCTGTTAGTCAATGATTCTGATTGGTTTCTCGGTGTAAGATAAATTTTCCATTAGAGGAGGAGCATCACGAGTGATAATATGTTCGGGATCCGGTTGGTACTTTTTCAATCTCGATACATGGAATACATCGTGCATTCCCGCGTACTGTGCCGGTAACTCGAGTCGGTAGGCCAACTTCCCGATCCTCTGTAAAATCTTGTAAGGTCCAATATATATCGGACTTAGCTTGCCTCCCTTCTTTGGATTGATTAATCCTTTCCGTGGCAAGAGTCTGAGAAATACTTCATCTCCGGCTTCAAATTCCAAGTCCTTTCTCTTCTTGTCCGCGTAACTCTTTTGGCGGCTCTGAGCTGTGCAGATCCGTTCCTTGATCAACTTGAACTTCTCCATGACCTCCTGAACTAAGTCGACCTTTGGAATCGAGGGCGACTTTCGTTTCTCTTTTGGAATTCATTGGTCATCAATCTCCCAGTGTAGTGGAGATTTACACTTTCGCCCGTACAAGGCTTCGTAGGGTGCCATCCCAATTGTGGCATGATAGCTGTTATTATAGGCGAACTCGGCCAATGGTACGTGCATATCCTAACTTCCTTGGAAATCCAATGTGCAGGCTCGCAACATATCTTCCAGGGTTTGAATCATTCGCTCAGACTGGCCATCAGTTTGTGGATGTGCTGTTGTGCTGAAACTTAGCGAGGTACCCAATTCCTCGTGCAAGCACTTCCAGAATCTGGAGACAAACCTCGGGTCTCTGTCTGACACAATGTCGACTGGCACTCCATGCAGTCGAATGATCTTTCGGGTATAAATCTGCGAGAGTTTCTGCAAGCTATTGGTTTTCTGAATGGATAAGAAGTGTGCAGTTTTCGTGAGTCGGTCTATGACTACCCATATAACATTATGGCATCATCTAGTCCTTGGTAAATCCGTCACGAAGTCCTTCATTAAGTGTTCCCATTTCCACTTGGGAATTCTCAACGGTTGTAATAAACCAGATGGTCATTGGTGTTCTGCTTTTACTCGTTGACAAGTCAAACATCTCGCAACAAACTCCGCTATCTGGTTCTTCATGTTTGCCCACCAGTAATGCTGTTTCAAGTCCTTATACATTTTGTTTCATTCGGGATGTATAGTGTACTTCGAACGGTGCGCTTCTGAGAGGATTCTGTTCCTAAGTTGCTCATCACTCGGTACACAAATTCTATTCCAAAAATCGATGATCCCATCTTCCTGTACACGAGAATTCTCGGTCTCTCTCCTTTGAGTATCTTCTCTTTTAGTTTTTGAAGTTGCACGTCAATCCCCTCGTGTTACTTTGATCTCGTTCAGTAGATCGGGTTTAACTGAAATATTAGCACATGAAATATGAGTATTGGTTCTCGTCGGATTCCAAGTGTTCATCTCTTCTAATGATTTCCATTCTCGAATCATTAGTCTGGCTAAACTCGCCTTTCTCGCTCAAGGCGTCGCCGATACTACGTTAGCTTTCCCGGGATGGTATTGAATATCAAAGTGATAGTCCTCAATTAACTCCACACCATCTCTCGTGGCCTCAGTTGAGGTCTTTCGAGAGAATAGATACTTCAAGCTCTTGTGATGTGAAAATCGTGAAGGTTGCTCCGTAGAGATAGTGTTTCCATTTCTTTAACGCGAATCTGTTGCTTTGCCAATTCCAAGTCATGCGTTGGGTAATTGGCCTCATACGGCTTGATCTTCGTGATGCATAAGCTATGACCTTTCCTTCCCGCATGAGCTTTGCTCCCTAGTCCTTCCTTTGATGCATCACCGTGAGACGACAAAGTTCTTTGTTCCTTTGTAAGGGCTAAGATCGGAGTGTAGTGAGTCGTTTCTTCACCTTTGGAAACTAGACTCACACTTGTCATTCCACTCAAACTTGACTTACTTACGGGTTAGTCGAGTGAGTGGTCCCGGCTATCTTGGAGAAATCCTGGATAAATCTTTGATAATATCCAGCTAGTCCTAAGAAACTTCGATCTCTCGTTCTGCACTCAGGTTGTTTCCATTCAACCTTGTATGTACCTTGAAGGGTCAACGATGATCCTAGTGTCGGATACTATGTGTCCTAAGAATGCGACTTCACTAAGCCAAAATTCGCACTTTTGAATTTGGCATACAAACTTGTGCTCTCATAGTATCTCCAAAACAATTTTGAGATGACGTTCATGCTCTTCTCTAGACTTAGAGTATACGAGTATGTCATCAATGAATATCACTACGAATTGATCCAAATAAGGTTGAAAGACTCGATGCATCGATCCATAAACACTTCTAGTGCGTTCGTCAGATCGAAAGACATCACTACCAACTCGTAGTGTCCATATCTTGTTTGAAATGTCGTTTTGGAAACGTTTTCTTCACGGATCTTGATTGATAATATCCTTGTTGCAAATCAAACTTAGAGTACACCGTCGCTCCTTGAAGTTGATCAAATAGTTCTTCTATCCTCGGGAGGGGATATTTAATGGTAACATCTAGTCGAGATCGTATAATAGTCACATTCTCAATGTATCTTATCCGTGATACCTAATCCACAAGTCAAATTCCTTACTTAAGCTTGTGCAAGTACTTGAGATTGAATAACACAAGGGTACTATCATCGATCATTATACTTAGTGACTCCCCTACTATCATTTTCCCAAAGTAATATCATTATGTGTCTAGGTTCTATAATAGATCACATCCAAATCATATACTTATCAAGAGATAACCTCATATTCTTCAAGTCTCACCATATCGGACATTATAATCTCCAAATCACGGATTTTCTAAATTACCTAACGTCCAAATAGAGGAATATTCGAATATCTTAACACTATAACAACTCAAAAGAGTTCAAATATTCATCCAAAATTTAACTTAGGTCATCTAGGGGTACCCAATCCAAGGTCGGAGGAACTATCCGGGTCAGCTCGGTGTAAGTTTCCTCCTTACAAACCGAGCTCGATACCATAAATGTCACGCCCAAACGCGACGCGACAACGATCAATCACTTAAAAGAAATAATTCAATAGTCTAAACCAATGATACAAACTCCAAGTGAAATAGAGTCTAATGCAATGGAATAAAATACACACAAGTACAAATTACATCTTAAGGTCCGACGGAATCCGAATACAACCCAATAGATTATCCGAATTTAACTTACACCAAAAGAACAAAATGAAAATTCTAACAACAATAAAAGTAAAAGGAGTGTCGCTCCACATCAACAAAGAGGAATTTAATCTGTGGTAGGTTCGACGTCTTCAACGTACTCTTCATCTAAAGGTTAGAAAACGGGGAGGGAGTGAGATTTAAATCTCAGTGGATGGGGTGATCGTGTGCAAGTGTGGCAATATATATAGTTAATGCGAGAAAACGGTTGTATGAAAACGCGTGAGGTATGATGCATGTTTTCATACATAGCCCTCAAGCATCGTGATAAATATATATTAAGTAATATATTTATATAGTTTGAGAAATAGTTCGTGGTCACACAGCACGATGATTCAAGCAGACGGGGAGGATTGCGTCATCAAGTGTAGCGCCAATCCCATGCAAGACAATTAGTGGTTGCGTCATCAAGTGTAGCGCCAACCCATGCATTACAAGTAGCGGTTGCGTCATGAAATGTAGCGCCAACCAAACGTCCGTTCAACTCCGGAATCGTGTGGATCGACACCGATTCCTTCGTTCTTCCTTGTAACTCCCGTTCATGATGGTCCAAGACTGTCACCTTATTGCTCCATAGGCAAAGACAAAATCCACGTTGGAGCTAGCAAGGCTCGGATTCGTCATAATCATGATTATACCTCAAGTACTACGACCCGCTTCCTGGACAACTCCGTCCCTCGATTTGCGGGATTAGGGACGATGGGGGGAAGAGTGGAATAGCAGCCGAGCTGCCGGTTCCATCCCCGACGTATCCACTCCGATCGTGAGCTCGACACACCAAGTTGACTCAAGCAAGAAATTAAATACACGCGTTCGGGTAGTCAACCAGCAATGATCAGTATATTGATTCGGGAAGTTATTCATGAAAAGTTTTCAAACATTTGTGTAAGGTAATTATGGCGTTGGTGGAGTTATTTGGATGAAGATGATTATCGGGAGGATAAGAAATCTTCGATATCTTGAAATATTAGGTGGAACATAAGTCCCATTATAGATTCAAATCGCAAGAGAAAGTCGCCTGCGATCGGGTATTAATCGGTCAAGGCGGTCCGATAAGTCAAGGGGTTTTTTAGAAAATAAAATATTTTAATTAAAAATTGAAGTCAGAGGGTCCAGGGCTGTTTTAGTTAAAGGAAAATAATTAGAGTTAGGTCCTTGATAAAAAGAAAATTTACAATTTAGTCCCGTTTTGTAAAAACCAATACTTTTGGGGTTAAAAATTGAATAAATAAATATCCCGACCTTGAAACATTATGAGGTCAGTTTCTAAATTCTTAAAATTGTTCATAGATTCAGATTTTTGAAGTTTTGAGGTCGAGTTTTTATAAAATTCTCATATTGGCCCCAAATTTGTTAAAATTGCCATTTCGGGCTCTAAGTTTAAAATAATTGGAACTCACAAACCGGAAGGGCTTTTAATGTGATTTCAGTTGAAAAATAGCACTATGGTTAGTGGAATATTGGGACAAAAGTAGTTTTAAAAATAAATAAGTTTAGGTCCCTTAACTTTTGAAAATCTCATTTTTGTCCCGTTTTGAAATAATTGCCTTTAAGGCTTTTAGGGGTCTAATTGTTATGAAATTTGAACCTTGGGTCCAAGATATAATTATATTATAGTTAAATTAGTATTTCCAGGTGCATGGACTGCATAAGTCCTGGAAATTGTATTTTGGTCCTCAAGTTTAATCTTTTACAATTTGGTCCCTCAAATTTTATAAAATTACTTTCCAAGCTCTAAATACTTGGATTTTTGGAATACACTTAAAATATGTTATTTCCAGTCCATTAAGAGTTAAAATTTCAAATTTTAAAATTAGGGTCTGGTACAGTTTCGAAAATTGCAAAATAGCCCTTAAACTTCTAGAATTTTACAATCTAGTCCTTGGGCTTTTAAGGGTTGATTTTATTTATCTAAAAACTCTTAAAACTTTATTAAAATGTCAAAACATAATTTTTGAACTTGAGTTCAGTCCCAAAAATCGAAAATTACAGAGGGGTCCCTTAAGTTTTATTTTCTTGCAATTAAGTCCACCAACTTTTCATTTTTACATTTTAAGTCCAAAAGTTGAAATTTAATCAATTATGCTCGACTTGTCCAGGTTATAAATCATTCAAAACATAGATTTCAAGAGTCATACACATACACATCCTTCTCATACAAAATATCATCAAGTATAACAATAAAATGTACATGTATGCCCTATTATTTTTCGATAAATCGCATTTTTGAGCAACACTTGAGAATTTTTCCAACTTGATACAAGAAAATATCATGCAATACATAATATATATCTCAAGTGCTCAAAATCAAAATACTACATGCATTTTTATGTAAAACACCTAGAAGTTGAAATGATTTTTCCACCCACCTCGTAGTAGTTTCTCGGGTTGATCTAAAATGTAATCTTCTTTCTTGAATCAACTTCTTGACTCAAACTCTTGAAGATCAGCCCCTAAATGGTATCTAAATCATATTTTGGTGTTAAAATTAAAGTCTCAAGTCTAAAGAAAATATACTAGGACCAAATGATTACTACTCACCTTAATGTCTTCAAGTAGTCTCAAAAATAGAAATTTTCCTTCAAGCCTCTAACTTCAACTTGAGATGGTTTAGGTCAGCCCCTAAGCTCCAAAAATTCATATCCTTGAGTCAAAAATTAACTCTTCATGATGTCAAGAGAAAAAAAATACTAAACCACAATTTTCTCACCTTGGCTTGGAAATTTGCGGTCTTATGCTTCAAGATGGAGGAGTTTTTGGTGTTTTGCCTTGGAGAGAATTATGTTTAAGAGTTGGGAGAATTTGTTTTGTCCAAGTGAAAGAGTAGTGGGGAAGTGTAAAGAAAAAAAATAAATTTTCTCCCCTTTTTGCCTAATAGCCGAAAAATTGTGGTTGTGTGTGGGAAAAAATATTTTTGTTTTGTGTCCAATAATTAGACATGAGCTTTTTGGAAGATAAAATAATAAAAATTAGTTGGATTCCCTCCTAAAGATGCTATAGCTGAAAGTGTTTTGTGAGTAGGAGGATAACTTTTATTTTTTTGGTATTTATTTATTGAATGGGGCCATTAAGGTGTATTTAAATGTGGTAGGATGGAATAACATAAAAAAATGGGTTTCATTGCCTTATACCCCTATGGACGAAAGTTTGGGTTAAGGGGTGATTTTGATTTTTTTTTTTTAATTGGGAAAAATAAAATGTGTAAGTATATGTGTAAAAATATTTAGGAGGTAAAAATAATAAGAAGGATGTGAAAGAATAAAAAATATGTACCTTCCTCAAAATAAATTGGAAGTTGATTGAGAGTGTATTATAGAATAAGGTGAAATATTTGGTTAAAGATTGGAATATACTCCTAAATTATCGACGGCGCGTTTCATTAATAATAGGTTTGTGATACATAATCAAATAAATAATCACTACATAACACCGAATCTCACGTTAAAATTCGGGGTCTCACACCTTTCGTCGCCCTCAATCCAAATCCGTTGTCAGATTTTCGATACGATGCCCCGATCGCTGGTAAATCGCGGTAAAAGGTCAAATTTCGAAATCTTTGACTCAAGATCTACGGAGATCCGACCGTTGGATTTTCACAAACCTTATACCGTTAAAAAGCCCATTCCATGACGTTTCTAATGCTACCTCCCACGCTAAGATCGGTTATCTGGATCACCAGAAAATGGCCAATAAATGTTCTGCAAATTTCATAACGAACCCACGCGACCCACCAACTTTGATCACCGATTCCCGGAGATCCACTGGTTCAAAATCGGTGAGCTTTATACCATTTTGTTCGTCTTTTCATGTACTTTAAAACCCCTTAATCAATTTTATGATCGAAGTTGTATTCCTTAGTGAATTGAAGTTGGAGGTTGACGATTTTTCTTATATTTCCCCCTCAAATCGGTCTCTCCCTTTTTATTCCTTTCGTACCTGCTCTTCTATGCTGACGATGTACGTTTGTAGGTGTTTGTGTGTGTACAGGTGTGTGTATGTGTATGTGCAGGTGTGTGCGTGTGTGTGCATGCGTATGTTACTGTGTATTTGCGCCTCTGAGCGTGTGTGTGTGTGATTTTTGGTGTGGGTGAAGTGCTAACGTGGCCGAGAGCTCATCGCCGCCGGCCACGAGCGGTGTCAGCGAGGGGAAAGGGGTGGAGGTGGTGTAGGGGAGGTTGAAGGTGAGGAGTAATGGAGTTTTGGGGAGGCCACTTAGAATTTGAAATTCTTTTGGACTTGGTTGAAATTTCCAAAAACTTCATTTTGACCCATTTAAGTTTCAGTTTAGTCCCCCTCATATTAACTCTTCCATAATTAGGATTTGACCCCAATTAGCTTATTGAAATTCAAAATTGACCCCAGATTTTTGGAACCAATTTTCAGATTTTACTAAACTACCCCAAACCTTTTTAATTAAAATTCCTTAAATCCAAACTTTTTCGTTTTCGACCCGAAATGGGTCAAATGAACTCCGATTGACTTTAAATTTGAACCATAGTCTCGTTATACCCTTCTCATACGCAAGGCCTATTCAAAATTACCAAATTGCCCCTCAATCTTCCAACATCAAGAAAACGAGACCCGGGCATTCTTATTATTATGTTTCGCTCCTAATTTCTTCATTTCACATCCAAATGCCCCCCAAATTTTAATGATATGTTTATCTAGCATATTTAAATTATTATAAATTATTATATTTCTATTCCAGGCTTCTAAGACATATTATGCTATATTGTGTAGGAGACGAGATTGAGCAGAGGAACTAGGATTTGCATCCGCACAATCATATTGCACATAAAAAAGGTGGAGTTACCTTTACACTTAACGTGTACTATTTCTATTCAATGCAAGTTGATTGTTTAATTAATCATGATTAGTATGTTTTGAATGAATCCCATGTTGCGGTTGTACCGTACATGTTACATATTTATGTGTTGTGGTGACGATCACTTCACATTATGAGCTCGTACATATTACAAAGTTACGGCTTGTCCGTACAAATGCCACGTATGATGCATCTCTGCTATTTGTAATTAATTACGCAGTCTCTTAAGTATACCCCACTGATTGTAGTGCAAAACACTTACCCCACTATTTAACATTTTCAGATACAGGGCAAAGTATATGTGAAGACATGGGCTCGACCATTTCTTAATAATTCCAAGATCCCCATTTTCTTTTATTTATGATGTAAGAATTTAATTTTTTATGTTTAAATTAAATGTTGGCGTATTTACATTTTGTAAAGAGTAATGTGTCGAGTTTTGAGTCAAAACTTATGGTGAAACTGCTTTCGCTGCTTATTTATGATAACGTTGCGTATGTGAACGTGGAGTTATGGGTTGTTAGTGTTAAGCTCTTAAAGGAATATTAAATATCGGTTTGAAGAAACTTGATTCCTATTTTGTTATAAAAATAATAATAATAATAATTTGGATTTCAATTCGTAAATGTTCCAAAATAGTAACGCCCTAAATAAAATAACTTTCGAATATATTTGCAAATCGGGGCATTATATATATCATCGACCGGGTAATTTGTTAGGATGCATTGAAAATAAAGCTTCTTTAAGTTCAATTGACATATATATTGAATGCCAACCAACAGATTTTAATCACATATCCCTCCAAATTAAGTGTCCATCAGATATACTATTGTCCATTGACTTCAGTCAAGACCTAGCTATTCTTTGATCAAACATTTCTACCACTTTTCTAGTGGGTAAAGTTTTCATGAGTTTTGAAATAAATATTATATGAAAATTCTAAACATTAATATTGATATTAATATATATCTAATATCCTAAAAATACATAAAATTAATCAAATCTCACACAATCTACGATTCGTAGATTTAACAAATTGTCCCCGATTTCCTGGCAATTCACTCTCCATACTGTCAATTAATTTAGCCTAATTATAGGAGGAAAATCTTGAAATAAAATTATATATTTTTATAAATTTAAAACTATTGATTTAATAATCAATAAATGTAAATTTTTAAAAATTAAATTTTGGAAGTCGATATTATGTGAGCAATATATGATTTGGCAACAAAAATTAGAAAATCTTTATTTATTTTCAAGATATTTATTTGTTATATTTTTATTGTGTCAATGTATCGATCAAATATCGAATATTAATTTAATTATAGATAATAATATTTCTTTGATTTGAGCCAATACATCTTAAAGAAATAACTTATATTATATTATTCTATTATAAAATATATAACTATGTCTATATCAGAAAATGCAATAAAATATTGGTGTACACATTCTGAAATCAAAACCTCGCTGAGTGGCTTTCTGAACAGATCATCATCCTTTAATTTAAATAAAATACCACATTGGTTATTCTTCTCATCTTTTTACAATCTACTTTTTTTAATAATATATAGTTTTATGATTTATGAATTTGTTTAAATGTGCAAATTTTGTCACTTTGATGAACAAAAATATAGGGAAAATAATTTAATGCTCGGATTTATTTTTATTCTATAATTATTTGGCACCAGTTCTATTTGTGTTTACCATCACACCTCTTACAAAAACAAAGGGAAAAGGAGAATAAGGGAAAAAAAGAATTTTCGGTGGAAATCTAACCCCCAAATTCTTTTGAAAAAGAATCTTGATATGTTATTCAAATTCATTTTTATAAATATAGATAAAATACTTAATATAAGTTAATATATCTGTGAAGCCCCTATTTTTCCGAAGCTATTAGTTGAACCTTATTGTTGTTTATACTTTTGATCGACTATTTTACCGCGTCATTTTGACGGGTAATTATTAATAATATATACATTTTGTATTTTATTTCATTTTATTTAATTACTTGTGATCATGATCATCATTAATTCTATTCCTCATTTATGATCACTTGATTGATCATTATTACTATTTTTGTATTTATTAGTCACCTTAGAATTTTAAGAGACTATTTGTTTTGGAGACTTTTACCTTATAGAATTAAGATTTTGATTTAGATTAAGTGACCATGAGACTTACAAGTGATCAAGGAAATCACTAATTATTTTGGAGATTGATATATTTCATCTATTATCATCAAATTTGGGACAAAAAAAAAAAAATATGGAATTACCATTTTGCCCTCATAGTGGACGGCCATGGTGGTATTTTTGGGATAAAAATATCATCCAACTCTTGTACACCTACACCATATATTAGTCATCTTGTGTATAATTATATCATTAATTCAAACATTATACACATCATCATATACACCAATTCTTTATTACTATTTTCCCCAACTTATTCCCACTTAACCAACATTCTTCTCAATATTCCCCAACACCATTCAAACCCATACTTTGACTTGCATTTTGTCTCCATGCAAGAAACAAATTACAAGACACAATTTGAACAAAATCCTCTCCCTCTCTCTCCATGAAGTGGACGGCCATATGGCCTAATTTTGTCAAAATTTCATCTCAAAATTTCACCAACACATTTGATCTTCCAAACCAATTCTCCTCCTTCTCTCTAAAAACTCCCAACTTCTCTCTATTCTTTCTTTCACTTTCTTCTTCCATACTTAGAAAATTTTCAACATTTTCCTCCCTATTCTTCATAAAAATCGGAACCATCTTCATACAAGGTAAGAAATTTTAGCTTCAATCCATTTTTGGATATCACATTGTTCATCTCTTCCACCTTCTTAACTTAAGTTTGAATTTGGTTTTGGAGGTACATTTAGAAGACTTTGAAGGTTAGAGCTTGACAACATTTTGAAGAAGGACATCAAGCTTGAAGAAGAATATAGTAGAGAAAATTTGACTACAAGGTAAGAATTGTGTACTAGACCCCTTCTTTCCTACTCTTCCTATTTTTTTTTTTCAAATTTTCATTTTTGAGAAATAGGGGCTGACCTTAGGAGATTTTTGGAGTTGAGCCAAAATTCCAATTTTTGAGTTTCAACTAGTCTCCAAACATCTACTACACAAGGTAAAGTGTAGTCCCTTTCATTTCCTTATTTCCTTCTTTTTCTCCTTAATTTTTCTCTCATTTTTCTAACTCCAAATTTTGATATTTTCTTGACTTAGGGGCTGACCTAAGAAGCCTCATCCAAAAATTGTGAAATTATCCTTTTATTTCACAATTTCCAAAATTAAGGTGGGTGGAAAATTATTTTTCCAACTTTTTAGGTGTTTTGATAAATGCATGTAGAAACTTTAATCATGAGCCTTGAGATATATATAATTATGTATTGCATGTCAATTTTATATATCAAATCATGAAAATTCTCAAGAGTTGCTCAAAATTACTATTTATTGAATTTTAGGTGCATGCATGTATACTTTAATGCTTTAATTGATGAATTCTTGTATGTATTGTACATGCATGTGTATGGTCTTTAAAATATATGTTTTGGATGACTTATAACCTGGAAAAGTCGAGCATAATTGATTAAATTTCAATTTTGGACTTAAAAATGCAAAAATGGAAAGTTGGTGGACTAAATTGCAAGAAAATAAAAGTTAAAGGACCCCTCTGCAAATTTCGAATTTTGGGACTGTACTCAGGTTCAAAAATAACTTTTGGACATTTTAATAAAGTTTTAAGAGTTATAAGTTAAATAAAATCAACCTTTAAAAGCCCAAGGACTCGATTGTAAAATTTTGAAAGTTTAAGGGCTACTTTGCAATTTTTAAAACTGTACCAGACCTAAACTTTATAAATTGAAATTTTTACTTTTAAGTTACTGGGAATGACACATTTTAAAAGTATTCCAAAAATCCAAGTGGTTAGGGCTTGGAAAATAATTTTACTAAAATTGAGGGACTAATGTGAAAAATATTAAACTTGAGGACCCAAATGAGATTTCCAGGACTTATGCAGCCCATGCACCTGGAAACACTAACTTAACTATAACTTAATTATATTTTGGACCCCAGGTTCAAATTTCATAACAATTGGACCCCTAAAAGCCTTAAAGGCAATTTTTTTTTTAAAATGGGACAAAAATGATATTTTTAAAAGTTGAAGGACCTACACATATTGCTTTTAAAAACTGCTTTTGTCCCAATATCTTACTAACCTTAGTGACATTTTCCAACTGGTACCACCTTAAAAGCCCTTCCGGTTTGTGAGTTCAATTTTTAAAACTTAAGGCCCGAATTGGCAATTTTTACAAATTTGGGGCCAATGTGAGACTTTTACAAAAACTCGACCTCAAAACTTTAAAAACTTGAATCTCTAGACAATTTGAAGAATTTAGGAACTGACCTCATAATTGTTCAAGGTCGGGATATTTAATTATTCAATTTTTAACCCCAAAAGTGTTAGTTTTTACAAAACGGGGCTAAATTACAATTTTCCTTTTATAAAGGACCTCACTCAAATTATTTTCTCTTTTACTAAAATCGCCCTGGACTCTCGGATTTGGAGATTTAATTTAAGTATTTTACTTTTCCAAAAACCCCTGACTTATCGGATCAATTTGACCGATTAATACCCGATCGTGGAGCGACTTCCTCGCCTTGCGAATTGAATCTATAACGGGACTTATGTCCCACCCAATTTTCAAGATATCGAAGGTTGCTTATCCTTCTGATAATCATCTTCATCCAAAAACTCCACCAACGCCATAATTGCCACTCGTGTTTTTTCGAAAATTTCTCCTAAATCGCTTCTGAATCAATAATACTGATTGCCTGGTTGTTGCTGTAATTGTAATTACTTTCCCGCCGAGTCAACTTGGTGTGTCAAGCTCACAATCGGAATGGATATGTCGGGGGATGGAACAAGGCAACTCGATTTCGCTATTCCCATCTTCCCGCCCCATCGCCCTAATCCCGCAATCGTGGGACGGAGTTTGTCCAAGGGAAGCGGGTCGTAGTAGATCGAGGTATAATCATGATTATGACAGATCCGAGCCTCGCCGGCTCTCTCGGGATTTTGTCTTTGCCTACGGAGCGATAAAGGTGCGGTCTTGGACCATCCGACCGGGAGTTACAAGGAAGAACGAAGGAATCGATGTCCGATCCACACGATTCGGGAGTTATCGCCCCGCTTTTGGTTGGCGTTACATTTTTAAAACCGCTAATTGCATTTTGCATTGGTTGGCGCTACAAACCGACGCAACCATTTTGCCTTGCATAGGATTGGCGTTACACTTCCGCACGCAATCCTACCGTCTTGGATGAATCACATAGTGCCTGTGTGACCACGAATCATTTTCTTGAATCGTATAAGTATATTATTTAAATATTTTATCACGACGCTTATGAATCGTGTGTGAATTCATGCATCATACTCACGCGTTTTTCATATAATCTGTTTTCTCACATTAACTATATTGCGCCACACTCGCATTACCGATCACCCCATCCACCGAGATTTTTGTCTCATTTCCCCACCTGTTTTCTAACCTTAGATGAGGATTTCGTTGCGGATGCCGAAAGCTCGGATTGAGACCTTGTACTACGCTTGGTGGATTTATCGCTTCTTGTTGTTGATTGGACTCTTTTCTTATTATGTTGTTGTCGGACTTTTGTATTCTAATCAATTCGGGTTTGTAATTGAGAGGCGTATGACCCTTTGACTTTAAGTTACTACCTTGTTGAATTTCGGGTTGTAATTTGGATGATGGAATGTAGACTTTAAGTGGTAACTTGTATCTGTTATTTATTTCCGCTGCTATTTAGACTCTGTCTTATTGGGTTCTCATTGATATTGTCTGGACTGTTGGTTCATTTGTATTTAAGTTGTGGATCGTTTGTCGCGTCCCGTTTGGGGCGTGACAATATCCACTAAAACAAATTTGTTTAATTTTACTAAATATAACAATTGAAAAATAAAATAATATGGAAGAACGCAAACACGCGTGCAACTCAAAACAATTTGTAGTATCTATTTATATTTTCAATCGAATTTGACAATGCTATGCGGTCAAATAATTGAAAATACGTTGAAGAAAAAATTGACAAGAACTTACATTAATAAAAAAATATTCATCAATTTAGAGATCTATTACCTTACAATAAAAGGACAACAATCTATTCAACGAGATAATTTTTTTAAACTGTATAAACACTCAAAATGACCAGTTATGTATTGCCTTTAAGAGAAAAAAATCTTAATCAAATATTTACCAAAAATAAAATTTGTCCATGCATTTTATTTTTAAATAAACTTCCCATATAAATTTTTCCGGATTGTGAATGTTTCCCATCGCATTATATAATTTCTTTTGATTGATGAGTGTTTACAATAATTCATTGTTGATCAAAATGAGAAAAGTTACGGGGTCTACAACTATTGGAAATAAACGATAGAGAATGAACATAGATGTCAATTCTAGGATTTCTATTCTGTAATTCAGGTATACCATATTTATATTCACAATTTTTAGTGTATTATTATTATGATATTGTTGTAAAATTTATTGTAATACAACTACATTTTATATCTAATGAAATAATAGTTTGCTATAAATTTTTATTCATGATTTTTTCTGCTATATTATTTTGAATAATATCTCAATTTAAATTTTATCAGTTGATTATATACAATCGTTATTCATTCTTCTTTAAAAGTGTATAGCCAACAGCAATAAAAAATATCTATTATACAGTCAGCATATTTACAACTCATTCCTACAACCTTTTCTCTTTTTCATTAGTCGTTACAAGAAAAACAAAAAGTACAATTGCACCATCAACACACTATTATCTTGAATTATCCACACATTAATTATATGATATGAAACCGGTCTAATTTAATTTTTTTTCTACTAAGTTATACCATAGAATAATAGCAAGTTTTTGTGTAGGTGGGGAAAACGTTAAGATCATCTTTATATATTTTTGTATTATATTTACGAAAACATAATTTTGATTTAACTGAGAATGAAAACACTTGTAATGATTAGTTTTTACACAATTAATTAAAGAGTATTGAAATCACAGTAACAAAAAATAAATAATAATAGTAGTAGTAGTAGTAGTAGTAGTAGTAGTAGTAGTAGTAGTAGTAGTATGCATTTAATTTGTTACTATTTTTGTCTTTACGTCATTTGTAACATGTTTGTACTTTGTATGTATGCATAAAATTTGAATTATCAGGATCTGCATCTACAGATCACCTCTCAGAAAAGTTCGAAAAACCTATAATCAATGAAAATTTCGAATTGAACATTGTAACCTATACATTTTCAAAAACAACCTTCAGCGATATTTCGAACTGTTTTTATTCAATATATTGCTTGGCTTCGGAATATTTAACCCGTCCACAATATGTTTGGGAAAACTGTTTTCAATATTTGTTTTCTTCAAACAAGGTCAACTGAAAAAAGTATAGACAATTTGTTTTGATTACAGTTATTATATTGAATTATTAAATGATGCTATATAATTGACCTTACTAATTGATTCATTTGATGTTTTCCAGAATTGAATTTGAAATTTAAGTTTATAATTGAAAATATAAATTTTATATATACTTTTTTTCTTTTATTTACTTTATATGAGTATTATATTATTAAAATAAAATAATAAGTACCAAAAGTTTCAGTATAAACCAATAATAATAAAATAATAATACACGTGTTGCACGTGCAGAATTACTAGTTAAGTAATTAAAATGAAGCAATCGATAATTCTAAAAAACAATAGCATATAAACGAACAAAACAACAGTCACATTGGTGGAAGTCGAACCCAAGCAAAAACCCATTACGTACTAATTAGATGGATCGCCACTTGTTCCAACTTATTGGTCAAGATAGGCACAATGGATGAGGATTGAGGAGGATAAATGAGTAATTGGTCTTCACCTAATTTATTTTACAAAATTTGGAAGTATTTATATTGAATGCCAACCAACATATTTTAATCACATATACCTCCAAATTAAGTGTCCACTAGAAACAAATTCATTACAAGGATTGTCAGTTGACTTCAGTCAAGACCTAGCTATTCTTTGATCAAACATTTCTACCACTTTTCTAGTGGGCAAGGTTTTCATGAGTTGAGAAATTTCATCCACACAATTCACTAACCAAACAGAGGAATGAAATTATATACGTATATATGTATATATATACATAAAATAATTCTAACTTCACTTGGCAAAAATGAGAATGGCGAAGTTTCCTATTTTTTGAGCCAAAAAAAAAACAACAACAAAGTTTGGGCCAGAAGTACACTCGACTCTATAAGATATTCTAAACTTTTTGGTAAAACTCCCAAAACTTGTTAATGTTTAAGGGAATTTCAGTTATGTGGTCTTTTGATTTTGTCCACTATTCAGTAATAAGAAATTTGGTGACGATCAACACTTTATGAAGAGAAATTACAAATCAAGACTTAGTAAAAATCACAAAAGCTACTCATTTCATATGCCAAAACAAGAGAAAATCTCTGTCTAGCTGCTGACCAGGACGAAGCACGGGCGGGCGGTCACCCCTACACTTTATATTTCTTTTAAAAAATAATACAAATTATGTATATCTAATTATAAAATATTACGTATTTGTCCCCATAAAAAAATTAAAAATACCCTATTATCTACTACTTTCAAGAAACAATATATCTCGTCCATCGACCTTCATTTTGTGGCTCTATCCCTAGTCTGCTCCGAATTTATTATTATTGGATACGTAGTATGAATTATATCATTTTAATGGCATCATTGACTCTCATCTATTCAGTTATTTTTATTTAAAACTAGTCTTTTGTCCGTGCAATGCACGAGTATATATTGTGAGGTGTCCGTTTTGTATTATGACATATGTATTTTTCTAATAGTTCTATGAATCCTATTTCTTGCATTGTAAGCAAAATTTCATGGTGTACTGATATTTGGTCACCTTGTACCGCGGTACAGGTGACTATGCACGGGCAGCCCGTGCGTATGCGCACAGCCCGTGCATGAGACATAAACTTGATATATGATTCAAAATAATGCACGGTAAACACGTGCGTATGCGCACGGCCTATACGCACGGGCTGACCGTGCGATACCCGTTCCAGCATTGTTCTTGATTTTTCTTCAGTTCGTACCACATTATGGCTTTGTGTATCGCGATATGGTCATTTTTCACTATTTTCCATCCATTTTCTTGATTCTAGGATATATGACTCCCTATTATAACTCGATAGATGATTTCAACAATAATTTCAACTCAATCTACTAAAAAATAATACAATTTCTGACTTTAGGACATCTAAATTATAGGTAAAAATCCAACTTAACATCATACTTAGATTCCTAATAAATGTAAAAATATGTGTTAAACCTTTTTTTCAAGGTTGTAGTAGTAAATTCAGATGCAAATATATTTTTCAAAGTTGTTCGTATGTGTAGGAGAACGAAGTACATTAATTAAGGAAATATAAGACAATAAAACATAGTTTTTGCAACATTATTGGTTTTATTATATTTATTTTTTTGAGATATTTTTATTTTTTGTTGATTTTATCATATATTTTATTTATTAACGTTGTTAAGTCAATTTTTATTTTTATTTTTAAATTTTATTGGGTGGATTTGTATTGTATTATTTGAATATTTCAATTATTATGTTCTCATATTTAGTATTTTTCAGACTGTATGACGCATGAACTGTATTTTTATAAAAATAATTATAGTGGTTGCAAAAGTTTAGAATTTAAATAAATAATTAAAATATAAAGATAATTAATTTTATTATAAATCATATAATTATATAATATAAAAATAAACTATTATAAAATATGAAAAAATCTTTTTGAATACAATATATTTGATTGATAATAAATTTTTGGATGTGAATTTTATCTCTATATTGGACATGTTTATATATAAGAATGTAAACGTTTGAAAAAAAAATAGTAACCACCCAATGACGAATCTTTATTGTGTATTTTTTCAATTCAATCAATAATAAAGACATTCCAAATTCCAATATATTTTTAGGGTATAGAAAGCTGAACATTTTGTAAAAATTATTAAAGGAATTAATTATAACAAAAATCATGTTTATATTTAGCAACATAGTTTTATGGAAAATAAAAATATTTCAAAAAATAATAACTATTCTATTTATATATATACACATATATGAAAAAAAATATCAAATATACAAATTCACGTCTAATGGTCCAGATGTACAACTTTCAAAAGTTGAATCAAAATACATTGACAACTATAAAAATAATATCTATTAACATGAAAAGTATGTTAGTAATATAAAAAAATGTTCCATATAAAAAACTCTTACGAATATTATTTTATATATTAAAAAAATAATAAATTCTTCTTACATTAATATATATAATGCTATGTATGGATATATTTAATATATATGTGTATAATATTTAGATACATAGTTTGAGATATTTTCTTCAATTAAAGTAAGTATTTTTTGGATTAAATTTAATCAACTTAAATACAATTCTATATAATTATGAAAAAATGAGATAAACTCAATTAACAACTATACATATATCATAAACAGCCAAATTATATGACATATACAAATTGATGTCCAATAACCCGGATGCATAATTTTTAAAGCACATTAAAACATAATGAGTAAATATATCTTATATGTTATTATTTATTATGTTTATTTTTTAATTGTATATATGCAATATTAGTGTCAAACCGAAGACCATAAAAAGATGACTAATTAGGTATATCATACGTCGAAAAATGGATCTAAAACGAAACAATTATTAAACTTTAAAAAAAAAGAAAAAGAAATATATATATATATATAATAATTAATACAGTGCACACACATATTTGAAAACCTAATTTTACATAACTCTATTTTCTTATATAACATTAAAAAGTGATTTATTGAAACAAAGTTGAGTGCCCAAAATAAAAATCACAAATGAAATCACAAATTTTTATTTTTTAGAAGATTTTTTTACTACTTTTTAAAGAAATGAAAATGAGCAGGAAAAATATTTTGTTATTATTTTGAGAATAGGCTCTTTATATATGTAATATATATATATATACACACACACACACTAGTGTTTTACCCGTGCAATGCACGTACGGAGAGTGTAATGTCGGACAATACGAAATGTATTGTGTTGGACAAAATTGGGTTTGTTGTGTCCGACCACATAAATTCGATGTATATAAACTTATTATACATTTAATAAAACTAGAAAATGTAAAAACATCATCTCAAACAAATTAATAATTACAAATTTGAAAAACAAAGCGCCATTTCTTTGTTTTTTGATTCATCTTCATCACAAACTAATATTTTTAATATCTTCATATTGGTGATTCAGACACTACTAGAAAAGTACTGATAGACATTACCAAGACACCGATTTTAAGATTTTTCTGGTGTCTTTTCCCATTTAACACCAGTTTTGTACAAAGCCGGTGTCTAATTAGTGAAGTCTTCGGATAATAGACACCGGTTTTATAGAGCCGGTGTCTATCGTCAAAAGCATCATCACATAGACACCGGTGTTTGCATCAGTGTTATAAAATCGGTGTCTATATGTACAGGTTCTTATGATTAGACACCAATATTTTAGACCCCGACTCCATGACTGGTGTATATTTTATATTTATCAAGGTTGGATAAATCTTTTTTTTTTCCAAGATTTAAGAAGAAAAATTAAAATTTAAAGAATAAGTAATAAACAATTGAATTTAAAACACATTTTTCTTGAAGAAAATTAAACCAAATTATCCTTAATTAGAACGTGAAAACCTTCCAACTTAATCTCGGTCATTTAAGAACGTCCCTCGACTTTGTGAAAGTCCCTCGACTTTAGAACGTGAAGAAAACAAAAGTCGCCGTCATCGCCGGTCTATTCCAGTAGCCTTATTTCATTTATTTGTCAAAGCTTATACACATTACAAAGCTTTTACGTAATATTAGTTTCATTGGCAAGATTGCAAAAGGCCTCTGACTCGGCCAATAAATCATCCATTCTCAAACACAAAACACTTCAAGCCCCCTTTTTTATTTTATTTCCCCTTTGATTTGAGCATCGAGTAAACTAGTGGTTCGGGGTTCTCTTCGGTGCACACGATAGAATCAACGGGTTGTCGAATCTTGGGAGAGAGACGTGCTATCAACAATTTACCAGTGCAGTGGGGGCGTTTCCTCTCTAAAGAGAGCGCTACGGCGTGCTTCGACCCAGCATATCCTAAACTTGACTCTTATTTAATTTTGGCTTCTTATTAATTTATTGTTGCTTGTTCCAAAATTAGTAGATTAAATTCCCTGCTGATTTTGTGCTTAATTTTTCCAACAAGTTTAGAGAGGAAAATTTTTAATTCTATTAATTTAGGATTATATGCTATTTGCCGGATATGGATTTTTCCGAAATCGTTGTCTAGCAAGCGTGAAAAATTTGATGGGAAAAACTTTTGTGTTGGCAACAACAAATGAAATTTCGTTGATTGAATTAGGGTTATTTTTCGTGATTTTAAACGGTCTTAAAGAAAATGGTGAAAGCTCGCTACTAAGTCACTTGAGACCCCTACTAGCAAAGACACTACTAAAGAGTCTAGTGACAAAATTGATGACCTTCTTGATAAGGATATTCTTTGTCATGGTAGAATTTTGAGTGCTTTGTCGATAGTATTTATCGTATTTTTCACATACCAAATGCACTTGAATTGTGGAATGCACTTGATTATCGTTATATAAGATCGCTTAAAAAGGTCTTAAACGTGTGTCTATTGATGATTGGCTAGATTTTCAAATGGTTGATATTAAAAGTGTTTCTGACCAATTGATTGAATTTGAGAACCTTATTTATGATATGAAAGCAAAAGGGGTCGAACAAAGTGATTCTGTCTATGTGTCTTCTTTGATTAAAAAATTGCCTCCATCTTGGTCTGATTTTGCTAGAGGTCTTAAGCATAAGCCTGAAATTTTTTCTCTTGAAGAATTATTTGTTGCTTTGAGAATTGAGGATAGACATCGTTCTTCCCAACAGTCCAAAAAACCTGTTTTTCAAGCCAATGCCTTAATTGTTGAAAATCCTCACAAACCAAAGCCTAAATTTTTCAAGAAAACTGGACCAAAAAAGGCTAATGGTGGATTTGGTAACAATAAATTCAATAACAATATGCCAAAAGGTAAAAATGGGAGTCAAGTTCAGTGTTAGGTCTGTGGGAGGACTAATCATATTGCCAAGAACTGTTTTCACCGCCATGGCGTAATAATAATCCCAAACCCCCGCCGACTTCTAAAACACAAGCTAATGTGGATTGTGGGGGCCGCCCGATTCCCCAAAAATGTATTTTGTTAGTAACCCAGAGTTAAATACTATTTTAAACTCAAATGATTGGTGGATAGACTCTGGGGCTAATGTTCATGTGTGCGCTGATAAAAATTATTTTTTATCATATCAGGTATCAGGCACAAGAACTGTAAGCATTGGGAATGGGAGTGTGGCTTGAGTCCTAGGAGAAGGCCAAGTCCAGTTAACTTTGTCGTCCGGAAAAGTCTTGTCTCTAGATGGTGTTTGCCATATTCCTGATATTAGGAAAAATTTGATTAGCGCGTCTTTATTAGTTAGAAATGATTATAAAGTTGTTTTTGAATCCAACAAAGTTGTAATTTCTAGACATGGTCAGTTTATTGGTAAATGTTTTATGTTGGATGGTTTATTTCGTTTAAGTGTAATGCCATCTTCTAGTAATGAAAATTTGAATTCTTCTTTATCTATTGCTAATGTTGAATGTTGTGATACTTGGCATGGTAGGCTTGGTCATGTGAATTCCGGAACAATAAAAAGAATGATGCATTTTGATCTTATTCCCAAGTCTTCTATTAATGTGAAAGAAAAATGTGAAATTTGTGTGCAAGCTAAGCAACCTAGAAAACTGCATAAATCAGTAAAAAAAGAAACCATATTGCTTGGGTTAATTCATAGCGATATTTGTGTTAGCAATCATGTCCTGACTCGTGGTGGTAATCAATATTTCATTACTTTTATTGACGACTTTTCAAAATATTGCTATGTTTATTTGATTAATGCAAAGAGTAATTTATTTGATAAGTTTAAAGAATATAAAGCTGAAGTTGAAAATCAGCTTGAAAAGAAAATAAAAATTATTCGCTCTGATAGGGGTGGTGAATATGCTTCTGATGAAATGGCTGATTTTCGTAAATTGCATGGTATTGTGCATGAAGTGACACCTTCTTATTCTCCCCAATCTAATGGTGTTGCAGAAAGAAAAAATAGGACTTTACTTGATATGGTTAATGCAATGCTTCTTAGTTCTGGTTTACCTAAAAATTGTTGGGGTGAAGCTTTATATTCTGCTTGTTTGATTCTTAATAGAGTTCCTTATAAAAATTCTGATAAAACTCCTTATGAGTTGTGGAAGAATAAAAAACCTACTCTTAAATTTTTAAAAGTGTGGGGGTGCCTAGCCAAGGTTAATATTCCAATTGTTAAGAAAAGAAAAATAGGCCCCAAAACTATTGATTGTGTTTTTGTTGGCTATTCTTTAAATAGTCCTACTTATCGATTTTTGGTGTTTAATTCTGAAGTCCCTGAAATTTCTAATAATATTATTATTGAATCTAGAGATGATGTATTTTTTGAAAATATTTTTCCTATGAAAGATAAATTGTCTAGGCCTGTTGGTGCATGTTCTAGTTCTAATGATAATAATTCTTCTCCTACTATTTTTAATGAGGAACCTGTTGAGCCTAGGAGGAGTAAACGGAGTAGAAAAGCTAAAAATTTTGGTGATGATTTTTATACTTTTTTACTTGAAAATGACCCTAAAACCTATGATGATGTTATGTTGTCTTTAGATGCTCCCTTTTGGAAAGAAGCAGTTAATGATGAAAATGAACTCTCTTTTGATTAATAAAACTTGGGTTTTAACGGACCTACCACCTGGTTGTAAACCAATTGGGAATATATGGATTTTTAAGAAAAAGTTGAGGATTGATGGTTCTATAGAAAAATACAAGGCCAAGCTAGTTGTTAAGGGTTTTGAGCAAAAACCTGGCATTGACTTTTTTGACACTTACTCGCCTGTTTCTAAAATTACTACCATTAGAATGTTCATTGCAATTGCCTCTGTTTATAAATTGGATATTCATCAAATGGATGTAAAAACTGCCTTTTTAAATGGTGATTTGGAGGAGGAAATTTATATGAACCAGCCGGAAGGTTTTGTTGTGGCCGGTGAGGAAAAGAAAGTATGTAAGCTTGTTAAATCTCTTTATGGATTAAAACAGGCTCCTATGCAGTGGCATGAAAAATTTGATAGTGTTATAATTTCAAATGGTTTTTATATTAATAAAGGTGATAAGTGTGTTTATATAAAAGTTGTTGATGACACTTGTATAATTTTGTGCTTGTATGTTGATGATATTTTAATTTTTGGTAGAAATATTCATGTTATTAATGATACCAAAAAATTCTTGTCTAATCATTTTGATATGAAAGACCTTGGCCCTGTTGATGTTATTTTAGGAATAAAGATAATTAGAAATGAAAATTCTAATTCTTTGTCCCAATCTCACTATATTGAAAATTTGTTGAATAAATTTAATTATTCTAGTGTGAATCCGGTATCTACTCCTTATGATCCAACTTTTAAGTTGAGGAAAAATAAAGGTGCTAGTGTTTCTCAACATAAATATTCTCAAATTTTTGAATCATTATTGCATTTGATGAATCATACTAGACCGTATATTGCGTATGCTGTTGGTAGATTAGCAGGATACACTCATAGTCCTAATACTTCCCATTGGGATGCATTGGAAAGATTATTTAAATATTTAAAAGGGACTACTGATTATGCTATTAATTTCACAGGTTTTCCTGATGTTTTAGAAGGCTACAATGATGCAAATTGGATCACTGATTCGGAGGAAACAAAATCAACTAGTGGATATGTATTTACATTGGCAGGTGGAGCAATATCATGGAAGTCTATTAAGCAGACTGTAATTTCTCGGTCAACTATGGAGGCTGAATTAATTGCCTTAGACATCGCCAGACCGAGGCCGAGTGGCTTAAAAGTTTTTAAATGATATTCCTCTTTTGCCTAAGCCTATTCCTCCTATTTCTTTACATTGTCAGGATGATCAAGTTGTTGCTATTGCTAGAGCTAAAAGCAAAAATTATAATGAGAAAAGAAGGCACTTGACTCGACGAGACATAAATCAATTAGACATTTAATTTCTCATGGTGTTATTTCTTTGAATTTTGTCAGGTCTGAAAACAACATTGCGGATCCGCTTATAAAGGGAGCGCGTCGGCAAGTTTTACAATCATCGGGGAATGGGATTGGAGCCTATTAATTAAGTCACCACAAAGTGGAAACCCGTCTTCGGAGGTATGGAGATCCCATGAACGAAGTTCAACGGTACAAACGAAATCGTAAAAGGGTGGTTTGGAAGAGCACAATATATTAATAAATTATTTATTTTTGAGGAAATTTTCCGAGTCCCATTCCTATGGTGTTAAGTGCTCTTCATGTGACGATTGAGGTTGAGTTTATCTCTTAATGAATCCAAAGGCATAATTTTGCGGGGTGGTTGGTCACAAGTCACCCTTGGAGGATTCACCTAAATGAACGTGGTGGTGGGGTCGCCCTTTGGGGGTGTATGCTACTTCCTAATGACGTTTATGATACAAGATTCCCGCGCATGACCGAAAGCGCACCACCGATAGAACCACAATGTTTACTCATACCGTGGTGTGTGATGTCTTTGCCATCTAACCACAAGGACTTAGATTAAGACATTCATGTCTCTCTTGTCCCTATAGGTAGTGTAGTCAACACACTAAGTGAGGTTCAAACCCTGGAAGGTATCTTCACCTATTACACGGTATTATATGCTCATTTCAATGTTCAAAATATATTTTCTGAGTTTTAAATAATGTGGGCGATTGTTGGATAATATTTTTATTTGTTGATTTAAAACTAAAAATCCTATTCTCAAGCCACTAACGGCTATGTAACCCCTCTTCCCTATTTTAGTGGTCAACATGGGTAGTGGTTTGTTGGCTTATCTTTTTTATAAATAGGAGCAGTCGATCAGTTTGAGAATGATCAATTTGCTGTTCTTTATTTCACTAGACAAAAACAAAAAACACACCCATTTTTAGTAATCATTTTTGGACGTCTATTCCAGTAGCCTTATTTCATTTATTTGTCAAAGCTTATACACATTACAAAGCTTTTACGTAATATTAGTTTCATTGGCAAGATTGCAAAGGGCGTCTGACTCGGCCAATAAATCATCCATTCTCAAACACAAAACACTTCAAGCCCCCTTTTTTATTTTATTTCCCCTTTGATTTGAGTATCGAGTAAACTAGTGGTTCGGGGTTCTCTTCGGTGCACATGATAGAATCAACGGGTTGTCGAATCTTGGGAGAGGGATGTGCTATCAACAATTTACCAGTGCAGTGGGGGCGTTTCTCTCTCTAAAGAGAGCGCTACGGCGTGCTTCGACCCAGGCTATCCTAAACTTGACTCTTATTTAATTTTGGCTTGTTATTAATTTATTGTTGCTTGTTCCTAAATTAGTAGATTAAATTCCCTGCTGATTTTATGCTTAATTTTTCCAACAATAATTTCGTTCTCTTTCTGTCTCTGCGTGTCTTTATATTCATGCATGAAAACACACACACACACACAAATACCTGAAAACATGCTTGCTCTGCATCTTATTTTATTTTACTTTTGTTTGGAATGAGTTTTTGTGTATTTGAAGAAGTTATCATGTCAGGTGGTAGTCAAAGATGAAAGTGATGACAGTACAAATTAAATGCTTAGCGTGCAGAGTTGAAACTGAACATGTGTGGGTGGACTGGCTTGAATGTCTGTGCTAATGTCTTTCATTATTGTGAATATAAATCCCCATGAATTTATAGTCTTGAGATTCTTCTGCTACCTCATTTCTTATAAGTTCATCATATCATCTCACTTACACATTCTAATATACACTCACAGACAACTCTCAAGAAACCTGAAATCTATTTAGTTTTTCCTTGTTCTTCTACTTTTTTTTTTATCCTTTTTTTTAAGACAATATATTTGCTTTACATTTCTTGTATGTTCTATTTTTCAATTGTTCTTGTGTAGTTTTAGTTCTGTAAGTGGGAAAAAAGAAAGATAAAAATGAGGAGAAGGAGAAGGGGGGAATGTCATGCTGTGAAAGAGAGGGATTGAGAAGAGGGGCATGGATTGCTGAAGAGGACAAGATTCCTGTTGATTTCACTACAGAAAATAGGCATGGGACTTGGTAAAGTCTCCGTAAACTTGCAGATTTGTCTTTTATTAAAGTTCTTTATCTTCCCATTTATTGTTTTTTTTTTATCTAATTAATGTTCTCATAATGCTTTGAGCCATTATTTATTTATATTGTTTTTGGCATTTTTAGGCCTTCTAATGCAATAGGTTCCTGTAAGTAGTAGCTATAATATCTGTCACGCCCCAAACGCGACGCGACGATGATCAACCACTTAAACAAAAATGATCCCAACAGTCTAGACAAATGATACAACAATCCCAAGTGAAACAGAGTCTAAAGCAGCGGAAATAAAATAACATAAGTACGAATTACAACTTAAAGTCTAGTGAGATCCAAATACATCCGACATAATAACCTGAATAAGTTTACAGGCCAAAACTAAAGCGTAAAGAACACCATATCCAAATCTTAAATGTCAAGGGTCCCACGCCCTCAAATTACAGTCGAAGAGAGAAAAGAGTAGCAGCATAAAAGGGAGTCCAACATCCGCAGAAGTACATGAAATAAGTACAATCATCAAAAAATGGTACAAGTTCTACAGGCGGGGCGAGGGTCAACAATCTGCGGTCGGGTCGAAATCCTCAACATCGTCCCCATCTAAAGGTTAGAAAATAGGAGGGAATGAGACATAAATCTCAGTGGATGGGTTATCGTGTGCAAGTGTGGCGATATATATTTTGATGCAAGAAAACAGTCGTATGAAAAATGCGTGAGATATGATGCATGATTTCACACATAGCCCACAAGCGTCGTGAGAAATATATTTAAGTAATATACTTATACAGTTTTAAGAAAACAGTTCGTGGTCACACAGGCATTATGTGATTCAAGCAAGACAGGAGGATTGCGTACGGATTTGTAACGCCAATCCTATGCAAGACAAGTAGCGGTTGTGTACGGATTTGTAGCGCCAACCAAACGGGTCCAATTAACTCCAGAATCGTGTGGATCAGACAGTGATTCCTTCGTTTTTCCTTGTAACTCCCCGAGTAAGATGATCCAAGACCTGTCACCTTATCGCTCCATAGGCAAAGATAAAATCCACAGTGGAGCTAGCTAGGCTCGGATTTGTCATAATCATGATTATACCTCAAGTACTATGACTCGCTTCCCTTGGACAAACTCCGTCCCTCAGTTGCGGGATTAGGACGATGGGGCCGGAAGAGTGGAATAGCAGCCTAGCTGCCCGGTTCCATCCCCGATGTATCCATTTCGACTGTGAGCTCGACACACCAAGTTGACTCAGACAGAAAAGTAAATACAAGTTCAGGTAGTCAACCAGGCAATCGAGTATTATTGATTCAGGGAAGTAGTTAAGGAAAATTTTCGAAAATCACGAGTGGCAATTATGTTGTTGGTGGAGTTATTTGGATGAAGATGATTATCGGGAGGATAAGCAATCTTCGATATCTCGAAAGATTAGGTGGAACATAAGACCCGTTATAGATTCGAAATCGCAAGACAAGGAAGTCGTCCCGCTATCGCGTATTGATCGGTCAAGACGATCCGATAAGTCAAGGTGTTTTAAGAAAATAAAATATTTTGTATCATTATTAAAAGTTAGAGGGTCCAGAGCTGTTTCTTTAAAAGAGAAATAATTTGAGTTAGGTCCTTGTAAAAGAAAATTTACAATTAGCCCCGTTTTGTAAAAACCAATACTTTTGGGGTTAAAAATTGAATAAGTGTCCCGACCTTGAAAAATTATGAGGTAAGTTCCTACATTCTCTAAATTGTTCAGAGATTCAGGGTTTTAAAGTTTTGAGGTCAAGTTTTTATAAATTTCTCACATTTGCCCCAAATTTGTTAAAATTGTCATTTCGGGCCCTAAGTTTAAAATAATCGGAACTCACAAACCGGAAGGGATTTTAATGTGATTCCAGTTGGAAAATGTCACTAAGGTTAGTAGTATATTGGGACAAGAACAGTTTTAAAAAGAAATAAGTATAGGTCCCTTAACTTTTGAAAATCTCATTTTTGTCCCATTTTGAAATAACTGCCTTTAAGACTTTTAGGGGTCCAATTATTATGAAATTTGAAACTTGGGTCCAAAATATAATTATGTTATAGTTAAATTAGTATTTCCAGGTACATGGGCTGTATAATTCCTGGAAATTTCATTTGGGTCCTCAAGTTTAATCTTTTACAATTTGGTCCCTCAATTTTTATAAAATTACTTTCCAAGCTCTAAACACTTGGATTTTTGGCATACACTTAAAATATGTTATTTCCAGTCTCTTAAGAGTTAAAATTTCAAATTTTAAAAATAGGGTCTGGTACAGTTTCGAAAATTGCAATATATCCCTTAAACTTCTAAAATTTTACAATCTAGTCCGTGGGCTTTTAAGGGTTGATTTTATTTATCTAAAAACTCTTAAAACTTTATTAAAATGTCCAAACATCATTTTTGAACCTGAGTACAGTCCCAAAACTCGAAAATTACAGAAGGGTCCCTTAAGTTTTATTTTCTTGCAATTACGTCCACCAATTTTCCATTTTCGCATTTTAAGTCCAAAAATTGAAATTTAATCAATTATGCTCGACTTGTCCAGGTTATAAATCATACAAAACATGTATTTCAATGGTCATACATATACAAGTCCATTTCACACAAGAATTCATCAAATATCACAATAAAGTGTACATGTATGCACCTATTTTTCAACAAATAGCATTTTAAGCCATATTTGAGAAATTTTCAACTTGATACAAGAAATTAACATGCAATACATAACATATATATATCTCAAGTGCTCAATATCAAAATACTACATGCATTTTAAGTAAAAACACCTAGAAGTTGGAAAGATTTTTCCACTCACCTTAAAAATGAACTTGTTGGTGAAAGATGAAATAAATCACTCTTGATGGAGAAGTGACTTAGGTCAGCCCCCTAGGTCAAGGAATACCAAAAAAAATGTAGGGGTTAGGAAATGAGGTTAAAAATTTAAGGAAAGAAGAAGGAGGTGAAGAATATTGGTAAAACTACACTTACCTTGTGTAGTAGATGAAATGAGACTAGTAGAGGTCTCAAAATGGGTCTCTTTTCTTACTCTTAAAACAACTCTTAAGGTCAGCCCCTAAAAGTCCAAAAATAAAAATGGAGTATCAAAATTTTGGAAAATAGAAGAGAAGAAAAAAATGTACTAAAAATCCCATTCCTTACCTTATAGTCCAATTTCTCTTCAAAATTTTCAAAGTCTTGAAGTCCTTTTCAAGATGATGGTAAGGCGCTTAGTGTCTCCCAAGTCTTCTAAGTATACCTCAATCCAAAAATCAAACTTAGGTTAAGAAGTGAAGATGATGAGCTACAGGATAACAAGATGATTTTTTGAACACAATTTCTTACCTTGTTGTAGGGGGTTCAATTTTTTTTTTTTTTTTTGTGCAAGTAGAAGAGGGAGTTCTTGAAATTTTTGGTTTGAAGGTTTGAAGAAGAAGATGAACATATGCTTAGAGAAAATGTGGGCGGATTTTAGAGTTTTGATGTTAAAAGATGGGTTAGTAGAAAATAATTAGGGAATTAAGAAAATAGCTAGCTTCCTTTACTAGGGACATGAAGCCAAAAGCTAGTTTTTAGGGGGAAATTTAAAATTTGTTGAGTTGACTAATGGGGTAGTGGGATTTGTAGAGAAATTTTTTAATTGTAGGCTTGCAAGACATAAAATAAAATAGAAATAAAATTATCAAAATTTTATTTATTATTGTTTTTTGTCCCATAATAATCTAGTTGGGAGATACAAAAAAATAAAATAGTAATGCAAAGAAAAATGAGTTATTTCTTCATTTTATGTGATAAATTCGAAAACTAGGGAAAAAGAAAAAAAATATTTGGTTTCTTTTCTTTATAAAATTGAGGAAAATAAAATGTATAAATATCCAAAATTAAATATTTAGAAACTTGAAATAAAAATGTGAAATAAGAAATATGTACTCCAAAAATAAATTGGAAGTTGGTTGGGATGAATTATAAAATAAGATGAAATATTCAGATAAGGGTCGGAATATACTCCTAAATTATCGAGGGTCCAAAAATTCTAAAGTCGTAGTCAATCGATCAAGTATTAATACTAGAGGAGAATACAAAATTGCTAAGCTCAAAATGCGAAATGCGTAATTAACGTTGGAAGAATTAAATAAAAGTATAGTCGCGTTTCATTAATAATAGGTTTGTGATACATAGCCGAATAAATAATCATACATAACACCGTATCTCACGTTGTTAAAATTCGGGGCCTCAGATTCACCCCTCCTTAAAAGAATTTGGTTCCCAAATTCTCTTCAGAACAACTCTGGATATTGATTCCTCATGTCTTCTTCCATCTCACACGTTGTGTCTTCGTCTCGGTTGTGGTTTCACCATACCACTTAACCATCGGAATCTCTCTATTACGCAACTGACGTATCTGTTGGTCAATGATCTGGATTGGTTTCTCGATGTAGGAAAATTTTCCATCATAGGAGGAGTATCTTGGGTGATGATATGCTCGGGATATGGTTGATACTTCTTTAACCTCGATACGTGGAATACATCGTGCATTTCTGCATACTGTGCTGGTAACTCGAGTCGGTAGGCTAACTTCCCGATTCTCTGCAAAATCTTGTAAGGTCCAACATATCTCGGGCTCAACTTGCCTCCTTTCTTCGGATTGATCAATCCCTTCCGTGGAGAGAGTCTGAGAAATACTTCATCTCCGACTTCAAATTCCAAGTCCTTTCTCCTCTTGTTTGTGTAACTCTTTTGGCGGCTCTGAGCTGTGCGGCTCTGTTCCTTGATCAGCTTGACCTTCTCCATGGCCTCCTGAACTAAGTCGACCTTTGGAATCGAGAGCGACTTTCGTTTCTCTTTGGAGTCCATTGGTCATCAATCTCCCAAAGTGTAGTGGAGATCTACACTTTCGCCCGTACAAGGCTTCGTAGGGTGCCATCCCAATTGTGGCCGATAGCTGTTATTATAGGCGATTCGGCCAATGGTACGTGTGAATCCCAACTTCCTTGAAATCCAACGTGCCAGGCTCGCAAAGATATCTTCCAGGGTTTGAATCGCTCGCTCGTGACCGCCATCAATTTGTGGATGTCTTTGATGTCTTTGAAACTTAGCGAGGTACCCATTCCTCGTGCAACCACTTCCGAATCTAGAGACAAACCTCGGGTCTCTCGATCGACACAATGTCGACTGGCACTCCATGCGGTCGAATGATCTCTGATATAAACCGCATGCGTTTTCGCAAGTTGTCGGTTTTCTTCATGGGTAAGAAGTGTGCGATTTCGTGAGTCGGTCACGACTACCCATACAACATCATGGCCTACTATGGTCCTTGGTAGATCATCACGAAGTCCATCGTTATGTGTTCCCATTTCCACTCAGGAATTCTCAACGGCTGTAATAAACCAGATGGTCGTTGGTGTTCTACTTTTACTCGTTGACAAGTCAAACATATCGCAACGAACTCCGCTACCTGGTTCTTCATGTTTACCCACCAATAATTCCGTTGCAAGTTCTTATACATCTTGTTTCCTCCAGGATGTATAGTTTATTTCGAACGGTGTGCCTCTGCGAGGATTCTATTCCTAATCTTCTCGTCACTCGGTACACAAACTCGATTTTTGGAATCTAATAATTCCATCTTCATGTACCGAGAATTCTGAACTCTCTCCCTTAAGTATCTTCTCTTTAAGTTTTTGAAGATGCACATATGTTCCCTGTGCTTCCTTGATCTTGTTCAACAGATCGGGTTTAACCGAATTGTTAGCACATGAAATATGAGTATTTGTTCTCGTCGGATTCCAAGTGCTCAGCTCTTCTAATGATTTCCACTCTCGAATCATTAGTGGCGGCTAAACTCGCTTTTCGCTCAAGGCGCGCGCCTACTTTGTTAGCTTTTAGGGATGGTATTGAATATCAAAGTGATAGTCCTCAATTAACTCCATCCATCTCCGTTGCCTCGTTGAGGTCTTTCGAGAGAATAGATACTTCAAGATCTTGTGATCTGTGAAAATCATGAAGGTTGCTCCGTAGAGATAGTGCCTCCATTTCTTTAATGCGAATACTGTCGCTGCTAATTCCAAGTCATGCGTTGGGTAATTGGCCTCATACGGCTTGAGCTTTCGTGATGCATAAGCGATGACCTTTCTTTCCTGCATAAGCACTGCTCCTAGTCCTTCCTTTGATGCATCATCAGAGACGACAAAGTTTTCGTCCCTTTGGAAGGGCTAAGACTGGAGCTATAGTGAGTCGTTTCTTCAGCTCTTGGAAACTAGCCTCACACTTGTCATTCCACACAAACTTGACTTGCTTCTAGGTTAGTCGAGTGAGTGGTACGGCTATCTTCGAGAAATCCTGGATAAATCTTCGATAATTTCCGGCTAGTCCTAAGAAACTTCGATCTCCGTTCTGCACTCGGGTTGTTTCCATTCAACCTTTGCTCTGCACCTTCGAAGGGTCTACGGCGATCCCAAAGGTCTTAGGATACTATGTGTCCCAATAATGCAACTTCACTAAGTCAAACTTTCGAATCGCATCGGCCTGACTTTGCTGCTCGAGTGTCTCCAAAACAATTTTCGATGACGTTCATGCTCTTCTCTAGACTCTCCAAAACAAGTATGTCATCAATGAATATCACTACGAATTGATCCAAATAAGGTTCAAAGACTCGATGCATCGATCCATAAACGCTGCCGGTGCGTTAAATCGATCCGAAAGGCATCACTACAAACTCGTAGTGTCCATATCTTGTTTGAAATGCCGTTTTGGAAACGTCTTCTTCACAGATCTTCAGTTGATAATATCCTTGTTGTAAATCAAACTTCAAGTACACCGTCGCTCCTTGAAGTTGATCAAATAGTTCGTCTATCCTCAAGAGGGGATATTTAGTGGTAACATCTAGTCGAGATCGTATAATAGTCACATCCTTAATGTATCTTATCCATGATACCTAAACCACAAGTCAAATTCCCTTACTTAAGCTTGTGCAAGTACTTGAGAATGAATAACACAAGGGTATTATCATTGATCAATATACTTAGTGATTCCCCTACTATCATTTTCCCCAAAGTAATATCATTAGGTGTCTAGATCCCATAATATATCACATCCAAATCATATACTTATCAAGAGATATTCTCATATTCTTCGAGTCTCAGCATATCAGACATTATAATCTCTAAATCACGGATTTTCTAAATCACCTAACGTCCAAATAGAGGAATATCCAGATATCTTAACACTATAGCAGCCCAAAAGAGTTTAAATATTCATCCAAGATTCAACTTAGGTCATCTAGTAGCGGTACCCAATCCAAGGTCAGAGGAACCTATCCGGGTCGGTCACTCGGTGTAAGTTTCCATCTTACTAGCCGAGCTCTGATACCATAACTGTCACGCCCCAAACGCGACGCGACGATGATCAACCACTTAAACAAAAATGATCCCAATGATCAGACAAATGATACAACAATCCCAAGTGAAACATAGTCTAAAGCGGCGGAAATAAAATAACATAAATGAATTTCAACTTAAAGTCTAGCGAGATCCAAATACATCCGACATAATAACCTGAATAAGTTTACGGTAGGAACTAAAGCGTAAAGAACACCATATCCAAATCTTAAATGTCAAGGGTCCTACGGCCTCAAATTACAGTCGAAGAGAGAAAAGAGTAGCAGGATAAAAGGGAGTCCAACATCCGCATGTAAGTACATGATATAAGTACAATCATCAAAAAATGGTACAAGTTCGACAAAGCGGGCGAGGGTCAACAATCTGCGGTCGGGTCGAAATCCTCAACATCGTCCCTATCTAAAGGTTAGAAAATAGGAGGGAATGAGACAGAAATCTCAGTGGATGGGTGATCGTGTGCAAGTGTTGCGATATATATTTTGATGCAAGAAAATAGTCGTATGAAAAATATGTGAGATATGATGCGTGATTTCACACACAGCCCACAAGCGCGTCGTGGAGAAATATATTTAAGTAATATACTTATACGATTTTAAGAGAAATTCGATTCGTGGTCACACATGCACTATGTGATTCAAGCAAGACAGAGGATTGCGTGCACGGATTTGTAGCGCCAATCCTATTCAAGACAAGTAGCGGTTGCGACGGATTTGTAGCGCCAACCAATGCAAAACAAGTAGCGGTTGCGTCACGGATTTGTAGCACCAACCAAACGGGTCCGATTAACTTAATCGTGTGGATCGACAACGATTCCTTCGTTCTTCCTTGTAACTCCCCGAGCAAGATGGTCCAAGACCTGTCACCTTATCGCTCCATGGCAAAGACAAAATCCACAGTGGAGCTAGCTAGGCTCGAATTTGTCATAATCATGATTATACTCAAGTACTACGACCCGCTTCCCTTAGACAAACTCCGTCCCTCGTCGCGAGATTAGGACGATGGGGCCGGAAGAGTGGAATAGCAGCCTAGCTGCCCGGTTCCATCCCCGACATATCCATTCCGACTGTGAGCTCGACACACCAAGTTGACTCAGACAGGAAAGTAAATACAAGTTCAGGTAGTCAACCAGGCAGTCGGGTATTATTGATTAAGGGAAGCAGTGCAGGAAAATTTTCGAAAATCACGAGTGGCAATTATGGCGTTGGTGGAGTTATTTGGATGAAGATGATTATCGGGAGGATAAGCAATCTTCGATATCTTGAAAGATTAGGTGGAACATAAGACCCGTTATAGATTCGAAATCGCAAGACGAGGAAGTCGTCCCGCTATCGCGTATTGATCGGTCAAGACGATCCGATAAGTCAAGGTGTTTTAAGAAAATAAAATATTTTGTATCATTATTAAAAGTCAGAGGGTCCAGTGCTGTTTCTTTAAAAGAGAAATAATTTGAGTTAGGTCCTTGTAAAAAGAAAATGTACAATTAGCCCCGTTTTGTAAAAACCAATACTTTTGGGGTTAAAAATTGAATAAGTAAGTGTCCCGACCTTGAAAAATTATGAGGTCAGTTCCTATAATCTCTAAATTGTTCAGAGATTCAGGTTTTTAAAGTTTTGAGGTCAAGTTTTTATAAAATTCTCACATTGACCCCAAATTTGTTAAAATTGTCATTTCGGGCCCTAAGTTTAAAATAATCGGAACTCACAAACCGGAAGGGATTTACTGTGATTCCAGTTGGAAAATGTCACTAAGGTTAGTGGGATATTGGGACAAGAACAGTTTTAAAAAGAAATAAGTATAGGTCCCTTAACTTTTGAAAATCTCATTTTTGTCCCATTTTGAAATAATTGCTTTTAAGGCTTTTAGGGGTCCAATTGTTATGAAATTTGAAACTTGGGTCCAAAATATAATTATGTTATAGTTAAATTTGGGCTGTATAATTCCTGGAAATTTCATTTGGGTCCTCAAGTTTAATCTTTTACAATTTGGTCCCTCAATTTTTATAAAATTACTTTCCAAGCTCTAAACACTTGGATTTTTGGCATACAGTTAAAATATGTTATTTCCAGTCCCTTAAGAGTTAAAATTTCAAATTTTAAAAATAGGGTCTAGTACAATTTCAAAAATTGCAATATAGCCCTTAAACTTCTAAAATTTTATAATCTAGTCCTTGGGCTTTTAAGGGTTGATTTTATTTATCTAAAAACTCTTAAAACTTTATTAAAATGTCCAAACATCATTTTTGAACCTGAGTACAGTCCCAAAACGCGAAAATTATAGAAGGGTCCCGTAAGTTTTATTTTCTTGCAATTAAGTTCACCAATTTTCCATTTTCGCATTTTAAGTCCAAAAATTGAAATTTAATCAATTATGCTCGACTTGGCCAGGTTATAAATCATACAAAACATGGATTTCAAGGGTCATACATATACAAGTCCATTTCACACAAGAATTCATCAAATATCACAATAAACTGTACATGTATGCACCTATTTTTCAACAAATAGCATTTTGAGCCATACTTGAGAAATTTTCAACTTGATACAAGAAATTAACATGCAATACATAACATATATATATCTCAAGTGCTTAATATCAAAATACTACATGCATGTTAAGCAAAAACACCTAGAAGTTGGAAAGATTTTTCCATGCACCTTAAAAATGAACTTGTTGGTGAAAGATGAAATAAATCACTCTTGATGGAGAAGTGACTTAGGTCAGCCCCCTAGGTCAAGGAATACCAAAAAAAAAATGTAGGAGTTAGGAAATGAGGTTAAAAATTTAAGGAAAGAAGGAGGTGAAAAATATTGGTAAAACTACACTTACCTTGTGTAGTAGATGAAATGAGACTACACTACAACATAAATGATATTAGGTAACACTAAAAAAATGTTACCTAATGACCATAAAATGTTACTATAGACAATAGGTAGCACTTTTATGGAGCTGCACTTGCCCGTGCTACCTATAGTCTAAGGTATCACTTTTATTAGCTTTTAGTAACACTTTTTCTAAGTGTTACATTAAGTTTTCTATTGGTAACACTTTGAAGCAATATTTCTAAAGTGTTACATATGAATCTTATGTAACACTTTTTTGTAACACTTTTTATATTTGTAACACTTAAAAAAAAACTTCTAAAGTATTACATATGAATCTTATGTAACACTTTTTTGTAGCACTTCGTAGAAATACTATTTTTGCCACAAAGTATTTTCGAACCCATGACCTATTATGTATGGAAGTGGCAATTTGCCACTAAGCTAAGTTGATTCTTATTACAACTTTTGCTTTGTTTTATATATACACATACACATATATATATATACATATATATATTATATGTATATATAATATATTTTATATAATAATTATTATATTTTATAATATATGTATTAAATTATATTATACATTGTATATATCAAATTTTATATAGTATATAGTTTGAAAATCATATTATATTATATATTAAAGGACATAAAAAATTAAAAATATCAAAAATATATAAAATAAATTTATCGATGATAAATATTCAATCTGTAAAAATAAAAATATATAAAAATATAAAATTAATTTAATGATTAAAAAATTAAATAAAAAGAAAATAATCAAAAAATAATTTACCGACGGAAAAAATTCCTAAGTAATTACCGACAATATCAATTTTCATTAGTAATGTTTTTTAAAAAAATAAAAAAAAAATAAAAAAAAGTTAACGATCAAATTGGTCTCCATTAGTTAAAATTAAAAAAAAAATAAATAATAATAAAATATATATATGCGCATTTTCGTCGGTATTAAGACGGAACTAATTGCCTTCGTAGAAAATAAAAAAAAAAAAGCAAAACTAAAATACTATGTAAAAAAAAATCAATTAAAAAAATAGAGTACATGATGTCTACAATTTTTAGGTTTGGTGACATTAATTAATTAAATAAATTTTTGACATGATTTAATGATAGTTATATAATTTTGTGTTACTAAAATATAGCTTAAAAAGTGTTACAATCAATAAAATATAGTGTTGCCAAGAGTGCTTCTTAAATAAAGTGATATATATTTGCGTTACAAAAGAAATAACAAAAACAAAGTGATACTTAAAAAGTGTTATTTATATAAAAGTGTTACATATAAGCGTTACATATTGATGAAAGTGTTACCTATTTGCGTTACAAAAGAAATAACAAAAAAAAATGATACTTAAAAAGTGTTACTTATATAAAAGTGTTACATATTAGTGTTACATATTGATAAAGTGCTACAAAAGTGTTACATAAATATTGTAATGTAAAAAGTGTTACAAACATGTGTTACATATGTATCTTATGTAAAAAGTGCTACAAAATTTGTGTTACCTAATGTCATTTATGTTGTAGTGCTAGTAGAGGTCTCAAAATGGGTCTCTTTGCTCACTCTTAAAACAACTCTTACGGTCAGCCCCTAAAAGTCCAAAAATGAAAATGGAGTATCAAAATTTTGGAAAATAGAAGAGAAGAAGAAAATGTACTAACAATCCGATTTCTTACCTTATAGTCCAATTTCTCTTCAAAATTTTCAAAGTCTTGAAGTCCTTTTCAAGATGATGGTAAGGCTCTTAGTGTCTCCTAAGTCTTCTAAGTATTCCTCAATCCAAAAATCAAACTTAGGTTAAGAAGTGAAGATGATGAGCTACAGGATAACAAGATGATTTTTTGAACACAATTTCTTACCTTGTTGTAGAGGGTTCTGTTGGGAAATTTATTGTTTAGATTTTGATGAATGCCATGTAAAACTTAGAATAGGAAGTTGGCACCCCATTTTCTTTGTAAACCGCATTGTAATAAATAAAATGGTCAAGTCGAGTTAAGTCGCCTATGCCTAAACATGCAAGAAGACAACCGAGACTAGAAGGAAGACTCATTTGCAAGACAATTTGAGTATGGCAAAGAAGAGAAGACGGAACTCGATCAAGGAGCAAGTGAGATGCATTTGAGTAGAGTATCATCAAGTCAACTCAAGATAGCCAAGTCTCAAGTTGAAGTGAAGAGTCATCCATGATTGGAAGCGACGACTCTAAGTCACCTGGGGAAAGCAAGGAAATGCGGTCAAGTCGAGATAATGGAAGAGATCCGTTGCACGTAAATCAAGGGAATTACTTAAACAAGTAATACCTCCATACTAGCTTTCTCAAGTGCTCACCCGGAAGCGTGCAAAAGGAATAAACCAATGGGAAGCATGCACCATGTCGAACTCGAAAAGTCAAGAACAATTCATACGAGGAAGTGGCAATTCCAAGGATCGCAACAAGACAAGCCAACGACCACAAGTGTCTTTTGAGAATAAGCCTATCTCTTCAACGGGCAAATTTTCAAAAGAACACTATAAAAGGCTGAGGAGTTTATTTGAGAGAATGTTGGTTACCTTGACAATTGAAAACAAATACGAGCAAGAAAAGCTATATCAGAACCAAAAATATTCTCAAATCATTCAAGATTAATCCTCAAGCCTACATTACGAAGAAAATCAATCCAACACTCACCGTGAAGGAAAGATAACTTCAATCAGTTGAAGAGGAAATTGTTGAAGAATCAAGGGGTCTACATTTCACGGAGGATTGTAGGAAGGTTCAAGGTCGAACCAGTCTCAAGTTTTTGGAGGGCTTCGTGATCAAATCCAAAGAGCTTGACCAAGTGGGTTGTAGTAGTAAGAAGATGCCCTGTGAAGAAGCCGAGTCATGCACGAGAAGCCGGTGCGTGACCAAGGCATCTCGGATCGAGTCCCAAAGGATCAAATCGGCTATGTGATCAAGACTTGTATCCGGATTGTTACCACTCAGATATCTTGATCAATACTTAGTGGATTCCTCCCGGAGTTGGAGAAGAGAGGAGTAGAAGAATTACCCCATCTTCGAACCTCTATAAAAACTTATCGTGTCATTTACATTTTACTTTAATCGCACCTTATTTATTTGTACTAAATTTGCTATCCCTTGATAAGTATAAAACCAAGTATTAAATCAAAACTAAACCAAATTTAAGGGTGTAAAGTCTTTCAATGAAAACAAATCACGGTCGAGTTAAGTCTTTAGTCAAAAACAGTGAGTTATTCCATCAACAACTCTCGAGTCGTTGAGTAACTAACTCTTTGATTAACTAACTTAGTTTTGTCCATCAAGGACTCATTTGTGAAGTATTAACTCGAATATTTAAGAGGACTAAATCGAAAAGTTGGTAAGGTTTATTCAACCCCCCTTCTAAACCTTACACTCACACCCTTGGGACCTACAAGTGGTATCGAGCCAGGTTGGTTCATTGAGTCTTCTTCCGTGACCAGTTCTTGAACTAGATCTCCAAATTTTTCAAAGTCTGTTTTAGTACTTAAGTTTTCAAAACTCTTTTTATCATCAAAAGTTATTATCATGGAAGCAAATTTGACACGCATCCCTATGTTCACAATTGAAGAATTTGATGATTGGAAAATTCGTATGCGGTGCTCATCTATCAACATTACATGATGAGATGTGGATAGTGATAGAGGATGGGCCACCGCAAATTTTAAAAGTGAACACAATCTGTAAGGAGAGCTGCATTTGAAGGTGAAGAGGATGTTGCTCCTGGACAGTCATGGTTGAAAACCAAGAGTGAATGGACAAATGATGATGAGAAAAAGATATAACCTGGACAATGTGGCCAAGGACATTCTTTACAAAACCTTGGATAAAACCATATTCAATAAAGTCAAATCATGCAAAACGGCTAAAGAAATGGGACAAGCTAACATTGATTTGTGAAGGCTCAGAGCAAATCAAGGAAAATAAATTATCGGTCGTATAAATTTGAAAATTTCAAAATGATCGCAGGAGAGACCCTGGATCAACTGGATGCTCGGTTCACGTAAATTACCAACGAGCTATCTCTGCACTTGGAAAAAAATATACACGAGAAGAAATGTGTATGAAGATTCTAAGAAGTCTTCCAACCGAGTGGGATATGAAAGTCATGGCCATGAGACACTCCATGGACCCATCCAAGACATCCAACCATGAGCTATTCTCAGATCTCAAAGCCTACGAATTTGAGCTGAGAAGAAAAGACCAGGAAGAGATAGTTGTACCCAAAACAACCGCTCTAATTGTTAAGGATGGCAAGAGAGCCGAGGTCAAAGAAGTCATTGACCAAGAGAAAATAGCCCTAATGGTTAAAAGGTTTAACAAGTTCTTCAATAAGAACTACAAGAGAGGCAAGGGCGAATCCTCCAGGAAGACACTCGGCTCCTCCAAGTCAAGGGAAGATAGGCCAACCAAGAGAACAGAGCATCAAAAAGTGAATATCAAAGGGTCGACAATCCAAGAATGGAAAGAGTCGATCAAAAGGTTGAAAATCTATCTTTGAACAGTAGGCAACCAGGTCACTATGCCATTGATTGCCCATATCCTGTAGTCAACAAATACAGGAATGAAGAAGAAAGAAAGGTCTTGAGAGAAAGAAGACAAGAAAAGAAAAAGAAAATCATTCGAGAGTAAAGAAGTGACTACTCAAGTGACTCTGAAGAAGAAGCCTGATTTGTTTGATGGCCAAGGAACAAGACTGACCAAGAAGATGAGGTACACTCTAACTCATCACACTCATTCTAGTGATAGTGACTGTGACACACACACTTCATCACCCACTTGTTATTTATCAGTTGGATAGCAATATAACTTATCAGCAAATATGAAAAATATAAGCAAGAAAATAAATATTGAAAGTAAATGACACAAGTAATTTATAGTGGTTCGAGGATGTGGTAATTCCTCTAATCCACTCTTCTCCAACTCCTGGAGGAATCCACTAGGTAACAGATCAAGTTGCAAAGTAGTTCTCTATCTAGAGATAACCTTGATCACACAGCTGGCTTCTCCTGCGACTCAGCTTCTTCACAAGACAACTGCCTTGCTACTTCAGCTCCTTTCAAGTCTTTGGAATTGATCACACAACCTTCCAACAAACTTGAAACTCCTGGTTCGACCTTGAACCTTTCTACAGCTCCTTTAACTCGGAGAGTAGACCCCTTTTCGTTCTTTAAAACCTTTCCTCTTCAACTGGTTGAAGTAATCTTTCCTTCACAGCGTGTGTTGGATCGAGTTCCTTCGAGTGTTAGGCTTGAGGAATTCTTTGATAAGCTTTGAGAATATTGCAGGTTATGCCTGCTTGATAATTGTTTGATTCGTTTGTGCTTGGTTCTGGTAACCTTTTCTCAAAGGCTTCCTCAGCCTTTTATAGTGCTCATTTGAAAATTTGCCCGTTCAAGAGATAGGCTATTTTCAAATGACACATCTTGTTCGTTGGCTTGTGTTTTCTTGGTCTGCAGAGATGTGATGTTGACCATTTCTCGTATTAAATGGCTCTCAGCCTTTTGGTGGTCCGACACATGCTTCGTGTTTCCCATTGGTTTATTCCTTTTGCATGTTTCGGGCCAAACAATTTAAGACCGACAGTTTGACTTATTACTATATCGAGTAATATTCTTGACTTCCTTCCAACGGATCAATGTCGATTGTCTTGACTTGATTGTTGTTTTTACCCTCTTGACTTGAGTCTCCGCTCCAAACATATGAGAATGACTCATTTGTCACTTCAATGTTAGACTTGGCTTCTTTTCGACTTGACCGACACTTCCTCATACTTCACACTGATTGTTCTCACCGTCTCTCTTTCAATCGAGTCCTTATCTTCCATCTTGGCCATACTCGGGTGACACACAACGGAGTCTTCACTCTAGTCTCAGATTGACTTCTTGCATTCTTTGACATAGCTGACTTCACTCAGCTCTTTCAGTCCTATCTAATTGCAACATTGAATTACAAGGAAAATGGGGCGCCAACTTCCTAGTCTAAGTTTTACATGATATCATCAAAATCTTACAAATAAATTTCCTAACAATAACAAATTATTATCATTTATTTTGCAAATAATAAAGGAAATATAATCCAGAGGCCTCAAAGTCAAAATCAGCTGAAAACATGTTTATATCAACTGATTATTTCTGAATTAAGAGAGTTGAAGATGATAGTGAAAAATTGTCAAAGCATATATATGTATAAGCTGATGAATATGGTTTTGACCTTATGTCTAGGGGTATAAATAAATTGAGTCGAGCCAAACATAATATTGTTCGAGCTTATTTGAATTTTTATCGAGCTTAAAAAATTGTACTTGAGCTTGGTTTGATTATTAATCGGGTCAAACTTGAACAAGCTTTAGTCGAGCCAAACACGAATCGAGCTTGAGTACCTTGATATTTTTACATTTATTATGTTACTTTTTTACTAATCGAGTCGATGTTTATATTTTACCGAACGGAAATTGTGTTCAGGCTTGGTTTGTTGTGTTAACGAATCGAGCTCAAATGAGCTTTTAACAATCAGTCTTTAGTCGAGTATCGAGTAGATTGGTTTGATTGTCACCCATACTCATCTCTATGTTGTTCACTATACATCATCAGGTTAATTTAATTGATTATTCGAAACATAGGCCATTAACCAGTAGATTTTCCTACTTTGTCGGCTGTAATTTGTTGAAGGGAAAATAAAAATTTTAGTCCTGTAAGTTGGACCTTTTTGAGAATTAGTCCTCTAAATTGTCACATTTATGTTTTAGCCCTTTAACTTTGAAATATCTAGTTATTCAGTCCTTTTCAAACTTTCTAGATATTCAATCCTTTAACTTAGCAATTTTACTTTTGGCCCTATAACTTAACATGTTTTAGAAATTTAGTCTTATAACTTAGAAATAGTTAAATTTAACCAATTTATTAAAAGGTTAGTACCCACACTTTACATTTGTTTTATAGGACTAAAAATAAAATAATTAAATTTCAATTTTTGAAAATTAATTAAATTATAAAAGCAATTAAATATTAAATTAATTTGATTAATAAAAAATTTAAATAAATAGAAATTTCTAAAACAATTAATGAATTTCAGGAAAATTAAAATAATTACATCATATTAGTAAATTAAGAATAATTTGTCATATTTATGCAATTAACCTTTGGTGAGAAGAAATATCTCCAAGAAATGGATATACAAGATGCATTTATTTCAAAAGGTTTAAAAAATTAATGCTTGAAATGTTTTTTAAAAATTAATCAAATTAAAAAATTATTAATTATTTTTTTAAAAGGTTAACTGTTAATTAAAATATTTAATTTTAAAAATAAAATTTAATTAAGAAATAACCTTTTAATAAATTAATTAAATTTAACTATTGTTAAGTTATAAGACAAAATTCCACTAAACAAAAAAGGTTATATGACTAAATTTATGAAATATGTAAAGTTATAGGACAAAAAGTATAATTGCTAAATTAAAGGACTAAATATTTAGAAATTTGAAAGTGAAAGAACTAAAATATGAAGGTAACAACTTAGAGGACTAATTCTCAAAAGGTCCAAATTACAAGGCTAAAAATCATAATTTCACGTTTCTTGAATATAGAAAGATAAATGCATGGAATATACTTGACACAATTCCCGAAGCATAGTAATTGTAATGGGCACGTAATTAAAGAGGACCATAATCATGACTATTGTTACTATATATTAATATTACTACTTGCTTAAAGAAAAATACTACTACTACTACAATTTACATATTTATTTATTTAATATGGGATTTATATTTTCTCATGTATTGTACACTATATTTGTACTATATTGAATCAACATTTCTGGGTACAAAATTGACCGAGTTTTGCAAGAGATCAAACTCCATATCAATCGTATGTTATTGAAGGCTATTTATCGTTGAGTGTGTAACAAAATATAAAAGAGAAATAGTCAAGCTACCCTAACTTTCCGGAAAAAGGACACTCTTTATGTCCAGTTCACTTTTGTGCGCTCTCGGTTGATTTTTTTAATTTTTTTTACGCTCCTGCATATTTTATAGATGTTTTTACATTTTTTTCGTATTCTTTTGTTTCAATATTGTGTATATTTGTTTCTTGGTTGTTTCTATATTATTTCAATGTTTCAATACAACTTTTACACCGATTTTCTACGCTCTTTTTTGTTCATGTGTTGTTTTATATTATGTTGCTTCTCGGTTGTTCTAAATGTTTTTAATGTTGATCTGATATTGTTTTATTGTTCCAATGTAATTTCAATGTCTCAATATAATTTTTACTTTTTTTGAATTCTTTTTATTAATGTGGTGTTTTCTATATTTTTTATGTTTTTTTTGAGTTGTTTTTATATTATTTTTAATGTTGTTCTGAAAAAAGTGTAGGAATGTAAGAATGTCAGGAAAAAACCCATGAGTGTAAAAATATGTTATTTTTTTCCGGAATGTCCTTAACCCAAAATATAATGGGTGAATTACAAAGAAATAAAGTGCAAGCCATGAAAATAAGCACTAAAATAGGCCACCATCAATTTGCAACATATTTACAAAATATTGTTCCTACGTGTCCAATTAATATTTATAATATTTATCTTCTCTTGGTTATCCGAGCCTTAAGTGTCCTCCACATAATCACAATAACACACAGACACACACGACATATTTACCAACTCCACAGGAAAAATAGGCCACCATCAATTTGCAACACCATAGTAAGCTCTTATTTCCCCCAAGCCTCACCTAATACTTTATAATCCTACCCAATAACACATTTCTTAATTTTAAAAGAAAGTCTCAGAGAAATAAAGCAATTAAATTTAATGCCAAATGATTTAATTAATTAGAAGGTTAGCTGTTTGTGCACTTCACTTGAGGAGTTGAATTTTCACTTTAAAAAAAAAGAGCCCATCTATAGTTTGTCCTTAGCGTTGGCAAAAGAGCCTCATTATTAAGATGAGAATCTAAATGGGGTATGGGACTATATATTAGTGATTTAGTGGTGCCTCCCTACTTCTGAAATTGTCCAGTTGGAGACATAGCTCTCAACTCTCAATTAAGTTTATCTTCTCCACTATCCATCTGCCAAAAATATATATATGTACTGCTCCATTTCAAGAAATTCTTGACCTCAAATCCTCAATGATACCAAAAACTTGGCTAGCTAGCTACTTTTTCCAAAACCAATATCCAATATTTCTTCAAGTATTAATTCTTGATCTTCAGTTTCCCATTTTGAAGTAGTAGTGATGAGCAACACAACAGAGCCAAGAATGAGGCCCATGTTCAATTTGGCTTATGATAGAGGTTAGAACTAACAATACATAATCCAATTTAGCCACATAAGTTTTAGAGTATATAGCAATAGCATCACAAAAGCCTGTTTTTTATTGCCGCCTCTTCCAAAACAAGACATACATGGAAACTGAATACAAGAAACAGAAGAAAATTAGTTCAAAGATATTGAAGAAACTTGAGAGATATCTTTCAATCCCCAACAAGAAGGGAAACGATCAGAAGCGTCAAGTGGCCCCCACGGGCTGTTTCTCGGTGTACGTTGGACCACAGAAGCAAAGGTTTGTGATAAAAACTGAATTCGCTAATCACCCTTTGTTCAAGATACTGCTTGAGGATGCTGAATTGGAATATGGATTCAAAAATGAAGGCCCTTTGCTCCTTCCTTGTGAAGTTGATCTTTTTTGCAAAGTTTTAGCTGAAATGGATCATTATAATTGTGGTAATTATAGAGATATTGATGATGAACATGATATTCATCATCAGCCTTGTGGATTAATCTATGGTGGCTCTTGTAGCCCTTTCATTAATCCAGCTCGGCGTTTGGGGAAAATTGGCATGGCCAAAGGTTGCAGCTCATATCGCCTTTACAATGCCCCGCGATTGCTCAAGATTAATCATTATTAGGAGTTTGAATCAAGGATAATTATTTCGTTAATTATCCCGTAAAATATGAGTAATCTGTTTTTTGGATTATTTGTATGTCAGTTTATATAGCAGATGTATTTTAGATTATGCATCCTTGATTATCAATGTGATGTCCTATGTTGAAAGTTTGTATGTACAATTTGGTCTAATTCCATGATCAAGCAATTCAGTAGTTTGGATTTTATAATCCATACGGTGCTTTATAATTCCGGCCAATTTTGAATGTCCGGTGAAAATCGGGCTGAAACTTGGGTAATTTTATTACATACAGGACTAAATCAAACTTTCGAGTTTAAGCATGTCCAATTTTGTCCTCTATGTTAAGAGGACTAATTTTGCAATAATTTTCGCATTCATAGAATTTTTAAACACAAGACCGGAGCAGTTGCATTTCTTTCTAGTTTCTTGCAAAAGGTTTATTAACTTTCCAAAATCCCTTTATATATAATTTGGGAGCCAGTAATCTCGTAACAAATGTTAATTAGTCACTCTCTTCTACTTTATATTAATACATTGTATGATTAATTTACTCGTAATCACCATGTAATACAGCTAAGTTCACTGCGAACTAAAATAGTAATTGATCAAAGATACTTTTATGGGAAAAGGGAAAAAAAATGAAAATGAAAATGTTCCTGAGTATAGATTATGTCAAATGAAAATACAGTTGAAATTATTAAATGTGGTTGACAAGGTTGTCTTACGTGAGTAGGCATTTCAATTTCGACATTTGGTGAATCTATGTCATATTCAGCTCTTATTATATCAAGAATTGGTCCAGTTGAACTCAACTGTTTTTATTTTATGATGACAACATGCAATTGTTTTTACCATTTTAAGCATTAGCAAATAGACTATTGAACCTACCGCCGGATAAGAACCAACATCCCCCCCCCCCTCCCCGGGGAATACCCTTTCACAATGGCCTCTAAAATATTCTTGTTTTTTTGGAGTGTTATAAAGTCTTATCTCACATTCAATTCAAATATGGTCGTTAATTTGATGTAGATTGCACAACCACATGATAAGAAAATTATACATTCAATAAGTCGTTAATTCACAATAATATTCAAAAATTGAAAAAATAGACAAAGTTTCTCAAAATTTATTAATTAATGTAATTGTGCTTCAAACCGAGGGTTACAGACGTTTTAATGAAAACCCTAGTTTTGAAAATACGAATATCTTATCAATAACAAAAACTTGTTGAAAAATTATATAAAAAAAAAATTTACACTATATATTATGAAAATGTGCCCATGCCATTTAACCCATGAAACGTTAGAATTAGTCTAAAATTGCATGGGCTCCCGAATTTGGCTTACAGTTTTGTTTAAAATGGAGTTTCTTTTTTCACTACAAAAAAAGCGAATTCCAACGAAAAACATCCGTTGGTATTTGACCAATTTTCATTGGAATTATCGATTCCAACAGAAATTCCAATGGAAAAGCACCATTGGTATAATGGCCGTTGGAATGACAAAATTCCAACGAAAATTCCTATGGAAGAAATATTACAATAATACCAAATGGTTTTACTTATCGTTGGACTTTATGTTGGAATTTTCCAACGGTATGCTGTAGCATTGGAATTTCCATTGGAATTTTGAAAATTCCAACATTTTTTTAGTCCGTTGGAATTATTTGGTTGGAATTTAATTCTTTTCTTGTAATTTTTTTTAATCTTTAAAATGGCGTTTCCACTTAAAAAAAGTGGTATATTTGTCAGAACAAGACAATGCATGTTGACTTTTGAGGAAATACCACAAAATACCCTGATTTTTGAAAAAAAGACAAAAATACCACCCTATTACTAATCTACCCCATCCGGTCCTAAACTTCCCAAATATACCTACCCCTTTACTTTTCTTATCAGGTTTTTTACCCTGCGAGTATCTCCGGCGCGACCCTAGCGCGACGCTGCAAATTCCCAATTCACAGCAGCAAATTTAGGGTCTAGGGTTCTTGGTTTCCTCTCTTCCTCTAATCTAATATTACTGAAAAATTCAACCTCTCAAGGATTCTCCCCTACCTTTATCACCTAAATCACCATCATCATCATCACCAGACGCCGATAACAAACCTGATGCTGCGAAGCGTCAAAAATTATCATTACCTGAAGGAAAAGTGGCCTTTATCTGCAACGGCATGGAGGGGGGAAAAGAATACTACCATATACTAATTATAGATTTAAATTCCAGGACTCATGACGATGATGTTGACGATGAATTCATCTGGGTTACTCCTGCTGTTCGGCTTCAACATGTCAACGATGAGATTCCTGGGTGGTTGGTGCATCTGCACCTAAATTCTACAAATCTCCTTCAACTTGAGTTTTCGCCTTTTCGTCTTCTTTTCGGTTTTTCAATTTCCTATTTCTGTTCTTCGTCCTTTGTTTCGTCTGGAAATCCTTCTGATGGTGGTAATGCTTTGATTGAATTCATATCGGGCTCAGGTTCGGGCTCATTCTCTTCTTCGACGGGTATGGGCTTTAGCTCTGCGGATCCGGATCACTTGTTCTGTGCCATGGCGGATCTTTCATGGATGTAATCATCCATCATATCGAGTTTTTTCTGTGAGAGTATCTCCGGCGACGGATGATAGGATTTTGTGCTTATTGGAATCGATCGCGCGATTCTCCGCCACGGCGGTGGTTGGGAGATCTTTGAGGGTGGGTGGGGGTTTCAAGATATGTATGGTTTTTACAGCGCATTGCGCGGTTTATTTCGAAGGTGTTCTTTGATGCATGATTTTTTACGTGTTCTTTTATTATTTTGTGATTTGAAGTTTTTCGTTTGTTTCGATGTTGTTTCGAAGTTGTTTCTTTTATGTTTCTTTTGTTCTTTTATGTATTTTCCATTTATTTATTCTTTTTTATTGCTTTTGATTTGTTGTGTTATCTATATGACTGTGTATCTTTTTTTTATTTCTTTTGTAGTGATTGTGGGATTTTTTGTTGCTTGTTATGCCGAGCACTTTATTGTTGGGAAGGCTACGGACGTCGAAGCGTCTGAGATAGAGAATGAACAAGTAAGGCTCAGTCATCTGCTTCACAATCATGCTAAGTTGAAGCTGCAAAATGGTGATGACGATGACAACGACATTGAGTTTCTACCTCCATTTCCTAATGATTTTAGAGAATTGTTGTTATGTAAATCTTAATGATGGTGTAATCAGTTGAAACATGTAAGAAACATAAATGAAACATGTAAGAAACAATTGTCAAACAGGGGATCATGTGATAAAAGTTTGTAGTAAATTGCTTTTAAATTTAGAGAAATATAGTGTAGTTTTTCCCCATATACTCTTCAACTTTTTTTTTTGTCATCCCTGTAAATGTTGATTTTGCTTCGTTTCGATGTCTGCATGTCTAATCTTGAACTAAAGATCTCACGTACTCTAGCAAAATTATTACTAGTAGGTCTTTCCCCGCTACAGTTGATGCATTCAATAATTCTACGTTGTTGGAAGTCAATACAAAGTATTTTTTGGTCTGACAATGGAGTCGTGTCCATTTTCTCGTAGCCGATGATGGATAAGTAAACTCAAATTTTCTGAATTGAATTTGTTGTTCCAAGATTTCATTTAGGGTGCTGAATGTGCATTCCATTGGAATCAGTATTCTTGTTATTTCAAAGTTGGTATACTCTCTATTTTCTTCCTATTGTCCATTGTGGCATACTACAACTGAGATTTTTCTCCATGCAACTGTGGAATTCAATGAAAAGTTGGCTAAGTGAAACATATAAGAAACATAAATGAAACATGTATGAAACAAAAAAGAAACAACAAACATGTTTGAAACAACAAAGAAACAAAAAAGAAACCAACGCAAAAACATCAGCGGAAAATGGGTATTTTTGTCCAAAATCAACAGAAAATGGACATTGTGCAGAGATTTGGTATGGAAAATGGGGTATTTATGTCCTTTTCCCTTGACTTTTTCTACAATCAATCTGGGTTGTTTGGGCCTTTGGATGGCCCTTAACTCCTTAAGAGCCATGTAATTCACTCATTTGCAATGCCTCACTATCATACAAAAATTAATCTCAATTCAGGTTTATAAATTTTACATACACCCTTTATATTTCCAATAACACCGAGTGGTGGAAAAAATATTGAATTGCTATATTTTATCATCTATCTATCTATCTATATCTATCTATCTATATATATATATCTATATCTATTACTATCTTAAAGTGTGAATGTTTCTCGTAATTTTTGATTGGACAAGAATATCCTTTAGACATAGTAAATTTTAGGACAACTAAGTAATTTGATATTTATTTAACTTCTTCCTCTAAAAAAAATATTTATTTAACTTCTATTTGTTCAATTATAAGAAAATGTGACATTTTATATTCTACATTTTAAAAGTATATATTCTTTCAGTTATAACTCTTAAAATATTTTGAATTCTCAAATAATATTAGCTTCATATTAAACTAGATTTGAGAGCTTTTTAACCATATATCATAAGTATATATAAGGACTTCACATGAGAAAATTATAACATTATAAAGTTCAACACTATGTAAAAATTAAGAATTTATGTTTTTCTATAGTTTTGTTATTTATTTAATCTTTTTTATTTAATTATATGAGATGTTCATTATAGCCAAAAATGATTTAAGAATCGACAATATATTTTTTTAATCATAACACTAAGAATACTTTAAATTTCTTATAAAATTAATTTCAAATTTAAACTAGGTTTCAAAATCTTCAACTATATGTTCTAAACATATACACAAGTCGTTATAGAAGAAAATTTTAATTATTTAACTTTTAGTAAGATACAAAATTGTATATTTCTTAATTTTTTAAATTTTCTCAATAATTAAATATATCTATTATAATTTATAAGAAAAAGATCACATTACAATATACACGATAAGAAACAAATATTTTAAGTGGTTTTGATGCTAAATAAAAAGTAGAGAAAATACATAATTTCTTTATGGTCAAAAAATTCTCCCTCAATTAGTAATATGCTATTTAAATATTAATTTATTGATGGTTGTTAAAGAAATAATATTGAAAACAAGAGAGTTTCATATTTTAAATTTATTGTAGTTTCATGTATATTTCATTTTAATTAGTCATACCAGTAAATTAAAAAATACAAAATAAAAGGAATAAGATTAACATGAGAAAAAAAAATCGAACAAGAACCAAAACAAGTTTGTCGCGACAAAAAAGTTACCTTTTAAATTTTAACTATATGTGTTAATATGACTTTACTTAATTTTCTATATATATAACATTATACATTTTAGTTTCTCATTTATTATTTTTTAATATATTATGATTTCAAAAATCATTCAACTATTTTATATCCTATAATATAAATTTTAAGAACAAGTGCAAAAAAGTGTTAAAAGTTGTATATATAAATCTATAAAAAAAACAAAGAAGACAAACTTAATAAAAAAAATCCATATGTATTAAATTGACATTTGTGATAAAACTTGAATGTCGTTGAAATTACACACATAAAAATTATAAGGTTAAAATATCAATATGATACATATTTATAAAAAATAATATATACCAAAATAATTAAATTAATAAAATTGTGTGAAAAAATGACACATGAGCTAAAATTGGATTAGTCTATCATATATGCTATACAAAAGAAAAAATAAATAAACTCATTTAATATGTAACAATTTGATTATTGAGAAAGTAATTATATATTAGAAATTATATATTAGTTCAAATACTAATATAACATTCATAAAAACTAAGTAAATTAAATAATTACAACAAATAAGAGTGAAAACTAGGAATAAAAAATATTGAAAAATAAATGGTTATACTTGACCATGTTTTTTACACTTGATATCTAAATTTTTGGCAACTATATTTTTTTATTTGATCAAAAATACAATCAAAATTTTAAATAAAGATTAAAGTACCATATACCATTTTCTCAATAAAGGCACTAAAAATGGATTGATAATTATATTTTACCACATATAATATAATTTTGTAAACAAGATTAAATGAGATCAATTTTAAATTTATAGTCTCTTCAAGCAAATATAAATTAGTTTCAGTATATTAGGAATAATTGCAATTTTCATAACTATACGGCTGATAAAATTTACAGCTATGTAAATATTAATATAATCAAAATAGCTAAATTCAATTGCAAGTACAGATTCTAATAGTATAAAGTATATTTCTAAAAATTTATGAAATTTGAAAAAAAAAACTTATTAGTTTTTAATTTATTAAGTATAACTTTTAAAAACATAAGTGAATGCAAAAAGAAATTCAAACATAAAAGTTAATTAGTATTATATTTAATTATTGAAGATTGACACGTGAAAATTGCTAACTTGCTTTTTCTTTCATAAGAATGTATTTGGTTTTATTGTTTATTAAATAAATATATTTTGTGTGCAATTGAATAGAGTTTCAAAACTCAGATTTCGACTTATCACTTTTTCATAGTTTTATTTAATATGTGACTCGATGATAAATAATTTATTAAATTTTTTTATATATTAGTTTAATGCTTATTATTTTTAGACATTAAAAATAAGAGGACTACAAACTTTAAGATTAAGTGTTAATGATAAAATATTGACTTTGTGACTAGAATTAAAATAATAAATCAATTTTTTTTTAATATATATTATATTGTAATTTTTTTTAGATTTCTTTAACGAAGAACTGAGATAAAATAAAAGAAATAAGCACATGAAGTATAAGATTTGACCAACTTTTGTTTTATTTTTTTTAATGAATAACAATAACAAATAAAATGATGATATTATGATGAACTTTGGTATAATATTTAATTAATTATTTTTTATTAATGCGATAACTTGCATATGATTTACTAATCATTATCTTATGATTTATAAGCTAAATTATTTATCTCATTATGTAAAATGCATCCAATGCTAAAAGAATTCGAATATCATGTAAGAAAAAAATACTTTCTAGCCATAACAATGAAATAAAAAATTGATGAATGTGATTGTAAGCTAATATAAAACTTTTTTCGTTGTTATAATAATTGTAAATTTTTTTGAGTAAAGAAAAATATATATTAAATATTGTGTAATATTTAAATTTAATTAATTTATTTCATTTTTTAATATTTTAATATTAATCAATAAAATTATTAAATAATAAATTATTTTAGTAAAGTCATATGGATCACGTGCGACGGACGTGTTCGTTACTAGTAAATTAAAATGGCCAAAAATCATATAAGACTGTTTCACATGGTCGCATTTTCTAACACGGATCCTCCACGACCCATGACCTAGCCCAAAAGACCGATAAGGTCGGTCCTGCCTTTGGGGGGCCCATGAAGAAAAGGAAAAAAATTATAGAGATATAAAAATAAGAATATTATATATTTACAGTTTTTCATTTTTTATCATTCAAAATATTGAAACTTGAAATAGTGTATCACTGGCAAACATACAAGAAAAAATAAATATCAAATAATTATGTAAAAAATCTAGATGTTCTATCATTTTGAGAAGCAACATTATCAATAATATCTTCAAAATCATGTTTTTCCAACATCTCATTCTTAATGCATATGGGACATAGTTGAATACAAGTATGACTATCAATTTAAATTTTGAAAAACTTCTTTGAGAGATTTGTTGTTGGAGTCTAGTTTTATGAGAGAGAAAAAAAAAAGTAGAAGATAATTCTAGAGATTGAAAAAGATGTTGGATAATCTTCTTACTTTACTTTATTTTTTGGAAATTATTTTGTTTTCAATTAAATATTATATGTGCCTCAATCTAATCAATTTATATGGTCCAACCAATTATACTTATATATAAATGTGGGTCCCAAGGGGTGATAAGTAAAGTTTAAAGGGGGGAAGGGGTGGAAGAATAAACTTTACCAAGTTTTCGATTTTAGTCCTTTAAGAATTTCAGAGTTGACCAAAGTCAGCTACGTCCTTGGAGGACAGCTAAGTTGGCTTACACAGCAAAATTACCTACTCAACAGACTCGACTGAGTTATTGATAGTATAACATAGTTGTGTTCAACTAATACTTTAAAGTGCATTGACTAAGTTTTTGACAAATGGAAGACTTTCACCCTTAGTTATTGAATACGTTTTTCAACACTTATTTTAGTAAGGTTATTATCAGTAGACACTTTGGCAAATTAACAATCGCCAGATATAAAGATAATGCAAGAAAGAAAGTAAGTGTGCTGAAAGTAAATAGACACAAGCAATTATATTGGTTCGAGGATGGGGTAATTCCTCTAATTTACTCTTCTCCAACCCCGGAGGAATCCACTAATGTAATTTGACTTGGTTACAAAATGGTAATCATCCGAGTCAACTTTGATCACACATCTAGCAACTCCGGGACTCGGCTTCTTCACAAGACGATCGCCTGGCCGTCAGCCTTCCTTCAAACCTTTGGACTTGATCACTTAGCCCTCCAATAGGTTCAAAGCCAGTTCGATCCGGAACCTTACTACACCTCCTTCAACCTAAGAGAGTAGACCCTTTTTCTTGATAACAAGTTTTTCCTCTCTCGATGAAGTTGTCTTTCCATCACTGAATGTATTGGATTGATTCCGTCGAGTTTAGGCACGAGGATTTTCTTTGAAAACTTGAGTGTTATTGCTTTGCGAGGTTATTTGCTTGAATGCTTGTGCTCCTTGATATTTTTATAATTTTCTCTCAAATGAATCCTCGCCTTTTTATAGTGCACGTTTGAAAATATGCCCATTGAAGAGATGACATATTATTCAACACGTCTTGATCGTTGGCTTGTCTTTTTTGATCTGCGGCAAGTGATGGTGACATATCCTCGTTTTAATGAATCATGCGCTTTTCGTGTCTCGACACACGCTCGGTGCTTCCCATTGGTTCATTCCATTTGCACGCACGGGATGAGCACTTTTAGACATAGCTTGAGTATGGACGTATTACTATAATAAGTAATGTCTTGACTTTTGTGCAATGGAGCAATCACATCGACTTTGACTTGTTAGCTACTTTACGGCTTTGTCTTGAGTCGGTTCCAATCTTTTAGGAATGACTTAATTGTCATTAGTTTGCAGTCTTCTAACTATTTGACCGATACTTCTCGCACTTCACTTAGTTGCCTTACAACCGGGTCTTCTCTTCAATTTTCAATGAGTCTTGTAATTCTTCAACATGGCTTCCTTCGACTCACTAATAAAATCATATCTATTATAAGTTGAATTACATTTGAATTGGGGTGCCAACTTCCTAATCCAAGTTTTAGATGGTATCATCAAAATCTATACATAAATTTTTCCAATAATTTTCCCCTTTTTGATGATGCCAAAACTTAAATATAATAGCAAAGTAAATAGTACAGAAAATAAAGAATGATTGTATGGAATATGTTATTTTATTAAATATATCATTCTTTGCACTGTACAGAGATTTTACAAAGTATAAATCTATACAAGATATCGAGCATTAACAACCTCGTGAGTATATACATAGTACTTACAAGTATATGTTTATTTACATTTAAGTAAAAGTACACCATGAAGGGTTCAACCGTCTTCAACGCTCTCGCCGCTTTCTTCTTCGCTCAACATCCTCCTCTACTCTCTCTTCATTTTCCGTATTCCTCCTCTCTCTTCTTCTTTTCATAGGCTCTTTTTTGCAGCAAGGTCTTCCTCTCGATGTCTTTCTTTACATTCACGGTCTAGCCTAGCATTTTTTTTCCTCTTGCCTTCTCTTTGCTTCCTCATTCCTCATATTCACCTCTAGGTTCCATAGTCATCCAGCCCAACCCAGTATATGACCCCATTTTCTTTAGGCCTTGGCTGCGGTGGAGTACCTCCGCCTCTTCCACCTTCACCAATCCTTCCCCTTCCCATTCCAGTTTGCTCCTCCTCTGGGAGTGTCTTGCCACAGTGTTGTGCCCTTGAAGTTTGCCGACTCCTTGAAGTATCTTCGCTTCTCATTTTGTTTGTGAGCTCTAAACCATTTTCCCAAAGATAAGTCCCATGCCTCTGGTAGAGTCATTTAAAAAAATTCTTCGATGCAAGCATTTAAAATTCCTCTAAGGATCTTAGCTCAAATCCTGCATCAGAAGAATTTTTTTTTGAATGACTCTACCAAATCGATCCAGCATCGGGGACGGCTAACTCTCGAGGGGGCTTCACAACTGGGGAGTCCTTCAACAATCCAGCTGGAGGCCGTCGAGCTTTGCATTTAAGCTTTCTATCCTACCATGTGGCCTCTCTTCTACCTTGGCGAAGTCAACTTCCATCTCAGCTCTTGTCTTCTTGAAAGTTGTTCGATCGCTAAACACATAATTACAGAAAAAGTGTTAATTCTGGCTAGTTTAGTTATTATTATTTTATTTACAAATCATAAAATATTTGATTTAATAAGTTTGTTAATGTAATGTAATTAGAAACTTTGCATGAATTTTATTTATGATGAATAGTTTAACTTAAAATGTTAAACTTAAATGTTATATATATTCGAGTTTAAATTTTTAAATTTAAATATATAATTTTAAATTTTTTGACTTATAGCCCGATAGTGGCCCGTTTACCCGAAGCCCGCTAGGGTTAGGATTAGGTTCCAACATTGCCAACCTGTTTAACACCGGCCCATTTAGCCCAAAGACCATTTAGCCCGAAGCCCGCTAGGGCGGCCCTATAGGCTAGGGTCAGCCCAGTTTAACATCTTTATTCACTGATTAGGGCTATCCCAACATAATGTGCTATTTTTATTAAGCCAAGTTAGATAATACATATCCGATTCTTATCTAACCCCGAATAAATTTAGTCCAGAATAATATCTTCTCTTGATCTAATTTATTCCTCAAAACAATCAAAAGTTGGCCAAACAATCGATTATCAAATAAAGCAATTCATTTAAGAAAGCAAATCAATTAGTCAATACTCATGCGTGTTTGTTTGAAACAAATCATCATAATCCTAGAACAAGAAAGTTTGTTAATACTTGAGGATGGAATCATAATCTCAATTGAATAAAAGAAAACAATCATAAACATTATCATCCAACAATCATAATCACCCAAGAATTGAAATCAGACAAAAGAGATGAAGAAATATTACGCTTCAATTAAGCCACAAAAATAACTTCAATGGGAAGAACCGAAGCAATCCCAATATTGAATGGAAGAAAAAATAACAAAAACTAGGGTTCAAAAGTGCTAATAAGTAAAGGTGTGTCGAAAATAAGGGCTCCCAAGTCCTATTTATATGCCTAGAGTCCTAAACAAGGTGGTAGAGCCAAAAATGGAAGAAAATCGCAAATTTCGTGTTCAAGAAGTCATTGTGCGCCACGCACCATCCGTGCGCCCGTGCGTGCCCCTACCTTTTTTAGCCTTTGTTCGTAGTGTGGCGCGCCGCTCTTGTGCATGCCTGCGTACCCTCCAAATTTTCGAATTTGGTCTTAATGTCTCTGATGAATTGTAGCTTTATCTCTTAACTTTTCATAACCACTTGAATCACCTCAATATCAATTTTCTAGAGCGAGTTATAGCCAATATACCAAGTCGTGTCATTTTTGAGATTTCAAAATATTATTTGGACTTGCATATGATTTTAACGAATTCAAACGCCTTCATTTGCATTTAGTAGTAGAAACAGACATTGTAAAACTTTATCTTAGCTTTCCAATGGTGTATGAATCATGTCCATTGGACTTCAGATGCGAATGTTACATCCAAAATACGAAAACTGCTACAGTTGCGCGAAATGACTTTTTAACGTCTCTTGCTCCATAACTTGTTTTTTCTACCAAAACCTAGAAAATCAAAAAAATATCACAACGTAACACTAAAACATGCAATTTCAAATAAAACACGCCAAAAATATGTATAAATCATCACACAAAACACACACAAAAATATGCAAAACAAAAGTCGAAACAGCTTTCTCTTCAGTTGATAGGCCTTGGGCAGTTGGCTCAGGATTGAGGAGGTGACTGAGCCAAGTTGAGGGGGTTTTTCAAGCATAATCTTCAGGGGTGGTTTCTTTATCTCACTTCCACTACCTTACCCTTTACTACTATCTTCCCAATTTTTAGCATCAGCTCTAGGAGGGAGAGTCGGTTGAGAGGATACTCCCAGGATAAGATCTAGTTTCTTGTTTGTCATGTTCATCTTCTCATGACTTGCGAAGTGTGCTATTCTAAACACTGATCGCAGAGCTTCGTCTCAGCTACCATTAGCTTCATTTCTGTCTGCATCAACATCATTTTTGTACGCCATGGTGGCTTCTGTTTTATGAAGGTTTGCCTTATGTTGTGCTTTCAGCAACTCCATATCGGTTTTGTGCGACTGGTCTATCCTGAAGATGTGATCCCTATGTCTCTGCTGAAACTTGTCATTTTCTGCGCTCCATATTACGATCTTGGCAAATACAGACTTGAAATATGTGACTTGCACACGCCTGAGTGCTTTTGTTTGGGGTGTCCATACCCTTATCTTCAAGACATCCCTCGGATATCTCTTGTGATCGATGCATCTATGTTGTCCAAATTTGGTTTAGTCTGCAAATCCTCTTTCCATATTCTCAATTTTAGCACTAATGAACTTAAATGCGTTTGAATCTACGCTTTGAGCAATTGCTCCTTGGGCCATACAACATCAAAGTCAAAACCAAATGGCACAACGGTATAATCATTTGGAGTTCCAAATTATTTAGCAGGAATATTGATAGTATATCTTGCACTCTCAGCAGTAGATTCTGTCTCCAAAGGTACTTCTACCGCAAACAGAAAGTTCTCAGCAAAAAGATCTTCAGGGAAAATGGGAATTTCTCCCCCTTATGCTTCAGGAGCGTTATCCTTTCCCTTTAAGTTTTCTTCAGTTCTGTGTGCCTCAACTATTTCAGCGTCCTCGGCATCTTCTGCAGTTATGTTAGCTTTGCTAAGGTTGACCGACCTCGATTGTCTTAACATAAATCGTTGGTATCGATTGTTTCTTACTCATGAGGTTATCTGTTCTCGGCTCGTTCATCGGCGTCACATGATGGCAATGGCACCCTAGGGGGTGGGCCATCAATTAGTGTAAATTTTGTGAAGGCAGATTTGTCACTCGCCTTCCTTCGTTGTGCCAATGCCTCCTCAACAGCTAGGTCCTTTTCAGGTTTGTCTTTAAGGTCGGACAAAAACTCCACAGAGACATGTTCCTAAGAGTCATGTAAGGCATTAATTACCTCGTTTTCAGTGGACTCTTCTTGAGGGGCGACATATCTTCTTCACCTTTCTTACCTATGGAAGTCTCAACTTCGATGGGCCTTCATTACCCTCACAGTCGAGTCTCAACCGCCGATGGGCCTTCTATGTTCTTCTCAGCCTTAACTTAACCAAATATCGGGGTCTTGAGAATCCCTTCGATTAGATAAAGTTGATTTAGGGTCTTCTTGGCATCCTCTCGAGGCCTCAACCTCTAAGATTGCACTTTCAGAGCCAGGAGTCTCAACTGTCGTGGCTTCCATTCCATCATTTGCCTTGGTCGCATCGTTGACTTCATTGGCTCGCAATGCACGGTGGGATTTTGCTAAGACAGTTTGAACGAATCTAAATGCCGTTAACCCCATTCTCGTTGTACTTTTATGTTCTCACCTTCGCCACCAAACTTCATTTGTGTAACATCTCCCACTGACCTCCTCCAACCCGATTGTGGTGGTTTTGATTCCCGTGAATCGGGCGCACCACATGAGTCTTGAACAATAGGGTCACTGGAAACCTGAGACTCGACTTATTTTCCAAGTTAGTGTTCAACCGATAGGGCAGGTGTCTCAACACTTTCTTCAAGGGGTAGGCTTAGCAAAGGTGCCTTTTTCTTCTCCATCCTTAGCTTCATCGCCATCCTTCCTGGTGTCTTGTCCCTCGAGTGCCTTTGGTGAGGTAGATGCATCAATAGTCCTCACCACCTCCATAATGTCATAGATAGGAGATATTGGAATAGTAGATGACTCTCATGGGCCATTCATCAATGCCTTCTCGTGCAACTCTTTGTACTCTTTCATTGCTTGCCTCAGCTCATCCATCTCTACCTCCTCAGCAGGGTTAAGTTCTTTTACGTTACTATCACTGCTGGAAGCTGGCTGTAAGGCATGTTCAGGAGCATCTGTGAAGAAGCAACTGTGAGGCTTGTGAGATTCTTCAATAGCATTTGCCTTTGCTTTCTCCTTATCTTTTGCCTCATCCTTTTTTCGACAAAGAATTGTCGTGCAAAAATTTGAATCGAGTACGGAACTAATAGCAGTGTTCCCTAGAATGCTCAGTAGCTCTTCTTCTTCTTCAATAAATTCTGGACTTTGGATTTGATGCCTGGCATAACTCAGCTTCCAAGCCCTCCAAATCCTTAGCATTTCTGAATGTACAGGTATGCGAGGAGATAACATCATCAAGTGATCGTCATTCTCCCGCATGGACTCAAAGGGAGCCCTCTATTCCTCAGATGTCCTCGCATCGGTCTGAGGAGAGCGTACAACTAACTATTCACCTTGGTCAGCTATGATGGTCTCGGTTTCTTAAGTTGTATCCTTGACAAATTGTCTCATTCGAGACTTTGTTGTGCATTGATAGCGAGTATCTTCCAAACTCGTTGTTCGCCAACAATAGTCTCTTTTTCCCATGGCTTCCACATCACTCATCTCCTTCACGATTGTTGCTCTTCTTCAAAATCTTCTTTTCAAGAAATTGTCTTTAGACTCAATCGGTACTTAGCTAATGCGACTATTTCACCGTCCCTTTCTCTTTGTCTTGACCAAAGGAACCTCAACCTTTTTCCTCGGTTCCTCTTCAATGGTAGCAGACGCGCCACTTTCATCTTCTTTATTGCGAGTTGGTTTTTCATGCAATTTGAATGTTTCTTCTTAATGATAGGAGAAGGTGCGGGGATTTCTTCTTGGTTGGGGGACAAGTGTGGGTTTTCTACGGCTACAAAGGCGGAGTCTTGACTTTGCTACTTGGGTCAAGAGCCTTCTTCTTCCTCTACGGGCTTGGGAGACGGGGCCTTCGCGATCAGATTGTGTCTGGGGACAGGATCGGTGATTCCCCTTACTTGTATCCTCGTATGAGCTTGTCATTAGGCGGTGATAGATTGGCCTGAACATCTTCTTGTTTACGTGGAATGGTTTCCCATTCCGAGTAGGATTCCCTTCACCTCCATCAAGTGAACTATCACCAGGCCATATCCCATTAAACTTTCGAACATGCCACTTCCTTAATGGTCTTGTTCATCAAGTTCTGGCACAATTTGCCAAAGATGAACTCAGCCTGGGTTCACCTTCTTCTCCTCCATGATAGCAGCCATCACGATCAGCTTAGTCCTAGACAGCTGATTGAAGCTGCAAAACTTCATGTCCACACATTTTGCCACCACATCCATTAGCTTGTGGTAGTCCTCCTTAATCAAAAACCTATTTGTTGTGTAGACAGCCTTTGCAGGAGACTCTGGCTTTGCAATCTCCTTCCACGCAACAGCCAGGTTGATGTCCTTCTCTATTATCTCCTTCAAACCAGATGAAGACAGGATAGCGACTTGCGCCTAAGTCATGACAATTATCTTGATGTCGAGTGTTGTGGACCGATGAGCGAATCTCATCGTTGTGAACCGAGCATTCACGTAGAACATTGCCACCTCTTCTAAATAGGTGTGCAAAAACTCTATCGTAAGAAATTCCTTGAGACCGGACTTCTCGAGTTTCTCGGCCAATCTTCCTCGCCAGGGCTTTGTCCACCCCGCTTGACTAAGCCCTCGAAATCCACTATGTATCCTATGTGGATTTTCTCACCATCTTCACGAAGTCGCATGCGTAGGTGCCATTTCGAGTTTAGAACTTGAAAATCGAACAAACAAAAAGTTAGGGTTTGTTTACGTAGTTGCGGAGAAAAGGCTTCTTCTTGCTTGAGAAAATGTGAGTTGTGTGAGGAGAGAGAAAAGAGATTTCTCTATATATGGGATGTGAGGGGAGGGTTTTGGAATTCAAAAAGTTCAAATTTGATCAATGGTTGAGATTGGGTCTTGGAACCACATTAATTTCTCCGTATTAAATGGATCAACATTTATATCCAATCATGGATAAAACGGGTACATGTTTTCTCATCGACACCATAATTATCCGACGTCAAGCCTAAAACATTCCCTCTCGTAGAAAATGACTGTGTTTTATCACTTATCTCATAAATAACTCAACTATCTTCATAAGTGACTTGACTCGCTTCTCTCTTTACTTAATAAGCACTTTCGGTTGCCCACTAACTCGTCTGGTGACTAGCCATCCTGGTTGTCTCACTTTCTTGAAAAGAGAAACTTTGTTGATTTCAATAATCTCTTCTCCGATTGAGTCTTATGTGCCTTCTAACTCAACTCAATCAACCCAAGTTCATTTTTAAGCTCTTCAAATCTTGATTCACATAATGGATTAGTGAATATATCGCCTAATTGCTTATCGGTTGATATATATTCCAAAGTAATGGATTTTTTTCAACACGATCTCTTATAAAATGATATCGACATCAATGTGTTTGGTTCTTGAATGCACATCTTGGATTTTGGGTAATCGCAATGACATTTGTGTTATCACACGTAATTGAAATCTCGTTTTCTTCTATATCATAGTCTCTCATTTGTTGCCTCATCCATAAGACTTGGGCACAACTGTGATTTGCCTACAACTATGTACTGCTTCATTTGTGAATGTAGCTACTCTTTTGAATTTTGTTTTTTTTTGAACCAAGAAACCAACCTATTTCAAGCATTTGACAGTACATTGATGTACTTTTCATGTCCACTCTACATCCAAGCATAATGAGTCCGAGTAGCCATCTATCTTATATCCTCAATCCTTTGGATACCATAAGCCAACTTTGCATCCCTTCAAATACCTTAGGTTTCTCTTGGCTGCAGTCATGTGACTTTCCTTTGATGCAGATTAAAATTTGGCACATACACCTACAGCAAAGGTGATGTCTGGCCTACTTGCTGTTAGTTAGAGCAATGATCCAATAAGGGCTCTATATCTGGTTTGATCAATAGCTTTGTCATCTATGTCTATGTCCATTTTGACTGATGTATTCATAGGAATTTTCATAGATTACTTCTCTTCCATAACAAATTTCTTCATTATATCTTTGGTATATTTAGTTTGATTTATGAAGGTTCCATCCTTCATTTTCTTGACTTGAAGACCTACGAAGAAAGTCAGCTCTCCCATCATACTCATCTCAAATTTCGCTTGCATGAGATTTGAGAATTCATCACACACCTTGTTGTTTGTGGATCCGAAAATGATGCCATCCACATATATTTGAATAAGCAGTATACTCTCCCCATCTTGAATTCTGAAGAGTGTCCAATCAACCTTGCCTTTGGTGAATTTAGTTTCAATAAGAAAGCGGTAAAATGTATCATACCAGGCTCTTGGCGCTTGTTTCAATCCATAAAATGCCTTCTTGAGCTTGTACACTTTATCTCCAATAGTTTTGTGCTCAAACCTGGAGGTTGCTCCACATAGACTTCTTCTTCCAAAAGTTAATTCAAAAATGCACTCTTTACATCCATTTGATAAACAGTGAAGTTCTTGTGTGGAGCATAAGCAAGAAACATCCTAATTGCTTCTAATCTTGCAACAGTGCAAAGGTTTCATCAAAAATCTATGCCTTCCTCTTAAAAATACCCTTTGGCTACAAATCTTGCTTTATTTCTCACTCTGAGATCCTTCCTCATTCATCTTGTTAGTCAATAGAGTGTCAAAATTGGCCTGGCCTACCCGATTTTAAGGTGGGCTTGGGCCTCAATCTCATTTGCCCGAAAATATTCGGGCCTAAATGTAAGCTTGACCCGATAGGCCCGTCGGGCCACTGGCTCGGGCAAAAAAGCCCCATTTTTGGGCTAACAGGCCTGCCCAAATTAAAAAAATGAATTAAGAAGAATAGAATTTACTCTGTTTCGCCGCTGTCTTCAACTTTTCTCGTTAAAACTTAAAACACAAAACACAAAACCCTACAGCTACAATAAACATTCTCGCCCACCTACCCGCAAATCGCCACCAACGCTGACCCACTGTGTCACCGGCACCGCCACCGCCCACTTAGATTCTCGCCGCCCTGGAATGCTTCATCTCCTTGGGACCTTGACCAAGCTTGAAAATTCTCCATTGTTGCACAACCAATTTAGACCCATAACTCGACTTTGTTCTCCTTGCAAGCAACCAACAGGTATTAACATTTTTCTCACCTTCTCAATTTGGATATTTTGGAATGTAAATCGCTTCCCTCATATACCCTTCCTGGTTTAATTTTATGAAATTTTGAGAAATAATATTTCAATTAAAATTGTTGTTGGGCATTGATTTGTTTGTGCCGCTATTTTTCAAGCCCTCCTATTTTGGTTTTAATATTGTTTGTCTTCTTTGTTTCTCCTTTGATTTTCCATCTTGATTAAGAAGAGATACAAAATTGTACAACTCTGCAAGCTTAAGGAGGCCAGATTGAATGTCTTTTAAGGTTATAGGGGCTGTTTCAGAAGGGGAATTTGAAATTTTCAAAAATTTTAGATATTGTAGCTTATTTTCAGATTACAATCTTTTTTTAGTTAATCTGACGGTTGCGATATGATCAACATTTGATCAACGTTCATCATGCAAATGCAATTGAATATTGATTACGGACTGTAATGGAATATCTTCTTGTCTCTACCAATATTGGCATGTAGTATGTTTATTGGCATGTAGTATGTTTATTAATGTTATTTTTTGTCCATAACTTGTCAAGTTGTTATCAAATATATTGATCTCATTTTATATCTTTATTTTGATATACATATTTACAAGATGTAGAAGAGATACGGCTGTCTAAGGAAGACTCTAATATTCTTGATGATGAGTGACGCTATGTAGGATTTATGAATTGCATTGCTACACATTCTAGTGTGTTTATCTTTGTGTTTTGGACTCGTGTAATTTGCTCTGATTCTAATGTAATTTGTGATTGTATTTTGGACTTATGCAAGAGAGTATTATGCTCAACAATAGTTTCTCTATTCGCTTTATATTATTATTGTGGTTATCATGTTTTGCTCTCAATCAATGTTACTTCGCTACTTTTTCTTTGTACAAAATTATACGCTATTACTTCGCTATATTTGAAAAGGGCTATGTTTGATGTTGCTGAGGCCTGAGAGTAGTGGAGTAGTTGGTTTTGTGTTGCTGAGTTGGGTTGCAAATTCGTCTTCTATGTTGCTTGTTGTTCCAAATATCTGGAGTAGGATTTTAGGTTCAGTGATTTAGGGGCTGTGATCTCAGGTTTTGGCTCTCTGTTTTTCAGTTTTTTTTGGAATAAAGTTGTTTTCAGCTTTTTTTTTGGAAAAAAGCTCTTTTTCAGATTTTCGAATTGCAGGGTGGAAGGATGATTGTGTGGATGTTGTTTGGTGTTTAAATGCTTAAGTGTTTCAGTTTGGGTCAGATTACAACTTTTTTTGGTGAAAAAGTTGTTTCCAGCTTTTTTCAAAACTCCTTGTTCCAGGCTCCAGCCTCTGTTACTGGTTGGGATGCAATGTGTTTTGAGGATTACGTGGGCTTTAGTGATTTGGTGTTGTACATCTAGTCATCTAGGTTGGGCTTTTGTTTGTGAAAAAATGTGATTTATTTTCTCTTGAATATTCTTAAATTAGGGCCAAATTAGCCCGGTGGCCCGCGGTGGGCTAGGTTGGGCTCAAAATTCGACCGGGCCAAAAACTAGCCTAGCCCGACCCAATTTCGCTCACGGCTGCCCGGCCCGAGCATTTTGATGACTCTATTTCTAGATAACCACTTAGTACCAATAATATTTTTGTGGGTAGGCCTTTGAACTGATTCCCAAACTTTATGTCTTTTAAACTAATTCAGCTCTTCATGCATAGCTAGAATCCAATGTGTGTCATCCAATGCTTGTGACACAACTTTAGGCTCAATCTGGAAAATGAAATAAGTGAACATAACTTCATGTTGAGTCCTGGATCTAGTTCTTACTCCTTCTCTAACATATCCAATAGTAAGCTCTAGAGGATGGTCTTTCACCCATCTCACATATGGTTGGAGTAAGTCCATTGAATTCAATTGTCTCGCTGACTAAGTTGTCTTGAACATTTTTCTCATCATCATTTAGTCTGCAGGCTCTCCGGTGCCTAAGATCCGGTGTGTCATCTTCATGAGGGTTGAGTCTTCTTATATCCGCCTCAACATAGGGACTCTTCGACAATTGGGTGATTCATCATGTCGCCTAACTCATCTATGTCTTCTCCATTGACATTAGTTTCATCAAAAACCACATGCATAGACTCTTCTATGACCATAGTCCTCTTGTTCAAGACTCGAATGCTTTACTCTCGGTGAGTATCCCAAAAGATACCTTCATCGCCTTTAGCATCAAAAGCTTTCAAGTTGTCCTTGCAATTGTTGTGAATGAAGCACTTACATCCAAAGATATGAAAATATCCAACATTTAGCTTCCTTCCAATCCAAATTTCATAAGGAGTTTTGGACAGATGCCTGTTGATCATACACCTATTCTGGAGTGTAGCAAGTAGTATTAATGGTTTAACTCAAAATCTCTTAGGCAATCCAGCTTCAACTAACATGGTCCTTGCAGCTTCTTTGAGAGTTATGTTCCTTCTTTCAGCCACTCTATTTTATTGTGGAGTTCTCGCAGCTGATAACTCATGAGCAATACCATTTTCTATGCAATATTGAGTTATAGTCCCATTGACAAACTCAGTTCCTCTGTCAGATCTTATCTTTATAATGGTTTGGATGTTCTCATTTTGAACTCTTCTCTTCACCGGGAGATTCTGCAAGGTTTCTTTCTTTTTACACATAAAGATTGTTCATGTGTATCTTGAATAATCATCCACCACCACTAAGGTGTATTTCTTTCCACTAATGCTTGGTTCAATAGGACCAAACAAATCAATATTCAATAAGTGCAATATCCTGGTTGAAGAAGGACTTGGCTTGTCCTGAAAGAAGATTTTCTTTCCCATCGGCATGCATCACAATTTCTTTCCTTATTGTACATCGAGTCAAGCAATCCTTCCACAAGTTGATTCCTTGCAAGCTTGTTGATTGCCTTGAAATTACAACTTCAATATATGTGGCATATGTGATCTCTAGTCCATTCTTCTTGATGGATCATGTGCCTTTGATCTTTCCCGTAGCTTCATTTCCTCCGAATATGACTTTTGCGCCCTTTATTTCCTTGAAATTTGAAAGATTTTTCTTGTTGCTGTCATGTATCCGGAACAACCATTATCCATGTACCAGGTTCCTTGGCATTGTGAGTTCCTTGAACCTACAATTAAGGAAATTAGTTTTAAGGTACTTATTCTTGTTTGGTTCTGAGGGGTTAGAAATATAAGGTAATCCAACCAACTTATAGCCAAATGGTCTAACTCTAAGAGGTTGTCACCTATCGGTTCCATAATCATAATGAACATTTGCAAATTGCTTAGGGACTTTAGGCTCATATAGTGTCTCTTTTTTTCTCGTATGCATGTGTGAGCTTGTGGATTTGCTTTCTTGGGATAATATTGAAACTCTTGTGCATATTAGACTTTGTGCTTGGGTGCATATTTGTGTTGATTATAGCTTCTTTGCCTTTGAATGACCTAGTTTGAGTCTCGAGGTCTTTGCCACATGCTTGTATCCCTTTGGACTTAGTTGATATCTCATTTGATTATTCCAATTAGCCTGGCCAGGATAATTTCTACCATTCCCATCATATGATTTTCTTTTTTGAAATCTCTAGGGCCTTTGGTAGCTGTTTGTTTCAAATTGTCCTTTCAACATACTTTGGCTTTTTGCTTTTTCCTTTATATCCAAGGCCAGCATGGTTGTGATTGTGTTTTTGATTGGGTGTAGTGCAACATATGGTGCTTTGGATTTTTGAACGCCTCATTTCTTGAGGATCCTTTTTGCATAACCACTCTTGGAGCTTGGGCATGCATAAAGGAATTGAATCCAATGTATGTCTTATCTCCACTTTCTTTTTGGATAATTATAAGTTCATCCAATGACTTAGATGCCTTAGTGAATGATGCAATCACATTTTTCAAATCTTTTTCCCTCTTTTTCTGTTGCATCTTAGTCTTCTTGAATCTTAGCTATCTCAGCCTTCAGCTCTATATTCTCAGCAGATATGTGACTTATAGTACTCAACTCCTTAGTCAGCTATGAGTTTTGGCTTTTGAGCTAGCTATTTTCCTCACTTAGAATTGTGTGTGAGGTTTTTACATGCTAAAAATATTTCATCATTTTGCCTACTGAATCATAAAGATCGAAGACGTAATGAAGTGTTTGTGTCACTATCACTATCATCGAATTAGAATGAGATGAGTTAGAGTGTACCTCATCTTCTTGTTCTTTGGCCATGAGGCATATCAAAACCTCTTCTTCTATGTAAATGGAGTAGTCAACTTCACCGATATCCGACTTATGTTGGTTCTTTACACTTGGCTCTGTCGTCCAGATCTCATGCCCATCATAGCTCTCTTTTTTCTCGTCTTCTCTCTCTAAAGACATTTCTTTCTTCTTCATTTCTATACTTGTTGATTTGGTGGATAGGGACAAATCAATAGCAAAATATCGTGGTTGTCCGCAATTCCAATACATGTTTTCAGCTCTCTGAAAGTCTGCTCTTTCAGCTCTCTGATATTCAGTCCTTTGGTGATCAACTCTCTTTGGTGGTTGTATTCCCTTTCTTTGGAGGGTGCTGAGTGTCTCCTGGATAATTCACCCTTGTTTCTTTTGTAGTTCTTATAGAAGAACTTGTGGAATCTTTTTCACCATAAGGGCAATCTCCTCCTGGTCAATGCTTCTTTGGATTCAACTCTCTTTGAATCACCAACCGTGAAAATGTTTGTCTTGGATACAGCTGTCCCTTCTTGCTCTTTTCTTCTGAGCTCAAATTCATAGGCCTTAAGGTCTGAGAACAACTCATGGTTGGATGTTCTGGTAAGGTCCATAGAGTATCTCAAAGCTATCACCTTCATTTCCCGCTCACCGGGAGAGACCTTATAATTTTCTTACACATTTTTCTCGTGTATATTCTTTTCCTAGAGCCGAGAGCTCGTTAGTTATTTATGTGAACCGGCATCCGGTGATCCGGACTCTCACCGCAATCATTTTAAAATTTTCAAATTTTTGAACAAAGAACAATCAATTTATTTTCCTTAATTTGGTCGGACCATCACAAATTAAGGTTAGTTTTTCCCAAATCTCTTTGGCCGTTTTGCAAGATTTGATTTTATTAAACATGGGGTTATCAAGAGATATATATAAAATATCCTTGGCAACATTGTGCAAGTTGTATCTTTTCTTGTCTTCGTTTTCCACTCGCAACGTGACTTTTCCACCATTGCAAGTCTAGGTACCGCAAAGAAGAAGAACACGTGCACCTCGTGCCACGGGGGCGCAGCAGCGACTCGCTTCTAGTACTTGACCTCGGGCGGGAGCCCCGGACACCATTGTGAACATGTTCACCTTTATTATCTATAGTGGTCCATCCTCAATGATAAACCACATCTCATCGTGTAAAGCTTAAAGGTGAGCTGCATATGTATTTTTCAATCATCAAATTCTTCAATAGTAAACATTGGAATACGAGTTAGATTTGCTTCCATGATAATAACATCGCTTTTGAAATAAAAGCTTAAAAACTTCAAGTGTTGATCCTTTGAAAAAGAATGAGATATAGTTCAGTAACCAGTACGGAAGTCTCAATGAACCAACCGCTCTGATACCACTTGTAGGTCCCACTCAACAGACTCGACTAAGTTGTTGATAGTATATCTTAGTTGTTTTCAGCTAACACTATAAAGTAGCAGTTGACTTGATTTTTGACAGCGGAAGACTTTCACCCTTAGTTTTTGAATACGTTTGTCAACACTTATTTTAGAAGGTTTAAGACCGGCGGTCGGGAGCAGGATTCTCTAAAAAGCTAAGGTCGTGGGTGAGCTGAAAGAATTGTTTTGAAGGCCTTTCGTTCCCTTAAGAATAAAGGCTTCCATGGGGTGGACTCACTTGTCTTGGTTTAGTCTTTCGACCCTCCTCAAATCAAGAGGATTTTCATCTTAACTTGTCTCTCTCCCTTTGGGGAGGGGGGAAGAGAGAGGGAAATGAAGTCCCTTAAGATAAGAATGATATTGGAGGCTACCCAGCTACAACAACAAAGAACGAAGTTGAAACCCTCCCTACAAGCATAGGGAGACCTGGAAATAGACCGTACTAAAAAAAAGAAGCAGAAACAATCTACATTTTTCATGGATGAGTGATGGAAATTTTGCTAATCGAGATAGCCTTGAGATTATCCAATTGTTCATTCCTGGAAAGAGGAAGAATTTCTATTCAGCCTCCTCCAACTCCAGGCTATCAGTAGACTTTGGCAAGTTAACAATCAACAGATATAAAGATAATGCAAGAAAGTAAGTGTGCTGAAAGTAAATAGACACAAGCCATTATAGTAGTTTGAGGATTGGTAATTCCTCTAATCCACTCTTCTCCAACCCCTCGAGGAATCCACTAATGTAACTTGTCTTGGATACAAAATGGTAATCAGTCCAAGTCAGCTTTGTTCACACAGCTAGCTACTCCTGGGACTCAGCTTCTTCACAAGACGATTGCGCCTTGCTTCTTCACTTTCTTCAAACCTTTGGACTTGATCACTTAGCCCTCAAATAGGTTCAAAGCTCTGGTTCGATCTGGAACCTTACTATACCTCCTCCAACCTTGGAGAGTAGACCCTTGTTCTTGACAACAAGTTTTTCCTCTTCAACCGATGAAGTCGTCTTTCATTCACAGAGAGTGTGTTGGATTGATTTTCTTTGAGTTTATGCTTAAGAATTTTCTTTGAAAACTTGAGAGTTATTGCTTTGCGGGTTATTTGCTTGAACGCTTGTGCTCCTTGATATTTTTCGTAACTTTCTCTCAAATGAATCCTCGAGCGTTTTGTAGTGCACGTTTCAAAATATGTCCTTTGAAGAAATAGACATATTATTCAAACTACACTTCTGGTCGTTAGCTTATATTTTCTTGATCTCGCAAAGAATCGATGGTGACATATTCTCGTTTTAATGAAGTGTTCAACTTTTCGTGTCGACACACGCTCGGTGCTTTCCATTGATTCATTCCATTTGCACGCTTTTGGGATGAGCATTTTTAGATATAGCGATATGGACGTATTGCTATAATAAGTAATGTCCTTGACTTTTGTGCAAATGATCCATCACGATCGACTTTAACTTTACGTTATTTTACCCCTTTGTCTTGGGTCAACTCTAATCTTTTAGGAACAAATTAATTATCTGTCAGCTGATAGAAACAGTCTTCTAACAACTTGACTGATACTTCTCTACACTTCACTCAGTTGCCTCACAATTGGGTCTTCTTCTTCAATCTTCAGTCGAGTCTTGCAATTCTTTAACTTGGCTGCCTTCGACTCAACTAATAGAACCCTATCTATTACAAGTTGAATTGCATTTGAATTGGGGCACCAACTTCCTAATCTAAATTTTACATGGTATCATCAAAATCTATACATAAATTTTCCCAACATGTGGGGCCCCCAAAATTGGGGGCCCTTGGCCATAGCCCTCCCGCCCCTAGGGCCACTACAAGACCGGTGGTATTTTTGTAAATATTAGGCTAACAGGTAAGTGTGATGATTATTAAAAGGTATTAGTTTATTATAGAAAAGTAACACTTTTAATCTGAAAAGTATACGTTTTCATAATAACAAAATTTTACATGATATTTTTTAGGAATATAAGTAATATTTTGCTCAATCTGTATACAGTAGTTTTCTGCAAATAAGTAATACATTTTAGTTCAATATGTAATATTTTTCAGTTCAACATGTAATACATTTTCACATAAATGTGTAATTGTTTTCACTTAAAGCTGTAATACTTTTTAATTCATCAAGTAATATTTTTCATTGAACATGTAATATTTATCACTTAAACGCATAATATTTTTAGTTCAATCGTAGTCGGTCAAAGGTTTCGAGGGGCCTTGAGCGGGAAACAAAATGAGGGCCCCTTATTTTTACATAAATAAATAACAAAACTAATGTTACAAATATAATTTCATTGATTTAACATATAAAATAAGATATGTATTAACCAAAGTACCATACTCCAATTTTAATATTTCAGTATCAGTAAAATAAAATTACAGAAAATGATCATTTGATACATAATTGACCATGGAGAAAAGGGAAAATGAAAAAAGTAAAAAAAATATTAATGAATTAGCTATGAAAAATTGATCTTCTTCTACAAAGTCATATCACTCAATTCTCCAATTTTGTTTCTTTGATTTTTCTGTATATGCTTGTGCATTTTTGTCTATTAATAAATTCTCCACCTTTATTCTTTTATTTTGCAAAAGAAAAAAAAAGAGTTGGAGATGGAGGGCAGGATTGTATACATGCATGAGGCCAAAAGAAAAAAGAAAAAGAAAAGCTGAAGACAGAAAAGGAAAAATGGTCAATTCACTTTTGAAGTTGTATAGAGTCAACCACACAACCTCCAAAACTAAGAATGAAACTGAACCAAGATGACAACTTTATTTTTTAAAGTTTAATCAACCTTCACTTATATAATGAAACTATATAATATATATATATAGAAAAAGAAATAAAGAAACTTGGGGCTTGGGAGGGGAAATACGTGGCGACGCACCTTGACCGCCCCAGGACCGCCCTCAAGTTCATCACATAACACTCTTCAATTTAACACGTAACACTTTAAGTTCAACGGGTAATACATTTGGATTCAATATATAATACTTTTCAATTCAACGTTTAATACTTTTCGGTGATGGTTTTTAGTGGTCTTTCCCCCCCTTTTTTTTTCTATTTTCCTTCCCATCGTCTTCTCCTACCTTTACCTTTGTTTTTCTTTCCCGAAATCATCGCTAAAAGTCCCAAAACGTCACAAAAATGTATTTGAGATTTAATGGAAAACGTCACAAGAGACGCCGCAATATCGCGATCGCTAAAAGTCCTTAGAGACAAAATTAGAAAAACGTCTCAAAAGGTTTGGCTTTTAAGACGAAATAAAAACGTCACATATTATTATCCAGCTGGTACCCTCTTACATTTTGTGACAAAATGTTTCGCCTCTAAAAAGATAATTAGGGACATTTTGTCATTCATCTCAAAACATATGTAGTATAGTGACATCAATATTCGTCACTGATTAACTTATGGGGACATTATTTTTCGTCTCTAAAACTATTGTTTGGTGAAAATTTCATATTATTCTATATATTTGGCACTGATTCAAGGACGTTTATTTTTGTCCATGAAGCACTTTTTTTTTCTTTTTTTTCTTTTTCCCATCCCCACCAACACAACTATAGTTTACAGCAAGAGATATGAAATAAAATGCTTCTAAGAATAAGACATTTGTGTGTATACATTCAAAATAATAACACCTTGCTTGTAATTGTACTTCAAATAAGAAATAACATTGTTGCTACAAGGTAAAACAAATATAAGACAACCATAAAGAGTCTAACAAGGCTCATGTTTGTCAAAAACATTCACTTGCCACCTAGGAAACAACAAAAGAGTCTAATTTTTTTTTTCTTTGAGGACTTGATTGCAACAACAATTTCCTTATTTGAAAGACTTGTTTCTTGGTGGCTAGTAATGTCTGCATAAGTTACAATAAATTCAACACGTGTTAGCAAAGACCAACATTTTGTTATATTATAGCAATACGATGTGCTGAATATTTTTTTCATAAAACAAAAATAACAAGGAGAAAGATAAATATAATGTACCTTCATGTTTCATCTAACTGAATTTTCCAAAACAATTTTAATATTCAAACAAGGTTGGTGTGAAATAAGTTGGGAAAAGTCACATTACAATTCCACTTCATGCCATCCTCATGTTTGCAAGTTTTGCGTGAAAGAAAGTAATTAAAACTAAATATAATATATATATATATACACAATTTAAATAGACATTAACCTACATAAACCAGGTTCAAGATCCTCTCTATATCAATAAAAAAAGCATGTGAATGTACCACTTCCACTAACAACAGATAAAACTATGAAACAAAAAGTGTTCTGTTTCGGATATGGCTATTTAAGTCTAAATGTTCTAAATTTGTATCATACTTTCTCAATATGTCAGTAATATAGGGATAATTACTAAAAGTACCCCTAAGGTTTGTCCTAATTACAAAAAAACCCAGCTAACTTCTAAAATTACTAAAAGTACCCTAAGGTTTGGCCTAATTACAAAAACCCAGCTAATTTTGAAAGCTAGCTGGATTTTTTTGTAATTAGGTCAAACCTCAAGGGTATTTTTGTAATTAACCCAATAATATATGAGAATCTTGAAGCAAATGCAGGCTTTATTTTCACATATTGAAAATAGTACAGAGAACCAAGAGTGTCACATGAGGTAGAAGAAATCATTTAAAATTTTACAAGAAAATAGAGAGAATCTCAAATTTCACTTGTTGCAAACAAAAGTTTCATCAATAGCTACATCTTTTTTTTTTTTTTTTGTTTCTTTTAGGGTTAAGAATACTAAAATGATTCTATATCTCATATCTCTTTACAAAGATTAAGATTATAATGACAGAAATCTATCATCATTTCGCATGTCATAAATTTGATCAGCACATTATATTATACCAGTTGAGAAAGAGCAAGATTCTAATGACAAGAGACCTATTATCATTTTGCATGTTATAACTTTGATCAGTACTTGAAGGAAATAGTGGCAACTAATTTGGGAAATTTGACATTGCAAGCTCCTTTTAAAGGTACAGATAAACTAGTAGATGGCAACAGTTCTCCCCTCTCAGTCACACATATTGGTTCCACTATCTTTCCTTCCCTAAATTCTTCTCAATCTTTAGTTTAATCAAGTTCTACATGTCCTGATGTTACTATGAATATGCTTAGTAATCCTCAGTCCCCTGTTACTTCAAATAAATGTATTACCTCTACGTCTCAGATCTCCTCCCCAGTCCATCTTGCATGGGAGCATATTGAATATAACTAACAAAACCAATCAAACTAACATAGTGCAAGTAGAGAGAACTCTCATTTAGTTAATGCTTTAGCAACTAAATAGCTAACCCTGTTAACAAGTAGTTAGGGGCACTTACTCTCTTGTATATAAATATGTACGCAACTCTCATCAATGAAATCAATGCAACATGTTTTCAGTTTTTCATATTATATTCTATATGCACTTCTAGCAAGCAGTAGGAGTATACTCCCAGATTAACCTTGTACACATGCATAAAAATCAAAAGCAAGCACCCTCAAACCAAAAGGATTCTGTTAAGGCTAAAAGTCACATCTCCTCATTTTCAGGAACAGTCTCAACACTATCACCACCATGTAAATATTAATGAACTCAGAAATTAACAATAAGAAAAGAAGCAATTTCCTACTTAATATAATTAAGTAGTCATTACACATCTGAGAAGGTTGAACTAATATAATGACCAAGAAGCAACAAGATTTTCAGTCTAATAGAAGACGTAGCAGGAAAAAGTAAGACTGAGAAAAATCCCCATCATAACTGGACATCAGAATGAATCTAAACTTCAATAATTTAAACAAAGAAATATCAACCAAGTGAAAACTAATCAGTAAGCAATAAACAATCAAAATAATAAATTAATTGGACAAACCAGTCGTCACAACATCCCGTGAATAAATTTGCAAAATTAATTATCTAAGTAGCCAATTTTCTGCAAACCAAACAATAAAGCCTACTCCAATCCAATTAACATAAAAATTCAACACAATGACACTGCTCTCGATTAAAAATCTCAATTTATTTCACATTTCAGAAAATCCTCTTCCTTTCCATTACCAAACAACCCTAAAATTGCGCTTAACTTCTCTTTTTTAGTCATTCTACACTTAATTAGTCACAACAACTGAAAAAATTTAAATCCGCGAATTGGAAGGTAACAAGAGACAAACCTTGGATACGATGAGTTCTAGCGGCGGATTAGATATTCGAGAGACCGAGAAGGGCATGGAATCGTGAGTTGAGATGGGAAGAGAGAAAGAATCGTGTTGACGGCGTGATTTTGTGTGAGAGAAGAAAAAAACTGGCTCGGAGGTAATGGCGCGAAGTGAAAATAGAAATGGAGGGGTTCCGAAAAGTTTTCACGACTTTCACAAAAACGTCTCAAATTGTAATATGTAGTGACAAATTTTATAGAAACGTCAAATGTATTTCAATTTTCTTAATTTATAATTTTTCCAAAATTATCTACAGAAGTCTTCAATTTTAAAAATATTTGTTTGTATTATAGAAAAGTTAAATTTAAAGGTCATTATTATAAAATATTATTAAGAAAAAGTACTTTTGAGACTTTTATGAAATGTCAAAAGAAAATAAAATGCTAACCCTTTTTTGAAACATAATAGAAAATGTCTCAAATAACATATTCTAGACTTTATAGACGAATGTTATACGTCCCTAATCAAGAACCTTTTCGGACATACAAAATCGTCTTTAATTATTATTTTTTTGTCACCTAAAAGAACTAGGAAAGGGAGTTGGGAGGTGGGAGTATTATACTTTATTTGAGACAATATCAAAATAACGTCACTAAAAGTAAGCTATTGGAGACGATTTCGGTTCGTCCCAAAATAAAACGTCTCAAATTCCCTAATTTGTTGTAGTGAATTAAGAATTTATGTTTTCTTATTGTTTTGTTATTTATTTAAACTTTTCTAAAATGTTCATTTATACCCATTTTTTTCTTTCAAAAAACCGGAAATATATTTTACTAAGAATAGTTTAAATTTTTAATAAAATTATTTTCAAATTAAGTTTGGTTTCAATAAATCGTCAACCATATGTTCTAAACATATATCGTTATAGAAGAGAATTTTAATTGTTTAAAGTTTAGTATGATGAAAAATTGTATATTTCTTATATTCTTTTGAATTTTTTCAATAATTAAATATGTTATTATAATTTATAAGAAACATATCAAAATACAATAGATATGATAAAAAGAATAAAATAACAATATTTTAGTGATTTTGATATTAAATAAAAAGTAGAGAAAATACATAATTCCTCAATTAGTAATATGTAATTTTGAAAATTAATTTTGAAAATTAATTTTATTTATGGTTGTTAAATAAATAATATTTGAAAACATTAGAGTTTCTTATTTTATTTTTATTTAAATCCCAAGTATATTTCGTTTTAATTAGCCATATCAATAAAATAAATTATAAAATAAAAGGAATGAGATTAACATAAACAAAAAGAATAAGAACCAAAACAAGTTTGTCGCAACAAAAAAATTTACCTTTTAAAATCCAACTATATATGTTAATATGACTTTTATTTAATTTTTTTATATCTTACATTATAAGTTTTAGTTTATAATTATTGTTTTTTTTTAATATGTTTTTTTTTAATAATTTGGGAGTCTTGGTTGGGGGAGCGGATAAATTTCAAAGAATCGAAAGATACAAGGTTCGAACCCCGGTCAACACCCTTAAAAGGGTGAGCGATACCACTTGAGCTACAAGCTGGTGGTTTTTCTTTTTTTAATATATTATGATTTCAATCTTTTAATTATTTTATTTCCTATAAAATAAAAGAGCAAGTGCAAAAAAATATTAAAATTTGTGTATATATAAATTTATATAAAAATCATAAGGAAAACTTAATAAAAAATCCATATGTATTAAATTGACATTGGTGATAAAAACTGAATGTCGTTTGAAAATTGCACCCTTAAAAAGTTAGAAGTTTAAAATATCAGTATGATATATATTCATAATAAAAACATGTACCAAAATGTAGGTCCCAAGGGGTGTAAGTGTAAGGTTTAGAAGGGGGTTGAATAAACCTTACCAAATTTTCGATTTAGGCTTTTTAAATCTGAGTTTCTACACATTTGTGTCTTGATGGACGATCGAATTAGTCACTCAAGAGAGTTAATCTCTCAATGATTTCAAATTGAAATTTCATTAGTAGAGTAACTCATTGTTGACTATAATTTGACTTAGTTTGTGGTTTTGTTTTCAGTGGAAGACTTAACACCCTTAAGTTTGTTTAAGCAAGTTTTTCTGACTTGATTTAGTACTTATAGATTATCGATGGATAACAAATTTATCGTGAGATATAAGCAATTAAACGTGCGAGATATTTAAATGTCAGAAAGTAAATGACACAAAGTAAAGTTTTTATAGAGGTTCGAAGATGGGGTAATTCTTCTACTCCTCTCTTCTCCAACTCCCGGAGGAATCCACTAAGTAATGATCGTTTACAAAGTGGTAATCCGGATCCGGATACAAGTCTTGATCACAAACAGCCGACTTGATCCTTTGGGACTCGATCTGGAGACGCCTTGATCACTCAACCGGCTTCTCGACGACTCGGCTTCTTCTTCACAGGCGGTTTGCTTGCTACTCTGACTCACTTGCTCAAGCACTTTGGATTTGATCACGAAGCCCTCCAAACGCTTAAGACTTGGTTGACCTTGAACCTTTCTACAATCCTTCTTGGAGTGTAGACCCCTTGTTTTCGTAGTTTCCTCTTCAAGGCGATTGAAGTTCTCTTTCCTTCACGGGTAAGTGTTGGATTGATGTTCTTCGAGATGTAGGCTTGAGGATTGAGAATATTTCAATTTTGATAAGCTTGTAAATCTCACGTGTGTGTCATCCACGCATCTTCCTTTTTTTTTTTTTCTCAATCAAACTCCTCGGCCTTTTATAGTGAACTTTCAAAAATTTGCCCGTTGAAGAGATAGGCTCATTTTTGAAAATCACTTTGCGATCGTTGGTTTGCACTTCTTGGAATTGCCATTTCCTCGTATGAAATGTTTTATCACCTTTCGAGTTCGACACGGTGTAGTGCTTCCCATTGGTTCATTTCTTTGCACGCTCGGGATGAGCACTCCAAGAAAGGTAGTATGAAGATATTACTTGTTTAAGTAAATCTCTTGATTTACGCAACGGTTCTTTTTCGATTATCTCGACTTGATTTCGCATTTCCTCGCTTTCCCAGGTGACTTAGAGTCGACTTCCAATCATTGGATGACTCTTTGTCACTTCTGACTTGAGACTTGTCTTCTCTTGAGTTGACTTGGTGATGTTCCACTCACCAATTTGCATCTCACCGCTTCTTGATCGAGTTCTGTCTGCTCTTCTTTGTTGTACTCAATTTCTTCTTACAGAGTTTTCCTTCAAGCCTTGATTTGTCTTCTTGCAAGTTGGAGCGTAGGCGACTTAACTCGGCTTGCGCACTCTAATTGTTACAATACATTTCAAAGCAAGAATTGGGAGCTAACTTTCTATTCTAAGTTTTACATGGCACTCATCAAAATCTAAACAATAAAATTCCTAACAATTTCCCCTTTTTGATGATGCCAAAACTTAAATCATACAAAGATGCAAATAACAAAGATACATACGAGATAGTGTATTGACATAGAATGTATGCGCATAATCAATCTTTTTATTGATCATATCATTCTTGTACTTAACATTGTTGTTTACAAGGTGTATCGAGTATGTCCAAAAAATTTATGGCATTATTACGAGAAGACTTACATTGTATGTATTTACATATAAAATACACGAAGGGTTGACAAAGAACACTTCATCTCCTTCATTGTTGTCTCCTTCTTTCATCTTGATCAAGATCTTCTTCTCTTCTTCTCTTCTTCTCGTCATGTTTGCCTTCTTTTTCTTCTCATATGCCTTCTGGCGACTTCATCTTTCCTTATTCTTTCCTGTCTCTCCCGCCATAGCCGAGTTTGTCTCTTGTTTTTTCTTCTATCCTTCTTGCATACTCGGCGTTGGTTTTGGCTACTTGCAAGTTCGCCACATGGTCAAGCCAGCCCCAGTAGATCCCTCCTTTCTTTCCTGGATCTACGTATTCAATATTCTTGGGCGGAGGCCTAGGTCCAAGCTTCTTCCTCCATCGCCGCTTCTTCCTCTACCTGCGGGCGTATCTTGACTGGGGCCTTCTTCTTTCGGTGAGTGCCCAATGGAGTGACAAAGCAGAGAGTGTGCTTAGGTTGTCTGTCTGTCGGCTTCTTCACATAGTGTGAGACCCTTTTCCCAAGACAGATCCCAAGCTTGAGCCAAGGACAAATTTGCAAAATAACCTTGATTCGAGCGTTTTGAATTAACCGATCTTGGCTCTGCCCCGACATCCGAAATGGCGTACGTGTCTCTGTAACTGGAATGCCTCCGTGTTCTTTCAAAATGTTCATCACCCTGGCATCCATTCTTCCTTCCACCTCCTTCATCCCTCGCTTCAATTTCTTTTCTCTTCTCGGCCATAGATAGAACAGAGTGTTGGAGTGGCGAGTCACGGGGAGTTTGCCGCTTATAATGTCATTTGTGACAGGACCCTGTTGGGGGTTTGTGCAATCATCAAGGTCATATTCTTTGATCCTTCCCCCTCAGCAGATTTTCCTTTCTTCGATTTCAAAATTTCCTCGGTGATTTTCCCTTCTCATTTGTTCCCTTGTTGTCATTGCTCCTTTCTTCTCACCAGATTTTCTTTGCTTTAAGGTATTCCTCTTCCCCCTTTTTGGCATCATCAAAGGATAGAGGAACCCCTGGGAACATGCTAGCAAGCATGAAGTCGAAGTCTTCGATGGTTGAATTTTGCTTCAAGTCTGCTTTGCGTTGTATCGCACGGAATTGACCGAAGTAGCGTTGGATTCTCACTTGAAATCGCTTCATCTCGGCCATGAGAAGGCTGAATTTTCTTGTCATGTGTTCTTCCAAACGCTGTATATCATTTTGCATTCGCTCACGCAGCAGCCTTGATCTCGGCGGTGTGAGCTTCGTGCATATGTTCAATGTGTTCCCGCAGCCGTTTTTCGCGTCAACATTTTCACTCTCCACACCGGCGACTTGTTGAATAATTGTATGCAAGTATCTCACTGTTCCACACGCATTGATTGTCTGCTTTGTTGCCACCATTCCTTATCCTCGATTGTGATGCCTCTCAAGTCAGTTTTGTGAGGTTGGCATCTCTGTTGTCCAGCGCATATCCAAGGAGGCTCGATGCCTCTCCATCTTTTCAACTTCAAGAAAGAGTGCCTTGAACACTTCTCGTACCTCGGTGATTCTTCATTCTTGGTGATGGCCATCTGACGTCGAAATCGAAATCTATTTGGGACAATGGTGCACGAGTGGAAAACAGAGCTGGTGCGTGGTAGCGTGCTTGCTCATTTTTCGACTCTTCGTGGAGTTCGGTATCTCCAGTGAGAATGGGAAAGATTCCACAAAGGATTCATCACCGCCATCCGGGATTTGTTCGATGATAAGCGGTGGACGTGAAGTTCTTCGGGAATAGATCCATTTGTGGCTTGAGGAGGCGAGCGGTGGTCTCGGTTGTTGGGTTTTGTGGTGCGATGAGCTCGGCTGGCCGAGCCTCGGTTGTCTTACCGGCCGTTGGTCTCGGTGATTTCTCCTTTTAGACCGGTCCTCGGCCTTATCGAAGCGTCATCGGACGATGATGAGATTTCCATAGGTGGCTCATCATCAAAATTAAAGGTCGACGAGTAGTCTTGGGATCGACTTGCTCGTGCCTGGAACATCCGCTTGGTGAGTCTTTTGGATTTGTCATGGGAGTTGACCTAAACCTTCCTCTTCGTCTTCTCGATCCCGAGAAAGGTGACATCGGGGTTGTCCTGGGAATCATGAAGTGCGCCGATCTCCTTCTCGGATGGATCGATGGTTGCGGGAGGGATGTTCTCTACTTCAACTGTGTTACCCTGGGGAAGTCTCAACCTCCCGTGGGCCTTCATTTCTCCGGCAGTCTCTCTTTGGCTGCGAGGCCTTGGTCTTCCCTTTCGACGAGTGTCACTGTCTTAGGGTCTTCTACGATGGCATCCATTGGAGTCTCAACCCCATGGATTGCGCTTTCATCGCCTGTGCCAGTGTTAACTCCGTGCGCATTCCTTCCGTGCCTCGATCGCATCTAGTGGCGTCATTAGCCTTTCAGAGCTGTTGTTGGCACCTCGGAGACAGATCTCAATCGCCTCGAGCTTCGTTGATGGCAACTTGTCTTTGTTCTTCTTGTGTTTGTGTTTTCTTTGCTTCGCCTCCTACATTCTTTGTGGAGTCATCTGCAAAGATCCTCCGACCTTGCTGCGGTGGAGGAGTTTCCCACCGGTGGAGCACCGGTGAGTGACTTGGAGTGGGGTCACTCGTCTCCAAACTCCGGCATTGCGGGTTGATGGTTCAAGTTGGGGCGGTGGTGGCACACCTTCAATAGGGGTTGGCTCATTGGGGTCCCCACTAGCCCAGATTTCATCGCCATCTCCTTATCGCCTTCTTCGAGTCACCGGGAAGTGGTAGCAAAGCAACATCGGTGGCTATTCTTTGAACCACTCCCATTGGATCGATTTCCGTGTGTTCGGAGGACTCTCCTGGTCCCTCCATCGAGTCTTTGCTCGTAAAGGATTCTTGATTCACGCAATGCTTGCTTGCTGCGTGACCGCAATTTTTCCGGGCGGCGGCATTCTCAGTTCCTCGTCACTTTCAGAGAAGACATCAAGGAGAGGATGGAAATGTTACGTAGGTGGGAGATAGGGCGGATACTTGCCTTTTCTCGTGCTTTGGCTTCTTTGACTTGCTTTTCTCTCTCCTTGTCCTTGTAGATCCAGAATATTCATGCAGTTGTCTTCATCTAGAGCTGGGAGCACGAGTGGATAATCCAAGGAAATTTAGCGAGTTCCTCTTCTTCTTCTATGAATTCAGGCCGTTGGAACTGTTCCTTGACTGCTCAACTTCCATTTTCTCCACTCACGCAGACGATTTCGGATGTCGGGTAAGGTGGAGATAGGATCATTACATCACTATCGCTTGGGCTGGTTCTTCTTGAGTTTCATTTGTGTGAGCTACAATTTGTGTCTCGTGTTGCCTCTGCGCCGATCACCTTCAAGCAGACTTGGGTTTGTTTCATCAATTACATCGGAGACTCTACTTCTCCAAAGTAGTCTCCCAGATTTGTGCTAGCCGAGTAGCCGACTCGGTGGTTTCTCTGCTCGGATTGCTTTACAAGTCTTCTTCGTCTCTTGGTCTGTACCGGAGGGATTTCGGTTCGAGACGGTGTCCTCTCGAGTCTTGGGCGGTGGGGCGTGCTTGTGTTTGTTTCGAGGAGCTGGCCGTCTAGGTTTGTCGACCTCCTCTTTTTGACGATCGAGAGAAGGAATTTGTGAGTCCTTCTCGACCGCAGGGGCAGGGCGGGTGACACTGCTTGGGCGGGTGACTGCTGCGGGGGGCGGGAGCATGTTTGGTTTTCTTTCTTTGCAGGGGCAAAGAGATTTCTTGGCAGTTGCAGGGGACTTTCTTCTTGGTTGGAGAGGAAAGGTTTGTGTCTTCGGGTCAGTGATTCCCCCTCACTTTGGTGTCGACTCTCTTGGCGTATGCACGCTTCTGAGCACCAGAGAGATTAGCTCTGAACATCCTCTTGTTAACATGGAAAGCTTTCCCATGTCTAAGAGGTACTCCTTTCACCTCCAATAACCGGCCGATCACTAGGCCATATCCCAGGGATCCTCCAAATGACCCATCTTCTTTGAAGGACTTGTTTCCCACGTTTTGGCAGAGTCTGCTGTAGATAAACTCAGCCCAGTTTATCTTCTTTTCTTCGATTATTGCAGCCATCACAGTCAATTTTGCCTTTTGATTGGTCAAAGTGCCAAATTTGATGTCGATACACTTGGCAACAATGTCCAACAATTTGTGATAATCTTCCTTGGCCAGATCTCTTGTTTGTTTGTGTATATTATTTTGTCAAAGAACGTCGGACTTGGCTATTTCTTTCCATGCGTCAGCCAAGTTTACATCAGCCTCTTTGATCTCAGATGCTCCCTCTGCTGGTAGTGAGCAATATTCAGCCAAATCCTTGGCTGTGATAGTCAGCTGCTTCCCGTGAACAGATGACTTGATTCCTTCGTCGTGAATCTCAGCATTCACGTAGAATTGTGCGACCTCCTCCACATAGGTCATGGGATACTCCAGTGTTAGAAACGGTTTCAGTCCTGCCGTTTCTAGCTTCTCCGCGATTTTCTTCACCAGGGTGTCGTCGGACCCCTGCTTCACCATTCCGTCGAAATCCACGGTCGAACCGGTGTGGATTTGTTTTCCCAACTTGGTAAAGTCATATGTTGGTGCCATTTCTCAGAATAATTTCAAGAAAAATTCAGAAATAGATTTGAAGTTTGATAGGGTTTCGAGAGTGTTTGCCTTTGCTTTTTGAGAGAGAGAGATTGAACAGTTTTTTTTTTTAGAAGTGTGAGAGAGAAACGGACGAAAAATGGTTTAAATATGGTTTATGAAAGGACGTGCAGACGTTTTTTGAATCGTGATCGAAATCAACGGCTTGGATTTCGCACGCATATTGAGCAGTTCATGTCTCGTATTTAATGCGGCAGCATTTATATCCAATCATAAGCTTGGTGTGCAGCTTTATGTCTGTACACATCATCATTATGCTGACGTGTTCCTTAAAACATTCCCGCTTAGTCAAAACGACTGCGTTTTTGTCATTTTGCTCATAAGTTATTCAGCTTATCTCTTAGCTGATTTAACTCTGCTTCTCACATTTCTCTTAGTGACTCGGCTATCGGTGACTTGGTATAATGACTTTTCCGACATCTGGTGATTTTGAGCTAGTTTTTTGTTTTCACTCTTTTTCACTTTCTTTTCTGTTCCATTTCGTTTCTTTGACTCTTACGTGTCTCGCCTTAGCTCAATTAGCCCCAACTCATGTTTGAGTTCTTCAAATCTTGACTCACATAATGGTTTTGTGAAGATGTCGCCTAGTTGCTTATCGGTTGAGATATATTCCAAGATAATGTCCTTCTTTTCAACATGATCTCTTATGAAATGATATCCGACATCTATATGTTTTGTTCTTGAGTGCAACACAGATTTTGAGTGATTGCAATGGCACTTGTGTTATCACACATGATTGGAATTTCTTTTTCTTCAATTTCATAATCTCTCATTCTTTGTCTCATCCATAGGATTTGGCACAAAGTTTGCCCAGCAGCCTATGTATTCCGCCTCATTTGTAGAGGTGGCTATTGAGTTTTGCTTCTTGCTAAACCAGGAAATTAGTCTGTTTCCAAGCATTTGACATGTGCCTCAAGTACTTTTCTGTCCACTCGCATCCAAAGATAGTCGAGTCCGAATAGCCAATTAGCTTGAATCCACCTTCCTTTGGATACCATAGCCCTACTTCTTGGCTTCCTTTTAAGTATCTCAATATTCTCTTAGGCTTAGCGGTCATATGGCTCTCTTTTGGAGCGATTGAAATCTTGCACATACACCTACAAAGAAAGGTGATGTCCGGCCCGCTAATTGTGTGAGATAGAAGCGATGATCCAATAAGTGCTCGTATCTTGTTTGATCTGAGGCTTGCCATCCTGCGTCCATGTCCATTTTGATCGATGTGTTCATTGGTATTTTTACGAAGACTTCTCCTCCATACCAAATTTCTTCATTAAATCTCGGTGTATTTTGTTTGACTTATGAAAGTTCCATCCTTCAATTTGTTTCACTTGAAGTCCAAGGAAAAATGTCACTCTCCCATCATGCTCATTTCAAATTTGCTTTGCATGAGGTTTGAGAATTTTTCACACATGACTCTTTGTTAGTGGATCCAAAAATGATGTCATCCACATATATTTGAACAAGCAAAAGTATACTCTTCTTGTCTTGAATTACGAAAAGTGTTCTATCCACTTTTCCTTTAGTGAATCCATTTTCGTTAGGAATTGTGATGGGGTATCATACCATGCTCTCGGGTGCCTGTTTCAATCCATACAGGGCTTTCTTGAGTTTGTACACTTTGTCTCCAAGAGTCTTCTGCTCAAATCCTCGGAGGTTGTTCAACATACACTTCTTCTTCCAATAATCCATTCAGAATGCACTTTTTACATCCATTTGATATACAATGAAATTTTTGTGAGTCTGCGTAGGCAAGAAACATCCTTATAGCTTCCAATCTTGCTACGAGAGCAAATGTTTCATCAAAATCTATTCCTTCTTCTTGGCAATATCCTTTGGCTACCGATCTTGCTTTGTTTCTTACCACAGATCCTTCCTCGTTCATCTTATTTCGAATACCCATTTGGTTCCAATAACATTTTGATGTATGGGTCTTTGTACTAATTCCCATACTTTATTTCTCTCAAACCGATTCACTCTTCTTGCATAGCTTGAATCCAATGTGTGTCATCCAATGCTTGTGACACATCTTTGGGCTCTATCTGCGAGATGAAGCATGTGAACATTGCTTCTTGTTGAGTTTGGATCTTGTCTTGACACCTTCTCTCATATCTCCAATGACAAGTTCGGTGGATGGTCTCTCGGCCATCTTACGTCAGGTTGAAGTAAGTTAGCTGGATTGATCGACTTACCGTGTGTTCTTTGGGTCGACTCTCTCGTGATCATTCAGTGCAGATTTTCCACCGCTTTTGAGATTCAGACTATCTCATCTTCTTCCGAGTTGATAATCCCCGCTTACCAAAGATAGGGACTCTTCGTAAGGTTGGATGTTTGATTATCGGTGACTCTTCAATGTCTTCTCCATTTATGTTTGGCTCATCGAATACTACATGAATGGATTCTTTCAGAACCATAGTTCTTTTGTTGAGTATTCTCGTAGGCTTTGCTTTGGTGAGTATCCTAAGAAGATACCCTCATCAGCTTTAGCATCAAAAGCCTTTAGGTTATCTTTGCCATTATTATGGATGAAGCATTTACATCCAAATATCCTGAAATATGCAACATTTGGTTTTCTTCCAGTCCGGATCTCATAGGGAGTCTTTGTGTCTATTTATCATACATCTGTTTTGGGTGTAGCAGTGTGTTGATTGCTTCAGCCCAAAGCCTTTTTGGTAACCTGCTTCACTAACATGGTCCTTTTCGCTTCTTTTGAGAGTTCTGTTTCTTCTTTCGCAACTCCATTCTGCTGTGGAGTCCTTGCGGTGATAGTTCATGACCAATACCATTCTCAACACAAGATCTTGAGTTATTATTCCATTGACAAACTCGGTTCCTCTATCCGATCTTATTTTGATAATGGTTTGACTCTTCTCATTTTGTATCCTCTTCATCACATTTGTGGTAGCTTTTGTAGAGTTTCTTTCTTCTTGCACATGAATATTGTCCATGTATATCTTGAGTAGTCATCTACTACCACCAAGGTGTATTTCTTTCCACTTATGCTTCTTTGGTTCCATGGGCCAAATAGATCCATATGAAGCGGATGCAATATTCTTGTTGAGGATGGGCAAGTCTTTTCTTGGAACGATGACTTGATTTGTTTTCCCTTCGACATGCATCACATATACTCTCCTTCTTGTATACTAAGTCTGGAAGTCCTTCCACAAGATGACTTCTTGCTAGCTTATTAATCGTTTTGAAATTCGGATGACTCGGCTTTTTTTGTGCCACTGCTAACTTGATTCAATTGTGCTCTTTGCTAGTAGACAGCAGTCTTTGGGTGTTGCGATTGACCAATCCACTACATACATATTTTCTCATCGCATCCTTGCAAAGACAACTTCATTAGTTTCAACATTTTTGATTTGGCATATTCCCATGTTGAATCCAACATTGTAGCCCTTGTCACGAGTTGACTAATGCTTAGTAAATTGAAGTTTAGTCCTTCAACATATGCAACATCTGTGATTTCTAAACCATTCCTCTGGATGGATCCAATGCCTCTTATTTCACCAGGAGCTTCATTTCCTCCAAATATGACTTTGGCTCCTTTGACTTCCTTGAATTTTGACAGATTTCTCTTATTTCTGTCATATATATGTCCGGAATGTACCGCTATCCATGTACCAGGTTCATTGGCACTCATTTGTTCCTTGAACCGCAATCAAGGAAATTAAGTTTTAGGTACCCATTCTTGTCTGGGTCCTGAGGGGTTAGAATTATAAGATGATCCAACCAACCTATAGCCAAATGATTTGACTCTAAGAGGTTGCCATCTATCGGTGCCATAATCATAATCAATCCTGGCAAATTGCTTGGGGAGTTTAGGTTCATACAAATTGTCTCTTTTGTCCAGTATGCCTGCATATGTGTTTTAGCAATTGCCTTTCTTGGGTAATTGTGGTGTCTTTGAGTGTAGTGCCTAGGTGCATATGTGTGCTGATGAAAGCTCTTATGCTTTTGGAATGGCCTTTGTTGAGTTCTAGGCCTTTGCCATTTGGGCTTGTATTCCATAAGTCAGCCGATAGTTCACATTATTCCAAATCACTTGGCTTGGATATTTTCTACCATTCCCATCATATGTATTTCTTTTATGAGTTTTTCGGGGTTTTTGGTAGCTCGCTTCTTCTTTACTGAGTATTTTTGTTTGAGTCTGGCATTTGAGGACTCATTTGAATCTCTTCTCGGTATCCTCTCAAGACTCTCAATCGGGTCAGTTCTTCCTTTTCCTTTGTAACCAAGGCCGTTTGCTTAGTATTGTGCTTTGGATTGAAAGTGTGTGCATCATTTAGAGTTTTGGATTTTTCGGACTCTTCATGACTTGAAGATCCTTTTTCCAAAATTACTCTTGAGGTGTGACATGGCACAAAGGAATTAAATCCTAAGCCTGTCTTGTCTCCACATTCTCTTTGACTCATAATAAGATCATCCAATGATTTAGATGCCTTAGTGAATGAGGCAATGACATTTTTGAGGTCATTCTCCCTCTTTTCTATAGCAGCAATTTCTGCTATTAATTTAGCATTTTCAAACCTTTAAACTTTTATTCTCATCACCTATTTGACTTAGGGTACTCGGCTCCTTAGTCACTTTGAGTTTTGACTTTTGAGTAGGTGTTTTCCTCATTCAATAGTGTGTGTGAGGTTTTAATGTGCTCAAAATCTTTCATCATTTTGCCTAATGAATCATAAAGATCGAGTGGGTGATGAAGTGTGTGTGTCGCGATCACTATCACTAGTGTGCGAGCTTGTTGAGTTAGATTGTACCTCATCTTCTTGATCTTGTTCTTTGGCCATTAAGCGGATCAAGGCTTCTTCTTCGAGAATCACTTGAGTAGTCGGCTTCTTTGCTCTCTCGAGTGTTGTCTCTCTTGACTTGCATTTTGTCTCGATAGTCTCTGCAGACCATCATTGCCTTTTTCTTCTCTTGTCTTCTTTCTCTCTCAAGACCTTTCTTTCTTCTTCGTTTCAGACTTGTTGACTACGAGGATATGAGCAAATCAATGGCATAGTGACCTGGTTGTCTACAATTCCAACATAGATATTCAGCCTTTTGCTCACTCTTTCTATTCTTGAGTTGTCAACCCTTTGATACTCAACTTGTTGATGATCTGTTCTCTTGGTTGGCCTATCATCCCTTGATTTGGAGGGAGCCGAGTGTCTTCTCGGAGGATTCACCCTTTCCTCTCTTGTAGTTCTTGTTAAAGAACTTGTTAAATCTTTTAACCATTAGGGCTATTTCTTCCGGGTCAATTGCCTCTTTGACTTGACTCTCCTTCCATCTTTGACAACTAGAGCAAAAAATTGTTTTGGGTACAAATTGTCTCTTCCTCGGGTCTTTCCTTCTCGGCTCAAACTCATAGGCTTTGAGGTCCGAGAATAACTCATGGTTGGATGTCTTTGATAGGTCCATGGAATGTCTCGTGCCATGACCTTCATCTCCCATTCAATCTGGAAGACTTTTCGGGGATCTTCATACACATTTCTTCGTGTATATTCCTTTCCAAGTGTAGACAGCTGACTCATTTGTGATTTCAGAATCGAGCATCCAGTTGATCCAGGTTTTCTCCCGAGATCATTTTAAAGTTCTCAAATTTTTGTACAGCCACCGAAAGTTTGTTTTATTTGATTTGCTCACGAGCCTTCACAAATCAATGTCGGTTTGTCCTGATTTCCTTAGCCATTTTGTTTTGCAAGATTTCACTTTATTGAACATGGCTTTGTCCAAGGTTTTGTAGAGAATATCCTTGGCTACATTGTCCAGGTTGTATCTTTTTCTGTCATCATTTGTCCACTCAGTTCTTGGTTTTTCAACCATGACCGTCAGGTCTTGATCTTCTTCCCCTTCAATTTTGCAACTCTTCGCATTTGTGTTCACCTTTAATATTTGCAGAGACCCATCTTCTATCACTATCCACATCTCATCATGTAATCCGATAGATGAGCCTCGCATACGAATTTTCCAATCATCAAATTCTTCAATAGTGAACATAGGAATGCGTGTTAGATTTGCTTCCATGATGATAACTTTTTAATGAAAGAAAAGAGTTTTGAAAGTTTAAGTACTAAAGCAGACTTTTGAAAAGTTTGGAGATCTAGTTCAAGAACCGGTGCGGAGGGTTCAATGAACCAACCGCTCGATACCACTTGTAGGTCCCAAGGGGTGTAAGTGTAAGGTTTAGAGGGGGGTTGAATAAACCTTACCAAATTTTCGATTTAGGCTTTTTAAATCTCTGAGAGTTCTACACAGTGTGTCCTTGATGGACAATCGAATTAGTCACTCAAGAGAGTTAATCTCTCAACGACTTTCAAATTTGAGTACATTAGTAGAGTAACTTTGTTGACTATAATTTGACTTAGTGTGGTTTTTGTTTTCGGCCGGAAGACTTAACACCCTTAAGTTTGTTTAAGCAAGTTTTTACTGACTTGATTTAGTACTTATAGATTATCGATGGATAACAAATTTATCGCCAGATATAAGCAATTAAACGTGCGAGATATTTAAATGTTTGTAAAGTAAATGACACAAGAAAGTTTTTATAGAGGTTCGAAGATGGGGTAATTCTTCTACTCCTCTCTTCTCCAACTCCTGGAGGAATCCACTAAGTAATGATCAGTTTACAAAGTGGTAACAATACGATACAAGTCTTGATCACAACGGCCGACTTGATCCTTTGGGACTCACCGAGACGCCTTGATCACTCGGGGCTTCTCGACGACTCGGCTTCTTCACAGGGCTGCTTTGCTACTACTCTGACTCACTTGCTCAAGCACTTTGGATTTGATCACGAAGCCCTCCAAACGCTTAAGACTTGGTTCACCTTGAACCTTTCTACAATCCTTCTTGGAGTGTAGACCCCTTGTTTTCGTAGTTTCCTCTTCAACGATTGAAGTTCTCTTTCCTTCACAGGTAAGTGTTGGATTGATGTTCTTCGAGATGTAGGCTTGAGGATTGAGAATATTTCAATTTTGATAAGCTTGTAAATCTCACGTGTGTGTCATCCACGCATCTTCCTTTTTTTTTTTTTTCTCAATCAAACTCCTCGGCCTTTTATAGTGAACTTTCAAAAATTTGCCCGTTGAAGAGATAGGCTCATTTTTGAAAATCACTTTGATCGTTGGTTTGCACTTCTTGGAATTGCCATTTCCTCGTATGAAATGTTTTATCACCTTTCGAGTTCGACACGGTGTAGTGCTTCCCATTGGTTCATTTCTTTGCACGCTTCGGGTCGAGCACTCCAAGAAAGGTAGTATGAAGATATTACTTGTTTAAGTAAATCTCTTGATTTACGGCAACGGTTCTTTTTCGATTATCTCGACTTGATCGCATTTCCTCGCTTTCCCAGGTGACTTAGAGTCGACTTCCAATCATTGGATGACTCTTTGTCACTTGACTTGAGACTTGTCTTCTCTTGAGTTGACTTGATGATGTTCCACTGTTGCATCTCACCGCTTCTTGATCGAGTTCTGTCTCGCTCTTCTTTGTTGTACTCATTTGTCTTACAGTGAGTTTTCCTTCAAGCCTTCGGTTGTCTTCTTGCAAGTTGGAGCGTAGGCGACTTAACTCGGCTTGGCACTCTAATTGTTACAATACATTTCAAAGCAAGAATTGGGAGCTAACTTTCTATTCTAAGTTTTACATGGCACTCATCAAAATCTAAACAATAAAATTCCTAACACAAAATAATTAAATTTTAATAAAATGATGTGAAAGAGTGAAACATAAGCTAAAATCATATTAAGTCTAAAAGATCACATATTATACACAAACGAAAAAAAAACTTATTTAACATATACAAAGTTAATGTTTGTTGAGAAATTAATATATTACTTAAATTGTATGTTAATTCAAATACTAATATAACATTCATAACAAACTAAGAAAATTAAATAATTAAAATAAATTAAAGTGAAAACTAAGAATAAAATATATTTTAAAAGAAATAATTATATTTGACATTAATGAGTTGAGATGGCCAAAATAACTTTAAGGGTTAATTTCATATATATAGATAGTTCATGATTAAGCCAAATGAAACATATTATAAAAATTGAAAGAATAAAAGTAAATAGTTAAAAAAAAAACGTGTGTCATAGCTGAAAATTCTAAAAAATTAAATGACTTTCATAATATGTATAATTTTGACATTTTGAGTAAAATATCGTTCAATATAAAAGTACACCTTTATGACTTATAAAGATTCAAGAACAAAAACAATTATCATAAAATTCGGTAAAGATTATTCTTACTTTTACAAAATTAAATATTATGAAAAAATTGAAACTAGAATCATAAATGGAAAGTCACTATATGTATGTGAAATTGTATTAAAATAAATAAATGAAATAAACTTATTTAATATGAAATAATTTGATATCTATGTCAAAGTCTAATATTTCTTAAATTACATGTTAATTGGTGCCAATATAATATTCAAACTATTTATATACCAAATTTACTGTGTTAAACTATACAAAAATAAGTTAGAGTGAAGTGACCATGATTAGGGCTAAGTAACATAAATTCTAATGTGCATAAGGAGGCATAAGAGAATAGTTAAAGGGTTTTTACAACTTGATATCTAAATTTTTGGCAACTATATTTCTTAGTTGATCAAATATTCAATAAAAACTTCAAATAATGATTAATGTACTATATTCCTTTTTCACAATAAAGGCACTAAAAATGAATTGATAATTATATTTTATAATAGATAATATGATTTTGTAAACGAGATGAAAGAATATCAATTTTAAATGTATGCTCTCTTCAAAAAAATATAGATTAGTTTTAGTTTACTAAAAAATTGTTATTTTCTTGACTATACGTCTTAAAAAATTGACTAACTATGTAAATTTTAATATTGACCAAAATAACCAAATTCAATTGTAAATACAAACTCCAATAGCATAACATATCTTTCTAAAATTTTATGAAATTTAAAAAACTAAATTAGTTTTTAGTTTATTATGCAACTTTTAAAACCTTAAGTGTTTGCAATAATTTTCAAACATAAAAATTAATTAGTATTATATTTAATTATTAAATACTGACATATGAAAATTGTTAGCTTATATTTCTTTCATAAAATTATCTTTGGTTTTATTATTTATTAAGTGAAGTTATTCTCGTGTGTAATTGAATAGAGTTTCAAAACTCGATTTCAACTTATCATTTTTCATAGTTTTATTTAATACATGACTCGATGAAAATAATGGATTAACTTAGGTTAATGTTTATTATTTCTAAGTGTGAAGCCCCAATTTTCCGAGCTTATAATTGATCCTTATCGTCGTTTATATATTTGATCGACTATTTTATCGCGTCATTTTGACGGGTAATTATTAATAATATATACATTTTCTACTTTATTTCATTTTATTTAATTACTTGTGATCATGATCTTTATTAATTCTATTTTGCATTTATGATCACTTGGTTGATCATTATTACTATTTTTGTATTTATTAGTCACCTTAGAATTTTAAGAGACTATTTATTTTAGAGACTTTTACCTTATAGAATTAAGATTTTGATTTAGATTAAGTGATCATGAGACTCATAAGTGATCAAGGAAATCACTAATTATTTTGGAGGTTGATATATTTCATCTATTATCATCAAATTTGGACAAAAAAATGGTATTACCAATATGCCCTTGTAGTGGACGGCCAACATGGTGAATTTTGGAGTAAAAATATCATCCAACTCTTGTACATCTACACCTTATATTAGTCATCTTGTGTATAATCATACCATTAATTCAAACATTATACACATCATTTCTTACATTACTTCTTTAATATTATTTTTGCCAACATGTTGGAAGTCTTCCAACATTCCATTCAAACATTCTCATGCCTATACCTTTGACCTTCAAAATGTTCCCCATGAATGAGGCAAAATACAAGACACAATTAAACAAAATTTCCTCCCCTCTCTCATCAATGTGGACGGCCACATACAAGGAAAATGAACAAAATTTGTTCATTTTCACCAACACCTTCTAATCTCCTACACAAAATTCTCCTCCTTCTCTCTAAACTCCCTACTTCTCTCTACTCTTTCTTCTTACTTTCTTCTTCAACACTTAGAAAATTTTTCAAGAATTCTATCCTTATTCTTCATCAAAGTCGAACACTCCTATTACAAGGTAAGGAATATTGTTCTCCAATTTATCTTGATATCATCTACCTACCTCTTTTTCACTTCTTGAATTAAGTTAATTTTGGTTTTGGAGTTACATTTAGAAGACCATTTGAAGATTAGAGCTTGACATCATCTTGAAGGACTTCAAGAATTGAAGAACAACTAGTAGAGAATTTTGACTACAAGGTAAGATAATGCACTCTAGTGTATTTTTCTTCTTCTTTTTAATTTTTTCAATTTTTAACACCCCTTTTTCATTTTTGAGAAATAGGGGTTGACCTTAGGTGATTTTGGAGTTGAACCAAAATTTCCAATTTTTAAGCTTCAACTAGTCTCCAAATCACCTACTACACAAGGTAAAGTGTAGTCCTTCTCATTTTCTTATCTCCTTCTTTTTCTCCTTAATTTTTCTCTCATTTTTCTAACTTCAAGGGGCAACATCAAGCGTGACACTCTTGAGCAATTCACGTATCACAACCTCTTTTCCCAAGGTTTGAGTGGAGGTTCTCTTTACCTGGTACAGATTTTTTTTTTTACAAATTTTTGATATATCTTGACTTAGGGGCTGGCCTAAGAAGCCTCATCCAAAAATTGTGAAATTTATCATTTGATTTCACAATTTTCAATTTTAAGGTGGGTGGAAAAATATTTTCCAACTATTAGGTGTTTTTATTAAAATGCATGTAGAAAATTTGATCATGAGCCTTGAGATATATATAATCTATGTATTGCATGTCAATTTTATGTATCAAGTCATGAAAATTCTCAAGAGTTGCTAAAAATTACTATTTATTGAATTTTAGTTGCATGCATGTGCAATTTAATGTTTTATTTGATGAATTCTTGTATGTATTGGACATGCATGTGTATGATCTTTAAAATCTATATTTTGGATGACTTATAACCTGGACAAGTCGAGCATAATTTATTAAATTTCAATTTTGGACTTAAAAATGTAAAAATGGAAAGTTGGTGGACTAAATTGCAAGAAAATAAAAGTTAAAGGACCCCTCTGCAAATTTCGATTTTTGGGACTGTACTCAGGTTCAAAAATGACTTTTGGACATTTTAATAAAGTTTTAAGAGTTTTAAGATAAATAAAATCAACCTTTAAAAGCCCAAGGACTAGATTGTAAAATTTTGAAAGTTTAAGGGCTACTTTGCAAATTTTAAAACTGCACCAGACCTAAACTTTAAAATTTGAAATTTTTACTCTTAAGGTACTGGGAATTACATATTTTAAAAGTATTCCAAAAATCCAAGTGGTTAGGGCTTGGAAAGCAATTTTACTAAAATTGAGGGACTAATGTGTAAAATACTAAACTTGAGGACCCAAATGAAATTTCCGGGACTTATGCAGCCCATGCACCTGGAAATACTAACTTAACTATAACCTAATTATATTTTGAACCCAAGGTTCAAGATTCATGACAATTGGACCCCTAAAAGACTTAAAGGCAATTATTTCAAAATGGGACAAAAAATGATATTTTCAAAAGTTAAAGGACCTACACTTATTTCTTTTAAAAACTGCTTTTGTCCCAATATCCCACTAACCTTAGTGACATTTTCCAACTGGAATCACATTAAAAGCCCTTCCGGTTTGTGAGTTCCGATTATTTTAAACTTAAGGTCCGAATTGGCAATTTTTACAAATTTGGGGCCAATGTGAGAATTTTATAAAAAATCGACCTCAAAACTTTAAAAAAACCTGAATCTCTGGACAATTTAGAGAATTTAGGAACTGACCTCATAATTTTTCAAGGTCGGGATATTTATTTATTCAATTTTTAACCCCAAAAGTGTTGGTTTTTACAAAACGGGGCTAAATTACAATTTTTCTTTTATAAAGGACCTAAATCAAATTATTTTCTCTTTTACTAAAGTAGCCCTGGACCCTCTGACTTGGAGATTTAATTAAAGTATTTTATTTTCCCAAAAACACTTGACTTATCGGATCAATTTGACCGATTAATACCCGATCACGGAGCGACTTTTCGCCTTGCGATTTGAATCTATAATGGGACTTATGTTCCACCTAATCTTTCAAGATATCGAAGGTTGCTTATCCTTCCGATAATCCTCTTCATCCAAAAACTCCACCAATGCCAAAAAATTGCCCTCGCGTTATTTCAAAATTTTTCTGAATCTGTTTCCTGAATCAATAATACTCATTGCTGGTTGTTGATGTACTTGTATTTACTTTCTGCTGAGTCAACTTGGTGTGTCGAGCTCACGGTCGGAATGGATACGTCGGGGATGGGAAGGCAGCTGGCTGCTATTCCACTCTTCCGGCCCCATCGCCCTAATCCCGCAACCGAGGAACGGAGTTTGTCCAAGGGAAGCAGGTCGTAGTACGAGGTATAATTATGATTATGACAGATCCGAGCCTTGCAAGCTCCCTTTGTGGATTTTGTCTTTGCCTATGGAGCGATAAGGTGACCGGTCTTGGACCATCCCCGCCTGGAGAGTTACAAGGAAGAACGAAGGAATCGCTGTCGATCCACACGATTCCGGAGTTATCGGACCCGTTTGGTTGGCGCTACAAACCGACGCAACCGCTACTTGTTTTGCATTGGTTGGCGCTACAAACCGTGACGCAACCATTATCGCCTTGCATGGGATTGGCGTTACATTTCCGCACGCAATCCTACTGTCTTCGATCGAATCACATAGTGCTGTGTGACCATGAACTATTTTCTTGAATCGTATAAGTATATTACTTAAATATATTTATCACGACGCTTGGGATCGTGTGTGAATTCATGCATCATACTCACGCGTTTTCATATAACTGTTTTCTCATATTAACTATATATTGCCACACGTGCACACGATCACCCCATCCACCGAGATTTTGTCTCATCCCCACCTATTTTCTAACCTTAGATGAGGACTTCGTTGAAGATCTTTGAACCGACCACGGATTGAGCCTTGTACTCCGCTTGTTGGATTTAATACTTCTTCTTGTTGTTGTTGGACTCTTTTCTTGTGATGTTGTCGGACTCTTGTATTTCTTTCAATTCTGGTTTGTAACTGAAGGGCGTAGGACCCTTTGACTTTAAGTTGTTATATTTGGTTGATTTTTCGGGTATGTAATTTGGATTATGGGTTGTGGACTGTAAGTTGTATTTGTACTTGTTATTTATTTCCGCTGCTATTTAGACTCTGTTTCATTGGGTTCTCGTTGATATTTGTCTAGACTGTTTTGTTATTGTATTTAAGTTGTGGATCGTCGTCGCTCCGTTTGGGGCGTGACACTAAAGCAAATGAAAACATGAAGATTGCAAACTTTAAGTTTAAGTGTTAAAATATTGACTTTGTTACTAGAATTATAATAATATGGAACAAGTTTCTTTTACATATATTATATTGTAATTTTATTTTTAATTTCTTTAATCAAAGAACTCGGAGAGAATAAAAGAAGTAAGCACAAGAAATATAAGAATTTGATTAACCTTTATATATATATTTGTTTTTGAATTGAATAACATAACAAATAAAATGATGACATTATGTTGGATTTTTGGTATAAAAGTTAATTAATTACTTTTTTTAATTAATTTGATAACTTGTGATTTATTAATTACTAGATTATGAATTATAAGTAAATTTCTTGTATTATTATAGGAAATGCATCCAATGCTAAAAGAATTCAAAGATTAGTTAAGAAGAAAATACTTTTCTAGCGATAAAAATGAAATAAAACATTGATGAATGTCATTGTAAGCTAATATAGAACTTATATTATTGTTAAACTAATTTTAAATTTTTTGTTGGATTGAGTTTTTGAAAATAATTATTCAACAATTCATATCGATCTATAATTAAAGTAAAGAAAAATAAATTAAATACTTTGTAATATTTAAATTTAATTAATTTATTTATTTATAAATCACTTTTAATATTTAAATATTAATTAATAAAATCATTAAATAATATAATTATTTAAGTAAAGTCATGTGGATCACGTGCGACACATGTGTTTCTTACTAATATATGAAAAAGATGACAAACGTATGATTATCAAATGAAATAAAAACACACAATAAAGGTAGAATTACGTTGTTCAAATAGTATGTTATTCCTGCATATAACATCAACATAGTGCAAAGATTATTGCATTTTTATTCCTGGGTTGGGTATACTATGGATCCGGGTATGGGGTAAGAGATTTTTTGTGACCTGGAGCGGAGCGCGGCAGATATGGGTCCCTATGGGTCCCACCCTAATATATTTAATATATATTTTACATGTATATTATATATCATAATGTAATTTTTATTTAATACTAGCATATCTAACATATATAAATTGATGATGACAATTTTATAAATAATACAAATTAATAATAAAAAATATAAGATAAAAAAGACATATTAATAATACAAAATACAAGATACCACGAGCTTGTAGGTCAAGTGGTATTGCTTACCCTTTTAAGGGTGTTGACCAAAGTTCGAACTCGTGTCTTTTAGTTTCTTTAAAATTTATCCTCCCCTCCAACCACTACTCCCAACTTATTAAAACAAAAATACAAAATACAAAAAAAAAAACTTATCAAATAAATTTTTATTTTACATGGGCCGACCCACCTGACCCCTTGGCACCATGACGGTCAAACCGCCCACACTTGTCACTCCACGAGGCAAGTCTAGGTCTTCAAGTACTGTCCCGCCCCTTTGTTATCCTTATCAACAATGTTCGATTTGTCATTTTCTTTTTCTTTCTTTTTTCTCGTTTGTTTTAATTAAATTAATACATTTAAAAAATACAAAAATACATTTTAATTCTAACTCGCATATTTTCAACTAAATAATTTATTTTAGTTTTATTTATCTCGCATTAATAATTAGAATAAAATTCAATTCTTTACCAAAAATTTGTTATTAATTTTTTATGTACACAATTTAATTCAATAATAAATTATATTATAATAATTAATTTTTGACCTAATTAACTAATTATGTATTTTTTATTCATAAGTTAATAAATATTTGATGAAATAAAATATACAAGAACTTGTGTGAGACCATCGATAGGCGTGAGTTTTGCATATATTTTGGGCGTATTTATAACTAAAATGGTGACTAAACGTGCATAAACTCATATGAAATGATTCATATTCGCTTTTCGTGGGAAAGATATTCGCTTTGCTCGTTTTGTAGGAATTTAGTGATATTTGAAGCAATTCGGATACAAATACGAGCATTGCGGAGAAGAAATACCACAAATGATGGAAAATACATGACGCACGGGTAGGGTGCGCGCTTAAGCACCACCTGTGCTCCTCGGGAAAGCGGGCGAAGGTACGGCAATGCGCACGGGTAGCCCGTGCGTTGCACGCCCACCCGTGCGCGCCATCAAGGTTAGAACATATCCTACGGACATGCGCACGGGTCACCCGTGCGTGCGTCTCACGCGGCTGTCTGTTGGTTGGTGAACGAGAAGAATTGCTTTACGGACTTACAAGACGGGTAACCCGTGTGTCCACACACGGCTCGTGCGTCCTCGTCCTCTTTGTCTCGCAATGTTTTGACAAAGCAACATGACCTAGACTTGGAGGGGTATATAAGCACTTTTGGGGGCGCACACCAAGGGGATTCTCGACATTTTGGGATCTACAACACAAGACAAAGATATATTCTTTGGAAGAAGACATCAAGGAGACAATCGGGTTGCATCGGAGCTCAAGGAACGGAGATACATCGAGAGATTGTCGACTTTCCTAAGTTTTTCTTGCTTCTCTTGTAGTTTTCATCTTTCATTTTTAGTTATCATGGCTATGAACAATTTGTCTATGAGTTGTTTGGAAAGCATGTGTAGCTAAACTCTCTAGATTTAGGGTTTTCAAGTAGATTAATGAACTCTTATTGGATGTTTTAATCTTAGTTGAAGTTATTATCTTGAAGCCTATTTGAGTACTTTGAGCTTATGCTTGTTTTATCACTTGATCAATGATTTAACTTGTTTGATATATTGATTCATAATTCGAGAGATGAGTTTCAATATTAGATCTTAAGTACTCGACATATATACTTGCATGAATCGAGAGGTTTGTAAATATTTGTGAGGACATTTGATCTTTTGCACTTTTGGGAGTTGAGTATTTCATGTTGAGTAGTGATGCTAGCATAAGTATTTCAATCTACGTTTTATATGCATCTCGAGAGGGAGGATAAAATATCTTTGTGATCGTCTTATAGGAATATTGATAATAACTTGGCTTGGATTAAACCGGACAACAAGAGGGCTATTAATCGAAGCCTTAACTCGGAAATCCATTTCATCTTCTTGATACTTCTATCAATTGTGTTATCTTAATATTGTGTTTTAGTGGTCTAAATTGTCTTTATCTCACAACAACAATCACTAAATTACGACCGTCTAAATAAAAATAAAGCTATCTTAGTTCAATACTTGGTACATAAATTTATTAGTCTCCGTGGATACGACCTGGCTACCCTTTTCTACAATGGACACCGTACACTTGCGGTGAAACTAAAAATAAAAGCGAACAAGTTTTTGGCGCCGTTGCCGGGGACTAATACAATTTTTGGTGCTAATATTGCGATAGATAGAATTATTCTTAATTTAGACATTTTTATTTTTACATTTTGGATTAATTTTAATTTTTACATTATTTGACTTGTTTCTTTTAGTTTGGTCCGGTAGTGGATGAACACGCGCTCTAGGCGTAGGGGACATAATACCGCTCATATCGGAAGTTGAGGCTTTCGCGAGAAGAATCAGTGCTACCACTAGACGGGTGAAAGACAACAAAATCCGATAATGAGGGATTTGTATGAAGAACACAGGGGTAACAATGGGATCAACAGGATCAATGAGTTACCAATACCGGGTAATAATGGAGTAAACGAGTTACCGATACTGGCTCAACAGCAAGCCATTCGTGATTACTTTCGACCACAAATGAATTGTAATTACGGTGGTATTGCCCATATTCCGATCAATGCCAACAACTTCGAGCTTAAACCGACATCGATCAATATGGTACAACAAGAACCGATTTGGGGTTCGCAATCGAAAATCTAACTCTCACCTTGCACATTTTATCCAAATATGCAATACGATCAAAATGAATGGAGTCTCGAATGACGCCATAAGATTGCGCCTATTCCCATTCTCTTTAAGGGATAAGGTGAGAAATTGGTTGGGTACTTTGACGCAAGGCAGTGTGAGCACATGGGACGAACTGAGCCAAAAGTTCTTGTTTAAATTCTTTCCACCTAGCAAAACTTTGCAGCTCAAAAGTGAGATTACTCAATTCCGATGAGTTCGACTCGAGCCTTTGTACGAGGCTTGGGAAAGGTTTAGGGATTTGTTACGAAGATGTCCACAACATGGGTTTCCGGAGGATCAACAATTATGTTTCTTCTACAATGGTTTAATGGGGCAAACGAGGGCCTTTGTTGATGCCGCAGCGGGTGGAGCATTGTTGGCAAGGTCTCCACAAGATGCCTTGAACCTTCTTGAAGAAATGGCTATGAATAGTTACTAGTGGCCGTCGAAAGATCCAATGTACAACGAGTAGCGAGAGATTTCGGATGCGGGACCGATTAAAGCGCTAACGGCACAAGTGGCGGCTTTGACAACTCAATTGAGTGTTTTAACGAAAGGGCCAGAAACAAGCACGAGCACGGGTAGTGAAGCTCTTCTATATCCGATGGAGGAGGTAAATTATGTGAATAACCGGAATTTCAACAATTTTCGGAACAATTCAAACCCAACACATTACCATCCGGGTTGAGAAACCATGAAAATTTTTCTTATACCCATACAAAGAATGTGTTGCAACCTCCACGGGATTTAATGCTTCAAATGGAGGTGGAAATGTGGAAGGCAAATCATCGTTGGAGGATGCACTCACCTCCTTCATAAATCAATCAAATGCATTCATGAGTGACACGAGGAGTCGCCGCTAGGCAAGATTCTAGGATGGATAAGATGGAACTACAAATGACCCAAGTGACAAGTTCAATAAATAACTGAAACTCAAGTGGGTCAATTGGCTACAATTGTGGGTGGTCAACATCAAAAGGGTCAATTTCCGAGTAATACGGAGATGAATCCTAAGGAATAATGCAAGGCTATTCGCTACGAGCGGCGCACGAAATATGAGGGACCTAAAGAAAAATCTGAAATCTGAAAATTTCGGAGGAATCATCTAAGCCGGGAGATGATGAATCGATGATGAAAGATGGTGTTGAAGAAAATGGGGAAAAAGAGAGACAAGAGGCGAAACAAACGGGGTGAGAAGTTAAAATCATCGTCTAACTCTAATATATCTAAGTTGCCTATATCTCTTCCCTTTCCCCAAAGATTTCAAAAGAAAAAGCTTGATGATCAATTTACAAAATTCCTTGATATATTTAAGAAATTGCACATTAACATACCTTTTTGCAGACGCACTAGAGCAAATGCCAAATTATGCAAAATTTCTTAAGGATGTTATGTCGAAGAAGAGGAAGATGACAAACTTTGAAACGGTGAACTTGAGAAGAATGTAGCGCAATCATGCAACGAAAGCTACCACAAAATCGAAAGATCCGGGGAGTTTCACTATCCCTTGTGCCATTGGTGGTAACTTCTTTAATAAAGCGTTGTGTGATTTGGGGGCAAGTATTAATTTGATGCCTTTGTCCATTTTCAGGAAGCTTGGACTAGGCGAAGTGAAGCCAACCACGGTTACATTGCAACTTGCGGACGATCACTTACTTATCCAAGGGTAATTATAGAAGACGTCTTGGTAAAAGTTGATAAATTTATTTTCCTGTAGATTTCTTGGTTCTTGACATGGAAGAAGATCGTGACATTCCACGATACTTGACGTCCATTTCTAGCTACAGGTAAAGCCTTAATAGATGTACAAAAAGGAGAGCTCACTTTACGTGTTAATGATGAGCACGTTTTATTTTCTATATATAAGGCAATGAAATTTCATGATACGGTTGAGCATTGTCATTTTTAGATATAGTTGGTTCATGCATTGAGGATTATGTTGAGCATACATTGTCTACAGATGATTTAGAATTTGGTCTAACCCACTCGTGCTCAATGTCGAGTGTTGTGCTTGATTTTGATAACCAAGATTTGTACGACTATGTTTGTGCTTTAGATCATATGCAGGAACTACCTAGGAGCGCAAGAGGCAAAAACGTAAAGTCAGAAATATGGGAGCAGAACTTACAGAAACGCACAACCCGTGAGTCCACGCATGTGCAACCCGTGCGTGATGCCGAAACGAAAATTGAGAAACCTGAAGGACGCACGACCCGTGTGTCCACGCACGGGCAACCCATGCGTGTTGCGAAGGAAGGATAGAAACAGGGGAAGGACACACGGGTCGGGTGCCTAAGCATGGGCAACCCGTGTGTGTTGCCGAAGGCAGGATTGAAGAAGATGGGTCACACACGACCCGTGCGTCTGAGCACGGGCAACCCTTGCGTGACCCTGAAACAGCGACGTCAACACCAGAACTCAAGCAATTACCTGAACACCTCAAATATGCATTTCTTGGGGCAAATAATGCAAATCCGGTAATCGTTTCATCTCTTCTCACTCCTATTCAACTTGATAAATTGCTAAGGGTTTTACGAAAACATAAGTCGACACTTGGATGGTCAATAACTGATTTAAAAGGCATAAGTCCATCCATTGTAATGCATAAAATTGAGATGGAAGATGTTTATAAACCATCGGTGCAAAATCAAAGACAACTAAACCCTATCATGCAAGATGTGGTTAGGAAGGAAGTGTTGAAATGGTTGGATCTTTGGGATCATTTATGATATATCCGATAGTTCATGGGTGAGCCGGTACAAGTGGTCGAAAAAAGGGGGGTAACGGTAATGAAAAATGAGAATGAGGAACAAATTGCTACTAGAATTGTTCTAGGGTGGAGAATATGCATTGATTATAGAAAACTTAATGATGCCACTTAAAAGATCACTTCCCCCTCCCCTTTATCGATATGATGCTGGATCGTCTTGCAGGATATGATTATTATTGCTTTTTAGATGGTTATTCCGGGTACAATCAAATCATGATTACGCCGGAAGACCAGGAAAAAACAACATTTACATGTCCTTATGGCACTTTTGCATTTCGCCGCATGCCATTTGGTTTATGTAATGCGCCTTTGCCACTTTCCAACATTGTATGATGGCTATATTTCACGATTTAATTGAGAAAGTTATGGAGGTGTTTATGGACGATTTCTCTGTGTTTGGTGATTCTTTTGATAGTTGTCTTCACAATCTTTCCTTAGTCTTACAACGGATGTGAAGAGACCAACCTTGTACTCAATTGGGAAAAATGTCATTTTATGGTACGCGATGGTATTGTACTTGGTCATCGAGTCTCGTCTGCAGGTTTGGAAGTCGATCGGGCAAAGATTGTTGCAATCGAGAAATTACCACCTCCTACAAATGAAAAAGCCATTCGGAGCTTCTTGGGACATGCCGATTTTATAGAAGGTTTATCCGTGACTTTTCTAAAATTTCTAAACCTTTGAGCCAATTGCTAGAAAAAGATTCGCTTTTAATTTTTCCAATGATTGTTACGGCATTAGTGACAAAGACCTATACTTGTCACCCCATTGGAATCAACCATTTGAGTTGATGTGTGATGCGAGCGATTTTGCGGTAGGGGCTGTCCTCGGTCAAAAGAGGGAAAAATTGTTCAGATCCATCTACTATGCTAGTAGAACGTTGGACAGTGCTCAACAGAATTACACCACAACCGAGAAGGAGATGCTGGCGATTGTTTTCGCATTTGATAAATTCCGATCATACTTGATTGGGACGAAAACGATTGTTCACACCGACCATGCGGCCATCAAATATCTCTTTGACAAGAAGGATGCGAAACCAAGATTGATTCGGTGGATCTTACTATTGCAAGAGTTTGATGTGGAAATCAAGGACCGGAAAGGATGCGAGAATGTGGTGGCAGACCACTTGTCTCGACTTGAAAATCAAGAGGGAGCGCAAGGAAGCATGGGATTAATAAAAGAGGAATTCCCTGATGAACGATTACTCATGCTTGAGGCAAAATTCCCATGGTATGCGGACTTTGTCAACTATTTGGCTGCGGGAGTTTTACCTCCGGATTTATCGCCATATCAAAAGAAGAAGTTCTTACATGACGTAAAGTTTTACATGAGGACGATCCCCTACTCTTTAAGAGGTGCGCGGACAAAATCATAAGAAGATGCGTACCTCAAGAAGAATGGGAGGAGTCTTACTTGATGTCATTCCGCACCCTCGGGAGGACATTTCGGCCCAACTCACACGGCGAAGGTATTGCAAAGTGGGCTATATTGGCCCACTTTATTTAACGATCATTATTTATTTGTGCAACAATGTGACAGTGTCGGCGGATGGGCAACATTTCAAGGAGACACGAGATACCAATGACAAATGTAATCGAAGTGGAATTGTTCGATGTGTGGGGAATTGATTTCATGGGCCCATTTCCTTCATCTTCGGGTTATCAATATATTCTACTCATGATGGAATATGTATCCCGTTGGGTATAAGGCGATTCCATCCAAAACAAATGATGCTCAAGTTGTGATGCGGTTCCTTAAGAAAAATATATTTACTAGATTCGGCACTCCAAGAGCTTTAATTAGTGATGGAGGGTCGCATTTTGTAAATAAATTTATGAGCAACTTATTAGCAAAATATGGGGTGAAACATAAAGTCGCATTGGCATATCATCCTCAAGCCAATGGGCAAGCGTATGGCTAACCAGGAGATCAAACAAATCCTTGAAAAGACGGTGAACATCAATCGAAAGGATTGGGCGCTGAAATTAGATGATGCTCTATGGGCATACCGGATCGCATATAAAACACCGTTGGGCACCTCCCCATACCAGCTTGTTTTGGGAAATTGTGTCACTTGCCGGTGGAGTTGGAACACAAAGCATTTTGGGCGGTCAAGAAGATAAATCGGATTTTCAAAAAGCCGGTGAAGAGAGGTTGCTCCATTTGAATCGGATGGAAGAGTTTTGGGATTAAGCTTATGAAAACTCCCCAATTTATAAAGAAAGAACCAAGAGGTGGCATGATAAGATGATCAAGAAAATAGAGTTTTTACCAGGGGAACCAGTCCTCTTGTACAATTCACGCCTAAAATTTTTCCCTGAAAACTCAAGTCGAGGTGGTCGGGACCATTCGTGATAAAGAAAGTATTGAATCCTCCCGGAATTGTGGAATTGTTGACAAAAGACGGTGAGACTTTCATGGTAAATGGCCAACGGATTAAGCATTACTTCCACCGAGGTAATCAAGAGGAGGTGACATCCATCACCTTGCGCGACCGTGGATCGAATGAAAACAAAGGCGTCAAACTAAAGACGTTAAATATAGCGCTTGTTGAGAGGCAACCCAACGGTTTTTCGTGTGCATTTCATATTTTTGTGTGTGTACTTTATTTCTTTTAAAAAAATTAAAATCTGAAAAATAGCTGCCTGTGCACGCACGGGTAACCCGTGCTGTGCACACCACCCGTGTGACCTTGGAAGGGGATAATAGTTGCTACGGCAATACGCACGGGCAACCCGTGTGTCCTACGCACGGCCCGTGCGTGCAAAAGAATTTTTTTGGGCTATGGTACCACGCACGGTACTGGTGCGTCGTCACTCACGCACGCCCGGCGTCAACCCGAGTGGCGTTTAAAAGAGTCCGGGACTCTGTTCTTTTCAAATTTCTCATCCTTTTTCAAACGGAAAAATCGCCCCCTTCCCCACATTATTGGAAACTCTTAGTCCCTTTCAAAATTCGGTCATATAATCATACTCCTATCATAATTCATTGAAATTTACACCAAATTCGTGTTTGGATTGAGGAATTGAGAGCGAAAGCACCTAGGGCTCCAAGTTTTTCCCCTTTGAGAAATTTCGAAAATTTCGGTAAGAATTTCGTTATTTCTTATAACTTTCTTGAGAATTACATGTTAGGGATGATATTGGGTGCTTGTGTTGATACTTTTGCTATGATTTGGATGAATTCTTCTTTGAAGCAATTTATCAAACACCTAGTGGGCATGTGAATTTGGACATATTTGAAGGAATTGATGATGAATTAGGCTTGAGCTATGATTAGTAGGGCTTTTAAATGATGTTTATCTATATTTGCAATATTAGTTGATTGCTTGAAGCACAATTGATTGGTTGAATTGACATATGATAACCATTATGCCCTATGTGACTTGTTTGCCTACTTTCATCTTATTTGTGATTGTATGTGGTTGTCTTGGGTTGCTAATACATGTTATTCGGTACTCATTCACAAGTGATGGCAAACCCGACAAAATCCTCAAGGCCGAGACGAGCGACCCCAGGAGAAACCACCACGTAAAAATACAACCTGATAGCCGGCGGCCTTTGGAATAGTATTGCCGAATGCAGATGCTTTGGAGCGTTGGAATAAGCTCATCGTTCGACAGATGAGTCCCTCAAAATACGCCGATGATGATCGCACCCAATCTCTCGGGGATATACGAGGATGTGTGGCGATTATTTGAAAGAGTTGGGTGGACAACGTTTATGAGGAGAAGATGGCCAAGTTACAAGAAATTCACGCTCGAATTTTTGAGCACAGTAAAGATGATCAAAAATATAGGCGGCGAGGTCATTGGGGTAGAATTTCAGTTGGGGAACAAGATGAGACTATTATCCATAGAGGAGTTAAACGCCATATTTGAAGTCCCCACAGGCGCACCCTTCCGACCTATACATGGATATGACCAATACGACTTTTGGCGCCTTCTTGTCCAAACGCCAGAAACGGGTCCCATGCTCTACGAGGCTCGCACTGCAAAATCTTCTTGGATCTGGAATCCGGTGTTCCAGTATATACAGCGGGTTACGTCGGCTTCGGTCTTCGCGAGGGAAAATATTGGGGGTATGACAGTCCGCGAGTTATATTTATTGTGGTGTATGTTGACGAGTACACCTTACAACACAACCGCGTACTTCATAGAGCAAGTGGACAATCTAGAAAAGCGGGGAGGTGGTGCTATTTCCATAGGGGGTCTGATTACCCTTATTGCCCAACATTTCAACGTCGAGTTTAGAGGCCTGGAACCTCTACCAGGCAAAGCGGGTTAATTTGGCATCGTTGCACCACATGCGCTTTATCGCCAATGAAGACAATACGTTGGTTCTTCTACAAAAGAAAGGTGCCTCTTTTCCATTGCCCAACCCGACATACACCACTGTCGATACCCTGGCGGACACAACGAACTTCCTAATGAACTCGGAAGTGCATAACTGAATTACGAACGCCATAGATGCAAGGAAGAGGCGTCGGGTTCACGGCTTCCTGGATGTGGAGGATATGGTAGCGGAGGAAGAGGAGCTCCATAGACGCGAAATCAGGGTGGAACCTCACCTTCCCCAACTCGGATATGACATTCCCGAGGCCTCACATGGAGGAGATTACCCCCGACGCTCACATAGCGGGGATCGTCCCGGTACCTCTCATGGTGGCGAGCCCTAACGCGACAATGACTTTCAAGATATGCTATATGCGTTTGGGGAAGATTTGCGTCGTCAAGGCGACGAGTTGAGGCAACAGGGGGAGGATTTGAGGCAACATCGGGCTGATTTTCTTGCATTCCGTGAGAACTATGACAGAAGGGTCGAAGAGACGTGGCAAGTGCTCCAAAGGTTGCAAATGTGGCATATCTCACAAGGCCACTTTCCACCGCCACCTCCATGATGATTCAGTAGTATATCTCCACTTTTCATTATTGAAATTCTATTTTTCCCCTCTCGACAACAAAAATATAATTTCATTCAAGTTTGGGGAGAGGTAGTATTTCGATAAATGAAAAGTGTAGATACGAAAAAAAAAAAAATTGCATTGTGTGTTTTTGTGTGTTTTCATATAGTTGCATATAGAGCATTCTAGGTTGCATTACATTAGAGCACGTTTATTGCTTTAGAGGTTAGAGAGTGAGTTGACCGGGCTTGTTGCAACTTGATGTTTGTGTGTTGATTGAAAAGTTTGTATTGTTGAGATTGGATGCTAGTTATGAGTTGATTGAGCCTTGAGTAGATAACATTGAGCATGTTGATATGGAAAACTTGGTTTGATGCTTTGAATTACGTATCTGCAAGCTTTGTGAGCTTTTGAGCCTTTCTTTGCTTATATCTTTTGCAGTCTTGTTGTGATTTGAGCGTATCATTCATGTTGTTAGAATTCTAGAACTTGCTCGGGCATCTCTGTCAAGGCCACATGTTGTATGCAAATCGTGAAGATGATTAAAGGCCATATTTGCTAGCCTTTCAAGCCTTTTGCTTACCTAAAGATGTTGAAATTCCTAGTTAGCCAAGTTGGGCCTATTACCTATTTCTTTGATACCCACAAAATTTAAACCTTGAACTTGATATATCCATCACCCTAAACTCGAGTGTATAGCGTTGAAAAAGGGAATGAATGAGGTTGAATGGGTGGGAATTGTAAAGTAGGATAATTGGGCATATTTGGTCAATTGGAACAAAAGAGGAAGAAAAGGCGCTGAGAACGAAGTGTGAAAATTCACAAAAGAATCGGAAAAAATCGAGTACAATGTGAATTTTCATCTAAAAAGAACTTGGGGGCTAAGGATTGTAATGTGAGGCAATTCTCAATAGAAAGGAAGGAGATGGAGATGAGTTAAGTGATGGAAATACGGGTTGATTGGAGTAGCATATGGGATTATAATGTCAAATGACCTGATATGTTCATCGGTTTATATACTCGAGTTTGAGTCACTTGATCCAAAATTTCCTTCCCAAACCAAAGAGCCTTCATTACAACCAAATGAGAAAGCCCTTTTTGATTCACAAATTGCATACATTCGAGTGGCGGAGATATGAGACGAATTGCAAGCCTATGGTAATTCTGCAACATCGAATTGATTTGAGCGTAAACACGTCCTATATCCTCGTGAGATGAGAGTATACACTTAATTTTGAGGGTTGTAATTCAGAGCATTTCACCAGGTGTTGTTTGATGCATGCTCTTTGAGTAGATATTTGAGGCTTGATTGGTTTGTTGCTTGACATTCATGAGGAACAATATGAATTTGTGTTTTGGTCTCTTAGTGTGCGCTATGCTTCTTATTTCCCTGTTGTGTTTTTTTCTTCTTGTTCTCAAAATTGTTGATCGGGACGGTCAACAGTTTAAGTTTGGGGGATTTTGATAGGCGTGAGTTTTGCATATATTTTGGGGCGTATTTATGGCTAAAATGGTGACTAAACGTGCATAAACTCATATGAAATGATTCATATTCGTCTTTTGTGGGAAAGATATTATGCTTTGCTCGTTTTGTAGGAATTTAGTGATACTTGAAGTAATTCGGATACAAATACGAGCATTGCGGAGAAGAAATACCACAAATGATGGAAAATACATGACGCACGGGTAGGGGCGCGCTAAGCACCACCCGTGCACCCGGAAAGCGTGAATCAAGGTATGGCAATGTGTACGGGTAGCCCGTGCATTGCACGCACCACCCGTGCGCCACTGAAGGTTAGAACATATCCTACGGACATGCGCACGGGTCACCCGTGCGTCTCACGCACGGCCCGTGCGCTGGTTGGTGAACAAAAGAATTGCTTACGGACTTGCGCACGGGTAACCCGTGTGTCCACGCACGGCCCGTGCGTCCCTGCTGTACTGCAATATTTTGACAGCAACATGACCTAGACTTGGAGGGGGTATATAAGCATTTTTGGGATCTACAACACAAGACAAAGATATATTCTTGGAAGAAGACATCAAGGAGACAATCGGGTTGCATCGGAGCTCAAGGAACGGAGATACATCGAGAGATTGTCGACTTTCCTAAGTTTTTCTTGCTTCTCTTGTAGTTTTCATCTTTCATTTTTAGTTATCATGGCTATGAACAATTTGTCTATGAGTTGTTTGGAAAGCATGTGTAGCTAAACTCTCTAGATTTCCGGGTTTTGGAAGTAGATTAATGAACTCTTATGGATGTTTTAATCTTAGTTGAAGTTATTATCTTGAAGCCTATTTGAGTACTTTGAGCTTATGCTTGTTTTATCACTTGATCAATGATTTAACTTGTTTGATATAATGATTCATAATTCGAGAGATGAGTTTCAATATTAGATCTTAAGTACTCGACACATATACTTGCATGAGTCAGAGGTTTGTAAATATTTGTGAGGACATTTGATCTTTTGCACTTTTGGGAGTTGAGTACTTCATGTTGAGTAGAGATGCTAGAATAAGTATTTCAATCTACGTTTTATATGCATCTCGAGAGGGAGGATAAAATATCTTTGTGATCGTCTTATAGGAATATTGATAATAACTTGGCTTGGATTAAATCGGACAACAAGAGGGCTATTAATCGAAACCTTAACTCGGAAATCCATTTCATCTTCTTGATACTTCTATCAATTGTGTTATCTTAATATTGTGTTTTAGTGGTCTAAATTGTCTTTATCTCACAACAACAATCACTAAATTACGACCGTCTAAATAAAAATAAAGCTATCTTAGTTCAATACTTGGTACATAAATTTATTAGTCTCCGTGGATACGACCTTGCTACCCTTTTCTACAATGTACACCGTACACTTGCGGTGAAGCTAAAAATAAAGGCGAACACCATCTCACGGACGAGACCCATGGAATGGAACCTCACGTGGTCCCCCATTCTCTCTATTTTTCTAGCCCCTTTTTTTCTCTCTCCTCTCAGTGGTCCACCCAATCCCGTCTATTCCCCTCACATCTTCTTTCATGGTCACCCTTCGTTCTCTCTCCTCTAATTGGTCCCATCTCCTCTTCTCTCATAGTCCCCCTTTCTTTCTCTCTTCTCTCATTAGGTCCCGCTCATTTCTCTCTCATATCTTCTCTCATTGTCCTATTTCCTCTCTCATGTCTTCTCTCATTAGGTCCCTGCACACAAGTCAACCCCATGTTGAGAGGCTTATGATGAGGATGATATATCCCACATCGAATGAGCATGTGAGCGGACTTTGACTTATAGGTGAAGGCTAAGTCCCTAGCTTCCAAGAGGCACCATTTCCAAGACAAATCGGTGAGGTTTAAACCAAAGCGGATAATACCTCTTAGACGGGCACATGCCACCTTTGATCTTAAATCAATTTCTAAAATAAATAAACAAATAAAATTACAAAAACAAAACCTACATCACACTCTCTCTCAGTAACTCTCTTTTCTCCCGTTTCTCTCTAAAAACAAAAACCCTAACCCAAAACCCATTTCCCTCCCTCTCCAACTCGCCCGCCACCCCCCCCTTCCCCTCCCCTCCATGCTTTCTGTTGGAAGGCCAACGATGGTTGTCCCTTGTGACGTCCGGAGGTGGCAAAATTTTCGGTCCAGCGTAAAAGTGGGTCGGAGCTTCACGGAGGTATGTCAGAGCTGGGTAGACGATGGGCTGCGGCAGTAGATTTGAGTGAGGGAGAGGCATTTTTTTTTAGTTTTTTCTCGTTTTTTAGGTTTTTATTATTGTAGTTTCTTGTTTTTTTTCTTTGGAGTCTTTGTTTTCCCGGTTGATTTGCGAAACTCGTAGGCTGGTCAGTAATTTCTGTCTTGCAGTGCGTGATGTAGCTCGTGCCCGAATTGTTCCAGTTGTGGATCTCCCTTGCGGAGTGCCTAGTCCTCCTTTTGGGGGTGGTTTAGTCTCCGATCGGAGTGCTTAGTTTTTAATTTGTTCTGTTGTTTTTAGTTTATTTTTCTTTGAGTCGTGTTTTATTCCCTCGATAAGTGATTAATTTCATCTCATACGAAACTTTTCCCTTGACATAGATATTTATTTAAGGTGGCTCTTTTCTTAATTGTGAGTGTAATTTTGTTCTCTAGTTTTTAATATATAAGCTATCGTTTTGATAGAAAAAAAAATCGTAAGACATCACTACCACTATCCGTTGCCACCGACCCCACCCAAGATAATATTCTGTCGCTCTCATTGTTGATTGACTGAAACTTACCATCCACGTGCAAGGCTGCACATGAATAGGACATACATTATTTTTTTCAATTGGTAGACTTAAGCTTAATTCCGCTTTAAAAAACTTTGATCTCAAATTGGAAATGGAGCTCGTCAAGCATATAAATAATGCTCAGGCTCGAGCTCTGTTTTGAAATATTGAGAGTTTGTCTAACATATTTATAAATGAGTTCGAGTTGAGCTCATTTATATAAAAATAATAATCATCATACTTTAAATAACATAAGTTATAATTATTCTATTTGTTTCTTGATGATACCGAGCGAGCGGTGAGAAATTAATCCACGTCATCGATCGACACATATCCGAGTAGGCGACTGCGGTGATGTCAACAATGATGTCGACGACACGTCACGAATTAGGCTCGCCCGCACCGAGCCCAACCTCTACCGAGCCTCGAGCCCAAATTTCAATATGAAACGCACGCGCGGCAACCGTAAAAATAATCACATGCCCATGCTTAACACTTTATTGGTATCGTAAAGCGCCACATGTCGAGAATTATGAAGAGAAGTCGACAAGTGGCAAGTTTTGGTGACATGCACAACTATAGAGGGACATGTGTCGATTCTTTAACTATTTTATTAATTAATGAATAGTTAGTGCAAAGATGACTATTGTAAACCCACTTACTCAAAGGGGTATAAAGAGTCGAAAATGAGAAAAGAAAAGAGAGGCAATTGTAACAAATTATAAGAAAGACCGACCCCAATAATCCGGCTCAATGAGAATACAAAAAAGGCATAATTAGCGAGAAATAAACATACGTTACGCATGCGTTTTCATTTCCACGTGTTAAACCTTTTACATATTTACGCTTGTTGACCAAAACGCACGTCAACAAATTGGCGCTAGAAGGAGGGCCCGTATTGGTCGATCCGAGTTCGATCAAAAGCAAGTGAAATAAAAACTAGGTAAAGTTTAACGCTTAACCTTTTCATAATAGACAAAAATGAGTCAACTGTCGAGAAATGCCCGTTTTGTGAAGAGCAACATTTGAACAACCAACCTGGTCGGGACTACGAATGGCCAAAATATGCTCCAAACGAAAGCGGGGAGCACTACTTTATTTCCTTTTGCTCTAATCGCCAACCCAACTTTTGTACAGCAAATGAACCAACTTATATCACAAACTCTCGCTACCACAAACTCTCAAGCACCTCCTCCACTCCTTGCAAATACTAACCCACTCAACCCACAACTAAATGTTAACATTAATCCTCAAATTCCCGGACTTCCTCGCCACGAAGCCCAAGAAGCCAGTTCAGGTAATGAACAACATGTCCGTCGTGACAGAAGGCGGCAGAGAGAAGATGAGGAGGAGCAAAGTCGTATAGCAGAGTCATTTCCGGAGCAAACGCGACATCGTCATGCCCACTCAGTGTTCGCCGGACGACTGGGAGTTGATCCCTTTCGCCCAGCTCGATCGATAAGTTCCCGGCTCAGGTTTCCGGATGAGCGGGAGCAACTCAGGGTCAATCAGGTCCAAGGCCCTAGCTTATGGCAGGAACGGGATGTAGAAATACACCGCCTACGTCGTCGTCTGAACGAATTGGAAGGCGGTCCGGATGGCGAACAGTCTCGAAGACCGCCCCAAGTAATGAGCCAGCCAGCTGTTCCGTCGCCATTTTCCCCTGGAATTCTGGCGACCCCGTTACCGCCAAAGTTGAAAATCCCCCAGGTCGGTCTCTATAATGGGGAAACCGACCCGACCACTCACGTTCACAAGTACTTAGCATGGATGGAACTATACAGTCCAAGCGATGCCATCCTCTGCAGGGCCTTCCCCCTGACTTTGGGCGACCGAGCCCACCGTTGGTTTAGGACCCTGCCACAGGGATCCATTCAGGCATGGGGGGATCTAGCCTCCGCCTTTACGACACATTTCTTAACGTCCAAAGTCCGAGCCCCACCTAAAGATTCCCTCGTAAACATCAAACAAGGGAAGGACGAGCCCCTGAAAAGTTATATTTCTCGGTTCAATAAACAAGTTCGAGAGATGGAACCGGTGTCGGATGACGCCATTTTGATCGCAGCCATGGCTGGACTAGCCCCCGAGACTTGGTTCAATTACTCCATCCACGAATCGGGGGCGACCTCGTACCAAGAATTTCTGGTCCGCGCGGAACGCCATATTTGTGCGGAAGAAGCCATGGCAAGTAACCGCCCCGAGCACCGACAAGGGGGCGTAAGAAAGGACGGAAGGAAAGAATCAGTAGTTGGGCCGGGGTCGGGATTCCGGCCATTCTCGGAAAACCCGACCACCGGATTTAGGGCTCGCCAAGAGGCGAGAGCCGAAGTCGCCGCGCTGAGGAGTACTTTGACCCACACTCCATCAGCCATATGGAATGAAGTATAAGTGCGAATTTGTTGCCTCCGGCTCGGCCTTTGAAAATTGAGCCATCAAAATTAGATTCGCGTCGATTCTGTGCCTATCATAAATCGATAGGTCACGACACTGACGAGTGCCGAGATCTAATTAGGGAAATTATGCGTGTTGTTCGGCAGGGCGGTCTTAAAAGGTACGTTCATGAGCTACCGTCCCCACCGGCACTGGCTCAAGGTGTCAACCCGGAGCGCATAATCAATCCAGCTCTCCTGCCGCCACCCCGGTGAAAAAGGGGAGGAGATCCTCATGATGTCAAGTGTCGTCGAATCAATACTAATACAATAGTGGATAGACGCTCCAACAGGAAAAGAAAAGCCGATGTTAGGCAAGGCAACCAATACCGAAAGACAAGTTCGGTGGCGAAAATCAAGGAAGGCCAACCCACCGGCCATTTCGTCCATCCTCATTCGACCTCACGGTCATTCTTGCACCGATTTTGGGTATTAGGTTCACGAGAATTTTGATCGACACCGGAAGCTACTCGCCGATCATTTATGTCCGAGCATTTCAAAGATTAAACGTGGATGATAGTTATATCCGTCCATGCAATGATAGCGATGCAGGGTTTGGAGGAGGAAGGATAGTCCCGCTCGGGAAGTCGATTTGCCCATCCAAATGGGACAAGGTTTGTATAAACGGATTGTCATGACAACATTCAAAATAATCAATACCGATTCGAGTACAATGCTATCATTGGGAGGCCATTGCTTTACCATATAAAAGCGGCCGTTTCAATATACCATTTTTGTATAAAATTCCCAACATCGATGGCGAAGCTATACACAAAGGGAATCAAAGGGAGTCACGAGAGTGCTCTCTTAAACTCCGATCAAGTTGAGATTAACGTGGTGGAACAAGGACAAACCAAAGTGAAACCACACAAAATAATCCCCGCCCAAGGAGGAGTCCGAGGAGAAAGTGGTGATCGTTCGGGAGGATGATCAGGTCGTCGGCCCGGGAAGGAGCAATGATGGAAGAAGGCGAGCCGGCAATCGGAACAGCGGGGCGAAGGCAATTGCCCCGCAAATCAAGGAGGGGCAAAACAAGAAAAAAAAACAGCGAACCAGTAGAGAACGAGGTTGATACAATCAATGTCGGAAGGCCAAGCGAGGGGCGCCAACTACGTATTGGCCATGATCTCCAGAACCATATCGAAGCGAGCTGATCGAGTTTTGGGAAATAATCTTGGCGTCTTCGCATGGACTCATGCGGACATGCCCCGGAATTGACCCTAAGTATGCGTGCCACCGCCTCAATATTGATCTAACGTTCCGCCCTTGATCATCGAGAAAAGGCGCAAACTCGTCCCCACGATAGACGAGGCAAAGACTCGAGATCGAGGTTAACAAGTTACTAGACAATCAGTTCATCCGGGAAGCCCTCTATCCCGATGGGTTGCCAATCTGTTTTGGTAAAGAAAAGCAATGGCCAGTGGCGCCTATGCGTGGATTTTACCGACCTCAACAAAGCATGCCCTAAGGACAGTTATCCATTGCCAAATATCGATTACATGGTGGATGCCACGGCAGGACATGAGCTGATGAGCTTCATGGATGCATACTCGGGTTACAACCAAATACGGATGCACCCAGAAGATGAAGAAAATACCTCATTCTTCTCTGCTCGAGGAATTCTTCATTACAAGATGATGCCCTTTGGATTGAAGAATGCTGGTGCGACCTATCAAAGGTTAGTAAATAAGATGTTTGAGAAAATGATAGGTCACACTATGGAAGTCTATGTAGATGACATGTTGGTAAAATCACTGTACATGTCCGATCATCTTAACGATCTTAATAAAATGTTTGATGTTTTGAGAGAGTACAAGATGATGTTAAACCCGAGAAAGTGCACATTTGGGGTCGGCTCGGGTAAATTCTTGGGGTATATGGTCAGTCAAAGGGGGATCGAAGCTAACCCAGACAAAATAAAAGCCATCACCGATCTAGAATCCCCAAACTCTGTAAAAAAGGTACAAAGCCTAACAGGCCGATTGGCCGCCCTTAACCGATTTGTTTCTCGGTCCACAGACAAGTGCAAGCCTTTCTTTGAAATTATAAAGAAAAGAAAAGATTTCGAGTGGACCGAGCAGGCACAGATTGCCTTTGAATCCCTCAAACAGCACCTTTCTTCAATCCCTATATTACAAAAACCAACCCAAGGGGAGGACTTGTATTTGTACTTGGCGGTATCCGAGTACGCCATCAGCTCGGTATTAATCAGGCTAGATGGCTCTATTCAACACCCAGTTTATTACACCAGTCAAGCGTTACATGACGCCGAGCTCCGGTACCCACCAATGGAAAAGTTGGCTTATTCATTAATCACGCTTGGCGCGCGGAAACTCCGTCCATATTTCCTAGAACACAAGATTATAGTATTGACGAACTATCCTGAAACAAGTATTACACCGACGATACTTCGGTCGGATGATTAAGTGGGCCGTCGAACTCAGTCAATTTGACATCATATACGAACCACGCACCGCAATAAAAGGACAGGCTTTAGCCGATTTTGTGGCCGAATTTACACCTTCCATACGATTGGAAGTTATGGAAGACCAAGAATGGAAATTATTCGTTGACGGCTCTTCCACTGCAGGCCGAGCAGGGGGCGGAATCGTAATAATCGATCCAAATGAAAAATGCTACTGCTCGGCCGTACGATTTCAGTTCCCCGCAACGAACAACGAAGCCGAATATGAGGCGCTCCTAGCAGGCTTAGATATGGCAACCTCTATGGGCCTAAAACAACTATTGGTGCACAGTGACTCTCAGTTGGTCGTTCATCAAATCAACGGCGAAGTCTGGCGAAAGAGCAAAAAATTGCACAATATTTGGATTTGGTCAAGAAGAGATTATCACACTTTAAAACGAAAATCTTACATGTGCCCCGAGCCGAGAACATGCAAGCAGATGCCTTAGCTCGGCTCGGCTCCAGTCCAGGGACGGATGCCATCACGGATGTCACTGTCACACAACTGTCTGCCCCGTCACTTGGTGCAAAGAAAATATATACAACCGAAACCGCCGAACAGACTTGGATGACCCCAATTATTCAATATTTAGAGAAAGGAGTTCAACACAAAAACAAAGTCGAGGCCGAACACTACGAACTCAAGCGGCTCGGTTTACACTAGTAGACGGCATCCTATACAAACGAGGATACTCCATCCCACTCCTACGTTTTGCCTTCCGAGACGGATGCAGATTATGCACTTCGAGAGGTTCATGAGGAATATGCGGCAACCACGCTGGGGGCCAAACGTTGGCCTATAAATTAATACGACAAGGATACTACTGGCCATCCCTAAGAAAGGACGCAACCGACCTCGTCAAAAGATGTGAGAGGTGCCAGAGATTTGCACCACAGTCGGATATCATCTGAACGACTTACTTCCGTATTTAGCCCATGGCCATTTGCCAAATGGGGAATGGACCTCATCGGACCACTCCCCACTGGCAAAGGGGGCGTCAAGTATGCCATCGTGGCGGTGGATTATTTCACAAAATGGGCCGAGGCGGAGCCTCTGGCAAAAATAGACGAAGAAAAGGTTGTGAGCTTTGTATGGAAATCTATTATCGTAGAGATTCGGGATACCACATTCGATTGTTACGAGACAATGGGAAATAGTTCGACAACCGAAGGTTTCAAATTTTTGTGAAGGTTTCCGCATAAAAATTATTTCTCAACTCCATACCACCCCCCATCGAAACGGACAAGTTGAGGCCGTTAATAAAATACTCAAGTATACCTTGAAGGCGAGATTGGAGGAGTCTAAAGGCAATTGGCCGGAGGAACTACCCGCGTACTATGGTCATACTGTAACGACACATCGAGGCCACCGGAGAAACACCTTTTTCTTTAGCTTATGGAGCCGAGGCGGTGATTCTGTCGAGATTGGAGCCCTACCTTGAATTGCAAATTTTGAAGAAAAAGGTCTTGATGCAAGATGAAAAATGCGAGTGTATAAACAAAGGAGTGAAAGGTACTACAATTCGAAAGTAAAGGAAAGAAGATTTGGTCGGCGATCTTGTATTGAAAAAGATAACGGGCATTCAACCTGACCCATTGAAGCCAACTGGAGGGCCCATTTCGGGTCACCCACGTCTTATCACGGTGGGGCATACCGGCTAGAATATTTGAGTGGAGAAAAATTTATGCATCCATGGAATGTAGCATACCTGAAACGGTATTATCAATAAAGATCTCGGTCTATGATCCAGATAGGATTCCAAAGAATTATCCTTTCATCTGGTATTTCGTGAGCTCTCTAAAGGAAAACGAAGTTTTTACTCACCACGGCTAAAGACTCGGTTACGCACCGAGCACAATATCAAGACTTGGTTACGCACCAAGCACAAAATCAAGACAGTTACGCACCGAGCACCAAAATAAAGACTCGGTTACGCACCGAGCACAATATCAAGACTTGGTTACGCACCGAGCACAAAATAAAGACTTGGTTACGCACCGAGCACAAAATCAAGACTTGGCTACGCACCAAGCACAATATAAAGACTTGGTTACGCACCAAGCATAATACCAAGACTCGGTTACGCACCGAGCACGAAATCAAGACTTGGCCACGCACCAAGCACAAAATAAAGACTTGGTTACGCACCAAGCACAAAATAAAGACTTGGTTATGCATCGAAACACTTTGAAATCAAGACTTGGTTACGCACACCAAGCATAAAATAAAGACTTGGCCACGTACCAAGCACAAAATAAGGACTCGGTTATGCGAGCGCAATAAAGACTCGGTTCATAAACAAAATTTCAAATACAAAATAAAGGACAGGTTTATATACCGAGTACAAGAATCAATTAAGGCGAGCAAATCCCCTTATTCAGAAGCACTGGGAACCGAGCCCCGTACTTGGGAATATAAAAGGAAAAAGAAGACAGGCAACAATCTTACAAAAAGGAAAAGAGCCAAGCATCTACAAAAAGCTTGAAACACATACACAGGTGAGGAAAATAACGATTCATTTCTACTTCAAAAGTATTTACATAAGAGAGGCCGGAGCCCATTACATCTCGAGGCACGAAGCCAAATTACCTACCTAAGGGTACATATGAAAGCATTAAGACGAGCGGGGCGGAATTTGGCGGCACCGCTAAGCGACTTCTTCCACGTCCGAGAGGAGGAGAGCCTGCGCATTAGGAGCATCGGCAAAGTTCGGCCGAAGGGTATCAATATCGGCCTCCGGGAGGGCGGATCTTCCTCAAGTTGAGCAACAAGACGCCCTTAATTAAATCAAGAATTTCTTGGAGGCTGGTCGCATGGCCACAGGTTAACATGAATGCATACTCCTCGGAGTCTTTGTAAGCTTTAACGGCCTCTCTACGAACTTCCTCAGTTTGCCGACGGGCGGTTTCTTCACCTCCTGCGTACATCGGCTAGACGTCTCTCCATTTCCTCGGCCGGCGTGGCGGACGTTCGAGTTCGGCGACCTTAACCACGAGCTCTTCTTGCCTTTGCGGCCCGATCTCGCTGTCTCGGCCCTCGCAGCAGCCTCTCTCTCAGAATTGGCCCGAGCTGTAGCCTCATCCGCTTGAGTCTTAAAAGATTCTTGTACCCCTTGAAGGGTAGCATAGGCCTCCTGCAGATCCCCGTGCCGCCTTTCCAGGTCGGCATATTTTTCTCTCGCGAGTCCCCCCAACCGCATGCCATAAGAGCCAATCATCCGCCCGGACATGGCCATGGCATCTGAATTTGTTCTTGGCTTGATCTCGAGCGGAATTGCTCGATACCTTTTGTCCAGGCACGAGTGGAACACTCATCGCGGCCCGACGCCTCCGATAAGACTCTCGTTTGCTCCTCTGTCGGCGTGGCACGTGCCGAACGAATTCCACAAACCATCGAGGGCGTAGTCCAATCATTCCCTCGCAATATTCATCCCTCACTTGACTTGGAGGGATGAAGTGACCTTCCCTGCCGAGGTCATCCGAAAAAGTTCGCGGACCTCCTCTTCTGCATTCGGGATGTTCGGGTACCATTCGACCAACCCCTTGGCCCCGATCAGGCTCCTCCATCACAATTCCTCCTCTTCTCCTTTGAAGAGGAGGCTGCACCACCTCGGCACCCCATCGCCAGGGCGTTCGGCCCGGATATCTTCTCCGAGCCGCCTCCACATCCGTAGGTTGATCGGCATTGCGCCGAGTTCGCCGCGGCCGTGTTCCTCACGCTGCGAAGACGTGCACGTAAGTCTAAGCCACGCCCGCACAAAGCAACCACCGGTAAAAGATCAAAATAAAACAAAGATGTTTCAAAAGAAAATGTGAAAAACATAAGTGTTTACCTCGGACGGCCGCCGCACTGGCGGCTCGAGTCTGTGTTTGTCCTACGGGCGAGATGATCGCCCCTGAGGCTAGCGTCGCGAGGGACGGCGTAGCTCGCTGTTCTGTTCTCGCGGCTGCTCCCTGGAGAATGGGTTCGTATTTGTTCATTGCCGGGAGGATCTCTTTGAGGCTCTCTCTCAATCTCCACCTCCTCGGCCGCCTCATCCCGAGCCCCCTCGGTCTCGGGGTCGGCGGGCGAGCAGCCTCAAATTGGCCCGCGGCCAAATTGGCCTCGGTGGCGATCTCTCAATCCGCCTATCTCTGGCACCTCTGGCTGGATATTCTCCGGCTGCGGATGAAGGTGGTCGACAAAGGCCCTTTTGATGCGCGATTCTCTACAAAGGTAAAAAGACACAAGTCAATCACAAAAAGAAACGATAAATAACAAAAGCGAGAAGAGAGAAAGGATATAGACTTACGTAACCAAAAACAAAATCGAAGGAGGATAAAGGGCGGTATCCCTTCCTTCGTTCTCCACGCGAGCTTGCCACTCGCCGCTCACCCGAGCCATTTTTCTTTCCAATCCTTCAACGATGAAGGAAGACCTTCCACTAAACTATCCGGATACCCCAATCGGGTTTATACGTAATACAATCCGGACGGCGGTGACCTTTTGATGAAGGAGTCGCTCGCTTGACGAAGAGTTCATTCATCTCTTTGAACTTAGGCGAGGTACTTCTCGAGGTGGAACATCACCAAGAGGCCAATAATCCTACCCCACGTAATGGGATGCACTTGGGTTGGATGCATACCCCATTTGCAAAGCCACCGCGTGAGAGAAAAACCGGCGGCGGGAACCGCAATCGAATAGAAGGTCGGGCGGTATGTATACCCACGCAACCCACGGGGTAGTCTTTGGGGACCTCCGTGCCATCCGGTACCGAGAAATGGATACCACTTGGAATACGATACCTTGGAGCTCTCCCATCTCTCGGAGCATCAAGCATGCTTGGGATATCGTTTATATCGCTCGGCGTCCACCGAGACTCAACACTAAGGCGAGGCCTCTCCTTGCCCGGCCGTCGCCGTTACGATGACCCATAGGCCCTTGTTGCCTCTCCGCCTCGAATCACGAGAGGGTTCGTTTAACCGTTCTTCGTTATCACGCTCCGGTTACGATGGGTCCATGTTTTCTTCTTCTTCTTGGTCTTGTCTAGAATCAACACTTGGCGATCCTTCGTCGGAACTTGCTTGTGCCGATCCGGTGATACATCGTTCCCTCTCTAAAGACGGTCATTTGGCGTCGGATTGAAGATAGTATGAGTCCGCCCCAAAGACGTTCCGCCGTGGAGAATCCGGAGAAGATATCTGAATAATGCTCGGGCTATGAGACGGAGATCGCCGTACTGGTGAGAAAGAAACAAGAAGGTTCGGAGGAGGATCTTCAATTTCAACCTCTACACTATAACTACGACTCCTACTATCCTCAAAAGAAGACATTTATAGGTAAAGGGAGAGTATTTCGAAAAAAATACCTAAGTTCGAAGTCTCTGAACTTGGGAAGCCGACCCGAAATTTCCGCTCGGTTTTAGTTACTTTAGCTCAAATGGTTAATGGTTGCGAAAGTGAATAATGGGGGGAAACAAAGGTATTTATAGATAGGGTTCCTCGATAGACGCGACGATTATTCGAAAAAGACACGCCTTTTAAAAACTCAAAAGCCGTCAAACATGTCAAAAAACGTCGCGTCCCCACGCCCGCTGACAGAACTGACGTACCTTTTCGGTTCCTGCGCAAGATTGGTCCAACCACAAGATGCCACGTGCGTCATTATGGCAACCCAATTAATACGCCGTTTCAAGCATTAATCGCTACGCGACAGTGCAGGAAAGAACAGAACCTTTGAGAAATCCGTTTCCCCATTAAATGTTCATCATTAGCATTAAAGTTTAACTCGGCTTCAGAAATTCTTCTCTCGGAATCAAACTTGGGGGCCTTTGATGATACCCGAGCAGTTGTGAGAAATTAATCCACGTCATCAGTCTGACACATATCCGAGTAGGCGACCTGCGGGTGATGTCAACAATGATGTACGACGACACGTCCGCGAATTAGGCTCGCCCGCTACCGAGCCCAACCGCAACACGGCCGCCGAGCCCCGAGCCCCGAGCCCAAATTTCAATATGAAACGCACGTAGCGATAAGCTTCGTAAAAATAATCACATGCCCATGCTTAACATTTTATTGGTATCAGAAAGCGCCACATGTCGAGAATTATGAAGAGAAGTCGACAAGTGGCAAGTTTTGGACACATGCACAACTATAGAGGACATGTGTCATTCTTTAACTATTTTATTAATTAATGAATAGTTAGTGCAAAGATGACTATTGTAAACCCACTTACTCAAAAAGGTATAAAGAGTCGAAAAGGAGAAAAGAAAAGAGAGGCAATTGTAACAAATTATAAGAAAGACCGCCCCCAATAATCCATTTCGTGAGAATACAAAAAAAGGCATAATTAGCGAGAAATAAACATACGTTACGCACGTTTTCATTTCCACGTGTTAAACCTTTTACATATTTACGCTTGTTGACCAAAACGCGACGTCAACATTTCTAATTATATAATAATATAATTATTGATAGTCATTAATGTGATAAGGAATTGGCCATTTGGCCCATCATAATGGTGGTTTGAGCTAGCGTAAGTTGTAGATCAATTCGGATATGAAGGGGTTCGGACTCGAGACGAACCTAACATGAAATTAATAGGTATGTGGTGAAATCAAATCGAACTCAAATAACCCGCTAATTAAATAGGTCGGATTCGAGTCAACCTACTATGATCCGTTTAACTTTGTGCATCACGTTGATGAATTTAAAAGAAAATTGATAAATAACAAATTGTTAGAAAAAAATAAAAAACAAGACATATTCTTAAAATTTAAGTAATAAAACCTCACTAATTATGTATGTTGTTATTATTTTGTATCTTATTATGTAATCATGTTGTTTCTTTTTTGTCTTGTGGTGAATTATGTTGTTTTTATAATTATTGAATAGTGTGTCAAGGTAGTTGATTTTAAAAATCTAAATTTATTTAGGTTAAATTATTAGATGTACTTAAAATAATTTTATTAAACGGGTTATACATATCGCGTTCAAGTTTAAAATTCCGATACGAGCTAACAAATTAAATAGGCGGATTTGAGTTAACAAATTTGGGTTATTTGATAGTTTGTAGCAAATGTCACATATTTTTGCGAGGGTGGGTTGGAGAAATTTTGATATATTATGTGTAGGCCATTACAATTTTGTAGCGCGCCTCCCACGAGTATGCGCCGGTTTTGGGCGCCTACGTCTCCCCTTTTTTAATTTTTGAAAATTAATTTTAAATATTAAATAAATCCACTAAATTATATTTGTGGGGTATTTGTGAAATCCGATTATACTAATTGTTTTTTTTTTAATTTCAGACTTTTTTTTTATAAATTACAAAATGCATACTATCATTTCGAATAAGTGAAACTCATTTTTGGCTAATTTGACTAAATATCCCCACAAAATTACTTTTGTGGGGTATTTGAGTTGGACAAATTTCGTTTGTTCGCGTACCAGTATAAAGAGTATATTACAAATAAAAATAAAAAGGGGACTAGGTCTGCAAATTTCTCAATTATACTCTTTATGCCGGTACGCGAACAATCGGAACTTGTCCAACTCAAATACCTCACAAATATAATTTTGTGGGGATATTTAGTCAAATTAGCCAAAAGTGAGTTTCACTTATCTGAAATGATATTATGCATCAAAGCTCTTGCGTAGACACTCCACAACAAAATGGAGTCGCAAAAAGAAAAAATAAATATATTCTTGAAATTGCTCGGTCTTTGTTGTTTCAAAATATGGTGCCAAAATATCTTTGGGGTGAAGCAATCTTTGGGGTGAAGCAATCTTAAGCTGGAACATATTTGATCAATAGGATGCCTAGCAAAGTTTTGAACTTCAAAACTCCTTTGATGTTTTTAGTGGTTTTTTTTCCAAATAATAGACTCTCATGCACTTTACCTCTAAAAATATTTGGGTGTACTGTGTTTGTGCATACTCATGAACTAAATCAAAGTAAACTTGAACCTAGAGCAAAAAAGTGTGTCTTTATTGGCTACGCTTCAGACCAAAAATGTTACAAATGCTTTGATCCCATTTCCAAGAAACCATTGTTTCTATGGATGTTACAATTTTGAATAGACTTTTTTTTTCAAAATCATCTTCAGGGTGGCGAAAAGAGGAAGATGTTGTCCAATATTTTCAAACTCTACAAAATTCAGAATTTTAAATTTTAGGTTCCACGCTTGAAAGTTCAGAACCTCAAAACAAATGTGAGTCAAGTCAGCAAAATAAAGGCAATATTCCAGAAATTGTTTCAATTCCAAAACCTGTTGTGGAAACTGAAAATTCATATTTACAAAGTGTGCCAGGTTCTGAAAGTATTGAAACTGAACAAAATGAGCCAATTACAATGGGTAATAAGGGTATCAAACCCTTTGACCTTGTTTATTCAAGAAAGGAAAAACCTCAGAGAATAGAGACAAATATCCTCAAGACTGTCAAGAATCCAAGGATCCATCAGGTAACAATATTTCTAATTATGTCCAACCCATTCAAACTACTCCCTGATGATTCTAGCCTTCCTATTGCCCTCAGAAAGGGTATAAGATCATTTACAAAGCATCCTATTTCAAAGTTTGTTTCATATGAAAAATTATCCCTTCCTTTCGGGTTTTGATCACTTCAACCGACAAAAACAAAAATTCCAAAAGAATAACAAGTTGCTCTAAGAGTTTCTTGAGCGGAAGGAAAGCTGTCTTGGAGGAGATGAGAACCCTGGAAAAAAATAAGACATGGAAAAGGGAACTTGCCTAGAGGAAAGACAATTGTGGGTTGTAAATGGGTGTTTACCATCAAGTATAAGCCAGGATGGATCTATTGAGAGATACAAAGCTAGATTAGTTACCAATGGCTTCACCCAAGTTATGGTATTGATTACTCAAAAACATTTTTTTGTTGCAAAATTAAACACCATTAGAGTTCTTTTTTCATTGGTGCTTGATTTAGAGTGATCATTACAACAAGCTGGATGTGAAGAATGCTTTTGTAAATGGGGATTTGGACGGAGAAGTCTACTTGGATACACCCCCAGGTTTTGAATCACATTTTAATCAGAAAGTATGCAAGCTTCAAAAATCTCTCTATGGACTAAAACAATCACATAGAGCTTGGTTTGAGAGATTTTTGAGTTTTTAAGAAGCAATGATATGTTCAATGTCAAAGTGACTAAACAATGTTTGTAAAACATTCATCCGGAGGAAAAATGGATGTGATAATTGTTTATGTTGATGATATTTTTGATGAGAAGATGATTTCTGTGAAATAAACAAGTTGAAATATTCCTTTGCAACTCAGTTTGAGATTAAAGACCTCGGGTCCTTAAAATATTTTTTGGGGATGGAGGTTGCAAGATCAAAGAAAGGAATTCTTTTATCACAGAGAAAGTATATTCTAGATCTTCTTAAAGAAACTGGGGATGATTGGTTGCAGGCCAGCTAAAACTCTTATAGATCCTAATCAAAAACTTGGAAGTAAAGAGAAGGGATATCCAGGTAGATACATTTCGATACCAAACGTTGGTAGGACGATTAATTTATTTATCTCATACCCAACTAGATATAGCCTTTGCTGTAAGTTTAGTAAGCGAATCCATGTACTCACCACATGAAGAACACCTTGAGACAATTTCTGAGAATTCTAAAGTATTTAAAAAGTGCTTGGCGGAAGGGCGCTTTTTAAGAAAATTGGACAACAAACCTTTACTAGCCTTTTCATTTCACCAAAGTTTTTGAGACCGAGGATGCTTCGGGAGTTAGAATTGGTGTCGTTTCTTTAGCGAGAAATTGAGTAGGGTTGCCCTAAACCATCCGACATATGACAAGGAGTTATATGCCTACTAGAGCGAGCTTTGTAAATGTGACAGCATTATTTATGGTCAAATGAGTTTATAATTCACAACAATCACGAGTCATTAAAGTACCTCAAGGAGCAACAAAAATTTAACAAATGACATGCGCAATGACTTGAGTTCGTTGAGATATTTCCATATGTCATCAGGTACAAGCAAGGTAAGACTAATGTTGTAGCAGATGCACTATACTCGAAGGTACACTCTTATCTCTACTTTAGATGCCAAAATTATTGGTTTTGGGCATGTTAAGGAGTTGTACTTGCATGATCCTGATTTTGCTAAGTCATTTCTTGCATATGAAAAGGGGGATATGGGTAAGTTTTTTTCAACATGATGGGTTTTTGTTTCGAGCGGATAAACTGTATATTCCTGAATGTTCATTGAGAGACTTTCTAGTGAGAGAGTCATATAGTGGAGGCCTTATGGGATATTTTAGGATAGCTAAAACCTTAGCAGTCTTGCAAGAGCATTTCTATTGGCCACATATGAAACGAGATGTTGAACAAATTTGTACTATGTGTGTTACTTGTAAGCAGGCTAAGTCTCGGGTAGAAAACCAAGGTCTTTATATGCAGTTGCCCATACGACGACACCTTAGGCCTCCAGAGGACTAAACAAGGTTCTGATTCTATATTTGTTGTCGTAGATTGTTTTTCAAAGATGACACATTTTTTTCCATGTTATAAAACTGATAATGCATCTTTGATTGTTGATTTGTTCTTTTGGGAGATTGCATGGTATGCCTAGGACCATTGTTTCTGATAGGAACATTAAGTTCTCAAGTTAAATTGGGTACTAAATTGTTGTTTTCTAATACTTGGCATCCCAAAATTGATTGTCAAACTGAAGTAGTTAACAGAACTTTGTCTATGTTATTGAGGGTTATTAAAAAGAATATTAAAATATGGGAAGAATGTTTACCACATGTTGAGTTTGCTTATAATTGTGTGTGTCATTCGCATCGAAGTTTTCAACATTGAACTTGTTTATGGTTTTAATCCAGCTAACCCCATTGGATTTATCACCTTTACCTATTTACGAGCATGTTAATCTAGATGGACAAAAAAAAAACTGAACTTGTTACACGAGTTACATGAGAAATCAAGGCTCAACATTGAGCAGCGAACAGCAAAGAGCGTTACTTTGCACAAGCTAACAAGCATCGTAAGAAGATGATGTTTGAGCAAGGCGATTGGGTTTGGGCATACATGCATCCCAAATAGTTTCCGACTCAACAAAATTCCAAATTCTGACCTCGTGGGGTGGTCCATTTCAAGTGCTTGAGCGGGTTAATGACAATGCTTATAAAATAGACTTGTCGGGTGAGTATGGTATTAGTGCTTCTTTTAATGTTGCAGATCTTAGTCCATTTGATGCAGGCTCGGAATTGAGGATAAATCCTTCTCACGAGGAGAAGAATGATGAGAATCCATGGATGAAAGACCCTTTAACAGTTCCAATTGGTCCAATGACGAGAGCTCGAGCGAGAAGATTTAAGAAATCACTTAATGTGCTGATTCAAATCATTCAGAAGGAGACTATGGTTGCATTGCCAAGGGAAGAAGATATTTTGAGTGGTCCACTTGATTTTCATCGTCAACAATCAAGAGATCGCATCAGACTGAACAAGTAAATGATGCAACATCGAGGATACAAGTCATTTTTGCGTCTTGAAAACTTTGCAATAAAGTTCTTAATAATGTCTTGTATTCTACTATCGTAGTTAGATGTTATTTGAGTTGTTTTGAGTCATTTTTATGTTAGGAGGCAAAATAAACCTTTAAGGCCACGTGTTAGGTTGTTATTTCGAGTTAGGGATGAGAAGGAAATCACACGGATCGTCGGATCTAATCACATGACCGTGTGACCATCCACACAACCGTGTGAATAGTCACATGGCCAAAACAGAGGGCCATTCACACGATTATGTTCGCACAACCGTGTGACTGCCCATGCGACTAGCTCAGCATCCGCTTTTTCTTGGGTTTAAGTTTGTTTTTGTTTTCTTTTCATTTTTAAGTTGTTTCTTAGTTGGTTTAGGGTTTGGGACCCCTATATAAGGGTTAACGCTTGTTCTTTTTCAGTAATCAACCAATTGGATTCATATTTTGTTCTCAAACTTGAGTGTTTTTCCATGTGCTTCAAGATTCAAGCTTCTTGTTGCAATTATCGACTTATTAGACAATAATCCATAATTGCTTATGGCGTCTTCGCATTAAGGTTTTTGCTTCTCTAAGCAATGGGTCAAGGTTTTCACAATCTTTAACCGAACTAGTGAAGATCATGGATTAACAACATATTGTTGTTTGGGGCGTATGCGTTTGTTGCTACTGATTCACATCGATTATTCAAGAATAGAACAAACTGTTATTGGGACAACTATGTGCGAGTTCATGCCAAGACTAAGGCTGCATAATTGAAATTCTTAAATGGAATGCAAATCAAGACTCTAACTCTTAGAAGAAAATTGAAAAACAAACATTTAATGGATGAAAGGAAAGAGGGGTGATAGAGATTGGCGAGAAATGGGGGATTTGAAAAATCAATTGAATAAGGCCTACAAGCAAGAACGTTTTGGGCTCGAGAAATCCAGTTGACCTAGCTTAGAGAAGCGATCGTAATATTAAGTTTTTCATGCAACAACTACACAAAGAAGAAGAAGGAATAAAATCATGAAGTTGGTTAAGAATGATGGGACTTTTGTGAGACTCCTCGGGAATTAGATAAAACGATTTAGATTTCTACTCCAAGTTATTCACACCGAGAAAGTTCTAATGATTCCCGGTGTTTTGATGGGATCCCCACGCTATCTCTTAGGAGATGAACAATGAACCGATGCTCCCGGTGGAAGACTTTGAGATAAAGCAAGCCTCTTTGAGATAAATCCAAACAAGGCGCCCGATTTGGATGGTATGTCCCCATGTTCTACTATAATTTTTTCCGGAATTCTATTATGTTGCATTTGGATGGGAGAATTTGGATTTGAGGAGAGGATTTAGGGAAGCATTTCAAATGACTCCAAATAGAAAGGATTTCAAATCCTCCAAAATTACTCCAAAAATAGCTTCCAAGGATTTGAAATACATCATTAAATGACTCCATCCAAACAACCTAAATGAATTTGTTATCATGGATTTGAAATTCATAGCTCAAATCCTTCCATCCAATTGGAACCTTAGCTCATATATTTGTTCTGATTTTAAAAGCTTTTTGAAAACTTGTAAAATTCTGAGAAGCATTAACCATACCCTTGTTACCCGTATTCCCAAGTGTTAGAATCCTACTTCCATTTTCCACTATAGGCCTATTATTCTGTGCTTTTACAAAATTGTCTCCAAAATCCTTGTTATGATTAAAAACTTACCTCAAATCATGTATTTGTCGAGAATCAATCTGCTTTTATCCCCGATAGGAAGATTTTAGATGATGTGATTATTGCTCATAAGTCCATTCATTTTTTAAAGAGGCATAGATGCGGTAAGAAAGCCTTTATGGCTATTAAACTTGATCTGACAAAGGCATGTGATAAGGTTGAATAGAAGGGTCTTAGAGTGGTGATGAGTCATATGGGTTTTGCCTCCATTTTTATTAATAGGATTATGACTTGTGTGTCTTCTTCATCCTTATCTTCTAACATCAATCCTAAATCTTGTGGGTATGTTTCCTCAAGAGGGCTTAAACAGACTTATATCCTCTTACCTTTTATGATTATCTTGAAGTAATCTCTAGTTTGATTAGAAGTGCGAGTTAAAAATAGTCATTTCAGGGTCTTAAAACTTGCAAGAAAGGCCCTTTGATCACTCACCTTCTGTTTATTGATGATTCCTTACTATTTTGTGAGGCTAACTTACACCAAGTTGAGTGATTGTGAATATCTTGCAACAATATAAATGATTTTCGGGGTAATTGGTGAATGGGATAAGTCAGTATTTTCTTTAGCAAAAATCTTCATGCTAGCTCTCAAAAAGACATGTATATGTGTTGTACTAAAAAGGGATTCAAGTTCATGAGGCCAGTTGATATCTTGGGCTCCCATTGGCTATTGGAAAATCAAAGAAGGGCACCTTCGGGTATGTGGTGGAAGTTGGCCTTAATAAGTTTGCATATTTGGAAAAATAAATTCCTCTCCAACGCTGGAAAAGAGACTCTTATTAAAGTTGTATCGAATACAAATTCTATTTTTATTATATGTTGCTTTAAGCTACCTTTGGGTCTATGTAAAGAATTGAGTCAGATTATTGTATGATTCTGGTGGAGAGCTAAAGAAAATGATAAGAGGAAGATCCATTGGAAGTCTTGGGTGAGCTTATCAGGACCTAAAGATGATGAAGGTCTGGGCTTTCTCAAGGAGGATTGATGGAGGCAGAGGTGTGTGCTAATGCTTCATGGTTATGGAGGAGATGGATGAAGGCAAGATATGTTCAGGAAATGATTGCATACTCAATTTTTGATCGGAAATCAATAAGAAATTGGCAGTCTCCTTGGCTCTCTAACTCTCATCATTTTAGACATGTATCATTTGATTCATTACCTTTTTGGGTTAGTGAAATTTTTGTGTGGGGGGATGCTCTAAATATCAAAAAAATTGGTCTCCATGTTGATGGGAAAAGAGATAAGTTGTGGTGGCACTTTGAGAAGAATGGTATTTTCTCGAGTTAAAATGGGCTATATGGAAGCTTTGAAAGAAAAAAAGATTACTCTCAAGCTCTTTGGGAGTAGCTCTTCGTTCTATACTTAAAGACATGTAAAAGGAGTTGGTGCGTCAAGACTAAGGGCAAGATCAAGAACTTCATTTGAAAATATTTTCCTTGTGCTTGGCTAATAAGGACCGACTTTTTCTTAGAGGATGCAGGTTGATCCATTATGCCATATGTGTGGTGAGGAAGATGAACCTGTTGAACATCTGTTTCTATGGTGTAAGAGGTCTCAACTTATTTGGAAGTTAGTATTATATATAGTCACACCATTTTCAAGAAATTACCCTTTCTGACAATACTAATGTTGATCAGTTTATTGCCAAATATCACTTGAGAAATTAATGAGGTTATGAAATAATTAAATTACGGAGGATACCAACATTTAAGTTATGATATATATTATCATTGAAATAAATTAGACAGTATGTTATATATTTACCTGTCTTGACCCTTTTATCATCTAAATCAGCTGGTAGCATATCAGTTAAAAACCCTAATTAGCAAATATTTGTTACATGCTCCACACTTAGAGCGTATAGCGAGTGAGCTTCCATTCTCTCTCTCTCTCTCTCTCTCTCTCTCTCTCTCTCTCTCTATATATATATATATATATATATATATATATATATATATATCTGTATGTATATATATAAAAAAAACTTATATAGACTGTAACTTTCACTATTAGCAACGCAAACCCTACACGTGTCCATGTTTTGGAACTTCCTTTCTATTTTTCTATTTTTCGTTTTGGATGGTGGAAGTGAAGTAGGGGATGTCTTCTTTACACCAGTGCTGACTTCTTTGTGGGTTGATATTGTCTTTGGATTTGAGGTGTGGATCGAATTGTATTATTGATTCTAGGGACTATTATTGGTTCAGTGGTCTTTTTTTGCTAGAGGTTCTCATCTCGCTTTCTGTCCTTGTGGTAGCTTCTTCACAGGTGATAAGGGCCTTGACCCCTTTGTTAAAGGCTTAAAGCCGTAAGCATCAAACTCCTCCTTGTTGGTCTAGTTCGTTTTGTGCGTTTGCTTTGGTTTGGTTCCTAGGATGAGGGCTAATCCCTTGTTGTTGATCTTGTGTGTTTTAGCCACTCTCTCTTAAGTGGTTCTCCCGTTTCATTGCTAGGATTACTTGATTGTATCCCTTGGAACTTGGGTTCATTACCCCACGATTGTATATTTGCTTGAGTTTAATTTATTTTTGCAATCGTTTCGTTAGGGAAAAAAAAGTCAAGTATATGATCTAACCATAGGAGGTCAACATGACAGATCTTCACTATTACAAAAAGACCTTTTTACATCGGTTCTGGAAGGCTTTCTACATTGGTTTCACAACCGATGTTGAATCAGGCGTAGTCGAAAGTTGGACTTTTCTACATCGGGCCTGGAACCGATGTAAAACGTTAACTTCTACTTCGGTTGCTTGTAAAAACCGATGTAAACATTTAAAATTCACATCGGTTGCTAGGAACAACCGATGTAGATTTGTATTTGCAAGTGTTTTTTTAAGAATTTCAAAATAATACACCATACACAACGAACACCTATACAATTATAAAATAATACGCCAACAACAACAATACGACAACAATTAACCAGGATACCATATACCAACAATACGACTAAAATCACACCTAAACACCATATACCAACAATACGACAACAATTAACCAAAATACCATATACCAACAATACAACGACAATCACCTAAACTTCATATACTAACAATATAACAAATGGCAATATTGAGTCGATCATTTAACAACAAAATGATTCATCATGTTCTACAATACAATATATATCCTTCCAACAACATATACTAGGAGCTCAATACAAGATAACTTGGTTGCTTCAAAATACCATATTGCAACTTGGTAATCAATGTTTGGAGTAATTGATTTGTGAAGCAGGTAACACATGAGGATCATCAAGAATTTTATTACCAGAAACCTGATTGTTTGCTAAAACCATTTCAATGCTTGCTCGCCTTTGTCAACTCTTGCATTGTCTCCCCTTAGACAGACCAGGATTTTCCCCTTCACTCTTTTTGGATCCAATGTTCCAGCTTTACAGAGCTCGCTGCGTTAGTACAGAGTCGTTTGACTTCATCAATATGTAAATTTTTGATTAAGCTAAAAACATACTTTTAACGGAATAAGATTGTGTCCTTACGCTTCTTCAGCTGATTCATTAGCAGCTTTGGCATATCTAGCAGAATTTACACATAGTAGTGAACGTCATTTGATAATGGCATGCATATAGTAGTTAACAATGCAGAAATACCAAACAATCAATTGCAGGCATATATAGCTTGATGTACCAAATAATCAATTGTGAGCATATACTGCATAAATTAAAAGCTGATCATTTGTAACAGAGAAAATCATGATGACTTGAAAGAAAACAGCAAGCCATGAAACATTTTTCTTTTCCCATAGGAAAGCAAAGAGGAAATGCACCTGCCCATCATTCCAAAGTCATAGAAGATCAATCTTCCACCATTAACTTCATCTCCAGCAATATTTCCAAGATTCCAATTAAGTGTAATTAATTTCTACAAATAAAAATGATAAAATTACCTAGATTCAAATTAATTAAATTATTATATTGATAAATTATAATAAATACAAATATAAAAGTAAAAGTAAAAAAAACAAAGATAAAAGCTCGTGTGTCGTAGAACACTTATATTTGGGCTCATTTGAGGCGGCTTGACTCATCTTTAATCTTGGGAGTATTTGCAAAAACTTATGTTTTTAGAAAATATTATTATCAGAGTAGAAGTAAAAGTAGTTGAGAATCAGAAATTAGTAGTGCTTGAAAATAAAGTAAAAAGTTGATAATCGGAAATTGGGAGTGTTTGGTGAAAAAGTTGTACTTTTAGAATATCATTAAATGAAGCAGAAGTTGGTACTTGCAAACACTACAAAGTGATTTTTTCAGCGAAAACTGAGAAGCACTTGTTTTAGTAATTGCAAACACTCTCCTTATCCACTATTTTATCTTATTGATGGTCTGTCACTCAGATCTGATTAGCCCCAAAAACCATTTTGGCATTTTTGAATCAGTTTTCCCTTCTTTTACCTTTATATAATTTACTTTTATAATTATTTTTAGAACCTAAAGTTTTAAACTTGGTATTTTGTTATATTTATATACGTGATTATTTGAAATATAAGCTATGTTAGACCACGAGCTTGTAGCTCAAGTGGTATCATTCACCTTTTAAGGGTGTTCACCTAGGGGTTCGAACCCGGTATCTTTGATTTCTTTGAAATTTATCTCCTCCTCCAACCAATACTCCCAACTTATTGAAAAATATAAGCTATGTTAGATAATATTTTAATTTATTATTAATAATTTTTAATCTTTGTTAGCGTATAACTTTATTATTTTATATAATAAATTCAAAATCTAATTCTCTTTTATCAGACAAGTTAGAATAATTAACAGGTTGAACCCTAAATCAGTAGGAAATGTCACAAATGTGATTTCTAAAACATTGACACACCACATGGAATCTACCCCATAAACACCGCCACCTCATAGGAGGCCTATGAGGCAATCGCCTTAGGCTCAAATTATTTGGGGCACCAAATATATATAAAGTTTGGATCATATGAGAACTATCTTCCGGGAATTAGTTCGTAGGGACTAATCTCAACCAATGGAAAATAAGATTTAATGGTTGAGAATTTGATCTCTATTTTTAGGAGGTGAGATACTAAGTAACTGATATTAAAGACAACCTTTTAATTTTACCTTGAGCAGTTTTGAAATTAAATAGGCAAATTTTAGGGTTTTTTTTGTTTGAAAAGTTCGGCCCTGTCATTGCAGATATTCAAATCCAGACCTCTTCACTGAAGAGTAATACCCGTGGCCGCTGGTCTAACCCTAATACGGTTAAAACTCTATAAATTAATAACCTTAGGGCTGCCAATATTTATTAATTTAGTGAGATGTTAAATTAGAGAATTATAATTTTTGTTTGTTGTTCCCAAGTCAGGACCGACAAATGTATTATTTAAATGAGGTTATTAATTAATCAAGTATTAAATTATTAAGGTTAAACTGTAATTGAGGTTTTTTTTTCTTTTTCTTATTCAATCCCTAGAAAGCCAATAATCTTCAAAGTTGGCATTGCTGAATAATCAAACTCGAAATCTCCGTTGTTGATGGTTTTTCGAATACGTGTATGTTTTAATGGTTGATGTTTTTATAGATTTTTCTCGTGATTGATGCATATTTAGTATTCTATGAGTGCGTGATATTTTAGAAGAAGCGTATACGTAAGAAACATTAGATATTTCGTACTTATTTACTATATGTGACGCCCGAATTTTCACAACGTGAGATACGATGTTATGCGATGATTTGTTTATTTGGTTTAGTAACACGAACCGTTATTAATAAAATACGACCCGACTTTTAATCATTTCTTCCAACGTCAATTACGTCTTCCTCATTTTCGAGCTTAACAATTTTAGATTTTCTTCTAGTATTAATACTTGATCGATTGACTACGAGTTTAGAATTTTTGGACCTCGATAATTTAGGAGTATATTCCGACCCTTATCCAAATATTTCATTTTATTCTATAATTCATCCCAACCAACTTACAATTTATTTTTGAAGTACATATTTCTTATTTCACATTTTTATTTTAAGTTTCTAAATATTTAATTATGGATATTTATACGTTTTATTTTATTTTCCCTCAATTTTATAAAGAAAAGAAACCAAATATTTTTTTATTTTTCCTAATTTTCGAAAATTCCACAATAAATGGAGATGTTATTTCACAATTTTTCCAAAGCCTACAATTTAAACATGTATCCTACAAATCCCACTACCCCACTAATTAAACAAAACAAATTTTATCATCCTCCAAGACATCACTTTCGGCCATCACTTTTTTTTTTAGGTGGTAATCAACTTGTTTTCTTTTAATCCTCCTAATAAGCTAGCTTTACATCGATGGCTCAAAAGCTACCTTTAAAACCGTAGCAAGTGCACCTATCGTTTTATAGTATAGATTATTAGTAAGTGTCATTCCCACGAGGATTATAAGTACTAATAATTACCGTCTTTTTGTTATTTAATCTAACAATTTTCAGAGTTTTTGTTTGATAAAGAATCTAAATTATCGAAGTGTAAAAATGAAGTAAAATTTGTAGAATAAGAAATCAAGAGATAGAAGTGTGTTTGAATGTAAATCCTCTAAAATGTTTTTGTGATTTGACAAGTTAAAAGATTCAACCATAAGCCCTTAAGCAAAAACCAACCTCTTTTAATAAAATCTCATGCTATGTGGACCGTAGAAATTCCCGATTTAAGTTAATCCCTTTCTCAAGGCGAAAAACTCCTAATCTCAAGTTGATTAACTGAAATCTCTTTCTAGTTAAAACCCCAAGATTGCATTATAACGATTTATGAATTCCCATATTAGGTTTGACCCTAATCCGGAAGATTTATGTCGCTCCCTATATCTAGGATTGCATGCAACTCTTTTCACTTATATAGGTTCTATTTCACCATGAATCTCTCGATTTCCGGATGAAAAATAAACTTCAAATCAATATTGCGCATATATCAATTCGAATGAACGAAGCATAATATAAGTGAATCACACAAAATATGAAGATTTTATTAAAAACATACACACCTTAATCACAAATCCATTCTAGAGTTCATTACATTCAAACACTAGGAGTTTAGCTACACATGATTTTGACCAAAGAATAAATTACACAAGAAGATGTAAACATTGTAGACATGGTGTACTTATCTTTATCAAAATCTCAATTGACTTGATGATGTTGCTCCAAGCCTTCTTCCCCAATGTTGCCTTAAGCTTACTCCTCCAAGACCTCTTGATCCCAATTCCACTCAAAATGTTAAACACTATGAATCTCTCTATGAATGAATATTACCTGAATCTCTAATGAATACTCTTGGCTTTTATAAGCACCATCTTGTGAAATACCATATTAACAAATGCCCCATTTCCATGCTTGTTAGTTGAATCATTGTGTGCACATTCATGGTTGAGTTGGTTGAATCATTGTATACACATGATGATTGAGGGAATATGGGGACATGTTGCAGCAAAATTGGGTGTTAAAGGTGTATAAAAGTGGTCAAAAGGCTTGGTAGATGAGTTTTCCATAAATTTCACATGGAAAAGTTGCAAAAAGGGGTCCCGGACACGCCGTGTCAGGCAAAGACGGCCGGCCGTCGCACAAAATTTTCTCGGAAAGTTGCACGACACGGCCGTGTCGTGTGTGACGGCCAGGCCGTGTTGTGCGACACGGCCGTGTTACGACACGCCAGGACCACGGCCAGGCCGTGTCGGGCCTGTTTTGTGCGGTTTTCCTCCTCTTTTTGATCCCCTTCAACATGGCCGTGTTGCCCGACACCCCGCCCGTGTTGGACCAAAAAGGCCCCAAAATGACGCGTTTGGCTTGGAATTTCGAGCGTTTTGCATCCTTAAACTCCCGGTATGTTTTGACATGAATCCATGGTCCGAAATTCACCAAAATTAGCCCCGAATGGTCAACCTACACCAATAAAAGCACCTCGGAGTAGTATAAACAATGTACAATCAAAAACTAATGAAACTAACAACAAAATAACTCAATTTCTACTCAAATACACACATAAAACATGCATAAAAATACACTTATCAAACCACCTCCAACTTTGAACTTTGCTTGTCCTCAAGCAAAACATTATATCAAAAAGAGGGATTCAATAAATCACAACATACAAAGATGATTTTTTTTTCAACATATTGAACATAAGCAGTCAAGTTCTTAGCCTTCTCAACCCGAATTAACCATTCAGTAAAAAAAAAAATTATTTTGCAAAGTGATCGACTGTCAAGAAAAAGACCGTAATATCAGTAGGCATTATTGAGACTTGAAATCATCACACCACAAATATTGATAGTTATGAACAACTTCAATTCAATAATGCTATGAAAATACAAGAACTCAATGGATCATAGTAGTTAGCTTACTAGTCATATAACCAAGCTTCTTGAATTTTATTGGAATGAGAAGTCAAGGAGTATTCATTCTCCTTTTTTTTTTTTTTTTTTTTTTTTTTTTTTTTTTTTTTTGGGACCTTTCGAGACATGCTTCCACTAGGTTTATATTTTGAATTTCTGTTCAAACACTCCTAGGGTGGTTTCCCATACTCATATTCGTGTCGCCGTTTTACGTAAAAGACAAACATGGGGCTCATGAATGCTCCTAGTTACTAAGCAACAACAAATAGAGGAGTATAACCTCGATTGGTCCGTTTTTTTTTTTTTTTTCTTTTTCTTTTTTTTTTTCTTCTTTTTCTTTTTTTTTATTCGCAAGCTTGGTTTAACAACTTATTAACCACTACTAAATCACGAGTTCTCAGACGTTCATAGCGCTAGGTATCGTCGTATATGCCTTAACACATCAAGTATTTATGGTGTTAGAAATCTCATCAAAATTTTGCCTGCATCCACGTCAATCTATCCTAGACAATCAATTGCTTCACATTGAAAACACAAATTAACAAGTTAATGTAGGTACAATTGGGCTAAGTTATTGACTAGCAAACATTCAATTTGTAAAAAAAAAATCACATCTCTTGAAAACAAACACACAAGCATTCGAAAATGTTATTGTACCCACCTCCAACTTTAAGATTCACATTGTCCTCAATGTGAAAGAAAGAAATGGACAAACACACACAAAACACTCAAAAAAAAAAAAAAAAAAAAAAAAAAAAAAAAACAAAGAAATTAGAATGATATAAAAGAGGTGGAAAAAAAGAAAAATACGACCTTACTACAATAGTGGAATCGGTGTTGAGCGACCATTGGGTTGTTTTTTGCGGGACCTTCAACGGCATCTTCATACCTAATCAAAGTTGAGCAACACACAACTCGAATACCGTGAAATCTCAAATATTCCCAATTAGGACAAGCAAGAAGAAGCTCAAGAGTTTTTTTTTTTTTTTTTTTGATTTGAAAATGACTCAAGGACTTGTGATTTTTGAAAGAAAATAAAAAAAATAAAAAAATGAAAACAATTGCACACAAACATCGGGTTGCCTCCCGGTTAGCGCTTCTTTAAAGTCGTATAGCTGGACTAACTCACCTAAATGTGAAGATTAGTCGGGTGGAGCTTCAAACTTATGAAAATCCCTTTGGTGTTTAGGAGAACTACCCCAACCTCAAGCTTCAAAATGTGCATTTCGACCTTTTCGGTCCCCTTTTTGGGCATAAGCTTCCAACATGGACTTTGAACAACACTTTTCTCCAAGAGTTTCTCATCATGCAAAGGAATTGAATCGACAAAAGAACAAGTAGTATCCTTTTCAATATCAACATGAATTTTAAAAATTACTTGCTCATCCCCTACTCTCAAAGTTAATTTTCCTCATGCACATCAATGATAGATTTCGCCGTAGCCAAGAAAGGACGCCCAAGAATTAGAGGAACATCAATATCATCATGCATGTCAAGAATAACAAAATCAATCGGGAACATGAATTTATCAATCTTGACTAACACATCATTAATAATACCTCTAGGATGTTTAATCGATTTATCGGCTAATTGAATGTCCATCCTAATAGGTTTAGGTTCACCTAATCCCGCATGCTTAAATGTTTCATAAGACATCACATTGATACTAGCTCCCAAGTCGGCTAGTGCCCTATCAACAGGTAAATCATCAATTGTGCAAGGGATAATAAAGCTTCCCGGATCATTAAATTTTTGTGGTAGTTCATTGGAAGGACATTTATCATTCAATTGCATATTTGATAATTTGTTAAGCTTATTTTCACTAGGAATGATGTCATTAAGATCCCTAACATGCTTTGAAGGAGGGTCAACAAATGGAATATTGGCATGTAATTGTTTGAAAGAATTAAGGTACTTACCAAATTTGTCTTCCCTTCTATCTTCTTGTTAGACTCGGTAAGGAATCTTGGGCTTGTATTCGACGACCACCTTTTTCATGGGATTTTCTTCGTGTCCGCCGTCCTCCACATATTTCGCATGGTGGTGTTGGCATAATCATGATCATATGGAAAAGCGATGGTGATTGCCTTTACGTGCTCCTTGGGTTTGGCTCGGTGTTACCCGGCAAACTTCCTTGTGGCCTTTCGGAAATCATCTTCGCAATCTGGCCTATTTGGTTTTCCAGATTATGGATAGATGCCTCTTGATTTCTCAAGGATGTTTCCACCGCTTGGAATCGGGTATCTGTTGATTGCACAAACTTTGTTATAAGATCTTCCAAGTTAGGTTTACCTTGATTTGGCTGAGATCCGGAAGACGTGTGTAGATCAGGATTGGGATTAGGTCGTGGTTGGCCTTGATTTCCCCAACCAAAATTAGGATGTTGTCGCCACCCAGGATTATATGTGTTCTTTGTAAGGATTACTTGGGTAATTTCGCTTGATTCCCAACGTAATTAGCATGTTCAGCGTGAGGTATTGTGTGTGGGCAGTCTTGATGATTATGCAATCCGCCGCAAGTTTCACAAGATAAAACGTGCGGTGGTGGTGGTTTAGGAGCTGCTAGATCGTCGATCTTTTGGGTCAAAGCTTCGACTGTGCGGCTAGTGTAACCACCGCATCCGCATTATAAACACCAATCGACCTGTTAGTTTTACCTCGTATAGATTGCCATTGGTAGCCGTTCATGGCCATTCCCTCAATCAAATCCCCTGGCGGCTTCCGGGCGTTTTGTTATTAAGAGTTCCCCACATTGATCGATCATTTGTCTTGTTGCGAAAGTAGCCCATTATAAAATGTTTGGACTTGCATCCAAATAGGTAGGCCATGGTGTGGGCACTTTCGCAATAATTCCTTAAATCTCTCCCAAGTATCGTATAAAGTTTCATAAATCGCTTGAGTAAATGAAGAGATTTCGTTCCTTAATCTTGCGGTCTTTGCGGTGGGAAATACTTCAAAAGGAATTTTTTCGCCATAATATTCCATGTTGTAATCGTTCCTTTTGGCAAAGTATTTAACCTTTGTTTTGCTCGGCCCCCGAAGAGAGAATGGGAATAAGCGTAGGCGGATGGCATCATCGGAGACCCCGTTGATTTTGAAAGTGTCGCAAATTTCAAGAAAATTCGCGATGTGATTATTGGGATCTTCATCTCGTAGACCGTCAAATTGGACAAGCTGTTGCACCATTTGAATAACGTTGGGTTTAATTTCAAAATTGTTGGCGGCAACAGCGGGCCTTACAATGCTTGACGTCGTGCCATCCATGGATGGCTTGGCGTAATCGTACATAGTTCTTTGTTCATCCGCCATATCGGGATCCTTGCCTTCGTTAATATCCTCCTCGTGGTCTGTATTAATACTTTCCTCTGTATTGCTACCGGCGGTGTCGCGCTTCCAAATTCGGCGACGAGTAGGCATGCACTGCGGTAAATAAAGAGGATAAGTGTAATCCAATACTTACAAAGATAGATAAAAAGAAAGACAAATGATGAAATAAAATAATAAATAAAAAAAATGATTAAATTAACAAAAATAAGGTGTTCTTAATATTACAATCCCCGGCAACGGCGCCAAAAACTTGATGGCTCAAAAGCTACCTTTAAAACCGTAGGCAAGTGCACCTATCGTTTTATAGTATAGATTATTGAGTACCGAGTGTCATTCCCACGAGGATTATAAGTACTAATAATTACCGTCTTTTTGTTATTTAATCTAACAATTTTCAGAGTTTTTGTTTGATAAAGAATCTAAATTATCGAAGTGTAAAAATGAAGTAAAATTTGTAGAATAAGAAATCAAGAGATAGAAGTGTGTTTGAATGTAAATCCCTCTAAAATGTTTTTGTGATTTGACAAGTTAAAAGATTCAACCATAAGCCCTTAGCAAAAACCAACCTCTTTTAATAAAATCTCATGCTATGTGGACCGTAGAAATTCCCGATTTAAGTTAATCCCTTTCTCAAGGCGAAAAACTCCTAATCTCAAGTTGATTAACTCAAATCTCTTTCTAGTTAAAACCCCAAGATTGCATTATAACGATTTATGAATTCCCATATTAGGTTTGACCCTAATCCGGAAGATTTATGTCGTCCCTATATCTAGGATTGCATGCAACTCTTTTCACTTATATAGGTTCTATTTCACCATGAATCTCTCGATTTCCCGGATGAAAAATAAACTTCAAATCAATATTGCGCATATATCAATTCGAATGAATGAAGCATAATATAAGTGAATCACACAAAATATGAAGATTTTATTAAAAACAAACACACCTTAATCACAAATCCATTCTAGAGTTCATTACATTCAAACACTAGGAGTTTAGCTACACATGATTTTGACCAAAGAATAAATTACACAAGAAGATGTAAACATTGTAGACATGGTGTACTTATCTTTATCAAAATCTCAATTGACTTGATGATGTTGCTCCAAGCCTTCTTCCCAATGTTGCCTTAAGCTTACTCCTCCAAGACCTCTTGATCCCAATTCCACTCAAAATGTTAAACACTATGAATCTCTATGAATGAATATTACATGAATCTCCAATGAATCCTTTTCCAACTCCAACTCTTGGCTTTTATAAGCACCATCTTGTGAAATACCATATTAACAAATGCCCCATTTCCATGCTTGTTAGTTGAATCATTGTGTGCACATTCATGGTTGAGTTGGTTGAATCATTGTATACACATGATGATTGAGGGAATATGGGGACATGTTGCAGCAAAATTGGGTGTTAAAGGTGTATAAAAGTGGTCAAAAGGCTTGGTAGGTGAGTTTTCCATAAATTTCACATGGAAAAGTTGCAAAAAGGGGTCCTGACACGCCGTGTCGGGCAAAGACGGCCAGGCCGTCTTTGCACAAAATTTTCTGGAAATTTGCCGACACGGCCGTGTCGTGTGACACGGCCAGGCCGTGTTGTGCGACACGGCCGTGTTGTACGACACGGCCAGGCCGTGTCCGGGCCTGTTTTGTGCGGTTTTTCCTCCTCTTTTTGATCCCCTTCAACATGGCCGTGTTGCCCGACACCCCCTGCCCGTGTTGGACCAAAAAGGCCCCGAAATGACGCGTTTGGCTTGGAATTTCGAGCGTTTTTGCATCCTTAAACTCCCCGGTATGTTTTGACATGAATCCATGGTCCGAAATTCACCAAAATTAGCCCCGAATGGTCAACCTACACCAATAAAAGCACCTCGGAGTAGTATAAACAATGTACAATCAAAAACTAATGAAACTAACAACAAAATAACTCAATTTCTACTCAAATACACACATAAAACATGCATAAAAATACACTTATCAACATCAAATTAGGCATAATAGAAAAAAAAATTAAGATTAGGATGGGAGGACAAAGTGGACGGTCAAGGGACAAAAGACTTTGATTCCATACTATCTCTTTTCAAAACATATCACATGTTATTCTAATGCCCCAACTTGCAAGCCTCCCCACCTACCTAGCCTAGCATTCCAAATTCATTTTAGGCCAAACATGTGCATGTGTGTGCAAGAATGAGGGGAGTCGGCCACTTAGCTTTAGGAAGAGGGAAATAATAACAACTTGGACACTATACTCTTCACTTAACACTTGATTTCCTCACACTTCAAACATGAACACAAAATATTATACTCTTACACCATAAGGGCCGAAAGTTTGTAGAAGGAAGGAAGAGAAAAAAAAGGGATTTGACCCTAGTAAGGATTAAAAGCTTCAACAATCTCAAGCACATAGGTAAGTGGTAGTTCTTTTAAGTTTTAGTGGTAACTTCTTCATTCTTTATATTAAACCCTCCAAAATCATGATCCAAAAATTGAAATTTTTGACATAGGGACTGTCTTGAGTGTTAAGGTTGGAAGTTGAAGAAGGAAGGAAGGAGGTTCCCATTTTTATACCCCTTCTCGGCTTTATTTGAAGCACTACACAAGGTAAGTGTAGTTTTCTTGACTCTTATAGTAATTCATTCTTTCTTGCCTCAAACCCTCCAAATATTGACTTAAAATTTCTGAACTTTTGGGAGTTAGGGGCTGCCTTGATGACATTTTGGATTTAAGGAGGAAAGGAAGGAGACAACATCATTTTAGACTCAACTTGAAGCTTGAAAGGTGGGTGGAAAGATTCTTTCGACTTCTAGGTGTTTTATAAAAATAAAATGCATGTAGTATTTTGATTTGAGCACTTGAGATATATATTATGTATTGCATGCTATTTTCTTGTATCAAGTTGGAAAAATCCTCAAGTGTTGCTCAAAAATGCGATTTATCGAAAAATAGGGCATACATGTACACTTTATTGTCATATTTGATAAATTCTTGTATGAGATGGTTATGTATGTGTATGGCTCTTGAAATATATGTTTTGTATGACATATAACCTGGAAAAGTCGAGCATAATTGATTAAAATTCAATTTTGGACTTAAAATGCAAAAATGGAAAGTTGGTGGACTTAATTGCAAGAAAATAAAACTTAAGGGACCTCTCTGTAATTTTCGATTTTTGGGACTGTACTCAGGTTCAAAAATGAAGTTTTGACATTTTAATAAAGTTTTAAGAGTTTTTAGATAAATAAAATCAACCCTTAAAAGCCCAAGGACTAGATTGTAAAATTTGAGAAGTTTAAGGGCTATTTTGCAAATTTAGAAACTGTACCAGACCCTAATTTTAAAATTTGAAATTTTAACTCTTAAGGGACTGGAAATAACATATTTTAAGTGTATTCCAAAAATCCAAGTGTTTAGAGCTTGGAAAGTAATTTTATAAAACTTGAGGGACCAAATTGTAAAAGATTAAACTTGAGGACCCAAATGAAATTTCCAGGACATATACAGCCCATGTACCTGGAAATACTAATTTACCTATAACATAATTATATTTTGGACCCAAGGTTCACATTTCATAACAATTGGACCCTAAAAGCCTTAAAGGCAATTATTTCAAAATGGGACAAAAATGAGATTTTCAAAAGTTAAGGGACCTATACTTATGACGTTTTAAAACTGTTTTTGTCCCAATATCCCACTAACCTTAGTGACATTTTCCAACTGGAATCACATTAGAAGCCCTTCCGGTTTGTGAGTTCCGATTATTTTAAACTTAGGGCCCGAAATGACAATTTTAACAAATGTGGGGCCAATGTGAGAATTTTATAAAAACTCGACCTCAAAACTTTAAAAACCTGAATCTCTGAACAATTTAGAGAATTTAGGAACTGACCTCATAATTTTTCAAGGTCGGGACATTTATTATTTAACTTTTAACCCCAAAAGTATTGGTTTTGACAAAACGGGGCTAATTGTAAATTTTATTTTTATAAGGACCTAACTCAAATTATTTTCTTTTAAAGAAACAGCCCTGGACCCTCTGACTTTAATATTTAATTAAAATATTTTATTTTCTTAAAAATCCCTTGACTTATCGGATCGTCTTGACCGATTAATACCCGATCATGGGCGACTTCCTCGTCTCGCGATTTCGAATCTATAAACGGGACTTATGTTTCTCCTAATCGTTAAGATATCGAAGTCTACTTATTCTCCCGATAATTATCTTCATCCCAATAACTCCACCAACGCCATAACCATCTTGTGCAAAATTTTGAGAACTTTTCATGAATCGCTTCCCGAATCAATAATACTCGATTGCTGGTTGATGCTGAACGTGTACTTAATTTCTGCTCGAGTCAACTTGGTGTGTCGAGCTCACAATCGGAATGGATACGTCGGGGATGGAACCGGGCAGCTCGGCTGCTATTCCACTCTCGGCCCCATCGTCCTAATCCCGCAATCGAGGGACGAAGTTTGTCCAAGGGAAGCGGGTCGTAGTATTTGAGGTATAATCATGATTATGACGAATCCGAGCCTTGCTAGCTCCAACGTGAATTTTGTCTTTGCCTACGGAGCGATAAGGTGACGTGTCTTTGACCATCATGAACGGGAGTTACAAGGAAGAACAAAGGAATCATTTGTTTGATCCACACGATCCGGAGTTGAACGGAACGGGTTGGCGCTACATATCGACGCAACCACTATTTGTAATGAACGGGTTGGCGCTACATATCAGTACGCAACCACTAATTGTCTTGCATAGGATTGGCGCTACACATCAGTACGCAATCCCCATGTCTTGCTTGAACCATAGTGCTTGCGTGACCACGAATTTTCTTAAATCGTATAAGTATATTACTTAATATATTTATCACGACGCTTGTGGACTATGTGTGAACACATGTATCATAGCTCACGCATTTTCATACAACCGTTTTCTCGCATTAACTTCATATATCGCCACACTCACACACGATCACCCATCCACCGAGATTTCGTCTCATTCCTCCTCCTCGTTTTCTAACCTTTAGATGAAGAGTTCGCCAAGACATCGAACTCATGCAGATTGAATCCCTATCGGTGATGTGGAGCGACATTTCCTTTTCCTTTTATTTGTTGTTGGGCTCCTTCATTTTATCTCTGTTTTGACCTGTAAGTTAATTCAGATAATCTTTTGGGTTGTATTCGGATCTGCAGACTTTAAGATGTAATTTGTACTCGTGTTTATTTTCATTCCATTGCATTAGACTCTATTTCACTTGGAGTTTCGTATCTTTGGTTTAGACTGTTGATTTATTTATGCTTAAGTGATTGATCGTTGTCGCGTCACGTTTGGGGCGTGACACTATATATTTAATACATATTTAGAATATTCATCATACTTTTACTTATTCTCGTCCTAATGGATTTTGTTTAATATGTTCTTGCATACCTACTACGTATGCTTGTTTAGAATATTCATCACGCTTGTTTTTATCTCGATATTGTTTAATATAATAGATTTTTTTCTATTTTTTAGTATGAAGATGAACGACGAAGAAGAAGAAAGAAGAAAAAAAAAAGAATCTGGTTCAGTTGAATATGCATCCAGCTCTAATTTATCGTTCCTATTTTTTCGCGATTGGGTGTATCTCTTATGGAATCAAATTAATTAGGATTCATTCCATAAATTGTAATGCAATCAGAAACAAGGAAAAAAGAAGACAAAAAGAAATGGAACTCAAATTGATGAAATATAGCTTGTCAACAGCCAAAAAAGGTGAAATATGTAATTGAAAAAAAGAACACAAAAATATTTAATGACAAAAAAAAATTCTTTAACTTTCTTAGTATAGGATTATGATATATAATCATGCTTATTTTCTATATGGTTTTATTTTGTGATTTTATGTTAATAGTATTGCAAAGTTCCAGCTCAAATAGTCAAGATATAAAAGTTAGTTAAGTTAGTTGTGTTGGAATTGTGTTTGGTAAAATGGGTGTTGACCGATTTTGACCAAATAATTAAGTGGTTTTCATTAGTGAAAAATGGAATTAAATTATTTGTAAAAGTTCTACTAAGAGAGTAGATGAGAATAGCATTTGGAATTTCTCAAAACTAATTCCGGGTCAATGAGAAATTAATGCTAGAAATTAGCCACTTAATATAAGTAAATGGTATGGAAAATGGAAAATGCGGGGAAGGAGAAATGCTCCATCCCACATAGGATAAAGAGGCAAAGTTTGCACACTATATTTATCCCAAGTTGGACTTATGGGTTCGGGCCCTTGGGGGCACCCAAGTTTTTAAAGGGGTTAGGACCTACATGCTTGTGGGTTTGGTTCAAAGCACAAACCTCCGCGCGAGCATCGCCGCCCGCCCGCCCGCCCACCGGCCAGCTCGGCTCGGCCGGCCCGGCCGGCCCAGTCCGCTCGTGGGTCGTGGGCCTGGGACCTGGGCTTGGTTTCGACTTCAAGGCCCTTATTGTTTTTGGACCAAAACCTTTAAAATAAATAGTTAATTAATTTTTGTTAATTAATTGACGGATACCAATTGGGAAAGAGGTTTGCACCCAAGCACGGGCAGACGCACGGCCCGTGCATCTGGTCATGCATCAGGCAAACCTGTTCACATCCGAGCATGAGCAAACGCACGCCCGTCGCGTCGTCGTAAGGCCACGCCGTAGATTTGCCATTTTGGTTCGCATCTACGCACGGGCAGGCGCACGGGCCGTGCGTTGATGCGAAGTGCAGAACAAATGCATCTGTTCGTTCAAAACCTGTCTTTTCGAGCCAAAAGACGTGATTTTCCGTACGGGCACTTGCTTGCCTATATAACTGAAGCCCCTGCAGATGATTTTAGACACGAAAATTCATAGATCACAAGCATAAAAATCGGTCATTTGCATAATCTGCATATTGACATACTTCCCCCTTCAAAAGTTTGAAAGTCATAAACATATAGTTGTTCACTGTGTTTCGGGTTTGCAAGTGATGTAAACTCGAAACTGAAATAGTCGTTGTATCTTAGGGACGTACGCCGGAACCGTTACACTTGTATACGGGGCATTTTCGTCTTGCGGAGACTTAATCTAATTTAGCCCTGACGAAGCCTAAACATTTATACACTTAGCCATTTTCCGAAATCGAAACCAGACAAATTTTTCATAAAAAGTTGTTCTAATTAGATGTTAGTTTACATAAAATCATAATCTTTCTTTAGTATATAAAAAAGAAAAATCTCTAAATTCTTTGCACTTCTCTTCATTCTATTAGTTTATATAAGTCTTTATCATATTCGTAGAATGTATAACATTCAATATTCAATGATTTACATCTTGAAGTTTTGTATTCTTTACATGGTATCAGTTTGATACGTATTTTGTTTCTACAATCTCCGCTCCATTGTTTTTTGACTACCCTCTTTCCAGTCTCTCTTTTCTTATTTCTAGATATAAATTCTTGATTTTCTTTTACTTCAATGGTTTCCAATACCAACTTGCCCACGTATGATTTTACTTCTCCATATTATCTTCATTCTAGGATAATCTAGGCGCCATTATCATCTATGAGCCCTTCAATGGCGATAATTATATGTTCTAGAGCATAATTGTTTCCATGGTGTTGAATTTCAAGAAAAATCTAGTTTCGTTGATGGATCGATCACAATACCACCTTCATCATCTTTTGTGTTATATAACTTCTGGCATAGAGCAAACAATCTTGTTTTGTCTTAGACCTTGAACTCCATTTCAGAAGAGATTAGGCAAAGTTTCTTATATTTCAATACAATTCAAGAAATGTCGGATGAGCTTAAAACCAGGTATGTGAGAAGTCATGACAATCGAGTATTTCATATGGAGAAATCAATGAGCTTCATTTCTCAAGGGCATAGTCATATAATAGCCTACTACAACAAGTTTAAGCCAAATGCCAAATGTTCTTGTTAGGAATTTTAATTCCCACTTTTTCGGTTTTTTTAAAATAAAAAGTTCTTTTAATTTTGCCTTTTTAGATTTTTCCAAACTTAGAGTTTTAATGGTTACGAGAAAGATTTATTCCCACTTACAATAGGATTTGAATTTCTAGAAGTGTTAGGAGTCTTTTATATCTATCATCTTATTTCCTAATTTATAAATTCTACTCCTTCTATATTTGTGTTTTCCCTTGTTTCCATATGTGTGTAGGAGTCTTAGATATCAAGGAATCTTGGATATCAAGAAGATCAAGGACTCAAGACATCTTGGACTTCAAGAAGATCAAGAACTCAAGCCCTATATGAAGAGAGGATCGGCCATCACTTTTCTTACACCTTGAACCACGAATATACAGAGCAATAAGAGAGAAATACAATCGAGAGAGAAAAGCAACAAGATTCCGAGTGCTATCAAAATACGCAGTCTGAGTGTTCTTCGAAGTGTCTGCAACATGGAGAATAACACTTAGTCCAGTTTCGAGTCTTGTTGAGTTATTTTCGTCCATACACTATTTTATTAGAATTCATAGAATAGTTTGAAGATATTTTGGGCGAAGCGATTTACTTAGAATAGATCTACTCAGTTGGAGTTTGTTTTTCCTAGACTAGTTGAATCATTCATATTCGAGTTGTACTACAGATATTTTCAACTAGTGGTTTCGTCGTAAGTGACACTTCTACAAGTTATTCTTGACTTGCAGATAAATTTTACTTTGTGTGTTTCTTTTTCCGCGCTTGTTCCGTAAAGTGTTACAACATCCGGTTTAACACTTTTCCGACATTTCTTGAAACAAACGTTTTGGGACTTCAAAAACTTTCAATTGGCATCTAGAGCCAACACGTGATTTCACTAAGTGTTGATCCTACGTTCAACTACGGAATGGAAAATCGATGGTCTGCTATGTTCCGTCCTCCGATACTAGATGGGACGAACTACTCTATTTGGAAGATAAAGATGCGTGCCTTTATCAAATCAAGCGACGAGAAAGCTTGGCGTACGGTTCGATTTGGATGGACTCCTCCGAAAATTCGGGATAAAGATGTGGACTTCATAAATCGGGATGAAATCAATCTGGTCCAATGATGATATTCAACGGCAAACTACAATTCAAAAGCTCTCAATGCGATCTTTGGTGTAGTAGATTTTAATAACTTCAAAATAATTTGCAACTATCTTGCAACTAAAAATGCATGGGAAGCTTTACAAGAGCATTGTGAAGGATCCGCAAGTGTTCAACTTTCTAAATTGTGACATCCGAACATCGGGTTTTGAGAATTTGAAGATGGGAGGAGGACGAAGACATTACTTCGTATCATGGAAGACTATGCGATATTGCTAATGAGTCTTGTTAAGTTGGTATTTTACCAACTTATTTGAGTATTTTAGAGTAGAACTTGGTTTTATTTTGGGTGTTTTTAGAGTCGTTAGAGTCCAATTTATTTCAATTAGAGTTGATGTAGAGTCAATCTGATTTGGTAGCCGAGAAATGAAGAAAACGATAAAAACGGCTTGAAGAAAGAAGAAATCGCGTATAAAAAAGGAAAAATCGCACTTTGGCCAGGACGGGTGGGCGTTGCGGCGCCGCGACGGTGCAGCGCGCAGGTTGTACGAAGGCATGTGGGCGCTGCAGCGCCCAACGCCCGGGCGGAAAAATTTCTAGTAAGGATTTGGCGCGCAGCCCGGTGCGATAAATTGCAAGTGAGTTGATGGGCGCGCAGCGCCATGCTGGCGCCGCAAAGACCCGGGGCGGAAAACCTATGTTCACCTACCCCTTTCTTGGACTTTTGGGTACTATAAATACTAGCCTTGGGGCTTGAAATAGGGGATCTTGGAACCCTTGGGAAGACAAGAAAAACAGCTACAAGACAAGGAAGAAGGATTGGAGCATCTTGAGAAGAATTTGGAGAAGAAGATTGGAGGCTTCTATCATCTAGAAATAGAGAAGATCCCTCTACTCTTGTTCTTATTTTGTTGCTTTCTTCATATCTTGTAAGATGTATTGTTGTATTTTCATGGATTCATTTTCTTTAATCATGAGCTAAACTCTATAATTCTAGAGGAATGATGTAATCTATGTTTGAACTTATGTTTTGAGATTGTGGTTTGTCAATCTAGATCTATCAATTTATTTGTGCTATTTGGATCTATTGCTTCTAAATTACTTGATCAATAATTTAGATTGTTTGGTGTATTTGATTTGACACTTGAGAAAGGTAATTGAATACATGACCTTGGAATAGCATAACCTAGGATTTCATAGAATTGAGAGATTTGTGAATCCTTTGAAGTCTTTTATCAAGATTCATAGCTTTTATTGAGATTTTAATTGGTGATTTTTATAGAGATATTGATTTCCCAATTGAATCTAAAATCATTTGGCACTTGAGAGAGGGAATGATTATTGTAGAAATCTTGACTTATAAATTGGTAATTGATGATTGATAAACCATATTGACAACATAAGGGATAACTAGATTCATCATACCTCTAGAATTCATTTAATCATTTGGATAAACTCATTGATATTTTCATATTCTTGATTTATTTTTAGTATTTTTAGTATAATCAACTCCATCATATATTGAATTTCTAAATAAAATTAGACTACTATATTATAGTACTTAGCAATAATTCGATAATTATTCCCTGTGGATTCGACAACCTTACTACTCTATATTAAAACTTGACACCGTAGACTTGCGGTTAGAAAAATCTCTAACAAGTCTCAGTCTCTTGGCGAACCTATTTCAAACTCAAGACTGGTTGGTAAGATGATGTGATCCTTGCCTCGAAAGATTCGACATCAAAATTGCCCTTTGTGGAAGAGGCATCAATATCACAACGCTACGGTTAGATGAGTTGGCTTGAATTCTCAAAACTTGGGAACTCAACTTTGTCAACAAGAGAAGACCACAAGGTAAAGGTGTCACTCTGGTGTATTGCCCGCTAAACCTAGCGAGTTAGCTCGATTAACTATAGAAGTTGAGAAATCGAATTAGGAGAGGAATCAATGGCTTTGTTTGCTAAAAATTTAGTAGAATCATGAAGAACAAAAGCAAAAATCAATTTCCCTCAAAAGTCAAAAGACCTTTTAAAACTGACACTCCTAAATATCCTCAAAGAAACACACCTGATAAAAATCAATTTGATATTGAAAAGGTAAAGTGTAGAGCTTGTTCAGGTTTTGGTCATTATGCTAATGAATGTGCTAACACCTTGAGAAAAAGAGGTATGAATTTGTCTTCTACCTTAAGTGATGATGAGTCTGAAGAAGAAAACACAGGGCAGGATGAAAATCCAGTATTTATGGCGGTTGTTGAAAAACCAAAGGCTCTGCAGATCAATCCTTTAGGTGTCTCGCGCGGTGTCTCACGGAATGTTCCAACACCTACCAGGTACACTTTATCCGACACTTTTGATAATTTCTGCTTAACATCTACCTCTATAGTTGAAACAGATAATCAGGGTGCTGAAGACTCCGATGGTGAAGAACAAAATATTGTTGAAGCCTACCAGAAGCTGTATCATGAATGGAACAAACGTATTCAACAGGTTGGAAGTCTCTAAAAGGAGAACGAACAGCTCACTAAGGAGAATGAAGAACTGAAGAAAACTTCAAATTGCTTGTAAATACTTTTTACTAGGAGAGATGAAGAACTGGAAAAGGTAAAATCTGAACTTGATAAATCTCTTGAAACATTAAAAAGGTTGAATACTTGTAAGGCCAAGCTGGATGAAATTCTTTCTCTTGGAAGTGATAGTAAGACTGTTTTGGGGTGTAAAACCCCTGTTTTTGTCAAAGAAAAAGAAAATTTTGAACCCTCTACTTCATCAGTTGAAAGATCTAAGTCTTTGAATAAAAAGGGTCGTAAACGGAGACATTACGTTTGTCACTATTGCTACAACCACGAACATATCGCAGACCATCTCGCTACAAGTTAAAATCTGATTTAAAATGGTCTTCTGGTTCAGTGTCACCAACAATGTCTCACGGTTCTGTTAACACTTCCAATAACACCACCCATAACACCTCACGATTTCAAAAAGTTGTCTGGGTTCGCAAAGCTTAATTAACTTGTAATGTTGTTTATACCTCTTTAAGATCTAACACTGCAGGATCCTGGTACTTCGATAGTGGATGTTCACGACACATGACAGGTACTCTTGAATATTTGACTGACTATGAATGACTTGAAGGAGGTATGGTAAAATATGGTGGAGGTGCTCGTGGATTGATTATTGGTAAGGGTACTTTGAATGTGAAGGATACTTTGAATGTGAAGGGTTTGCCTAAGCTTCGAAACGTTCTACACGTCGAAGGGCTTAGAGCAAACCTTCTCAGTATAAGCCATCTGTGTGATGAAAATATGCATGTGAAGTTTGATAAAGATTACTGTAAAGTTTATGACAACACTAACTCTTGTGTTTTGACAGGATTAAGGTCAATAGATAACTGTTATCAATTTGGTGGTATACATGCATATCATAGTGTGAATTTAAATGAAATTGAGTTGTGGCATCATAAGTTAGGTCATGCTAACTTTCGTATGATTGATAAATTGGTTAAGTATGAGGCTTTGAGAGGAATGCCTAAATTGAATACGAAAAATACTTCAGTATGTGGTTCGTGTCAAAAGGGCAAACAAACTAGGGTGTCGCACCCAGTGTCACAACACTTTCACACAACACGTTGTTTTGAGTTACTTCACATGGATATCATGGGTCCTATTGAGGTAGAAAGTGCTGGTGGTAAGAATTACTCCTTTGTATGCGTAGATGATTTTTCCCGTTACACTTGGATAAATTTCTTGCGTGAAAAATCTGATGCTTTTGAATCTTTTCGTAATTTGCATAAAAGGATGTGTAATTTATACATCACCACTGTTGCTAGAATCAGAACAGATCATGGTAAGGAATTTGAGAACTCATCTTTTTTTGCTTTTTGTGATAAAAAGGGTATTTCACATGAATTTTCTGCACCCAAAACCCCACAACAAAATAGGATAGTGGAAAGAAAGAATCGAACATTACAAGAAATGGCACGAGTCATGCTAAATTCCAAGAATTTGACTAAACGTTTTTGGGCTGAGGCCCTGAATACTGCGTGTCACATTGCTAATCGAGTATACTTAAGGTAAGGTAGTACTATGACTCCATAAGGGATCCTTTTAGGCAAAAAACCCAACCTTAAGTACTTTCATGTTTTTGGATGTGTGTGCTATGTGCTAAATGATAGAGATCAACTTGCCAAATTCGATTCTAAAAGTGATAAAAGTCTGTTTCTCGGGTACTCTGTTAATAGTCATGCATACAGAATATTTAATCTCCGGACAAGGACTATTATGGAGACTGTGAATGTTGTCTTCGATGATTATGCTGACCTTGCAGGAAATACTGAAGAAGATGATATCTCAGATCTCATCGAGTTAAGTAAAACAGCTGAAGTTGTGCCTGAACAGTGAGATGCTGATCCTAGTGTTCCAACAACAGATGCTGCTCCCAGTGTTCCAACAGATGAAGGAACATATCCGGAACAAAGACTGATGAGACACCTTTGCATCGACTAAAACCGACTCCAGGGTTCGAACATGATCTGAATGAATTATGCATTAGATGACCACGTGACTGATCGAAGCAGGGATATACCAAGCAAAATTCAGAAAAATCATCCTACTACTCAGGTAATAGGTGAAGTTTCTGAAGGAATTAAGACTATGAGTAAAGAAAAGGTAAATTATTGTGATATGGTAAGATCTGCATATTTATTTCCTATCTGTACTACGGTAAGAACTTGTTGTTTCATTTCTAACATTGAACCAAAGAATGTCTCTGAGGCTTTGAAAGATGAATTCTGGATAAATGCTATGCAAGAGGAACTTAATCAATTTGTTAAAAATGATGTGTGGTATTTAGTTCCCAGACGTAAGGATGTGAAGGTGATTGGCACAAAATGGATTTTTAAGAACAAAACTGATGAGTTAGGTAAAATAGTGCGTAATAAGGCACGACTAGTTGCTCAAGGGTATACACAGGTTGAAGGGGTGGACTTTGATGAAACCTTTGCTCCTGTAGCCCGTATTGAGTCTATTCGATTATTACTTGCTATAGTCTGTCACTTGGGAATTACCCTTCACCAAATGAATGTTAAAAGTGCTTTTATAAATGGGATTTTAAATAAAGAAGCTTTTGTTGAGCAACCAAAAGGATTTGAGGACCCTTCGAAGCCTAACCATGTGTAAGCTTAAAAATGCCCTCTATGGTCTCAAACAAGCTCCCAGAGCTTGGTACGGAAGGTTAACTGAATACCTTCTTAAAATTGGTTTTAAAAGAGGTGAAGTGGATAAAACCCTTTTCATTCAAAGGTCTGGTAAAAATATCATGATTGCTCAAATTTATGTAGATGATATTGTTTTTGGGTCTTCATCCCAAAAGTTGTTAAATGAATTTATTAAATGCATGTCTACTACTTTCGAAATGAGCATGGTTGGTGAATTGAGTTTCTTCTTGGGTTTGCAAATCAAGCGGTCGATCTTTGGAATTTTTATCACTCAAAGTAGTATGCTAAAAACTGAGTGAAGAAATTCAACTTAGATAGTGCATCTCACTTGATAACCCCTATGGGGTCTAGTCAAAAATTGAGTCGTGAAGATGTTGCTGATAGTGTCGATCACACCTTATATAGGAGCATGATAGGAAGTTTGCTATATTTAACTGCCAGTCATCCAGATATTATGTACGAGTGTGTGTTTATGTGCTTGATATCAAGCCAATCCCAAAATCACTCACCTAAAAGCTTTAAAGAGAATTATTTGTTATGTTTGGTGGCACTCTTGATTTAGGGATTTGGTAGACCGAAGATACAAACACTAATCTTGTTGGATTCAGTGATTCTGACGGGGCTGGGGACGTTGATGATAGAAAAAGTACAACAGGTGGTTGCTTTTATCTTGCAAATAATTTAGTGTCTTGGTATAGTCGTAAGCAAAACTGTGTGTCTCTTTCAACTGCGGAATCTGAATATGTGGCAGTTTTTCTCAAATGCTTTGGATGAACCAAATGATAGAGCATTATGGTCTACACAGTGATATTTTAACCATTTATTGTGATAACTCTAGTGCGATTGATATATCTAAAAATCCTGTTCAACATTCTCGCACTAAACACATTGACATTAGACACCACTTTATTCGAGATTTGGTTGAGAAAAATATTGTTCGCATTGAGTATATTAGTACTGAAAATTAGTTGGAAGACATATTCACCAAAGCTTTAGAGTTTGAGAGGTTTTCAAATCTGCGAAAATCTCTTGGTCTGTGTGTTCTCTAAAATGTTCCACGAAATGTTACAAAGCATTGCACATATTACATTGTAACATCCGCACACACTGCATATTCTCTCTTCTCTTTTTTTATTCTATTTTTCTTTTTAGACATCCTGCATTATAGGATCATATTTACATGTCTGGAAAATATCTGTTGTGGTTTCAAACCAGTGACTATTGAACTTCACTTGGAAAGTTGATGTGAGTTGATCTTTCCAAATGCGTTTTTTTCTTGTTATTTTCCAAGTTGATGAGTAAAAAAAAATTGCAGATCATGGCTAGAGGCCTTTGAGGGAAACAACTACCTACCCTCGTGTGAAAGCTATTCCTTGTGACAAATTTTTACAAATGTTTAAAAGTGTTTAAAGAGGCATGATCAAAGTGAAAAAGAGCTACCTTTGGATTAGTGTGAAAGCTACCCATCAAGCTAAATCTGTCATGCTCTCTTTAGAGTCAGAAAATGGGTCAGTGGGGCGGGCCGCCCGTAGCCCGCAAAAAGCCCACCATTTAATGTGGGGGGGGCGGCGGGCCCGCCATTTTGGCGGGTGCAATAATCTTGCCCCCTTAACCCGTTGGGCAGCGGGCTAATGCGGGGGACCCCAGCCAGATTGTATTTTTTCCCTATTTGTTACACAACTTACACTAAACAACACACAATTGATTTATATACCTTTTTCAAAATACAACACCACACATAAACAATCATAAAACAAAAGAAATGCTTTAACCTTTACTAACCAAGTACAAACCCATAATCAAAATGGGAGGCACAATCATCACTTCACCAGTCATCAAAATAAGCATTACTACTTCATAATAAATTCATATCGCCCAATCGTCCATGCAATATTACATATCCATAAAGTTCAAAATATCTATATTGTCCAATCGTCATCCATGCAACATTACATATCCATAAAGTTCAAAATATCCATATTGTCCAATTGTCATCCATGCAACATTACATTTTCATAAAGTTCAAAATACTAGATAAATGTATGCAAACTTACTAGAAAGATTCAAATTTCATCCACCATATCATCATCAAAATCATTTACATTGTCTCATCCTTCCTCGCTCTCTTCATCAATTTGTACAAGATTGGAAGCTTCACAAGATAAAGCATTTTTCACATTTGCATCTTCATTAGAATCATTACCTACAATACAATTTCCAAAAAGACAAATGTAGTTAAAAAATTATATCAAAGGAGATCATTTCATAACTACATAAAGAATATAATTTAATAATTGTTAAACTATGTTATCTTACCAGCAACATAGCCATGCAACCAACTACGAGTACAAATTTGAGCTTGAACATTTTTTGAGAGGGTAGAACTTCTATATTTGGTGAACACGCGCCACCAATAGAAAAGGTTGATTCAAGTAACGGTAGTTATCGGAATGGCCAAAACATCACATGCTATCAATGCAAGGATCGAACCGATGCTTATGATCTCTCCAATACTTCAAGACATCCAAATCTTCATATAATGAGAATTCGAGCTTTGGCTCCTCCAAGTAAAGATCCAATTGAGATTTTCGGCATTGAAAATCGTTTGACTCTCAAATTCATTGATTTCTATATTAATAGGAAAATGTTATACACAATAATAAATGTAGATTAAATTGAACAAAACCTCAACACCAAAAGTAAGAATGACCAGCAAATTCGAAGAAATGACCAAAGAAATGTAAAAATTTGAAGAAATGACCAAGAAGAATGACAAAGCAAATTTGAAGAAATGACTAGCAAATAACCAAAGCAAATTTGAACAAAACCTATATTATCTATAGAAAAATTTGGAAGAACAACAACTTACATGTAAAAATGATCAAAGCAAATTATCTATATTATCAATGATACCAAAAGTTCATTCAAGCATAATCTATAGAAAGATTTAGAGAAAGAAAGAACAATTAGAATACTTACATCAAATATTGTTTTTCCTTAGATTTGATTCTTGACCACTATGTGAAGATGTAGATCCAACAATATATGAGGATTGAGGTTGTGAAGGAATTAAATCATTAGCATTTGAATAATGCTCAAAAAGCTCATACAACTTTGTCCTCACAAGTTGCACCTTTTCTTTGCATTTAATAGGATCATTCTCAACCTTTCCATAAAAATACTCCAACATCGACAACTTTATACAAGGGTCAAGAACAGCCCCAAACGCAAGCACCACACTATATTGACTCCAATACTTATCAAACTTTTCTTTCATCTTTTTGCACATATCACTCACCACTTCATCTTGACTTGATAAGTTATCTTTCAATAAAACTTCAATCTTCCAAACTTGTAAAAAGTATAAATTTGAAGTAGGATAAGACGAGCCAGAGATCAAGTTGGTTGTTTCATAAAATGGCTCCAAGAATTCACATATTTTCTCTCCTCTTTTCCACTCTTCATTTGAAGGACAATATTTATAATTCCTATCATTCAATTGAAGAGAAGAAAATGCCCTTTTATATTTGATTGCCTACATCAAATATGTAACGTCCTAGAATTTCTTTAATAAAATAAACGAGCATAATCCTAATTTTTACGATGAAAAGGGACATGGATAATTTAAAAAAATAAAATTTAACTAAGTCAACTGTAGCGGAAGCAAAATATTTCATTAATAAAATTCTAACCAATGTCTGATTATATCAATTTCAAATAAACTGGAAATAAAAACTAATAACTTAAAAAAAGTAAATAGTTCGAAATAATTTTTTTTTAAAATAAACTAAACATTTGTAGATAAAGCTTTAGGCCTTGTCATATCCACCGCTCTTAGCTGCCATCTCCTTCACTCGAAAAGTTTGTTATATGTGGGGTGAGCGACACACGGCTCGGTGGAGTCTAAATTGTCAAGCTAAATACTGCGGATATCTCACATAGGCATGCAAATACAATCCAAGAACATAGCATAGATCATTTGAAAAACCGTAAACATAGACAATAGTTGCCTTCGCAGGGGTTCCACATGAGGGATACATCGACCTCGGACCTCTTGAGTCCCCAGGCCAATAGTGCCTAAGAATCGTACTACATATTCATGCAAAATAATCTAAGCATTTAACAAGGACAATAAAGTTTAGAAAACAAACCCCACCTTGAACGTAGCTTGAAAATTTAGTAGAGCCTAGAAGTGTCGGATGCAAGCACGCCTAATCCTCGCTCGATAAATTGCCTAATCAATATAAAATAATACTAATTAAAATCCTCGAATATTCTAAACTTAAACTTAAAAATAATAATCTAAAAATCCTAATTTAGGGGCATAATAGAATATATAAAAAAAATAGAATTAATGGTTGAATTGGAATCAAAATAGAAATTGGGAATTAAAGGTTAATTTGATGGTTTGGGGCTGAAGGGTAATTCTGTCAATAGTGTATGGGAACACATCCCAAAATTCCTCCTTCTCCTTTTTCTTCCCCTCCCATACGTACATCACCATCATCTCTCTCCTATTTCCTTTTTTTTTTTCCTTTTTCTCTTTCTTTTCCTTTTCCTTTTCTTTTTCTTTTTCTTTTCTCTTTTCTTTCTATTTTCTTCCTACTTTTTCCTACTCCCTTTTCGGTCAAACCCATCAATCTCCACAATCTCTCTTTCCTCTTTCCTTTTTGTTCTACTCCCCAGCAACATCATCCCACCCTTTTCTTCCTTTTTCTTTCTTTTTTTCCTTTCTCTTTCTTTTCTTATTTTCTTTTTGTTTCTTCTTCCTTATTTCTTCCATATTTCCGTCACAGCACCCCTAAGCCCGTCCTCTCTCTCTTTTTTTATTTCCTTATTTCTTCCTTCCTACTTCACGCCAACAGCGACTCCCTCCCTCTTTTTATATATATATATATATATATATATTCTCTCTACAAACTGGCCTACGCGAAAACCAGTGGCAAGGAGCGGGCGCGATGGCAGTTTGGATTTTTTTGCAGCGGCTCGGGTTTTGCTGGGTTTATTTGGGTTCGTGGGTTAGGAATTTTTCTGGCAAAAATTGATGCTGGACTGGGGTTGGGTGATCGATGGGTTTCGGCGTTCAGTTTTCCAGCGAATTTGAATTTTTCTAGCTTCGGGTCGTGGGTTGTCAATCTATTTGTGTTTAGGGCTGAATAATGGATGGTGGCGTGTGGTGGCCGGACGTGGCTTAGCCAGAGCCGGAGGTTTGATTTTTGAAGGAGAAGAAAAGAAAACCTTTTACCTGTGCTGTTTTCTTGTTGCAATTGGGGAATGTAATACGTAAATTCTTCTTGGACGGTAAATTTATTTTTATAGACCTAATTAGGGTTAAGCATCTTAATCTCACAAGATTCTAAAAAATCGGGTAAAGGATATAAAAAGATTAGATATTTTTGGGAAATTTGAAATTGGTATCTTGATATTATAGAATACTATTGGAATTGGACCTTTTTAATGGGCTAACTTGATAAGGGATCATATCAAATGGGCTTGTTTAAACCTGGGCCTGGACAATTGGACATTGGATTTGAAAGATTAAGCTTGAATTATAAAATAATATTTAGCCCCTAAATAAAAAGAATAAACTAATAAAAAAATCTAAAACTCATAATTCTAAATAAAAGCCCAAAATAAAATTCCGGATATTACAAACTATCCCTTAAAAATAATTTCGTCCTCGAAATTAAACGCACCTAACAAAGATTGAACCTCCTGGATGTGATGCTAAAATATCGTCCTTACGTTCCCAAGTAGCTTTTTCTTGGCTATGACCACTCCATTGTACTTTGATTAACTCAACGTCTCGATTTCTTAACTTGTGCACCTTTCGATCTAAGTACTGCTACTGGTTTCTCCTCGTATGACAATTGCCTATCCAATTCTATGGTCTCATAGTTAACAACATGACTCGGATCGACATGTACCTCCGTAACATAGATACGTGAAAAACATTGTGAATTCCCCGACATTCTTGGCGGCAAGGCCAATCTATACGCTACTTTTCCCACTCGCTCTAAAACCTCGTGACGGCCCAACATATCTTGGATTGAGTTTCCCCCTCTTACCAAATCGAAAATTCCTTCGTCGCGATACCTCGTAAAAACTTTTTCGCCTACCACAAATCAGTAACTCTTTCCTTTTGGATCGGCATAAGACTTTTGTCGATCCTGCGCCACCTCGATTCTTTTCTCTTATCTTCTCTACGCTTCAATCGTTCTTTTGACAATGTCCAGGACCCAAAACTTTCTTCTCTCCAACTTCGTCCCAATGAATTGGTGATCTACACTTCCTCCCGTATAACGCCTCATATGGTGCCATCCCAATAGTTGATCGATAATCGTTATTATAAGCAAATTCAATTAGTGGCAAGTGTCGTTTCCCAACCTCCTCCGAAATCCAACACGCAAGCTCTAAGCATGTCCTCCGGCGTCATCGATCGTCTTCTCGGATTGTCCATCTGTTTGGGGATGAAACGCCGCATCTTGAAATGTAATCTCGTCCCCATTGCTCTTTCTTGCAATCCCTTCCAAAATTTTGAAGTAAACCTTGTGTCTCTATCGACACAATCGAACGGCACGTGTAGCCTCACGATCTCCTCAATGTATAATCGAGCCAACTGTTCCATGCTGAAAGTCATCTTAACCGGCAAAAAGTGTGCAGTCTTTGTCAATCTGTCCACGATAACCCATATAGCTTCGTTCCCTCTGTTCGACCTCGGTAAACCAGTCACAAAATCCATTGTAACATGTTCCCACTTCCACGGGACCTCAAGTGGTTGTAGAAACCCCGATGGTCGTTGGTGTTCGACTTTGATTTGTTGACAAGTAAAACATCTCTCCACGAACAATGCAATAGAGCCCTTCATGTTTCTCCACCAGAAAGTGTTTCTCAAATCACGATACATCTTCGTACCTCCCGGATGTACCGTGTAGGGTGTACAATGAGACTCTTCTAAGATTTCCCTTCTTAGGTTCTCGTCTTTTGGTACACAGACTCTCCCTTCATAAGTAAGTGTGTCGTCCGGTGCTTCAGCGAAACCTCTAATATTTCCAGCTAAAGCTCGCTCCCTCATTTTGCACAAAAACTTATCCTTCGTTTGTGCATCCTTGATCCGATTTCTCAAAGTCGGCTTTGCCACCATAGCAGATATGATAGCTTTGGTTTTGGTTGGGGGTACTACCACATCAATTCTCAAGTTGACGAAATCCTTGATCAACTGCTCTTGCTCGTGATCATGCTAATCAATTCACCATTGTTCTTCCGACTTAAGGCATCAAGAACCACGCTGGCCTTGCTTCGGGTGATAGTGGATAGCAGTCATAATCTTTGACTAACTCCAACCATCGTCATTGTCTCATGTTCAATTCTTTTTTGTGTGAAGAAGTACTTGAGACTCTTGTGATCCGTATAGATATCACATTTTCCTCCATACAGTAATGACGCCATATCTTGAGCATGTACTACGATTTGCTAACTCCAAGTCATGTGTGGGATAGTTAAGCTCATGTTGCTTCAATTATCTCGAGGCATAAGCTATCACTTTCCCCTGTTGCATGAGTACACATCCGAGACCTTGTTTTGATGCATCACTATAAATAACGAACCCTTCCGATCCATTAGGTATCACAAAACTAGGCGGTAACTAATCTTTGTTTCAACTCTTGGAAACCGGTTTCGCATTTCTCGACCCATCGAATTTCTCTCCCTTTCTCGCCATCGAGTCATTGGTCCAAGCAATCTTGGCAAAACCTCAATGAACCGTCTCGTAATATCCAAAGAAGTCTAAGAAATCGCGCACCTCACTTACGATCGATGGCGCTTTCCATTCATTTATGGATTCCACTTTGGCTGGATCCACTTCAACACCTCGGGCGGTGACTACATGACCCAAGAACACCACTCGCTCCGGCCCAAAACTCACATTCTTGAACTTCGCATAGAGTTTCTCCTTGCGAAGTGTCTCCAGCACGATCCTCAAATGCTCTTCGTGCTGTTGTTTATCCTTTGAATAGATCAAGATATCATCGATGAACACAATGACAAATTGATCTAAGTAAGGATGAAACACTCTGTTCATCAAGTCCATAAAGACCGCTGGTGCGTTGCTTAACCCAAATGGCATCACAGTAAACTCGTAATGTCCATAACGGGTTCTAAACGCTATTTTGGGTATATCTGCTTCTTTGATCTTCAGCTGGTGATACCCTGATCTTAGATCAATCTTCGAGAAAACTCCAGCTCCTCTTAATTGATCAAACAGATCCTCAATGCGGGGTAAGGGTATTTGATGTTAATCGTGAGATTGTTCAACTCTCGATAGTCGATACACATCCTCATCGTGTCGTCCTTCTTCTTAAAGAACAATCTCGAGCTCCCTAAGGAGACACGCGGTCTCACATAACCCTTATCCAAAGAACTCTTGTAATTGCACCTTTAGTTCTTGCAACTCCTTAGGTGCCATTCTCAAGGTGCCTTTGGCGTTGGTCTTGCTCCCGCACAGATCAATCGTAAACTCCACCTGTCGATCTGGTGGCATCCCAGGTAAATCCTCTGGAAAAACATCGGGTACTCTCGAGCAATTGAGATATCAGCAATTGTTCTCTCTTGATCGGGGTAGCCATTACATTCACCAAGAATGCTTGGCATTCTCCTCTCCTTATCATCTTCACGGCTTTCATTGCCGACATAACTCGTGGCGAAGCACCCGACCTAGTCCCATGGAAAGTGAACTTCTCCTTTCCCGGCATATGGAAATCTATTTCCCTCTCGTGACATCGGATGTTTGCGTGGTTCGACTTAACCAATCCATTCCTAGAATTACGTCAAAGTCCTTCATCTTTATAACATATGGATTCGCTTCTAGAGTTCTCCCCTCTATGTTCGCTTGTACCCGTTTACTCTATGATCACCACTATAGTTTTACCCGATGGTATATCGACCCCCAAGGTTCCACAGACTCACATATCACATTATTTAATCCCTCAATGAATTTTGCGTATATGAAAGAATGTAGCAGATCGTATCAAAAAGTACAAGAGCGGTACATTAAAAACTCGTAACATACATGTCATTGTCTCGGGCTCCTCTTGTGCATCCCGCTCGGTCATGGCGTACATTCCGGGGTTTCCCCTCTTTGTGGGCCTCTCTCTTTTCTCTACGATGATTGGAATATTTCTTACAAGCTTCCCAACCCCGATGCCCTGGCCGATGGCATCGGTAATAAACATCTTTTCCCGTAGGCACTCACCATAATGATATTTCCGCATGATTCGACATTGTGGCTTCGTCACGACCTTGCCGATTAGGAGCACCACCGACTTTTTGTTGTTTGTTGTTATTAACAAACTTCCTGATGTTAGGACCCTCCCATTTCCTTTTGGGAGCCTCAAAAACTTTTTTACTACCTCCTTTCAATCTCATATTCGAGGCAACCGTTCGAGCTCCTTCCACAACAAACAGAATATGATGCGTTTCCCAAGATGCTCACTACCCCACCCAACTCGGGCGTAAACTGACACAAATCTCTTCTTAGCCTTCTTACCGCCTCGTGTCCGTCGAATGAATAGCATACCTCGCTAATCAAGTTGAACTTTCGCTCATACTGGAGAACCGTTATTGTCCTTGTTGTAGGTTTAGGAATTCTCTTTCCTTTTTGTCTCTATAGGATCGTGGGAAAATCATTTGCATGACTAATTCTTAAAAACCGTCCATTGCATATCACCGTTCTTTCGGGTCGTGATGGTTCGCTTCGGTGTGAATCCCACCAATGTCGTGCATCTTGTTTGAGCCTGATATATAGCACATGAAACTCTTTGTGCGTCAAAGTGCACTCGATTAACTCAAATATGCCCTCCAATTATGCTATCCATTCTTCCACGGTGTGCGGCTCTTCCGTCTCCGTGAGAGTCTGGGAGGTCTATACCGGTAAACTGTTCCATCACATGTGAAGTATTATTTGTGGGAGCCGGGCTGTTCTGGTTGGTTCAAGCACCCCCTCGAGTCGACCCTCAACGATCGTGGCTAGGCGCGCCACCACGTCTCCCAAATTTTCTAGTGTTGAATTTGTGGCAGTCCCGTTCTAGGGGCCGGGATTCATCCTATAACCATGAATATAAAATTAAGTCAATTTCCAATTGGAAGATTTTTAAACTCAATATATAAAAAAATTAACAAAGAAATGATAAACAAGTACTCAAGGCAAATTTTAAAAAGAATGATCATCCATTAATTTCAATTTTTTTTTACATCAAATTCGACGATTAAAGAAACAACTCGCTAGTTTGAAAAATTAAAGACATAAACTAAAATACTAGTGAAAGGAAAATATAAAATCCAAACATCGTCTACAAAAATAAATAAAATAAAAGTGGCTAATCAACATCTTCTTCTAGGTCTTCCTCCGGATCTTCCTTGGGGTCTTCATCGTCACTAGAATCGGTGGAGGGCATCATCATGTATGTCTTGCTCTTCGGGCCGAAGTCGAAATGTCCATAGTGAGTTGTACATGGTCCAACCACCACTGTTGAGTACCGAAACGAAATTCTCATAGCTAACCCGCGATCGAACTCCCCGGATATCATCTACCATTTGATTATATATCTCTCTTGCTCTTCGCAGGGGTAACTCTAATAAGGTATTAATAAATCTAAGTATGCCCCGACGGTCGATATCGAGTGACCGGCATATCTAGCTTCTACCCATAATGCGAACATTGCATTAAGATGCGGTCAAGGTTATGGTTAGGTTCCCATTGATATTGTTCATATCTCTATCCTGCTCTCCTAGTAGCACTAACAATATCGGACTTTCGCTACCGTGATACCTTCTTCGAGCCATCTATATATAGCATAAAAATAATTAAATTCTCTAAGTTCTTTCTATTGTCCATAAAGTTCACAATTAACATAATATCTCATTAGTTCAATGGCATTCTATCGTGCTATGCATCCAAGAAAACTTAGCGTATTTCTTTCATTTTCTCTTTGCAATAGGAATTGTAAAATTCATTACAAAACGGTATTAAAACACTTTATCAATAAAGCATTTGACAATAGCAAAGAGAAAGCAAAATCCTTAAAAAAATATGCACCTTGGCTTCGGAGTTGGCGTGGCATAGCGGTGGTGGATACGTAGACTCTTTCCGTTTTATAAAAAAATTCTAATTCATTTATCGTGAGTACACACATGAAATTTACACATATTTTTTTAAATTGCAAGTCTACGTAAAGGTAGACCCGCCCGATACCACCCGTAACGCCCTAGAATTTCTTTAATAAAATAAACGAGCATAATCCTAATTTTTACGATGAAAAGGGACATGAATAATTTAAAAAAATAAAATTTAACTAAGTCAATTGTAGGAAGCAAAATATTTCATAAATAAAATTCTAACCAATGTCCGATTATATCAATTTCAAATAAACTCGAAATAAAAACTAATAACTTAAAAAAGTAAATAGTTCGACATATTTTTTTAAAATAAACTAAACATTCGTAGATAAAGCTTTAGGCCTTGTCATATCCACCGCCGCCGCCATCTCCTTCACACGAAAAGTTTGTTATATGTGGGGTGAGCGACACATCTCAAGTGGAGTATAAATTGTCCAAGCTAAATACGAGATATCTCACATAGGCATGCAAATACAATCCAATAGGACATAGCATAGATCATTTGAAAAACCGTAGACATAGACAATAGTTGCACTTTGTAGGGTTTCCACCGAGGGATACATCGACCCGGACCTCTTGAGTCTCGGCTCAATAGTGCCTAAGCAATCGATCTTACATATTCATGCAAAATAATCTAAGCATTTAACAAGACAATAAAGTTTAGAAAACAAACCCCACCTTGAACGTAGCTTGAATATTTAGTAGAGCCTAGAAGTGTCGGATGCAAGCACGCCTAATCCTCGCTCGATAAATTGCCTAATCAATATAAAATAATACTAATTAAAATCCTCGAATATTCTAAACTTAAACTTAAAAATAATAATCTAAAAATCCTAATTTAGGGGCATAATAGAATATATAAAAAAATAGAATTAATGGTTGAATTGGAATCAATATAAAATGGGAATTGATTTAATTTGATGATTTGGGCCGAAGGGTATCATCGATAGTGTATGGGAACACATCCCAAAATTCCTCCTTCTCCTTTTTCTTCCCCTCCCATACGTACATCACCATCATCTCTCTCCTATTTCCTTTTTTTTTTTTTTTCTTTTCTCTTTCTTTTCCTTTTCCTTTTCTCTTTTCTTTCTATTTTCTTCCTACTTTTTCCTACTCCCTTTTCGGTCAAACCCATCAATCTCCACAATCTCTCTTTCCTCTTTCCTTTTTGTTCTACTCCCCAGCAACATCATCCCACCCTTTTCTTTCTTTTTTTCCTTTCTCTTTCTTTTCTTATTTTCTTTTTGTTTCTTCTTCCTTATTTCTTCCATATTTCCGTCACAGCACCCCTAAGCCCATCCTCTCTCTCTTTTTTTTTATTTCCTTATTTCTTCCTTCCTACTTCATGTTGGATAATATTTTTATTGTTGATTTAAAACTAATTCCTATTATTAAGCCACTAACGGCTACTTTGCACCCGATTTCATATTTTTGTTACTCAGTGGGTGTAATGGGTTAATGACCCTTGACTTTAGCTTTTATTATAAAAATGAACAGTGGGTTCATCATTAAACATACAACCATTTTGCTCAGCATTTTCTTACTTCTTCAGATTGCTTCTTCAACAAATATTACTCCTTTGTTCTAATTACAATCACAGACGGCCCACAATTCAATACAAAAATTTCATTCCTCCTTCTCAAAAGAAAAATCAAAAGGATGATCACGACAACCGATCAACTATTTATTTTTATACAATTGTCTTGAGCATTGAGTATAAACAAGTGGTTCGGGGTTCCCGCACACGATAGAATCAACGGGTTGTCGAATCTTGGGAGAGGGACGTCTTATCAACAATTTACTGGCAGTGCGGTGGGGGCGTTTCCTCTCTAAAGAGAGCGTTACGGCGTCTTCGACCCAGGCGCTTATCCTAAACTTGACTCTTATTTAATTTTGGCTTGTTATTAATTTATTGTTGCTTGTTCCTAAATTAGTAGATTAAATTCCTCTTTGTTTTTGTGCTTAATTTTTCCAACAAGTTTAGAGAGGAAAGCTTTATTTCTATTAATTTAATTAGGATTATTTGCGACTTGCCGAATATGGATTTTCTTAAGTCATTGTCTAGCAAGCCCGAAAAATTTGATGGGAAAAATTTTTGTGTTGGCAACAACAAATGAAATTCAGTTGGTTGATCAATTAGGATTATTTTTCAGATTAAGATGGTCTTAAAGAAAATGGTGAAAGCTCGCTTCTAAGTTCATCGAGACCCCCTACTAGCAAAGACACTACTAAAGAGTCTAGTGACAAAATTGATGACCTTCTTTGATAAGGATATTCTTTGTCATGGTAGAATTTTGAGTGCTTTGTCGATAGTATTTATCGAATTTTTTCACATACCAAATCGCACTTGAATTGTGGAATGCACTTGATTATCGTTATGGATCGCTTGAAAAAGGTCTCAAGCGTGTGTTTATTGATGATTGGCTAGATTTTCAAATGGTTGATACTAAAAGTGTTTTCGACCAATTGATTGAATTTGAGAACCTTATTTATGATATGAAAGCAAAAAGGGTCGAACAAAGTGATTCTACTTATGTGTCTTCTTTGATTAAAAAATTGCGTCCTTCTTCGTCCGATTTTGCTAGAGGTCTTAAGCATAAGCCCGAAAATTTTTCTCTTGAAGAATTATTTGTTGCTTTGAGAATTGAGGATAGACATCGTTTCTTCCCAAATCAAAAAAACTGTTTTTCAAGCCAAGGCTTTAATTGTTGAAAATCCTCACAAACCAAAGCCTAAATTTTTCAAGAAAATCGACCAAAAAAGGCAAATGGCGGATTTGGTAACAATAAATTCAATAACAATATGCCAAAAGGTAAAAATAGAGTCAAGTTCGGTGTTGGGTCTGTGGGAGGACTAATTATATTGCCAAGAACTGTTTTCACCGCCATGGCGAGAACAATCATCAAACCCCGCCGACTTCTAAACCACAAGCTAATGTGGTGACTGTAGGGTCGGCTCTAATTCCCCAGCCTAACGGGTATTTTGTTAGTAACCCGAGTTAAATAATATTTTTAACTCAAATGATTGGTGGATAGACTGGGGCTAATGTTCATGTGCGCCGATAAAATTATTTTTATCATATCGTATCGAGCACAAGAATCGTAAGCATGGGGAATGGGAGTGTGGCTCGAGTCCAGGAGAGAAGGCCAAGTCGATTAACCCCGCTGCCTGGAAAAGTCTTGTCTTTAGATGGTGTTTGCCATATTCCAGATATTAGGAAAAATTTGATTAGTGCGTCTTTATTAGTTAGGAATGGTTATAAAGTTGTTTTTGAATCCAACAAAGTTGTAATTTCCAGACATGGTCAGTTTATTGGTAAAGGTTTTATGTTGGATGGTTTATTTCGTTTAAGTATAATGCCTTCTTCTAGTAATGAAAATTTGAATTCTTCTTTATCTATTGCTAATGTTGAATGTTGTGATACTTGGCATGGTAGCTTGGTCATGTGAATTCGAACAATAAAAAGAATGATGCACTTAGATCTTATTCCCAAGTCTTATATTAATGTGAAAGAAAAATGTGAAATTTGTGTGCAAGCTAAGCAACCTAGAAAACCGCATAAATCAAAAGAGATAAAGAAACCATGTTGCTTGGATTAATTCATAGCGATATTTGTGATAGCAATCATGTCCTAACCGTGGTGGTAATCAATATTTCGTTACTTTTATTGACGACTTTTCTAAATATTGCTATGTTTATTTGATTAATGCGAAGAGTAATTTATTTGATAAGTTTAAAGAATATAAAGTCAAGTTGAAAATCGCTTGAAAAGAAAATAAAAATTCTTCGCTCCGATAGGGGTGGTGAATATGCACGATGAAATGGTGATTTTTGTAAATTGCATGGTATTGTGCATGAAGTGACACCTTTATTCTCCCCAATCTAATGGTGTTGCAGAAAGAAAAATAGGACTTTACTTGATATGGTGAATGCAATGCTTCTTAGTTCGGTTTGCCTAAAAATTATTGGGGTGAAGCTTTATATTCTGCTTTGTTTGATTCTCAATAGAGTTACTTATAAAAATTCGACAAAACTCCTTATGAATTATGGAAGAATAAAAATCGACTCTTAAATTTTTAAAAGTGTGGGGGTGCCTAGCCAATGTTAATATTCCTATTGTTAAGAAAAGAAAAATAGGCCCCAAAATCGTTGATTGTGTTTTTGTTGGCTATTCTTTAAATAGTACTACTTATAGATTTTTGGTGTTTAATTCAAGTTCGAAATTTCTAATAATATTTTTATTGAATCTAGAGATCTTTTGTATTTTTGAAAATATTTTTCCTATGAAAGATAAATTGTCATGCCTGTTGGTGCATGTTCTAGTTCCAGTGTTCTAAAAATCCCCCAGCGGCCGCCAAAGGGCCTAGCGCTAGCGGCCACCAGCGCCGGATTTTTGCCAGGCGACCGCGACCACACCAGCGGTCCAAGTCCCAGGCGGCCAGGCGCCTCCTAAGCGGGCTAGGCGGGGCCAGGCGCCCTATATGTTTTTTTTTTTCGAAATGCTAGCAAAACGACTCCAACTAGTGAAAGTAGCACCAACAACTCCAAAATTCAGTTTAAGTGAAATTGAATATATATAATTTTCTTAATAAAAAAATGAAACAAAATTTTAGTGGTCCTGAAATCTTTCCATTGATAATTTGATATTATATAAATCAATGCAATATTTGTTAATGTATTGTATTTTAGATGATTTATAGTTTTATTAGATTATTGGTGTTGAATTACTTTAAACTTTAAAGCTTAAATATTAGATATGTTCAAAAACAATTTAAATATCATTTATAGACTTTGAGTTTATGTAGTATGGGAATTATTCATAAAATTGTATATATATTTAAGGCTCCGCCTAGTCCCCCCTAGTCCCCCTAGGCAGGCCTTAGCAGCGCTAGGCCCCTGTCCGCCCGACTAGCGCTAGCGCTTTTTAGAACATTGTCTAGTTCTAATGATAATAATTCTTCTCCCGCTATTTTTAACGAGGAACCTGTTGAGCCTAGGAGGAGTAAACGGGGTAGAAAAGCTAAAAATTTTGGTGATGATTTTTATACTTTTTTACTTGAAGATGACCCTAAAACCTATAATGATGCTATGTTGTCTTTAGATGCTCCCTTTTGGAAAGAAGCAGTTAATGATGAAATGAACTCTCTTTTGATTAATAAAACTTGGGTTTTAACGGACCTACCACCTGGTTGTAAACCAATTGGGTGTAAATGGATTTTTAAGAAAAAATTGAGAATTGATGGTTCTATAGAAAAATACAAGGCCAGGCTAGTTGTTAAGGGTTTTGAGCAAAAACCTGGCATTGACTTTTTTGACACTTACTCGCCTGTTTCTAAAATCACTACCATTAGAATGTTGATTGCAATTGCCTCTGTTTATAAATTAGATATTCATCAAATGGATGTAAAAACTGCCTTTTTAAATGGTGATTTGGAGGAGGAAATTTATATGAACCAGCCGGAAGATTTTGTTGTGGCCGGCGAAGAAAAGAAAGTATGTAAGCTTGTTAAATCTCTTTATGGATTAAAACAGGCTCCAATGCAGTGGCATGAAAAATTTGACAGTGTTATAATTTCTAATGGTTTTTATATTAATAAGGGTGATAAGTGTGTTTATATAAAAGTTGTCGATGACACTTGTGTAATTTTGTGCTTGTATGTTGATGATATTTTAATTTTTGGTAGCAATATTCATGTTATTAATGATACCAAAAGGTTCTTGTCTAATCATTTTGATATGAAAGACCTTGGTCTTGTTGATGTTATTTTAGGGATAAAGATAATTAGAAATGGTGATTTTATTTCTTTGTCACAATCTCATTATATTGAAAAATTATTGAATAAATTTAATTATTCAGTGTGAATCCGGTATCTACTCCTTATGACCCAACTTGTAAGTTGAGAGAAAAAATAAAAGTGCTAGTGTTTCTCAACATAAATATTCTCAAATTATTGGATCATTATTGCATTTGATGAATCATACTAGACCGGACATTGCTTATCTTTGTTGGTAGATTAGCAAGATACACTCATAGTCCTAATACTTCCCATTGGGATGCTTTGGAAAGATTGTTTAAATATTTAAAAGAGACTATTGATTAGGCTATTAACTTCACGGGCTTTCCGATGTTTTAGAAGGCTACAAATGATGCAAATTGGATCAACGATTCGGAGTAAACAAAATCAACTAGTGGATATGTATTTACATTGGCGGGTGGAGCAATATCATGGAAGTACATTAAGCAGATGTAATTTCTCGGTCAACTATGGAGGTCTGAATTAATTACCTCGGATGTTGCTTGACCGAGGCCGAGTGGCTTAAAAGTTTTTAAATGATATTCCTCTTTTTACTAAGCTTTATTCCTCCTATTTCTTTACATTGTGACAACAAGTTGCTATTGCTAGAGCTAAAAGCAAAAATTATAATGAGAAAAGAAGGCACTTGTCGTGAGACATAAATCAATTAAACACTTAATTTCTCATGGTGTTATTTCTTTGGATTTTGTCGGTCTGAAAACAACATTGCGGATCCGCTTACAAAGGAGGCGCGCGTCGACAAGTTTTACAATCATCAAGGGAATGAGATTGGAGCCTATTAATTAAGTCACCACAAAGTGGAAACCCGTCTTCGGATGTATGGAGATCCCATGAACGAAGTTCAACGGGTACAAACAAATCGTAAAGGGTGGCTTGGAAGAGCACAATATTTTAATAAATTAATTATTTTTGCGGAAATTTTCCGAGTCCCATTCCTATGGTGTTAAGTGCTCTTTATGTGACGTTTGAGGTTGAGTTTGTCCCTTAATGAATCCAAAGGCATAATTTTGCGGGGTGGTTGGTCACAAGTCACCCTTGGAGGATTCACCTAAATGAACGTGGTGGTGGGGTCGCCACTTTGTGGGGTGTAGGCTACTCCTAATGACGTTCATGATACAAGATTCTCGCGCATGACCTAAAGCGCACCCACCGATAGAACCACAATGTTTACTCATACCGTGGTGTGTGATGTGTTGCCATCTAGCCACAAGGACTTAGATCAAGACATTCATGTCTCTATTGTCCTATAGGTGGTAGTGCATTTACACTAAGTGAGGTTCAAACTGGAAGGTACCTACACCTATTACACGGTATTATATGCTCATTTCAATTCTCAAAACTTTTCTTTCTGAGTTTTTAAATCAAGTGGGGGATTGTTGGATAATATTTTTATTGTTGATTTAAAACTAATTCCTATTATTAAGCCACTAACGGCTACTTTGCACCCGATTTCCTATTTTTGTTACTCAGTGGGTGTAATGGGTTAATGACCCTTGACTTTAGCTTTTATTATAAAAATGAACAGTGGGTTCATCATTAAACATACAACCATTTTGCTCAGCATTTTCTTACTTCTTCAGATTGCTTCTTCAACAAATATTACTCCTTTGTTCTAATTACAATCACAGACGGCCCACAATTCAATACAAAAATTTCATTCCTCTTTCTCAAAAGAAAAATCAAAAGGATGATCATGACAGCCGATCAACTATTTATTTTTATATAATTGTCTTGAGCATTGAGTATAAACAAGTGGTTCGGGGTTCTCTTCGCCGCACACGATAGAATCAACGGGTTGTTGAATCTTGGGAGAGAGACGTGCTATCAACAATTTACCGGTGCGGTGGGGGCGTTTTCTCTCTAAAGAGAGCGCTACGGCGTGCTTCGACCCAAAACCTATCCTAAACTTGACTCTTATTTAATTTTGGCTTGTTATTAATTTATTGTTGCTTGTTCCTAAATTAGTATATTAAATTCCTCTGGTTTTTGTGCTTAATTTTTCCAACACTTCACGCCAACAAATGACTCCCTCCTCTTTTTATATATATATATATATATATATATATAAACTGTTGATTCTATATAAACTGTTAATTTTTCCTTATTTAATATATTTTTCTCTCTACAAATCGCCTACGCGAAAACCGGCAAGGAGCGGGCGCGATGGCGATTCGGATTTTTGCAATGCGGCTCGGGTTTCTTTGGTTTATTTGGGTTCGTGGGTTAGGAATTTTTCGGCAAAAATTGATGCCGGGCCGGGGTTGGGTGATCGATGGGTTTAGTGCGTTCGGTTTCAGTAATTTGAATTTTTCTAGCTCCGGTCGTGGGTTGTCAATCTATTTGTGTTTTAGGTGAATAATGGATGGTGGCGTGTGGTGGTGGATGTGGCTTAGCAGAGTAGGAGGTTTGATTTTTGAAGGAGAAGAAAAGAAAACCTTTTACCCGTGTTGTTTTCTTGTTGCAATTGGGGAATGTAATACGTAAATCCTTCTTGGACGGTAAATTTATTTTTATAGACCTAATTAGGGTTAAGCATCTTAATCTCACAAGATTCTAAAAAATCGGGTAAAGGATATAAAAAGATTTGATATTCTTTGGGAAATTTGAAATTGGTATCTTGATATTATAGAATACTATTGGAATTGGACCTTTTTAATGGGCTAACTTGATAAGGGATCATATCAAATGGGCTTGTTTAAACTTGGGCCTGGACAATTGGACATTGGATTTGAAAGATTAAGCTTGAATTATAAAACAATATTTAGCCCCTAAATAAAAAGAATAAACTAATAAAAAAAATCTAAAACTCATAATTCTAAATAAAAGCCCAAAATAAAATTCCAGGTATTACAAAATACGTGGAATTCCAACGAGTAGAGACATCCAATCTCAAGCCAATATTAGTGTTAATATTATCCACGGCTCTCAAATATTCTTCAAATTTTTTCAACCTACCCTCCAACCCTTTCACATACTTGTTAGAAATCTCGATTTTATCCAAAGCAACAACGACTTTCAAGCCTTCTTGCACAATGATATTCAATATGTGAGAAGAACAACGAACATGAAAATATTCACCATCACACAACAAACCATCATGCAAAGAGAGTTGTTGTTTCAAAATATCTTGCATATTACCATTGTTAGATGCATTATCCAATGTCAAAGAAAATACCTTTTTCTCAATCCCCCAATCCTTCAAAAATTCAAATAGCTTTGCGGCTAATTCAACTCCCGAGTGTGGAGGAGGCATATGAGCAAAGCTAAGAATTTTACTGTTCAATTTCCAATTCTTATCAACAAAATGGCAAGTCAAGCAAATGTAACCCTCACTAGTGCATGCAGTCCATACATCTGATATTAAACAAACTCTGTTTTCAATATTAGCAAGAGTATGCTTAAGTTTCTCTTTCTCCCTCACATAGATTCTTGTAATATCAGAAATGAGAGTATTTCTAGAAATACAAGCAACATCAGGATTTAAATACTTCACCCAATTTCTAATGCCATCATATTCAACAAAAGAAAATGACAAATCATGTTTAACAAATCGCAAAGACTAAAAGGTTACATGATACCTTTTGGTCTATTTTCCTAGACCTTAACTTCCCCTCATGATCAACAAGCATTTGCCCCACATCATTAAACTTCAACATTTTGCAACTATCTCTATGACGCCTTATTGTAGAAGTCCCATATTTTTTGCCCCCACATTTATACTCTTTCTTGCATCCCTTACATTCTCGCTCTTATTGTACCATCTTTATCCACCTCTTTTTAGAAGGAAACTCCGGACATCGAATATTCCTATGACTTTTTAATTAATTTCTCACCAATCTTGTTACTTTCCAATTGATTTTTATCTAAATCAATAGATTGATCCAAATTAGCAGATTCCATTTTTCTTTTCCTAATCTGCAAAAACAAATCAAGAAACAAATTTGTAAGTTAGATTCACTAGAACAGGTTTAGAAGTTTAATCGTAAATGGGAAGCTAGAGGATGTTAAAAAGGAAAAATATATGTTGTGATATCCAAGTGCATGTGTTGTGGGAACATTGCAAAAGGAATTTGTGGAAAAAATTACTCTATTCGGTTTGACAACATGATAACATCACTTTCCAGGCCTATAGAAGGTGCAAAGCATGATGCACACTTCTACCCTAAATACTACTTATCTTCCAAAAGAAGACAATTATTGATAAGTTGAAGGTCCCACTAATACATATTATGCAAACGAAAAATAAACACACTTAGCCGCACAAGCGGGGCTCAAAATTTTTGCATTCTACTTCACTATGCAAAAAGACGAGAGAATGTCTCCTACCAACTTTCTCAGATAGGACAACATTTACAATAAAAAAGCCCTTAAATTCAGAAATCTACAAATATTTGAACTGAACATCATACATGTGGATACCAATAGCTAATAAGAAAATACAAATGAGAGGAAAACAAACAATATCGTGAACAGGGGTTCAACGGTGCGGTGAAATCTTGAAGATATAACCTATGGTGACGGTGTGCAACGAGTAGAGGCGGTATGTGGTGGCTCGGCGGCGTGCAACAAAGAGAGCTGCGGAGGTTGTGGTCCTTGTGGAGCGGTGTATTCTTTTGAGATGGAGCAGAGATATGTTTTTAGGGTTTTGAAGTGGTTCTCGATTGTTTAAGTCTCTTGAAAAGTAATGGGTAGTCCTTTTTTTCTTTTTAATGCTTAATACTTTTGTGAGTTTGTCTATTAAGTTAATAGTTATTTATATTAAGTAAAACATTTCGTTTTCAAAAAAAAGGTTAAAAGTGACGCGAGTGTGTCATGTTTGTCTATTAAGCTAATAGTTATTTAAAAATTAAAATATAATTTTTTATTTAAAACTTATAATAAGCGGGGTGGCCCACCCCAAGCCCGTTGAGGCCCGCTTTTATGTGGGCAAAGATATGTCCGAGCCTAGCCCAACCCATTTATAAGGCGGGCGGGGTGGGCCACGTGGGCAAGCCCATTTTGACAGCTCTATTTCTCTTATGAAAAACTCGAAAAATCCTTATATCCGGGTACTCGGATGGCAATTCATTGAATCTGTGAGTACAGGTGTCTTTCAAAATGTTGCAACATTTGGAACAACAACGACTGTGACAGTCCATTTACACTTTGTGTGCGCTTTTATTATTTCTGTATAGGCATTTTTTTAAATTTGCATATTTGGTGATTTTTCAATCTTCTGATTTTTGGTAATAATAGAAGATATGTGATTTTTTTCTCTCAAAAATCTTGGATTTCTTGGTATCCTATGAAAAGTGGAGTTGCGTGCATTATGGAGATTTGGGTGATCGATTGAAATCTTGCAAGAGTTATCTATATCTTTGGTTAAGTTGTTACAAGTTAGTAGAATATCATTATCCTTAATTATTTGATTATTCCAGATTTTTGGGTTGTTATTTTTTTTCCAAATTGAATTTATCCCTATTTCCTATATACTCCTAGTTTCTAGGAGAATGTGTATTGATGTGATTAAAACACCTATGACTTACTTCTCTATATTATGATTACTCTTATATCAACTCTCTCACGCATTCCAAATTCCACCATAATTTCTCTCTCTCTCGAATTTTTATCATCTTCTCTCAGATCTCACGTTTTTCTTTGAAGCCATGGACAAATTTGTTCTGAGGTCTTCAAAAGCTATTTGGGAGCCCTAGCAAGACTCCATCTTGTCACCAACAAAATCAACTACTCCACCACCATCGCCGAGAAGAAAACTTCGTCACCGAGAAACCCACTACCACTCGGGCATCCGAAAGCTCCACACAAACACCTCCATGGCTACCTCTCGGAGGATTCCTCTCCAAAATCTCCTCCCGCTGCTCATAATGTTGGGGAATCCGTCCCCTCGATGTTTTTCGCATCTGTCATGACACCCAATCCCTCATCCGACCAAGAACATGGGAGCCTTGCTTTGATCGTATATGCAAAACCTCATTCTCCTGTTCATGCAATCGCCCCAGGAGAAGAAGGTAATGCAATCGATGTTGAGGACGCTCCGATTTCACTATTATTCAAGAAATTCACGGTCCAATTGGTCGTCCGGTGGTACTCCGATTCTAGGCGCTCCAAACGCCAAAGGGTTACTCACCTTGATGTTTTTCGATGAACCTTCACCCTACGAGAAGGGGTTGTAAAGAAGAAAAGGTTTGATACGGGTACAAGGTCACAAACAGGGGAGATGATCCGAGAGGTGCCCTCTTCTCCGATGCATCATTCTAATCATTTCGATGGAGAGGATGATTCTCGGTTTGTTGTGTCCATAGACGAACACAACCACATCACAAGGTTGTGTTATCCAGGAAGATGAGCCCGTGAAGAACAGGAATAGGTTTCAATAGATCCCGACGGAGAAAATTCTCCTTTTGATGATGATGTTCCGTTGGCCCAGGTCTAGTGGATATTATCGCTCATCCAGGTGTGAAAACCGGTCTTTGCTCCATCTACGAAAACTCCTGGCTCTTTGAACTCCGTGGAGACACCCCAACCGGATAATGATACGGATGTCTCTCGAAAGTGATTGGAAGATGTTGAAGGAAATGTGGGAACACGTAACCCACTTCTAACTTCAGTATGATCTCTCCGATGTTTACTCTGAATTTTTCTACACCGCAGATCTTGCGATTGCTATCAAGTAATTAAGGGTCGCAAGTTTATTGATGAGAAAGTTCGCGATCACACATCCTTTGAGAGGTATAATTTGAACAAACTTTTTATTCGACGGTCTCTTGTTAGCACTATTGATCATTGTTGTTCCATATATTGAGAAGGTTGTTCATGAGTTTTATGCTAATTTAACCTATGATGTTGGAAACAAGCTATCCGCCAAATTTGGAAAAGTGTTTGTTCGGAATAGACTTTATGATTTCAGATCCTTGATGATTAATGAATTTTTGGAACACCCGATTGTGAGGAAGGTCGTCGGATAAGGGATTTTAATTCGATTAAAGAAAATTTTGATTTGAAATAGAATGACCTTATGGCCTCGCACATCCTAAGAAAGTTTCTTATTTCGCTCTTACTTCCCTCTATGGTGTTTTGTTCAAAATTGCTCTATCCAACTAGGTACCTTCATCACACACATCTAGTGTTACAAGGGAACATGCTAGGGTGATTTATATGATTGGGAAAAAGGGCCTTTAAATTTTGGCCAAGCGGTATTTGATCAAGTTTTGAGGCATGCAAAGTCCTCCTCGCTTCAGTGCGTTGCCATTTCCCGATTACCATTTATCGCTTCTATGCTCTCAAGGTTTTGATAAACTGCCGAATGAATCCTTCACTATGCTCCCCGAGATGATTTCTATATCTCACAAGTTTGTGGATAAAAATAAGCGGGAAGTTGATCTGCGCTTTGTATTTCTCGGATGATGAACCAAGACCTGGCGGATGTTCACCGGATGTTCTTCCGGATGTCATGCCAAATGTCCCCAACATCTCCGTTGACAATGTTGCTAACCTATCTTCTAAGGGTTACGTTCCTTTGTCTCTTGATTTTGTGCGGGGTAAAGTTTGGAACCATTAGTTGTAATTTTTCAAATGTGTCGGGCAAAAGGTATATCGAGGTAAGATAAAATATTTAATTAATAAATAAGATAAATTGTTTTCTTTATTTTTCGAACTTCTCGCGACTTTTCGAATTTTTTATGTGCTTTTATTTGAGAGGAAGTTAAAGTGTCAAACACGTATCATGTCACTCAAATGATTATGAGTGATGATATTGAGAGATTTACGATTTTAAAAAGAGGTTAGTTAATTATTTTGAATTATTTAATATATTGGGATCTTGTTTACTAAAGTATGTTTAAAATTAATCGAGAGATACCAGGAGTAATAATCTACATGCTCCATAAGTTATGTGTCTTATCCGATTGCAAGGTCTATTCCGGAGGATTTAGCTTTGAAGGGGAATCACCGTTTCGGTTGATTGATCACTCTATGCTAACGAAGAGGTAATTATTTAAATTTTTTGGTTTTATCATCATATTTTTTAAATTTTCATGATATATTTGATTTAATTACTGATTTGATTATTTTCAACATAGGTTGGGAGTATTTGGATTAGTGCCACAATCTTTTCATTTATTGGAGATTGGTGGTATCTATCGTGCAAAAAATGTCCTAAAAAACTTACGCAAGTTGGAGACAAGTTTTATTGTGAGCGTTGCGACAAATTCACGATTCTCGAAATTTTAGGTATTAAAATTAAATATATTATTTTTGTATCGGAAAAATCGCTAATATTTATTTATATTAATTATTCTTTAAGATATCGATTCAACTTGAGGTTGGGGACGATAGTGCGAACACACCTCTGTTGTGTTGGGATAGGGAGTGCGAAGCATTGATTGGAAAACCATGTGCTACGTTAAAAAATGAGTTGGCTGAGGTTTGTTTTTCATTTTTATATTTTATTGAGTTACATTTAAAATTTGGTAATATGAATTCTAAAATTTATTATTAATATTGTTCTTTTGAATTATTTTGGAGAGAGGATTTGCAAGACATTCCGGATGAGCTAGACTTTGGTCGATAAGAAGGTTCTTTTTAAGGTTCAAGTGAAGGGCGATCGGGTTAGGTATTTTATGGGGCTTTTTCGATCATGCGATTGATAGCCGATCATGAATTGCTCAAGCAATATTCTACTTTTGCTATTGAAAGTCAGGTATTTAAATTTTATGTTTTTAAAATCATTTAAATATGTTTGCTTTTGAATAATATCATTATTTAATGATATTTTGTACTTTGATATCATTTTCAAGAAAATTCATTTTTTGCATTAATTACTTTTAATATTATGTCTTGCGAGTTTAATATTATTTTAAAAACTATTTTCGAAAAAAATACTACATATGACTTTTCGAATAATTTAATCAAAGGACATTTTTTCCGAATATTTAATATGGTGCAATTTGATGCGTTTAAATATCTACTTTGAATAATATTTTAAATTTAAATTTTTTGTTAGGAATCTGATTATCTTTCAAAGCTTATTGGAGAGAACAGTGAGCACATCAAGGATGACGCTTCTTCTGAAGATGAAGTTAGCACGCCCGATAAATTGTTGAAGAAGTCTGAGGGTGCAGTTGGAGGTTCGTCGATTAAACGAAAATTGTTGGATGACTTTTCATCATCAAACAATGTCAAGAATCAGAAGAAAGAGATCAAGATTAAGGTTGAAGACGAAATGAAGATTTAGTTTTATATAGGAAGTGGACAGTTTGTTTTTATTAATTACTATGGATATTTTTAGTTTTGCAGTTAGTTTTTGATCATCCTCTGGTGTTTTTGAGGATTTTAATGGATTTTAGCCCAAGCTTTACGGGTATTGATTATTATATAAAATATTACTTTTATTTATTGTTGGATTTTGATTTTTGCATTATTCTTTAATGTATTAAATAATCTTATCACATGCTCATTTTTTATGATATTTTGATATTTTGGCTAATTTTTTAGTAATAATTATTAAATCGAAGACTTAATTTTTAATATGAATTTGATTTGATTAATATAATGGGCTTCATAATGAATTCTCAGGATTTTTAGCTTACTAACAAGGCTAATTCAAAGTTTTTGACTTTATCAAACACTTATCTTATTGTAAAGGTTATTTATTTTATAATTTAAATTTTGTTTCTATTATATTGTTTTCAAATAAATTAATATTAATTTGATTAAAACATAAATATTATTAAAGAACTTTGTGATTGCAGTATAGTGTTATTTTTAAATTAATCAGTTATTTGTATTGGATATATCTCTTATATTCCAAAAAAAAAAAAAGAAGCTATTCTACAACATAGAACTGAATAACTATCACAAATAATAGAGTGACAATTTAAAAACATTTAAGATCCTAAGAACCAACAGGATTCCACTACACTCAAGGTGTAGGGTCAAGTGGTTTTTTTCTCAGGAACTTTTTTGGGTATCTTATAATTAAAACAATTCATTTTTATGTAAGAGATAATACAATAAAAATCAGCAGACTGAAGAATAATATAAAAAAACTAATCACACATTTCTTGCCAACAATATCAATTACGCAACGATATCAATTGGATCGCATTAAAATCATTAACAAAAATATAAATACCCAATACAATGTGTTAATCAGGCACAATTACTTATCAATATCATTACCAGTCGAAAATTGCATATAATCAGACACTAAAACTTATCAAAATTTTGATTTATTCACTCCCATATATATCTATAACCATACACTGTTTTTATAAATTGGCAGATCACATCAATATCTGTACCATTTATATTTCATTGAAACAAAGTATCATTATCAGTTTTCAAGGAAATCGACAGTGTATAGTTATAGATATATATGGGAATATAAATCTGAAGTTAATTTACTCAATCTTTTAAATATTTCCTTTTCAAAATGAATCGTTTTTTCAGTATAAATATTCCCACAATTATAATTGAGCCAAATCAAGTTTTCGAATATCCATCGTTTTCACAAAGATACCAATCAGTAAAACGCAGACATTGATTTACAAAACAGAAGCATATTACATAAGCAACATACACAAGGTCAGGCAGAAGCAGAAAACAGCGTATACAACTTATCAAAAATCATGAGAAAGCTAACAGGATCTGTAGTTTTGGGCAGCAAACGGAAGAGAACTATCATCAATGAAAAAGGTATTTTTCTTTAAAATATATGGTATTCTTTATTGATTCTTTATCAAATTTTAGTCTGTGTTGTTATAGTTATTCATAAACAGTTAAGTATGTGTATAAGTAGAGTGGTATTTTACTTATCTGTGGTGTTTTTTTCTTCTGTTGTTTGTTCTGTTATTCGGATTGGTATGCACAACCTGAAACACAACAAATATATTGATTAGTTTTATAATACAACACATAACACTTCATGTAATTGTAATATAAAGAATAGTTACAGAAATTTAAAGTACTTATCTGTTTTAGTGCTTTGGATAATCGTGTTAGATTGCTCCTTTTGAAGAACTTAGGAAAAAAATTATTAGTCTCGCACAAGTAGATTGGATAATCTTTGATAGAACCCTTCTACTTAGTCTAACTTAGTCTTTGTGTTGCGTATCGGGGCATTCAAATGAACATAACTTTTTCGATAAAAATATTAATGACACAAAAATATATCCCCAAAAATTACGTAAATATGTATATAGAATCTTATCTGAGAATAGTAAATTATTTTTAAAAATTTAACCATAATCACTTTTATAAAAAAACACATTTAGATGAATATTTAAATATTTTTATAAAAAATCATATTAATGAACAGGAAAAATGTTGAAAAATATCGAAATTAATGCATTACAAAAACAATAACTTTAAAAACGATTACCTTTTAATTTTAAAAAATAATCTGTAGTAGCAATATCGTTTTATCCCTACAAAAACAAATTAAACAAATTAAAAACAATTTTTAGTAATTAAAAAAAAATACTTCTGACCTTTGAGTTGTTCGCCGCTTTAAACTCATTTGTTGTTCGCCTCTTTCCGGTACATTCTTCCGGTACAACTTAATCGGAAAAAATTTAATAAATGAATATTTTTATAAATAGCTTGAATACCATTACATGCAACAGATAAAATACCTTTACATATATATTTTTATTTACGTATTTAGTTTTTTAAAAAATATAATAAAAAATATTTAAATAAATATAATAAACTGAAACTTAACCACAAAATGGTTATAAATATGAAAACAAAAAGTGAATAATAATTACAAAAATTAAATATAAAATCGTGAGAAATAATTTAAATAATAAAAAAATTAAAATATGAATAACAACTAATTTAGTATTAATATCGATATATTAAATTCTCACGCAACAACAATGTAGTTTACACTTTTAACGAGTATAACAAATGCACGGAAATTTACCTAAATTGTGTTATTCCAATTTTCTTTTAAATTTTTATACATCCGCAAAAATTCACCGAAATAAATCGTTAGAAAAATATTCTAAAATTAAAAATAATATTAAATAAAAATTTGTATATCTTACCTTTTGGTTGTCGCACCTTTGTTAAAAAATCATCGAGGGTTTATGTATATTTAAACAGATGTCTTTTCGAACCACAAGGTATACCATAGAGTTTCGATCTATTAAAATAAAAGATTAATAATCTACAAAACTTTGAATAAATATAAAAATATCCTATATTAAAAACAAATAATGATATTCTAGACGTTATCGGTTAAAATCATGAAAACATCATCAAAAATTCATTTTGAAATATTTTTACATCGTAGATCTTTGTTTTTTTTTTTCAGATCTAGGTTTTTACAAATATTTCTCTGAGAATAATTTAATAAAAAAATTTAATAGTGATATTTTTATACCGTAGTTCTTAAACAAAAAAAAAAACGCATCATCAAACAAATAAAGTTTACTCGAAAATATAAGATGAAAAAAATTAATAAATGTTCGATCAAAAAAAAAAAAATCGAAAAAATGAGGATATATACTAAAACCTCATTTTTTCGAACTTAATCGAAAATTTATATGGCCTCATCGATAAAATATCACATAAAAATGTGATTGTTCTCGCACAAAAATAGATGGAAAAACCTTAACTTGAAAAAAAATTTCTTGAAAGAGAAAATAGTAGGCAAGAATCGAGTAACATCTCTATGCCTACTCTCTCTCGAAAAAAATGGTGAATCCACTAAAAAAACCAAATAATCGAAATCGAATATTTGAGAAGGTGTGAGAAATGAGGCGAGAGAGAGTGAGAGAGAGTTGAATCGGTGAGGCAGAGAGAGAGTGAAATGATTTTGGGGAAATGGGGGTTTCGGTGGGCGAGTGGTTGGTTCAGGGGGTGGGGTTGGGTGGTTTTGGGATAAGGGTTTAAGTTGTGTTTCTTCATAGAGGAAAATCCTCTAAATCCTTACCGTCCATTAGTCAAAAGTTTGGACACGTGTCGCGATCGTGGGATTATGAAAAATCGATGTGTATTTTTGATGTATTTCTAAATGCAAGAATGTAATTTTATGGATGGGCTTTTTATGTTGTATAAATGGGTTAATGTGATAAATTAATTTCAAGCCCATACAAAATTAGAGTCCAACATGATATATTTTGTGTAAAAAATGGGTTGGGATTTTTAAGTTTTTATTCCAATTGTATGTGTTTTGGCTATGGATTTGCACCTATTTTAATTTGAACTTAGAAAACTATGATGTGTTTTTTTTTATTTAAAATTTTTGTGATTGTTTATAAAATTGTATTTTAAAATCTTAAAAAATTTTAAAATCGAAATTTATTTATAATTAAAATATTAAATGTTTTTGATATTTAATTTCATTTAATCTATTTTTATATTTAATATTTATTTTATTGTAATTAAAATCGCTAATTTTAATTAAATTCTGTAATTTTTAATTTATTAAATAAATCAAATATTAAATGAAATTCATTATTTATATACTATTCATTTTTTTACATTTTTGGTTTATTTCGAAAATTTAATAATTATATAAATTAAACTAATGGTTTATGAATAATGATTTTTCCTTAATGTTTTGTATTATATTTTTAATATTTTTATAAATTTAATATTTTTTGATAAGCTCATTTATTGTTTTTCTTTAGAAAATTGTACAGGTTTAGCAGCACCCCTTCTAATATGGCAAATGGAATTGAATTTCGAGCTTCGTCAAGCGACTATTCGTCAATTGTCGGGTTCACCGCTTAGTGACATCACAAATGGTATATTCAATATTTTATTTATTCATTGATCTTAAAAATAATAAATAGTTCATATTATTTATTCATTTTTTTAATACGTGTAATTGAATTTGTTGTAGTCGTTGTTCACACTTAAAAACTCACCTCAAAAAAAATCTCAAGAATATTAGCAATTCATTTGGTGATATAGTTGTATCATCTATCAAGAGCACCTACAATACATCGGTGGTCATCGACTTATTTTCGATGATAATGTTCAAACCGATACCATTGATGCAAATACTCTAATCATCGAAAATGTAACGATCGATGTAAATCAAACAAATTTGTTTGAGCATGTGTCCTTGACTACAATTGGTAATTATAACTATTTTATATTTTTTGATGTATTTAATTAATTTAAATATTATTGAGATAATTAATAAATCATTAGTTAATTTCAGATTCATGGGATGTCGGTGACGCAACATATACTTGCCAATTTTGTGGTGCGTTATTTTGGTACGAAGAAAGGCTACGATCCCACGTAAAATCCAAAAATCCTCAATATTCCATGTGTTGTGTTCATGGAATTATTCAACCTTCCTTCTATCAAACAACCACCTCCTGTGCTTCATGAATTATTATTTGGAGTTAGTGATAAGAGCAGGCATTTCCAAGAAAATATAAGATCGTATAATAATATGTTTTATTTCACATCAATGGGAGGCAAAATCGATCTTTGAAGGGTCCAGTCCTCCAATTTTTCGCTTGCATGGACAAAATTATCATCTTATTGGTAGTCCATGTGTTTGATACATGTTTTTATCTTAATTTTGATGATTTTGTTTTGCACCAAAACAATGTTTTTAATTGTTGTCCAAATACTCCTAAATGATTTAAAATGGTTTTAATATTTTCCGGAGTATTTCTTCAAGTTTATTTTCGTCTAAATTGGACAACGCTTTTAATGATTTTACGTTTTTTGGTTTTCACTCTCAAACGATGTTTCTAAATGTTGTCCTAATACTTCCGATCGGTTTAAGATGTTTTTACTATATTTTAGGAGTATTTCTTGAGTTTTATTTTCGACAAATATTGGACAATATTTCGTCTCGTGGTCGGCCGTCGCCCTATAGGGCAACCCGCACTGAAGATGTTTTTAGAAAGCGAGAAAATGAGACGGAAGCAAAAAACAAGTGTCCCGGCCGCTGGCGTCGGCCGACGGTCGGCCCGGCCGCCAGTGCGGCTGCACTGCAAGTGCGTTTGAAAGCAGTAACACTTGATCTTTGCAAAAACCATGAGGGGGACCGGTTGGGGTGATGGTCGACGATTCGGTCGAGGTAGACGTCGGCCGTCGCCTGCTGTGTTATTTTTTTGTGTATTTTTCCAACGTCTATTTCGTGCGACCATCGTCGCTCTATCTTTTAATGACAAATTTCTGACCGTTTGACAGCAAACATATTTCCTTAAAATGTGGGATTGATTTCTAACAGCTATATTCTTGATTTTAATTGTATTTTTATGTAGATTTTCAATCCCCAAGAGGAGCCTATGCTTGATCAATCATCTCCTATAAATAGAGGAAGTTTTGGAGCAACCAATACAACAATTGAGATACAACACAACAAGATACACTTCAAGCAAACACTTAGTCTTTCATTGTTATTATTCTTGTTGTAAAATTGCCTAGCTTATCACTTTCACATCTTTGAGGTCTAGGCTATTCTTGATTACACTTTGCACTCAAATTGTAATATTCATTATTGAGTTGTAATCTTGATTTTTGGTTATCATTCAAACACAAGATATCCTTGTGAGTGTTCTTGTGGTAAGAACACACTTGGATGATCTAGGTGATAGGTGAAGAAGATTGTGGTAATCTTCTTATTGAGGTGTTGAAGAATTTGGTATTCTTCAAGGTTGAAGATTGTGGTAATCTTCACAAGGTGCCGTTGAAGGAAGATTGTGGTAATCTTCAAAGGGAGATTGTGGTAATCTCAAAGGTGGTGTTGAAGAAGAGTGTGGTGCTCTTCAAGGTGTTGTAAGTTGAATTTGTATTAATTTTGGTAATTAATAAAATTCTTTTTCTTTCGAAATCCATCCCGGATATCTTTGGGGTGGTAGAGGATTAGGCCCTAGGTGGGTTGAACCTCTTTAAATCAACGTGTGTTGTTTACATTCGCACCTTTATTATTTTGTTTGAGCATTCGTTTATAAAAAGAGGGCGAAATCGAAAGATGGAGATAATCTATTCACCCCCTCTAGATTATCGTAGCGCTTGGACTTACAAGTGGTATCAAAGCCAAACTCTTTGGCAAGCTCGTTTCACATCGCGAGTGAAGAGAAACGATCGACGGCTACGAACGAAGCTCATCTATCCAAGCACCTCCACCACCAAGCCACCACTATTTGATTCCAAGAATTTTAATTTTTGGAAAGAAAGAATGGAATGCTATCTACAAGGTTCGGGTTCGACATTTGGAACACCGTCATTAATGGAGAATCCATTCCGACGAAAGATACACCATACACCTCAAAAGGCTTCAAAAAGCTCAATGATGAAGAAAAGAAAATCATCTCCTTAAACGGTAAGGCTTTAAATATTTTGTATTGTTCATTTACTAATTTAGAAAATGAACATATTGTAGGAATAAAGTCCGCACATGAAGTATGGCATAAATTAGAAGCCATCTATGGAGTATTTGCAAATGAAAGGAGTCAAACAAAAGCATCTACTTCTCAAGATCATACAAGCTCAAATCTAAGGAATAAGCCTCCTACAACTTCCAATTATGAAGAAGTTGAATATTGTTTTATGGGCATCAATGAAGAAAATGAGGTATGTCTTAAACCCTCTACTTCCTATGATATTGTCATTCAAAATGATTATAGTGATTTACAAAATGATTATGATGAACTTCAAAATGAATTCCAAAGCTTACTTGTTAGATACAAAAATTTGAAAAAGGAATTCAATATTTTGAAAAATGATAAGGATAGTTTATTTACTTCTTATGAATCACTATCATGTGCTCACACCACCACACTTGACAAGGTTAGAAACCTTGAAAAAGAAAATAGTACTCTTGTTGAGAATATTGATTGCATGAAAAAGGATTTATTAAAATCCAACTTGAGTACCAATAAAATGTCCAATATTGTTATTCATAATTGTGATAAGGAACTTGATCATAAGCTAATGTTGTTAATCATATGAAAAAGGATCAAGTCACTATGCATATTGGTCATTATGCTCCTAAAATTATTACTTGTTTTTATTGTGGCAAAAAGGGTCATACGGCTAATTCTTGTCGGGCTAGAAATAGCTCTAAATATTGTTGGAGACCTAAAAGTCTCAAAGCTAATCTTAAAGGACCCAAACACATGAGGGTACCACAAAACAATGTGCTATTAGGTACCCGGCAAAGCAAAAATCGGAGAAAATTCATGCCACCAAGAAAACATCAAATGAACGTTTCATTTGATCAAAGAAGGAGAAACTACTCTCAACAAAGCCAATTTCCAAGAAGAGCGTATAATCAAAAATGGGAAGAACACAATCCTTGGAAATGGCAAAGACATCATCAACAAGATGATTTTCAAAAAAAGAAGAAACCATCAACCATGGGAAGGTAACCAAACTTGGAGATGGAGAAGTCATCATCAACAAAGTGACTTCTCAATGGGAAGATATCATCAACAATGGGAAAGACACAACCCATGGAAACGGCGTAATTGGTAAACCGTATCTCCCCATTTGTATATGCATTTTTTTGTATGCATACTTTTAATTGTGTCTTAATTGCAAAATGAATTTTCAAGTATTTATTTTTAAAATAGGTCTCTTATATATTTATAAGTTTCAATTTTTTTTTTTAAAAAAGAGACCTTGCATGATTTTCTAAAACTCTTGAGCATTTTATTAGACTTATGTGGCGTATTATCTCTTATGAAATCTTATAGCATAAGCTCTTTTTGTTATCTCATATTATTTGCCTACACTTGAATTTTCTATGAAAATGTTGTCTAAGAATTGTGTAGGATACATATTTCATACTCATTGGCTTTTACGTCATCAAGTTTCTTAAACCATCGAGGTATGTCTACTCGTATTTTTCTTTAAACTCGATATTATGCTTATGCACATATCTTTCAAGATATTTCTTTTTGACCCCTTAAGTGCCCCTAATTGATCTTGCAAATATTTTCTTTTAAAAAAGCACTACGTGTTTAGTCTCGTTTTTATCGTTTATATGTTTTCCCAAATCCCATATTTGTTGAATATAGTCCAAACTTATATTTTTGCAAAGTTTTAAAACTTTTGGGGTGAAAAATCGAATTTTGAAAACTCTGGGGAGAAAGAAAAATCACCTGGGGACGGTCATAGCGGGCGACCGGTCGCTTGCACTGCACCTCGGCCGTCGCCCCATACCTCGACCGGTCGCCCAGGCCAATTTTTCAGGTTATAAACTTTCTGTCTTCGTTTCAAAACAGACGCAGCAAAATTTTCTCAAACCCTATAGCAGCGCATTTCACCCCTTTTCTTTAAAATCTTCAATTCTTCATCATTTTCACGATTCTTGTTGCTAATCTTCTTATTTTCTCAAGAATCTTTCATATATGGCTCCTCCAAGAAAATCCACCGATCAAAATCCCACTTCTAAGAGAAGAAAGAAAGGCGGAGAGGGTACTTCGAGAAATCGGCGAGAAGCCGAACAAAGGGATATTCGAGCCGCTCAAAGAAACGTGGCTCAAGAAGGTGATGATGTTCAAAATCCCATTCTCTCTCGGGCCCAAATTACCGAGCTTCGCGGAACAATTTTCGCTCGAAAATTGTCGTTGGCGAAAGTAAAAAATCTCTTGTTACTCAAGCTCCAAATTCTCGCAATGCTCTTAATTTCATCAATAAGTATGCGGAATGGTACTATGAGGATTCGGGGATGGGAGGTAAATCTATTGCTCGGACTAAAATGTGTCGTTTTAGTTCATTTACAAATGAGTATCCCACCATTAGGGATTTTTGAGGAACAAGGTTGGATGTATCTATGGGAGCATGCTTATGTTTTGTATGATGATGATATTATCCAACATTTTTATGCTAATATGTGGGTGCAATATGATAATGAAAGAAAGCCGATTGCCGTTAATTCGCTTATAAAGGGTCGTCATTTTAGATGGACTCCCAATGATATTTAGGCTTTTACATGTTAGAGAAGGTGGTTGGGATTATTTCTCTTGTGGGACTTGGAATGATGAAATGTTGGGGTGTCGATGAAAAGAAGTTAAGACGTATTTGGGAGTATGGCCAAAGTATTCTTTGTTGGCAATGACACTTGAGCATCGTATTTTATCGGTCATTGTCGCATATTGCATTTGTGGTAAGTCGGGAAGATGCCTAGCAATATGGATTATTTTTGACTTATAAGATTGCTAGGAGGGAACCACTTAACTTTGGTGCCATACTTATTCAATGTCTAATCGAGTCCATTACTCAAGGTAATAAGAAGTTGGTTATGGGAAATTGGATTTGTAAACTTCTTATTCAATCGGGACTACCTTCGGAGTGTAACTCGGAGGTATTTCAAAACGACTTTGACATTGATAACATCGCCCAAATAGTCACTATGCGCAAGAACATGGAAATCCGACCAACCAAAATGGCAAGAGGAAGAGGTCAAGAGTCTCCGATCCTAATGACTTCTTTGATGACGCGGGGCCGCAAGATTGGTGGAAGAGGGCGAACCGAGCAATCCCAGGAGGGTAATACGGTGCTCAACCGCCTAGGAGGTATACTCAAGCCGAATTTGATGAGATGAGGGCTTTTCATGAGACGAGGTATGAGGCTTTGGAGCAAAAGACCTCCAAAATGCAAAAGTCTATCGGCAAGTTAAAGAAATTCATCAAGGACTTAATTCCGGATCTTGCTTCTCCTCGGATGAGGAATGATGTTACCCACCCCTTTACTTTCTAGCATTTTCATTTAAGTTGCTTTGTACTATTATGAACTTTTGTAAAACTCATTTGTACTAATGATATTTGCTTGTTTTTCTTAAAGGGTTAAAATTGCAAGTTGATAATGACTTGTGAATGATCATGACTTTGATGGAGTATTTGATGGTAAAAAATACTCTAAAGCATTGTTTGATAATTGGTATGAAGTACTTGATGGTAAAAGTGTTTCTTTTATTGCTTTGTTCATTATGCTTAGTTGGATATGTTGGGACATTTGATACATGTATGTTGAAAGCATGACTTATTACTTGATGGATGCTCTAATTGTTGGCATTTGAAATGCCTTGATCATTCTTAGCTTATCTCAATTAGGTTGAACCCTTGAGAATCTACTTTGAGCTTCTTAATTGATGAACAAATTATTGCATATGGTGCATATGATTTTTTTTGAGCTTTGAAATGAGGTTGATTGATGATATGAAAATTTTTGGCTTGAACCATTTACAAAGGTTATATACAACCTCTTCTATTTTCACGCACACAAGGTGTTTGTTGAAATGTCGCAATGAAACTTTCAACTTCTACATGATTCTCTTGCTTCAAAAATGTCTTAAAATCTTTTTGAAATCATGTTTTAGCTTACTAATAAGCTCATGGATATTTTATGTTACATTTCTCCCATTTTCCTTGGTTTTTAAGCCTAAATTGCTCAATGGTTGATAAACAATTTCTTTGGCGCACTTTGATATTCTTCTATGATGTTTCTATCATTCTAACATTCTTTTGATGATTCCAAAGGGGAGAAACAGGATATTGGCTCATTAGCTCAAAGAAGCTAATAAAAGCTTGTCATAAAAGCTATAAGCTATGGCTCATAAAAGCCATAAGTTGTGATTTGTTCTTAGTCCAATTGTTGCTTGATGGACTTATATTATTGTTTAATGTTGTTTTGTGACAGGGGGAGCTTATAAGCTCTTGAACAATTTGTAAAAGCTAAAGCTTTTAGCTTATGAATTATTGCTCTTACATTATTCTTGATGTGCTTATTGATAGGGGAGCTTGAGCTTATTATTGAAAATATCTACTCCCTACTTGGTTGCTATTATATTTTTGGAAATTTTGGTTGCTTCCAACGGTCAAATATTTTTACCGGAAAATCATTTCTAAAAATTGCTCTCTTAGTTTGTGTAAAAATTGTTTTGGTTTGTAATCATCAAAAGGGGAGATTGTTTGATACATGTTTTTATCTTAATTTTGATGATTTTGTTTTGCACCAAAACAATGTTTTTAATTGTTGTCCAAATACTCCTAAATGATTTAAAATGGTTTTAATATTTTTAGGAGTATTTCTTCAAGTTTATTTTCGTCTAAATTGGACAACGCTTTTAATGATTTTACGTTTTTGGTTTTCACTCTCAAACGATGTTTCTAAATGTTGTCCTAATACTTCCGATCGGTTTAAGATGTTTTTACTATATTTTTGGAGTATTTCTTGAGTTTTATTTTCGACAAATATTGGACAATATTTTTGTCTCGTGGTCGACCGTGCATCTATAGGGCAACCCGTACACGAAGATGTTTTAGAAGCAGAAAAATGAGACGGAAGCAAAAAACAAGCAGTCGACCGTGCGCTGGCGTCGCCGTCCCGGTCGGCCGTCGCCCAGTGCGGCGAATGCACTGCAAATGCGTTTGAAAATGAACACTTGATCTTTGCAAAAACCATGAGGGGACCGGTTGGGGTGATGGTCGACCGGTCGAGGTAGCGTCGCGGTCGCCTGTGTTATTTTTTGCTGTGTATTTTTCCAACGTCTATTTACGTGCGACCGTCGCCCTATCTTTTGACAAATTTTCGGTTTGACAAGCAAACATATTTCCTTAAAATGTGGGATTGATTTCTAACAGCTATATTCTTGATTTTAATTGTATTTTTATGTAGATTTTCAATCCCCAAGAGGAGCCTATGCTTGATCAATCATCTCCTATAAATAGAGGATGTTTTGGAGCAACCAATACAACAATTGAGATACAACACAACAAGATACACTTCAAGCAAACACTTGGTCTTTCATTGTTATTATTCTTGTTGTAAAATTGCCTAGCTTATCACTTTCACATCTTTGAGGTCTAGGCTATTCTTGATTACACTTTGCACTCAAATTGTAATATTCATTATTGAGTTGTAATCTTGATTTTTGGTTATCATTCAAACACAAGATATCCTTGTGAGTGTTCTTGTGGTAAGAACACACTTGGATGATCTAGGTGATAGGTGAAGAAGATTGTGGTAATCTTCTTATTGAGGTGTTGAAGAATTTGGTATTCTTCAAGAGGTTGAAGATTGTGGTAATCTTCACAAGGTGCCGTTGAAGGAAGATTGTGGTAATCTTCAAAGGGAGATTGTGGTAATCTCCAAAGGTGGTGTTGAAGAAGAGTGTGGTGCTCTTCAAGGTGTTGTAAGTTGAATTTGTATTAATTTTGGTAATTAATAAAATTCTTTTTCTTTCGAAATCCATCCGGATATCTTGGGGTGGTAGAGGATTAGGCCCTAGGTGGGTTGAACCTCTTTAAATCAACGTGTGTTGTTTACATTCCGCACCTTTATTATTTTGTTTGAGCATTCGTTTATAAAAAAGAGGCGAAATCGAAAAGATGGAGATAATCTATTCACCCCCTCAGATTATCGTAGCGCTTGGACTTACGATCTGTTGCCCTCGGATGGTTCCATTCCAAAAGTTTGCACTGAGATGTACATATATGATACGGATAATGAAATCTCAAATAGGCTAAATTGTGTGAGGTAAGATTTATTTTTAAATTTAATTTGGATAATATTTTTATACTTTGTACTCTATTCACTCCAAATGTTTTAATATTATTTTGTAGACAAGGAAGCGAAACTAATAATTTGCATCAAGATATTGTTGCTGAACTAAAAAAAATGTTGGATGAAAATAATGTTTTGGTGAAGACTTTTAGAATGGCCAAAGACAAAATCCAGCAATCTTCAAATTCTGATGTTCGACTGCGTCTAATAGGAGCCCAAAATACTGATGCAAGGAGGTACAATTTGCCTTCAAGTTAAAGTTCTTTGCTTTGATCGTTGGTGATTTTGATCATGCTCTAGGTGAAATGGATATTGTGGTTGAAAGCAGCGAGGATATCAAACGCATAAACGAGTTGAATGCCTCTTATCGGCTTTGCAATATCCTTTGCTATTACCTTACGGTGAAGATGGGTGCAGAGAAGACATCATGTTTTACGAATTGAAGAAATCAAGTCGGGGGAGAAAAACAATAAGCGTTCGTGAATTCTTTGCATATAGATTACACGACAGATTAATTAAATCTTCGACAATTCTATCATCATATAGATTGTTTCAACAATTTGTAGTTGACGCTTATACAATGGTAGAATAAATCACGATTGAAATATATTCGCTTGCATCAAAAAGGTTGCTTGCTGCGATATATATAAAAGCTTTGTCGGATGTTGTGTTGAATGGAGACATCAATCCAGTACTCAAGGAAAGCGTATTATATTACCCTCGGTTTCACGGCGGTGCACGATTCATGATACAAAGCTATCGAGGATGCAATGGCTATTTGTCGTTTGGTGGATATCGATTTATTTATAACATTTACTTCCAACCCAAAGTGGCGAGGAGATTGTTCGTTTCCTTGAGAATAAGAATCAATCCAGGATCGACCGATATTGTATGTAGAATCTTCAAAGTTAAGCTAGATGCTTTAATCAAAGATCTTCGCAAAATGAAATATTTGGGAAAGTAGTAAGCGAGGTTATGAGTTATTATTTTTATATTATTATATATATTAATATTATTATTATTATGATCATTACGAGTTTAAATGTTATTAATCATTATATAATTTTTTGATTTCCTTATTTTATTCATTGCGATTGTATACACGATAGAATTTGAAACGTGGATTGCCTCATGCTCATATATTACTATTTACGGCTAAGGAAGACAAGTTTCCAACCATGACTAAAATAGATAGAATTATATCGGCGAAATACCAGGCGAGACATCGATCCATGATATTATGCGGCGGTGAGAGACTTTATGATTCATGGTCCATGTGGTGATGTAAAAAAACTCACCTGCATGCGAAGGTCGTTGTACAAAGCATTTTCGAAGAAATTTGTTGATGCTACTACTATTGATGAAGAAGGTTATCCACGTTATAGCGTCGGGATAATGGGAGAATAGTTGAGAAGAACGGTGTACCTCTTGACAATAGATATGTTGTTCCTCATAATCGCCGATTGCTAGAAAATGCGGTGCCCACATTAATGTGGAGTGGTGCAATCAATCAAGATCGATTAAGTATTTGTTTAAATATGTGAATAAGGGCGCGATCGTGTGGCAGTTTCATTCTATCAGTACAAATGGCGGCGAATCGAGAAACCTGTTGATGAAGTCAACATGTACTATGATTGCATATATGTTTCGTCATGCGGCGTGGAGATTGTTGGGATTTGAACTCGGTATAAATACCCTTCCGTTGAACGCCTTAGTTTTCATCTTGAAAACGAGCGAGCATTATTTTTCATGATTCGGAGCGAATAGATGGCGTCTAAATAAGAGTATTGTTAAGGAAAGCATGTTATTGGCATGGATGGAAGCCGATAAGATATATCCTGAAGCAAAGAGAGTTGACTTATGCGAAGCTCCCACAAAGTTTACATGAAACGAGCCAATCGGGAAGTGGGTGCCAAGAAAAGCTGGAAAATCTATAGTACGAGTCTTTTATGTGCCTCCGGTCTTTGGTGATATGTACTATTTGAGGTGCCTCATCAATGTAGTACGTGGTGCCCGTGTCATGATGATTATAAGAAGGTTAAAGCGATTCAACACTCTTCATATCGCGACGCTTGCTATGCTCTTGGTTTGTTGGAAGATGATAGAGAGTATGTTGATGGCATCACTGAAGCGAATCACTGGGCGTCTGCAGAGTCTCTACGGATTATGTTTGTCTCATTATTGTCGGGTGATTCTTTGAGCATGCCACACATTGTGTGGGATAAATGTTAGAAACATCTTTGATTATATTCTATATAGGCAGCGAGCTCTTATGCAACATCAAGGTATTACAATGATTTTCCATTATATTTAATTAAACTTTTGTTTATGCGTATTTGTTGATACTAAAAATCTGGATCCATATTTGTTTTATTAAAATTTTTCCATTTTATTCTTTTGTATAAAGCTGATATTGAGTGAGGATGAATTCAAGAATCTGGCATTGGTGGAAATTGAGAAACTAATGAGAAGTCGCGGCAGGAGCCTCGTGAATTTGATACAATGCCATTCCCAGATTTTGATGGTTTTGAAATTAATCAGAATAGATTGATATATGATGAGTTAAGGTATGATCGTAATTTGTTGCTTGCGGAGCACCAAAGCCTTCTTTCGAAGATGACGGACGAACAACATCAAGTGTATTCCAAAATAATACGTGTCGTTGAATGCAACGAAGGTCGTATGTTCTTTGTATATGGATACGGAGGTCTTTGGAAAAACATTTACGTGGAGGGATTTATCTTCTAGGTTGAGATTTGAGGGTCAAATTTTTCTAAACGTGGCATCGAGCGGCATAGCAGCCCTTCTCTTACCCGGTGGAAGGACTGCGCATTCTCGATTTCTTATTCCATTAAATCCAAATGAACAATCAACGTGCAATATCAAACAAGGAACCCCGCTCGCGGAATTGATTGTTCGTTGTAAACTTATAATTTGGGACGAAGCACCAATGATGAATAAAATCTTGCTTTGAGTCGGTGGACCAATCGACGAGATATTATGTAGCTCGAGAACCCACAAAATCTACATGTCCCTTTTGGAGGTAAAGCTGTCATTTTGGTGGGGATTTGGACAAATCTTACCTGTTGTACCCAAGGGAACACGACGGAGGACATTGTTAATGCCACAATAAATTCTTCCCACTTGTGGGATCATATTCTGATCCTCGAATGACCAGAATATCGTCTTCAAAGTCTAGGACAAGCGATGATTATTTGCGAGTTGGTTAATTTTTACGAATGGATATCAAGCATTGGAGGCGGAACAATCGGAGAAGAAAGTGATGGTTACTCCACTATTGATATTCTGAAGATATTTTTCGAGGCAATCGATGATCCGATTGGAACTATTGTTGAAGATACCTATCCAATGTTTAGAGATGCCATTGATGATCCGGCATATTTGAAGGAAAGAGCTATTTTGCACCTACACTTGATGTTGTTGAGTCAATTAATCAATATATGAGCGTCTTTGAACTCATCCGAAAAGTCAGGCGTTTTGAGTTACGATAGCACGTGTAAGTCGGATTCTAATGTTGATTTCTTGCATGATCTTCACACGCCGGGAATTCCTAAATGGTATAAAATGCTCGGTGTGCGAATCATGAATTGCATCACGAAGGTTGGGACTCTGTTATGCTATTGAGGAACATCGACTATTCGATTGGATTGTGCAACGGTACAAGATTAGTGATTACGAGACTTGGCAAGCATGTACTTGAGTCTAAAATCTTAAGCGGGCGCCAATCTTTGGTCATAAGGTGTTGATTCCCGAATGACACTAACCCCCGGACCTTAGGATACCATTCAAGTTTCAAAGATAGACAATTTCCTCTAATTGTTTCATACGCAATGACCATTAACAAGAGCCAAGGACAATCTCTCTCCAATGTGGGTCTCTATTTGAAAAATCCGTTTTTGTTCATGGTCAATTATCGTTCTTTGTATCTCGATTACGAATCTAAGGGCTGAAAATATTAGTGTGTGGAGACGATAATTCGAAAGACAAATAGATGAATAATGTTGTCTACAAAAAGTATTCCAAAATGTGTAATTATTTTTGTTTTGAGAGGAATGTGTAATTATTGAATGTATTTATTAACTTGATTTATTTTTCTTGAGTTTGTATTCTTCAATTATACGTTCTTATTTATTTTAATCTTTGTATATACAAGTACTTTACATTCAACAACACATTTCATTATATCCGTGCATCGCATCGGTCAATACTAGTTTGTGATAAAACTTGAATGTCGTTTGAAAATTACACCCTTAAAAATTATAAGTTTAAAATATTAATATGATACATATTTATAATAAAAATGTATACCAAAATAATTAAATTTTAATAAAATGGTGTGAAAAGAGTGAAACATGAGCTAAAATTGGATTAGTCTAAAAGATCATATATCTATGCAAAAGAAAAAAATAAATAAACTCATTTAATATGTAATAATTTGACTCTTTGGGAAAGTAATTATTTATTACAAATTATATATTAGTTCAAATACTAACATAATATTCATAAAAACTAAGTAAATTAAATAATTACAACAAATAAGAGTGAAAACTAAGAATAAAAAATATTGAAATGTAAATGGTTATACTTAACATTAATGAGTTGAGATTGATCTAAATAATTTTGTGATTAATCTCACATATATAGATAGTTTAGGATTAAACCAAATGAAACATATTATAAAAATTAATTGAAATAATAAAAGTAAATAGTTAAAAAAAAAAATATGTGGGTCATAGTAGGAATTCTAAAGAAAAATTAAATGGCTTTCATATAATATGTATAGTTTGATATCTTCGATAAAATCTCAGTTTATTTTTAAAGCAAACCTTTATATATGACTTATAAATATTCAAGCATAAAGACAATTATTATAAAATTGGGTACAAATTATATATTCTAATTTTTACAAAATCAAATATTATGAAAAACTTGAAAACAAGAATTAGAAATGGAAAGTCATTGTATATATATAATTGTAAAAATAAATAAATAAACTAAACTTATTTAATATGAAATTATTTGATACTTATATCAAAGATTAATATTTTTAAATTACATATAATAATAAAAATATTCAAAATAATATATATGTATCAAATTTATTGTGTTAAACTATATATAATAATAAATTGGAGTTAAGTGACCATGTTTAGTGCCAAGTAGTACGAATAATTCCGGGCATAAGGAGACGGAAGAGAATAGCTAAGGGTTTTTAACCCTTGATATCTAAATTTTTGGCAACTATATATTCTTATTTGATAAAAAAATTCAATCAAAATTTTAAATAAAGATTGAAATACTATATATCATTTTCTCAATAAAGGCTAAAAATTGATTGATAACTATATTTTACAACAAATAATATGATTTTGTAAATGAGATTAAATGAGATCACTTTTAAATTTACTGGTCTCTTCAAATAAATATAGATTGGTTTGTATATTAAGAATAATTGCAATTTTCATAACTATACGGCTCACAAATTTACAACTATGTAAATATTAATATAACCAAAATAGTCAAATTCAATTACAAGTACAAACTCTAATAGTATAACGTATCTTTCTAAAACTTTATGAAATTTAAAAAATTGTATTAGTTTTAGTTTATTATGTATAACTTTTAAAAACATAAGTGAATGGAAAAAGAAATTCAAACAAAAAAGTTAATTAGTATTATATTTAATTATTGAAGATTGACACGTGAAAATTATTAACTTATTTTTGTCATACCCCAAGCGGGACGCGACGAGCGATCCACAACTTGAATACAATAACCAAAGCGAGTCAGACAAATATCAACGAGAACCCAATGAGGCAGAGTCTAAATAGCGGTAAGGAAATAAATAACAATCACGAATACAACTTACGATCTACAATCCATAATCCATTTTACAACCGGAAATCAACAAAATATAGCAACTTAAAGTCAAGGGTCCTACGCCCTTGATTTACAAAGCGGAATGGAGCGAAATACAAAAGTCCGACAACAACATAAGAAAAGAGTCAATCAACAACAAGAAATAGTAAATCCGGCCAAGCGGAGTACAAGGTCTCAATCGAGCGGTTCAAAGCATCTTCAACGAAATCCTCATCTAAGGTTAGAAAATAGGTGGGGATGAGAGAAATCTCGGTGGATGGGGTGATCGTGTGCGGTGTGGCTCAATATAGTTAATGTGAAAACAGTTATTATATGAAAAGCGTGTGAGTATGATGCATGGATTCACACACACGATTAAGCGTCGTGATAAAATATTTAAATAATATACTTATCTGATTCGGGAAAAGCTTGATTCATGGTCACACATGCACTATGTGATTGATCAAAGCGGTAGGATTAAATGCGGAAGTGTAATGCCAATCCCAATGCAAGGCAAATAATGGTTGCGTCACGGTTTGTAGCGCCAACCAATGCAAAACATGTAAGCGATTTGCGTGCGGAAATGTAACGCCAACCAAAAGCGGGTCCGATAACTCCGGAATCGTGTGGATCGGAGGCAAGCGATTCCTTCGTTCTTCCTTGTAACTCCCGATCAGTATGGTCCAAGACCGGCACCTTATCGCTCGTAGGCAAAGTTAAAATCCGGTGGAGCTTGCAAGGCTCGGATCTGTCATAATCATGATTATACCTCAAGTACTACGACCCGCTTCCCTTGGACAAACTCCGTCCCTCGATTGCGGGATTAGGACAATGGGGTAGGAAGAGTGGAATAGCGGCCGAGCTGCCGGTTCCATCGGCGTATCCATTCATTTGTGAGCTCGACACACCAAGTTGATTTCGGCGGAAAGTAATTACAAGTACAAGCGATCAACAAGGCGATCAGTATTATTGATTCGGGGAAGCGATTTTAGGAAAATTTTTGAAAAACGCAGTGGCAATTATGGCGTTGGTGGAGTATTTGGATGAAGATGATCATCGGAAGGATAAGAAATCTTCGATATCTTGAAAGATTAGGTGGAACATGAGTCCGTTATAGATTCAAAATCGCAAGGCGAGGAAGTCGCTCGTGATCGTTATTGTCGGTCAAAAATTGATCCGATAAGTCAAGGGTTTTAAGGAAAGTAAAATACTTTAATTAAATCTCCAAGTCAGAGGGTCCAGGGCTATTTTAGTAAAAGAGAAAATAATTCTAGTTAGGTCCTTTATAAAAGAAAAATTGTAATTTAGCCCCGTTTTGTAAAAACTAACACTTTTGGGGTTAAAAATTGAATAAATAAATATCCCGACCTTGAAAAATTAAGAGGTCAGTTCCTAAATTCTCCAAATTGTCCATAGATTCAGGTTTTTAAAATTTTGAGGTCGCGATTTTGTAAAATTCTCACATTGGCCCCAAATTTGTAAAAATTGCCAATTCGGACCTTAAGTTTTAAAAATTGAACTCACAAACCGGAAGGGCTTTTAATATGATTCCAGTTGGAAAATGTCACTAAGGTTAGTAGGATATTGGGACAAAATCAGTTTTAAAAAGAAATATGTGTAGGTCCTTTAACTTTTGAAAATATCATTTTTGTCCCATTTTGAAATAATTACCTTTAAGGCTTTTAGGGGTCCAATTATTATGAAATTTGAACCTTGGGTCCAAAATATAATTAAATTATAGTTAAGTTAGTATTTCCAGGTGCATGGGCTGCATAAGTCCTGGAAATTTCATTTGGGTCCTCAAGTTTAATATTTTACACATTAGTCCCTCAATTTTTGTAAAATTGTTTTCCAAGCCCTAACCACTTGGGATTTTGGAACACCTTTAAAATATGTCATTCCCAGTACCTTAAGAGTAAAAATTTCAAATTTTAAAGTTTAGGTCTGGTACAGTTTTAAAAATTGCAAAGTAGCCCTTAAACTTAGAAAATTTTACAATCTAGTCCTTGGGCTTTTAAAGGTTGATTTTATTTATCTTAAAACTCTTAAAACTTTATTAAAATGTCCAAAAGTCATTTTTGAACCTGAGTACAGTCCCAAATTTCGAAATTTGCAGAGGGGTCCTTTAACTTTTATTTTCTTGCAATTTAGTCCACCAACTTTCCATTTTTACATTTTTAAGTCCAAAATTGATTAAAGTGTACATGCATGCACCTAAAATTCAATAAATAGTAAATTTGAGCAAATCTTTAGAATTTTTATGACTTGATACATAAAATTGACATGCAATACATAGATTATATATATCTCAAGGCTCATGATCAAATTTTCGACATGCATTTAATCAAAACACCTAAAAGTTGGAAAATATTTTTCCACCCACCTTAAAATTGGAAATTGTGAAATAAAAGGATAATTTCACAATTTTTGGATGAGGCTTCTTAGGTCAGCCCCTAATTCAAAAAAAAAATATCAAAATTTGAAGTTAGAAAAATGAGAGAAAAATTAAGGAGAAAAAGAAGGAAATAAGGGAATGAGAAAGACTACACTTTACCTTGTGTAGTAGATGTTATGAGACTAGTTGAAGCTTAAAAATTGGAAATTTTGGCTCAACTCCAAAATCTCCTAAGGTCAGCCCCTATTTCTCAAAAATGAAAAAGGGGTGTTAAAATTTGAAAAAAATAGAAAGAATAGGGAAGAAGGGGGTCTAGTACTCAATTCTTACCTTGTAGTCTAATTTCCTCTACTATTTCTTCTTCAAGCTTGATGTCCTTCTTCAAAAATGTTGTCAAGCTCTAATCTTCAAAGTCTTCTAAATGTACCTCCAAACCAAATTCAAACTTAAGTTAAGAAGGTGGAAGAGATGAACAATGTGATATCCAAAAATGGATTGAAGATAAAATTTCTTACCTTGGTATAGTTTGGTTCGATTTTTATGGAGTATAAGGAGGAAAATGTTGAAATTTTTTCTAAGTATAGAAGAAGAAAATAAGAAGAAGAGTAGAGAGAAGTTGGGAGTTTTTAGAGAGAAGGAGGAGGATTTGTGTAGGAGATGAATGTGTTAGTGATAAAAATGAAATGAAATTTTGGCACAAAATGGCCCTCATGGCCGTCCACCTAGTGAGAGAGGGGGAGAGGAATTTTTTTCAAATTGTGTCTTGCATTTTGCCTCATGCATGGGAGACAATTTGAAGGTCAAAGGTATGGGCAAGACTTGGTTTGAATGGAATGTTGGAAGACTTCCAACATGTTGGCAAAAAAATATTAAAGAAGTAATGTGAGAGATGATGTGTATAATGTTTGAATTAATGGTATAATTATACACAAGATGACTAATATATGGTGTAGGTGTACAAGAGTTGGATGATATTTTTATTCCAAAAATATCCATGTTGGCCAAATCCACTTCAAGGGTATTATGGTAATTCCATATCTTTTTTTGTCCCAAATTTGATGATAATAGATGAAATATATCAATCTCCAAAATTATTAGTGATTTCCTTGATCACTTATGAGTCTCATGATCACTTAATCTAAATCAAAATCTTAATTCTATAAGGTAAAGGTCTCTAAAATAAATAGTCTCTTAAAATTCTAAGGTGACTAATAAATACAAAAATAGTAATAATGATCAATCAAGTGATCATAAATGAGGAATAGAATTAATAAAGATCATGATCACAAGTAATTAAATGAAATGAAATAAAATACAAAATGTATATATTATTAATAATTACCCGTCAAAATGACGCGGTAAAATAGTCGATCAAAAGTATAAACGACAATAAGGATCAATTAATAGCTCGGAAAAATCGGGGCTTCACATTTTTTCTTTCATAAGACTGCCTTTGGTTTTATTATTTATTAAATAAAGATATTTTGTGTGCAATTGAATAGAGTTTCAAAACTCAGATTTCGACTTCTCACCTTTTCATAGCTTTATTTAATACCTGACTCTCGATGAAAATGATGCATTAATTTTTTTATATATTAGGTTAATGTTTATTATTTTTAAGACACTGGAAATAGGAGGACTACAACTTTAAGTTTAAGTGTTAATGATAAAATATTGACTTTGTTATTAGAATTAAAATAATATATGAATTTTTTTTACATCTATATTATATTGTATTTTGTTTTTACATTTCTTTAATCGAAGAATTGAGATAGAATAAAAGAAGTAAGCACATGAAGTATAAGAATTTGACTAACCTTTATTTTATTTTATTTTAATTGAATAACAATAAATAATTGATGATATTATGATGGATTTTGGTATAATATTTAATTAATTATTTTTTAATTAATGTGATAACTTGCATGTGATTTATTAATCATTAGCTTCCGATTTATAAGCTATATTATTTGTCCGATTATGTAAAATGCATCCAATGCTAAAAGAATTCGAAAATCATATAAGAGAAAAGACTTTTCTAGCCATAACAATGAAATAAATGACCGATGAATGTGATTGTAAGCTAATATAAAATTTATTTCGTTGTTATACTAATTGTAAAATTGTTGTGGGATTGAGTTCTTTAAAATAATTATTTAACAATTCATATTAATTTATAATTAAAGTAAAACAAAATATATATTAAATATTACGTAATATTTAAATTTAATAAATATTTTTTTAATTTTTTAATATTAATCAATAAAATTATTTTAGTAAAGTGATGTGGATCACTGGCTAGTAAACAACAAATGTCTGATCTCCGTGCCACATCAATCATCATTGTTATTATTATTACCTTAGTTGTCCCCTTTTCTTCTTCCCATTAAAATCCATCTTAATCAAATCAAATTTGGCTGAGAATTGGAAGTTTATCCATGCTTCATGGGGGAAACCTTTTAGAAACAAAAACATCTCTTCATGGGAATGACAGCATATGATTTTTCTTGTCCAATCTTAAAGTACACTACTTTCAGGATAAGGGACTAATTAGGTCTCCAATAAATATGCAAGGACACAGTGTAACTCAGTGGAACAGTAAATGAAACAGTAAATCTATTTTCTTATAGATTCAAGGACATAAATTTGAACTCTACATCTCCCAGCAACATACTCCTCCAGTGAAGCCCACTGAGGATCCAACAAATTAAAACAAATTTGCACTAATAAAATTTGCCACACAAATCAAATCCACAATAACTGATGAGACAAGGAAAATATAATTAGTAAAACAAATAAATAGTACAAAGGCTGAATCAATCCCCTTATATCTGCATAAGTTGTTCAAATTTCTTCATGGCAGGAGATGGCAATCCCATAAGCACATTAATACTCTTCCTTTGTTTTCCATGAGAGAGAAAAAGTATCACCTCCTTTTCAGGCAAAGCTACCGGACCCGATAAAACAGGCTCGCCCCAACCAAAATCGGTTGTGTAAAACGATAGCCTAGACCACGTAGTAATCAGCAGAGTTGCGGCCAAAGACGGCCTTTTTCGGGTCGCCTCAAAATAATCGATAGCCGATCTCATATAACTGTCGGTCACCATTTTAACCGCCTCCTGGACTAATTTGACACTATACTAAAGCGGATTTTCCAGCAGCTCGCCGCGCTGCAGAGCGAGTTCGTTAGCACGATGGCATTGCCAAAGTACTTTTCGGGGACAGGTGGATCAAATCTCGGCCGTCCATCGACAGCAAAGAGAAGCTTTGTTTGTTGATCGGGTTTCAGGTTTAGTGCCTCGGTTCGAGCCCTCCAGACAAATGCTGAGAGGGCTTCAAAAGTGGTGCACTTGTGTAAAAGTCCATCTTCGAGGGCTTTTTTCCTGAGGTGCTCGAGCTTTTCGGAGTCGAAACAGAAGGACTTGTAAAGCATTTCTTCTTTGTAGAGTTCTCCAGTGTTTGATAAATCTTCAATCTCAGCAAATTCATGATGGGGAAATTCTAATTTTGGTGGATTTCTGGCTTTGAGGATGGTTCTGTCCATGAATGGAGGGACTTTAAGTTGATGGCCTCTTGCAATTTCACCCCAAGAATTTACAAATTCCATTGCACCAATCCCATCAAACATACAATGGTTCATGCACAGACCAAGAACAAAACCTCCACATTTGAACTTAGTCACCTGCAATAAGGGAAACAATTGCCTTACTAACTAATTAACCATGTCCAAAAAGTACTTAACTTTAGGGGAAATAATTATAAAAGAAACCCTTTGAGTTAAATTCCAGTTATCTTTTATAATTACAAATACCCCTTGACTTATATTTCGGTTTTACAAACAAAAACATACATTAACGGGTATTTGTGATTTTGAGAGATAACAGTGTTTTTGTTTTTGTAATTAGGCTAAACTTGAGGGTAGTTTTGTAATTATTCCTAACTTTATGCATTTGTGTACTACTACCCTGTAGCTTCCTACTTACGTACTCCTTTACAAACTAGTATCTATCAGCTATATATGAATTTGATTATGCACTTCATCTAAATAAAAATGATGAACGTAACGGAGTTCATTTTAGTTTCTCAGCGGCAATTCCCCAGAGCATATTAGATGGGATGCCCAAAATGCAAAAAGCGTGGTAAAACTTGTCTGATCAGTTATCACTCATTCTGGAAACTGAATAAACCATTCAGTACAAAATTCAATAACTTTTCTTGCTAAAAAAGTTTAAATAAAAGCAATAACTACAAGTAATACCCCTGAGGTTTAACCTAATTACGAAAAATAATTGCAAATACTACCCTGAGGTTTTACCTAATTACGGAAAACCAGTTATATTTCCAAATTACAAATACTACTCCTGAGATTTAGCCTAATTACAAAAATCCGAGGGCACAATTTGTAAAAAGAAACAAATGTAATTAGAAGATAATTGGGTTTTTCTGTAATTAGAATAAACCTCAGGGGTACTTTTGTAATTGTCCCTAAATAAAATCTTCTGTCAATTAGGACCAAAAAAAAACCATCTACTTACTTGAGCAACCAAAGGTGGGATTTCCAGTATATTTTGTGCACCAGGAATATCATACACCAGCTTCCCAAGAGTCACAGGATCAGGCTTAGTAATATCACCTAATTCTTCGAGTTCACATTCTGCCTCTGCCTCAACAAACACAGCACCTTCCCCTGTGCAATCCACTATAAGCTTCATTTCAGGGCTTATCGTAAGCCGCCCTGCCAACGGGTAGTAATGGACAAGAACCTTTGACAGAGCATCCTTAATAACTTCAACAGCATTTTCGTTGCCTTTCTCCTCGGACTTAAAACAGTAAATCGTGCGAACTATAACCGCAATATTCTGGTCCAAATTGGACAAGAAGTATAGCCCTTTCTTCGTTTCCTCTGCTGGAGGGACCAGAGTTGGCTGCCCTTGTTTCACACTAAGTTCAAACACATTGCTTTTGCCGTTTTCCATTTTGATCAAAACTTTTTTAACTATCAAAATTATAAGTCAGAAAATAAAAAAAAATGTTAAACATTAGGCCATTTTGTATGAACTCAAGAAAAAGGGATAATCACACAACCAAAAAAAAACCCTGAAGTTTGGGATAAATATGTTTCACAATTATTTAAAAATAAATAAACAACTCATGATTATCTCTTAAATTTAAGGGGGTAACTATAATATTAGATGAGGTTTTGAAATGTTTTTTTGCTTAGAAGGGGGAAAATGCAAGACATAATCAAATTTCAAGGATTTTTTGCAATTTTCAAAAACCTTTGGCTTTTTATAATTTGCCCGAACCTTCACGGGATTTTCTGTAACTGTCCCAAATAAAAAATGTTAAACATTAGGCCATTTTTCTTGGGATAGTTACGAAAACTACCTGAGGTTTGGGTCAATTGAAAAAAACAAAGGTTTTTGAAAATTACCAAAAAAAACAAAAAAACTTGAGACTTAATTGTGTATTGCACTTTATCCCTTTCATAAGAAAAGATATTTTAAATACCCCATACATTTGTAAAAATATATTAATTTCCCCTTACATCTAACACAGAATCAGGGTTTTTTTGTAATTAATCCAAATCCCGGGATAATTTTTGTAATTATCCCTTTTTCTTTTTTTTTTTTTTTTTTTTTGAGTAAAATTATCCCTTTTTCTTGAGTTCATATAAAATGCAACATATGAAAACATAAAAACTCTTATCAGCCAACAATTGAAACTTACCTGCTCAGCAAGGAGTGGGCAATTTACTGGTGTCTGGATTTCAATATTGAGATTAGCATATTATTTGAGATGGGATTGTCTGAAATATATAGGGATAACATGGTGTAATAAAATTGACAATATTGTTAAGTTTTGGTTAACTAAGATGTACTACTGAAAGGGACTACTAATGTATATATATGTTGTGTTCATACGCTAAGACACCTTAATGGAGGATGATATACTGACAGAAAATTCAAAGGGTTGTTTTCTGCCATTTTGAGAATTATTTTGAACAATCAATTATTTGTTCAAAGATTTTGCAAATGTCATATGGTTGTGGTAGGCTACTTGCCCCATAACCAAAATATTACCAATAATGAATTTTGCCATTGAAGATTTTGAGGACAAGGGTGGGTTGTTGGGGTTGGCATCCAAATTATACTTGCTTGAACAAGTCATCTCTTGATTTTAAAAATAGCACATCTTTCATTTTAGTCATATTTTATTTCCAACATTAAATAAAAGGACAAAACAGAGAAGATTATGTTTAAATCCTTACACCAATGTTTGCTATCAGCATATTTATTGCAATTTCTCAAACATTAATTGTTGAACTTGTGGGGCAGTAACATGGTTTTTGCCTTTTCTGTTTATCACGCAATGGACTTTGAAATTACTTTAATCGTAATCTTGAAATAACCCTTAATTATTGGACCAAATTAATGGAATGGATCATTCTATTATTGATCGATTTTTGCATTTATAATTCTCATCAAACTAGAACAACACCCGTGTGTTACACAGGATTTATCAAAAAATAAAATTTTGGTGCCGTAAATTTAATTTTGATAGTTATAGGAGATTCAAAATACTAATTAGAAACATTAAAAAAATCAAAATTTAGAAGAGTGTCATACAAATCGTTCACTTCAAATTCTAAAAAATTTCTTCTTAAACTATATTATTTGTTCTATTTTCAAGTGTACCAACAATATGTTTTGGCATTTAAAGAACCACTTAATTAATTGTCATAATTTTATTAATCGAAAGTATTCAATAAAAAAATATTCTATTCTTTTTAATTTCTATAAGATTTCAATAGGTGAACATATATTATTTGAGCATAATGTAGCTTGGTAAAATCATGCCAATTTAAATTCACATGATATTTAATAAGAAATAATGAAAAAATTTAAAATTTTAATTATTTTTTATTTTGTGTATTTACTTGTCAAAATCACATAAATTTTTAATTCTTTAATTATATTGTTACAACTATTTTTACATATTATTTGTTTTCACTAATTAATTGAATAATGCAATGTTGATATATAGTTTTTTTGCATATAAAAAATCGCTTAGTTAATTTCTGCTAATTTTATCGATTAACAAATAATTTCCAATAAATATCTCTTCAGCTTTCACTGGCATGAATTTTTAATTCACAATTACATTGTTTACAACTATTTCTACATTAGTTTATCCACAAACTAATTGTATATTGAAATTGCTAATATTTAATTTTTTGGTATTTAAAAAAATCTAATTTATTATTTATCAAAAAAATCCAATTTATCTCCAGCTACATAATTGATTTACAACATCAAAAGTAACTTCCTAATTTGTGTATCCTTGATTTTTGGGATTATTATTTATCTTATAGAATTATTGATAGTTGTATACATAAATATAATTTGCAATTCTTAATTCATAATTATGTTACATCCATTTCCAAATTAATTTTTCCACAAATTAATTGTATTAAAATGGCTAAAATCTAATTTTTTGGCATTTCAAAAAATCCAATTTCTTGTTTATCAAATAAACCCAATTTATTAGTAGAAGTAAAAACAATCCAATTTATCTTGAGTTATGGAATTAATCTGCAACATCAAAAGTAATTATATCCTTGTATTTCGGGATTATTTTGTAGAGTTCTCAATTGTTAGTTGTATACGGAAATCCCATTTATAAATAGAAGTAAAAAAATCCAATTAATTGGAAGAATGGGGTGTTAACCTGAATTGCCACATGGCTAGATGCGAAGCCGCTAAATGATTATATAAGAATAAGGTGTTGACACGTGTACCAGATTGCAAAGGTGATGACATCTTACAACTTTGTTTTTTCTTTTAATATAAAGGTTTGATATATGGAAAAACATTAAAATATGTAATATTAGTGTATGTATATGGCGTTCCAATTTGTCAATATTTCTAAGCTGGTTGTCAATCTTGAGATTAGTATTTAATTAGTCAACTTGAGTTACGAAAGCATATCAATGTATAATTTGAAGACAAAAAAAAATCGAAATAAGTGATCATCAAAGAAATCCAATTTAGAATAAGAAGCCTAAAAAATTTCCAATTTTTCTTGAGTTAAGGAATTAATTTGCAACATGAGTATCATTGATTTTTGGGATTATTGTTTATTTTGTATACTTCCTAATTGATAATTGATAGTTATATACGGAAAATTAATTTATATTGAGTTATGAAAGAAAATGAATATATAATTAAAAGTTGATTAATATATGATGTATTGCTATATGTATCTGTGTATATATATGCCTTTCTAATTTGTTAATCTTTCTAACCCAAATGTCAATCTTCAAATTAGTATTTAATTAGTAGTTATTAAGGAAAATCAATTTATCCCCAAAAAATCCAATTTCTAATTATATCCTTGTATTTGGGATTATCTTGTAGAGTTCTCAATTGTTAGTTGTATACGGAAATCCCATTTATAAATATAAGTAAAAAATTCCAATTAATTGGAAGAATGGGGTGTTAACCTGAATTGCCACGTGGCTAGATGCGCCGCTAAATGATTATAGAAGAATAAGGTGTTGACACGTGTACCAAATTGCAAAGGTAATGACATCTTACAACTTTGTTTTTTCTTTTAGTATATAGGTTTTGATATATGAAAATACATTAAAATATGTTATATTAGTGTATGTATATGGCTTTCCAATTTGTCAATCTTTGAAATTTGGTTGTCAATCTTGAAATTAGTATTTAATTAGTCAACTTGAGTTACGAAAGCATAACAATGTATAATTTGAAGACAAAAAAATTCGAAATAAGTGATCATCAAAGAAATCAATTTAGAATAAGAAGCACAAAAATTTCCAATTTTTCTTGAGTTAAGGAATTAATTTGCAACATGAGTATCATTGATTTTTGGAATTATTGTTTATTTTGTATACTTCCTAATTGATAGTTGATAGTTATATACGCAAAATTAATTTATCTTGAGTTATGAAAGAAAATCAATATATAATTAAAAGTTGATTAATTATTCTTTTATAAATGGAAATACATTAATATATGACGTATTGCTATATGTATCTGTGTATATATATGTCTTTTCAATTTGTCAATCTTTCTAACCCAAATGACAATCTTCAAATTAGTATTTAATTAGTAGTTATTAAGGAAAATCAATTTATCCTAAAAAAAAAAAATCCAATTTATAATTGGAAGAATAAGGTGTTGACATGGTTTGCCACGTGGCTAAATGTGAAGCCGACACGTGGATTTGAAAGAATAAGGTGTTGACATGTGTACTAAATTGCACGGTGGTGACATGTGGCAATCCGTTTTTCTTTTTAGTATATAGGGTTGATTTGCGGGAAGTCACTTAATATCCTAGCATTGTGTGACAATCATTGATTTGACATAAATTTCGTGGTGATAAATCATTGTAATCAACACGAATCTTTGTAATACTCTAGCTTATGATTCGATGTTTATCTTCTTTTATGTTATTATTACAAATACAATAATTGGTATTATTCTTCTATTATAAGATAATATTGTTTCACGCCATCAATCCGATTTAATTAAAAACTCATTCAATGGTCAAAGAATATATTTTGTTTTATCAAAGCTCAAAATCAATTTATATAAGCTCTAGTTCCACTAAATCAGTAATATATATTGTTATTACTAATACTATTATTATTACATTGTATTAATTATTTTATTCATTTGTGTAAATAAGAAAAATAATAGTTGATTTATATCTTTATAATATATATATATATATAGAGAGAGAGTATAACAATTTATTTTAAGTTGAGAGAAGATTTTTATCGAATTTTTAACACAAACAGATAAGCTTAAATCTCTCGGGGCTATAGCTAATAATCCCCTACCTCTCACACAATTCAACTAGTTTGAAATTTCGATAATATTTTTCTTCATATTTCTATCCCACGGATGAGCAAATTTGTAGATGTAACACCCCATAATTTTTATTTATATTGATTAGTTAATTATGCATTTTAATTTTTTAATCTTGGCCCGATATAAGAAGATCTTTAGGTTTATTTATCTATTGGTGCCCGATGATTTATTTTTAAAAGGATCCATTTTATTACGCCCATATAAGTATTTCTTTGGTTTTTAAAATCATGCAAAGATTTTATTTATCAAATTTGAATCTTATCATCTCTTTTATGTTATTATTTTAGTAATATTATAATTAAATATTAGTATTAGTCTTAATATTTCTTCTTTTATTATGTCAAGATAATATTGTTGAACCATCGTCAACTCATTTTAAATTCAAGCCCATTTTGGTCCGGTCCTATAATTTTATTTATCAAAACCCAAATCCGAATCAAAATCAACAAAATCCATTTAGATAAGTTGTAGTTCCACTAAATAAGTAACATTTGTTTATATTATTAGTATTATTATTTTTATATTGTATTAAATATTTAATTTAATTTTTTTAAATGATGATTCGTATTTTTTATAAAGTATATATATATATTTATATATATATAGGGGAGTGTCACGCCCCCAAACGGACGCGACGACGATCCACAACTTAAATACAACAATAACCAAGCGATCTAGATAAATATCAACGAGAACCCAATGAGACATAGTCTAAATAGCGTGAAATAAATAACGGATACAAGTTACCACTTAAAGTTTACAATCCATCATCCAAATTACAACCCGAAAGTCAACAAAATAGCAACTTAAAGTCGAGGGTCCTACGCCCCTCAATTACAAACCCGAATGGAACGAAATACAAAAGTCCGACAATAACATAAGAAAAGAGTCCAATCAACAACAAGAAATAGTAAATCCAACAAGCGTAGTACAAGGTCTCAATCCAGAGCGTCAAAGATCTCCAACGAAATCCTCATCTAAGGTTAGAAAACGGTGGGGATGAGACAAAAATCTCAGTGGATGGGGTGATCAAATGTAGTGTGGCGCAATATAGTTAATGTGAGAAAACTTGATTATATGAAAACGCGTGAGTATGATGCATGAATTCACACGATTCATAAGCGTCGTGATAAAATAATACAATAGTATATTTATACGATTCAAGAAAACGATTCATGGTCACGCAGCATTATGTGATTGGTGAAGACGGTAGGATTGCGTGCGGAAGTGTAACGCCAATCTATGCAAGACAAATAATGATTGCGACGGATTTGTAGCGCCAACCAATGCAAAAAAGTAGCGGTTGTGTACGAAATTGTAGCGCCAACCAAAATGGGTCCGATAACTCGGAATCGTGTGGATCGAGGCGATTCCTTCGTTCTTCCTTGTAACTCCCGTCAAGATGGTCCCAAGACCAAGCACCTTATCGCTCCGTAGGCAAAGACAAAATCCACAGGTGGAGTGGCGAGGCTCGGATCTGTCATAATCATGATTATACCTCGATACTACGACCCGCTTCCCTTGGACAAACTCCGTCCCTCGATCTGCGGGATTAGGACAACGGGGCGGGCCGGAAGAGTGGAATAGCGGCCGAGCTGCCGGTTGCCCATCCCCCGTACCATTCCGATCGTGAGCTCGACACACCAAGTTGACTCAGGCAGGAAAATAATTACAATTACTGCGATCGACCAGCAATCGAGTATTATTAATTCGGGGAAGCGATTTAGGAAAATTTTTGAAAACGCGAGTGGCAATTATGGCGTTGGTGGAGTTTTGGATGAAGATGATTATCGGAAGGATAAGCAACCTTCTATATCTTGAAAGATTAGGTGGGACATGAGTTCAAGATTTATAGATTGATTCGCAAGGCGAAAAAGTCGCTCGCGATCGGGTATTAATCGGTCAAATTGATCCGATAAGTCAAGGGTTTTGGGGAAAGTAAAATACTTAAATTAAATCTCCAAGTCAGAGAGTCCAGGGCTATTTTAGTAAAAGAGAAAATAAATTGAGTTAGGTTCTTTATAAAAGAAAAATTGTAATTTAGCCCCGTTATGTAAAAACTAACACTTTTGGGGTTAAAAATTGAATAATTAAATATCCCGACCTTGAAAAATTATGAGGTCAGTTCCTAAATTCTCAAAATTGTCCAGAGATTCAGGTTTTTTAAAGTTTTGAGGTCGAGTTTTTATAAAAATCTCACATTGGCCCCAAATTTGTAAAAATTGCCAATTCGGACCTTAAGTTTTAAAAATTCGGAACTCACAAACCGGAAGAGCTTTTAATGTGATTCCAGTTGGAAAATGTCACTAAGGTTTATTAGGATATTGGGACAAAATCAGTTTTTAAAAGCAATATGTGTAGGTCCTTCAACCTTTGAAAATATCATTTTTGTCCCATTTTAAAATAATTGCCTTTAAGGCTTTTAGGGGTCCAATTGTTATGTAAATTGAACCTTGGGTCCAAAATATAATTAAGTTATAGTTAAGTTAGTATTTCCAGGTGCATGGGCTGCATAAGTCCTGGAAATTTCATTTGGGTCCTCAAGTTTAATATTTTACACATTAGTCCCTCAATTTTTGTAAAATTGTTTTCCAAGCCCTAACCACTTGGATTTTTGGAATACTTTTAAAATATGTAATTCCCAGTACCTTAAGAGTAAAATTTTCAAATTTTAAAGTTAAGTTCTGGTACAGTTTTAAAAATTGCAAAGTAGCCCTTAAACTTTCAAAATTTCACAATCTAGTCCTTGGGCTTTTAAAGGTTGATTTTATTTGTCTTAAAACTCTTAAAACTTTATTAAAATGTTCAAAAGTCATTTTTGAACCTGAGTACAGTCCCAAATTTCGAAATTTGCAGAGGGGTCCTTTAACTTTTATTTTCTTGCAATTTAGTCCACTAACTTTCCATTTTTGCATTTTTAAGTCCAAAATTGAAATTTAAACAATTATGCTCGACTTTTCCAGGTTATAAGTCATCCAAAACATAGATTTTAAAGATCATACACATGCATGTCCAATACATACAAGAATTCATCAATTAAAACATTAAAGTGTACATGCGCAGGTGCACCTAAACTTCAATAAATAATAATTTTGAGCAACTCTTGAGAATTTTCATGATTTGATATATAAAATTGACATGCAATACATAGATCATATATATCTCAAGGCTCATGATCAAATTTTCTACATGCATTTAATCAAAACACCTAAAAGTTGGAAAATATTTTTCCACCCACCTTAAATTTGGAAATTGTGAAATAAAAGGATAATTTCACAATTTTTGGATGAGGCTTCTTAGGTCAGCCCCTAAGTCAAGAAAATATCAAAAATTGGAGTTAGAAAAATGAGAGAAAAATTAAGGGGAAAAAGAGGGAAATAAGAAAATGAAAAGGACTACACTTTACCTTGTGTAGTAGATGTTTGGAGACTAGTTGAAGCTCAAAAATTGGAAATTTTGGCTCAACTCCAAAATCTCCTAAGGTCAGCCCCTATTTCTCAAAAATGAAAAAGGGGTGTTAAAATTTGAAAAAAAATAGGAAGAGTAGGAAAGAAGGGGGCTAGAACTCAATTCTTACCTTGTAGTCTAATTTCCTCTACTATTTTCTTCTTCAAGCTTGAGGTCCTTCTTTAAAAATGTTGTCAAGCTCTATTCTTCAAGGTCTTCTAAATGTACCTCCAAACCAAATTCAAACTTAAGTTAAGAAGGTGGAAGAGATGAACAATGTGATATCCAAAAATGGATTGAAGTTAAAAATTTCTTACCTTATATGATGATGTTTGATTTTTAGTGAAGAATAGGAGGAAAATGTTGAAAATTTTTCTAAGTATAGAAGAAGAAAATGAAAGGAAGAATAGAGAGAAGTTGGGAGTTTTAGAGAGAAGGAGGAGGATTTTTGCTAGAGAGTAAATGTGTTAGATGAAAATGAGATGAATTTTGACAAAATTTGGCCATATGGTCGTCCACTTCATGGAGAGAGGGGAGAGAATTTTGTTCAAATTGTGTCTTGTAATTTGTCTCTTGCATGGAGACAAAATACAAGTCAAAGTATGGGTCAAATTGGAATGTTGAGAGGAATAAGAAGAATGTTGAGAAGAATGGAATAAGTTGGGAAAAATAGTAATAAAGAATTGGTGTATAAGATGATGTGTATAATATTTGAATTAATGATATAATTATACACAAGATGACTAATATATGGTGTAGGTGTACAAGAGTTGGAAGATATTTTTATCCCAAAAATACCACCATGGCCGCCCACTATGAGGGCAATATGGTAATTCCATATATATTTTTTTGTCCCAAATTTGATGATAATAGATGAAATATATCAATCTCCAAAATATTTAGTGATTGCCTTGATCACTTGTAAGTCTCATGATCACTTAATCTAAATCAAAATCTTAATTCTATAAGGTAAAAGTCTCTAAAATAAATAGTCTCTTAAAATTCTAAGGTGACTAATAAATACAAAAATAGTAATAGTGATCAATCAAGTGATCATTAATGAGGAATGGAATGAATGATGATCATGATCACATGTAATTAAATAAAATGAAACAAAATACAAAATGTATATATTATTATTAATTACCCATCAAAATGACACGGTAAAATAGTCCATCAAAAGTATAAACGACAATAAGGATCGTTAATAGCTTCGGAAAAATCGGGGCTTCACATCCTCCCTTCCTTAAAAGAATTTGGTCCCCAAATTCTCTTGTAATAGTTCTAGATATTGATTCCTTATGTCTTCTTCCATTTCCCACGTTGCGTCTTCGTCTCGGTTGTGGTTCGCCACACCACTTTAACCATCGGAATTTCTCTCTTACGCAATCGTCGATTCCGATCAATGATCCGGATCGCCCTCTTGGTGTAGGATAGATTTTCCATTAGAGGAGGAGTATCTCGAGTGATGATATGCTCGGGATCTGGTTGATACTTCTTCAATCTCGACACGTGGAATACATCGTGCATTCCCGCATATGGTGCTGGTAACTCGAGTCTGTAGGCTAACTTCCCGATCCTCTGTGAAATCTTGTAAGGTCCAACATATCTCGGACTCAACTTGCCTCATTTCTTCGGATTAATCAATCCTTTCCGTGGTGAGAGTCTAAGAAATACTTCATCACCGACTTCAAATTCCAAATCCTTTCTTCTCTTGTCCGCGTAACTCTTTTGGCGGCTCAGAGCTGTGCGAATCCGCTCCTTGATCAGTTTGACCTTCTCCATGGCCTCCTGAACTAAGTCGAGCCTTTGGAATCGGCGACTTTCGTTTCTCTTTCGAGTCCATTGGTCATCAATCTCCCGGTGTAGTGGGATCTACATTTTCGCCCATACAATGCCTCGTAGGGTGCCATCCCAATCGTGGCCACGATAGCTGTTATTGTAGGCGAACTCGGCTAATGGTAAGTGCGAATCCCAACTTCCTTGAAAATCCAAGTGCGGGCTCGCAACATATCTTCAAGGGTTTGAATTGTTCGCTCGGTGTCCATCGTTTTGTGGATGTCTTTCTTTGTCTTTGAAACATAGCGAGGTACCCAATTCCTCGTGCAAGCACTTCCAAATTTCGGAGATAAACCTCGGGTCTCTGTCGGATACAATATCGACTGGTACTCCATGCATCGAATGATTTCTCGGATATAAATGCGTGCAAGTTTTCGCAAACTATCAGTTTTCTTGATGGGTAAAAAGTGTGCGATTTCGTGAGTCGGTTTACAACTACCCAGATAGCATCATGGCCTTCTCGTCCTTGGTAGATCCGTCACGAAGTCCATCGTTATATGTTCCCATTTCCACTCAGGAATTCTCAACGGTTGTAGTAAACCGGATGGTCGCGTTGGTGTTCTCGCTTTTACTCGTTGACAAGTCAAACATCTCGCAACGAACTCGCTACATGGTTCTTCATGTTTACCCACCAATAACTCCGTTTCAAATCCTTATACATCTTGTTTCCTCCAGGATGTATAGTGTATTTCGAGCGGTGTGCCTCTACTAGGATTCTATTCCTAATCGCTCATCATTCGTACACACACTCGATTAGGAACCTCGATAACTCCATCTTCGTATCGAGAATTCGATCTTTCTCCTTTAAGTATCTTCTCCTTCAGTTTTTGAAGATGTGTATCTTTCTCTTGTGCTTCTTTGATCTCATTCAAGATTGGGTGTAATCGAAATGTTAGCACATGAAATCGAGTATTAGTTCGTCGATTCCAATTGCTCACTCTTTTAATGATTCCCACTCGAATCATAAGTCCGGCTAAGCTCGCCTTTCGCTTAGAGCGCTCGACGTTAGCTTTTAGGGATGGTATTGAATATCAAAGTGATAGTCCTCAATCAACTCCATCTATCTCCGTTGCCTCAGATTGAGGTCTTTCGGGAGAATAGATACTTCAAGCTCTTATGATCCGTGAAAAATGTGAATGTTGCTCCGTGAGAGATAGTATCTCCATTTCGTCAACGCGAACACTATCGCCGCCAATTCCAAGTCATGCGTTGGATAATTGGCCTCATATGGCTTGAGCTTTGTGATGCATAAGCGATAACTTTTCCTTCTTGCATGAGCACTGCTCCTAGTCCTTCTTTTGATGCATCACTGTAGACGATAAAGTTTTCGGTTCCCTTTGGAAGGGCTAAGACTGGAGCTGTAGTAAGTCGTTTCTTCAGCTCTTGGAAACTTGCCTCGCACTTGTCATTCCACTTCAAACTTGACTTGCTTCTGGGTTAGTCGAGTGAGTGGTCCGGCTATCTTGGAGAAGTCCTGGATAAATCTTCGATAATATCCGGCTAGTCCTAGAAACTCCTAATTTCGTTCATGCACTCGGGTTGTTTCCATTCAACCACCTGTCGCACCTTCGAAGGATCCACCTGCAATCCCAAGTGTCGGATACTATGTGTCCCAAGAACGCGACTTCACTAAGCCAAAATTCGCACTTGCTGAATTTGGCATACATCTTATGCTCGTAGTGTCTCTAAAACGATTTTGAGAGGACGTTCGTGCTCTTCTCCTGGAGTTAGAGTATACGAGTATGTCATCAATGAATATCACTACGAATTGATCCAAATAAGGTTGGAAGACTCGATGCATTAGGTCCATAAATGCCGCTGCTGGTGCATTCGTGGACCGAAAGGCATTACTACAAACTCGTAGTGTCCATATCGAGTTTGAAATGCGATTTTGGAAATGTCTCCTTCGGATCTTGATTGGTAATATCCTTGTTGTAAATCAAACTTGAGTACACCGTTGCTCCTTGAAGTTGATCAAATAGTTAAATCTATCCCTGGGAGGGGATATTTGTTCTTGATGGTCACACTATTAAGTCCACGATAATCTATACATAGTCTTAATGTGTCATCCTTCTTTTGACGAACAAAGACAGACAGTGCTCCCCACGGAGACATACTCGGGTCGGATAAATCCCACATCCATCGGTTTTACAGAATTGCGTTTTCAACTCTTGTAACTCAAGAGGAGCCATTCTATACGGTGTTCGCAATCGGGCGGTCCACGGCAACACCTCGATGGTGAACTCGACTTCCCTATCGGGAGGGACAGTGGTGAGTTCTTGTGGAAATACATCCGTATATGCCGATACTATAGGTACTTGGTTGATTTGTGTCTCAACCTTAGGTTTGTTAATTACAAACGCCAAGTACCCCCTGAGCCCCCTCTAGTGATCGCTTCTTCTCGCTTTCATTCTTTGAAATGATTGGGGCAATCTTAACTCGTGCCTTTCGAAATCTCCACTTCGGGTTTTCCGAGTTCACATAGCTTAATGGACTTGTTATGGCAGTCCATTTGTGCATGGTGTGCAGATAACGATTCATTCCCAATATCACGTCGTATTCGGATATAGGTAATAAGATCAAATCGGCAGAAAGTTTATCTCAAAGAATCTTAACTTCGCATGCATTATAGATAATATATGTTATCCGACTTGCACTCATAGGAGTTGACACTTCTAAGCATATAGGCATATGTTCCATGCATGCATGCGGTTTGTGTACAAAATGCGGTGCAACAAATGAATGCGTTGATCTAGTGGTCGAACAATATTTTAGCGTAGTGGTTAGATACTAGAAGCGTACCTTCCACCACACGTCCGTTGCCTCCGGAGCCTCGTCCGGCTAGTGCAAATGCTCGAGCGGGCATCCTTGCCCGATTTCCCTGGCCATTTCTCGGCTTATGTGGGCTGCGTCTGTTTGGTTGATTATCGACCGGGCAATCTTGCGGTGTGCCGACATTACTACAACAAGCAAACACCTTCCTTGTTTACGCCAAGCTTGATTGTCGGCGGTATGTCCTGGTTTTCGGCAATGTGCACACTCTTGACCCGACTTTCTCTTGACCGGTCTTTTTCCCTTTGTTCATTCGTTAATGGTCCTTCAAACTTAGCGGGCGGTTTAGATGGTTGTCCACACTGTCCTCTTAAGATCGATTCGATGGCCTATTCTCTGAATCTTTCCAATACGGTTGATCCCGACTCAATGCGGAGCTTTTGCGCTTTATGCGCCGGGTAGGTTGCCGATTCAACAATCAATGATTGTTTCTAAAGTTCAGTCTCAATCCTCGAGTGAACTTGTAAAGCTTATCCTCTTGATCGATTGTCCCCAGAGCATACTTGGACAATCGGTGAAATTCAGAACTCACTGATCGAGCTACGTCCGATTCCTTGCCTCAACTGTGGAATTCATCTCGGCGTGCTTCCTTCACGACTGTGGAATATCTTGTTCATTGAACTCACCAAGAAGTTTCCCCATGTTTCGACTACCCGGTCATGTTCCCATTTCCTTTCAACGGCACTCCACTAGTCTCTAGTGAGCCAATTCCAAACGAAATACAATGAGTGTGACTCTCGCTCGTCGGAGTATTGAAGAGCATTGAAGATATTTTCCACCTTCTCTATCCATTCTTCTCGCTTTCACATCATCCGGTTCTCCCAAGAAGGTTGGTGGGTCGAACCGCAGAATTGCTCCAACGTGCGATCGTTCGCCTCCCCTGGCGGGTTCGGGAGCACGGGGTTGAGGCTCGCTGTTGCCTCATAAAAACCAAGATTTGCCGCAAGGCATGCGGTCGATTGTCTCTGCAGCGGGTGGAGGAGGTGGTGGTAATTCCGGAGAGGGTACCCGATCCCTGGGTACATCATCGTCTCCTCGTGGAACGCAACGAGGTCTCCCACGTCCTCGATGTTCTGCCATTCTGTGCCTTGAAGCGTTAGTTGCGATTCGCGAGTAAATGAATACAATAATTATTCGCGTAAAGCAAGAGATATCGTAGGGAAAGTAACATCAAACACAAGACACTGAATAAATAGCAAAAGGTATATCCATTAATGAAAAAAATGAATACACCCAAAGTACAACAGCAGAATACTAAGTCAGATACATGGAATCAAAATACACTCGAATCTAGTACTATAGAAAGTAAGCTCCAACACTGGAATACACGGCTACAACAACAAAAGTACAAACTGACAATCTGCTAGCTAATCGGTGAGATCGCCATCATCGCCGCCGCAGCTATGACTATGTCTATAATCGGGCCGGGTCGGGCCGAGGTAGCGTCTCAACTCTCGCCAATCCACGAAGTCCAACCTTTGCTCGAATCCTCGAGCCTCATCGAGTGGAGCAGCCTCGGCTCTCTAATGTCGATCGGATCCTCCTCGGGATTCTCCTCGGGATCCCAGAGCTCGCCTGGGCGGTGGCAATGGGTGAGCATTGGTCGCTAAAGCAGCCTTTAGTGCGGCGTCTCTCGAGCTAGGGCCTGTGTGAGGTCCTCTATGACATCATCATCGCTTAATTAGGGTCTCCCAAGCGATCGCGGTGCTACGGGAAAGCGGGCGTCAATCTCCCATTTCTCGGCTATCGCCGCTTGTCCTCTTCATTTTCTCCCGCATGTTATCCAGGCGCTCTTATGGTGTTATCGCGTCGGTGATGACGGTGGTCGATTCGTTCTTCTCATCTTGGCTCATCGCCAAGCGCCGAGTCAGTCCTGTTACCGGGCGCGCTCCTGGGCTAGCTGCGTGGTCGCGCGTTCACTTTCCGGTGCCAATGGATCATCGTGTCGGTAATATTCCCGCTCAACATGGGCATGGAATACATCCCACCATATAGGCGCGTCGGCTCCATCCCCGATCAAACAAAACTAAGGCGGATCGGATCAAAGGTAGAGGAAAGATAAAGAAGAGAATAAGGAAGAAGGAATAAGGGAAATCAATCAAGAATCAACTAAGTCAAAACAAGTATGACTACGAAATCTTAAAATATGCGTTCTAACTTAGTTCAAATATCAATAAGATGGTTCTATGCCAATTTGAAATCGATTTCACACTTAATTGGTCAAGTCGCAGATTACCCAAAACACGCATCGGTGGTCCTATCGGGTCGTTTCGGTGTAAGTTTCCATCTTACTAGCCGAGCTCGATACCATTTCTTGTCACGCCCAAACGGGACGCGACGATGATCCACAACTTAAATACAATAACCAAATGATCAGATAAATATCAACGAGAACCCAATGAGACAGTAGTCTAAATAGCGGCGAAAATAAATAACGAGATACAAGTTACCACTTAAAGTTTACAATCCATCATCCAAATTACAACCCGAAAGTCAACAAAATAGCAACTTAAAGTTAAGGGGTCCTACGCCACTCAATTACAAACCCGAATGGAACGAAATACAAAAAGTCCGACAATAACATAAGAAAAGAGTCCAATCAACAACAAGAAATAGTGAATCCAACAAGCGTGAGTACAAGGTCTCAATCCGAGCGGTTCTCAAAGATCTCCAACGAAATCCTCATCTAAGGTTAGAAAACGGTGGGGATGAGACAAAAATCTCATGGATGGGGTGATGGGTAATGCGCAGTGTGGCGCAATATAGTTAATGTGAGAAAACAGATTATATGAAAAACGCGTGAGTATGATGCATGAATTCACACACATTTTAAAGCGTCGTGATAAAATAATACAATAGTATATTTATACGATTCAAGAAAACGATTCATGGTCACGCGGGCATTATGTGATTTCAAGACAGTAGGATTGCGTGCGGAAGTGTAACGCCAATCTATGCAAGGCAAATAATGGTTGCGCACGGATTTGTAGCGCCAACAACACGGTCCGATAACTCGAATCGTGTGGATCGGACAGCGATTCCTTCGTTCTTCCTTGTAACTCCAAGATGGTCCAAGACCGACACCTTATCGCTCCGTAGGCAAAGACAAAATCCACAGTGGAGTCAAGCGAGGCTCGGATCCGTCATAATCATGATTATACCTCAAGATTACGACCCGCTTCCTCGACAAACTCCGCCGATTTGGATTAGGACGATGGGGCGGAGAAGAGTGGAATAGCAGCCGAGTGCCGGTTCCATCCCCGACGTATCCATTCCGACTATGAGCTCGACACACCAAGTTGACTCAGCAGAAAATAATTACAATTACTGTGCAACCAGGCAATGAGTATTATTGATTCAGGATGCGTTTAGGAAAATTTTTGAAAAACGCGAGTGGCAATTATGGTGTTGGTGGAGTTTTTGGATGAAGATGATTATCGGAAGGATAAGCAACCTTCGATATCTTGAAGGATTAGGTGGGACATGACTTCCGTTATAGATTCCACCCGCAAGGCGGGAAGCCGCTCCGCGATCGGGTATTAATCGGTCAAATTGATCCGATAAGTCAAGGGTTTTGGGGAAAGTAAAATACTTAAATTAAATCTACAAGTCAGAGAGTCCAGGGCTATTTTAGTAAAAGAGAAAATAAATTGAGTTAGGTCCTTTATAAAAGGAAAATTGTAATTTAGCCCCGTTATGTAAAAAAACTAACACTTTTGGGGTTAAAAATTGAATAATTAAATATCCCGACCTTGAAAAATTATGAGGTCGGTTCCTAAATTCTCAAAATTGTCTAGAGATTCAGGTTTTTTAAAGTTTTGAGGTCGAGTTTTTATAAAAATCTCACATTGGTCCCAAATTTGTAAAAATTGCCAATTCGGACCTTAAGTTTTAAAAATTCGGAACTCACAAACCGGAAGGGCTTTTAATGTGATTTCAGTTGGAAAATGTCACTAAGGTTTATTAGGATATTGGGACAAAAGCAGTTTTTAAAAGCAATATGTGTAGGTCCTTCAACCTTTGAATATATCATTTTTGTCCCATTTTAAATAATTGCCTTTAAAGCTTTTAGGGGGTCCAATTGTTATGTAAATTGAACCTTGGGTCTAAAATATAATTAAGTTATAGTTAAGTTAGTATTTCCAGGTGCATGGGCTGCATAAGTCCTGGAAATTTCATTTGGGTCCTCAAGTTTAATATTTTACACATTAGTCCCTCAATTTTTGTAAAATTATTTTCCAAGCCCTAACCACTTGGATTTTTGGAATACTTTTAAAATATGTAATTCCCAGTACCTTAAGAGTAAAAATTTTAAATTTTAAAGTTAAGGTCTGGTACAGTTTTAAAAATTGCAAAGTAGCCCTTAAACTTTCAAAATTTTACAATCTAGTCCTTGGGCTTTTAAAGGTTGATTTTATTTATCTTAAAACTCTTAAAACTTTATTAAAATGTCCAAAAGTCATTTTTGAACCTGAGTACAGTCCCAAATTTCGAATTTTGCAGAGGGGTCCTTTAACTTTTATTTTCTTGCAATTTAGTCCACCAACTTTCCATTTTTGCTTTTTTAAGTCCAAAATTGAGATTTAATCAATTATGCTCGACTTTTCCAGGTTATAAGTCATCCAAAACATAGATTTTAAAGATCATACACATGCATGTCCAATACATACAAGAATTCATCAATTAAAACATTAAAGTGTACATGCATGCACCTAAAATTCAATAAATAATAATTTTGAGCAACTCTTGAGAATTTTCATGATTTGATATATAAAATTGACATGCAATACATAGAACATATATATCTCAAGGCTCATGATCAATTTTCTACATGCATTTAATCAAAATACCTAAAAGTTGGAAAATATTTTTCCACCCACCTTAAATTTGGAAATTGTGAAATAAAAGGATAATTTCACAATTTTTGGATGAGGCTTCTTAGGTCAGCCCCTAAGTCAAGAAAATATCAAAAATTGGAGTTAGAAGAATGAGAGAAAAATTAAGGGAAAAAGAGGGAAATAAGGAATGAAAAGGACTACACTTTACCTGTGTAGTAGATGTTTGGAAACTAGTTGAAGCTCAAAATTGGAAATTTTGGCTCAACTCCAAAATCTCCTAAGGTCAGCCCCTATTTCTCAAAAATGAAAAAGGGGTGTTAAAATTTGAAAAAAAAAAAATAGGAAGAGTAGGAAAGAAGGGGGCTAGATAGAACTCAATTCTTACTCAGTAGTCTAATTTCTCTACTATTTTCTTCTTCAAGCTTGAGGTCCTTCTTTAAAAATGTTGTCAAACTCTATTCTTCAAGGTCTTCTAAATGTACCTCCAAACCAAATTCAAACTTAAGATAAGAAGGTGGAAGAGATGAACAATGTGATATCCAAAATGGATTGAAGTTAAAATTTCTTACCTTGTATGATGATGGTTCGATTTTTAGTGAAGAATAGGAGGAAAATGTTGAAAATTTTTCTAAGTATAGAAGAAGAAAATGAAAGGAAGAATAGAGAGAAGTTGGGAGTTTTTAGAGAGAATGAGGATGATTTTTTGCTAGAGAGTAAATGTGTTAGATGAAAATGAGATGAATTTTTGACAAAATTTGGACATATGGCCGTCCACTTCATGGAGAGAGGGGAGAGGATTTTGTTCAAATGTCTTGTAGATTTTCTCTCGCATGGAGACAAAATGCAAGTCAAAGTATGGGTCAAATTGGAATGTTGAGAGGAATAAGAAGAATGTTGGGAAGAATGGAATAAGTTGGGAAAAATAGTAATAAAGAATTGGTGTATAAGATGATGTGTATAATGTTGGAATTAATGATATAATTATACACAAGATGACTAATATATGGTGTAGGTGTACAAGAGTTGGATGATATTTTTATCCCAAAAATACCACCATGGCCGTCCACTATGAGGGCAATATGGTAATTCCATATATATTTTTTTGTCCCAAATTTGATGATAATAGATGAAATATATCAATCTCCAAAATATTTAGTGATTGCCTTGATCACTTGTAAGTCTCATGATCACTTAATCTAAATCAAAATCTTAATTCTATAAGGTAAAAGTCTCTAAAATAAATAGTCTCTTAAAATTCTAAGGTGACTAATAAATACAAAAATAGTAGTAATGATCAATCAAGTGATCATAAATGAGGAATGGAATGAATGATGATCATGATCACAAGTAATTAAATAAAATGAAACAAAATATAAAATATATATATTATTATTAATTACCCGTCAAAATGACGCGGTAAAATAGTCGATCAAAAGTATAAACGACAATAAGGATCGAGTTAATAGCTCCGAAAAAATCGGGGCTTCACAGGGAAGGTTATATGAGACCACATATTATAGTGAGACAATGTGGATTCATCTCAACTCTCCCTTATCTATATCAATGGCTAAGATAAATAGGGGTTAAAATTACATTAAATATTTAATTAATGCAAGATAAGGTATAATTGTCAAAACAAACATGTGGGGAGAATTCCAAATATGGGATCAGTTATTAAGAGAGAAAAAATCACGTGGAGAGAGAGAGAGAAAATCGCGAGAAAATCGCGCTGGAGAGAGAAAATCACGCATGTGCTCTGTCATGTAGTATGATGTACACTTATCATATATTTGGTGTATACTTAACACTATTTTGTTGTATGTTTAACATAATTTTACTGCATATTAAAATGGTCAAACAAAAACATGTGGGGACCGTGAATCAAGGAACCAGTTAGAGAGAGAGAGAGAGAGAGAGAGAGAGAATCACGCTCATTAACATGATCAGTGGATTAAGTAAAATCAATTATAGAGAGAGAGAGAGAGAGAGAGAGAGAGAGAAAAATCACGTTCATTATCAGATGTATATTTAATATATATTTCTTGTATTTAACACTATTATGATGTATATTTAACATATTGTACTGCATATTACAATTGTCAAACAAAAATATAAATATACAACAAAACATATATAAGTATACAGCAAAACACATATAAGTATACAACAAAAAACATAAGTATACAACAACATAAATACATACATAAAAAATTAACTACTTATATAGCAAAACACATATAAGTGTACATCGAAAAATATATAAGTATACAACAATCCTCACTGTCTCCTCGTAGGCCCCCTCGTTTTCTCCATGTCAGCATCGTCTTCTTCACCAATCCTCCAATCCTTTCATTCCGGAGGATTAGTAAGATCGAAAGCAGAGATAAAACCGGTCGCCTGATTAATTTTCATCTACATATGCCGCACGCTAATTTTCACCACTATGGTGGCGACGGGAGCAAGCTTGGGGATCCAATTGGCGAAATCGTAGAAAACGATGTTAGGTTTAAGGCCGTATAATATGTAGAAATCCGCGAAATCGTAGAAATCGGCAAAATTGTAGAAAATGAATTGTAGAAAACGCTAATTTTCTGATTGAGGGGTTTTTCTTTTTCTGCCATTTTTTGTTGAAATCGGCGAGATTATTGGCTCTTTGTGGTGGTAAGATGGTTTTTCTTTTTCTGCCATTTTCAATCCTCGTTTGCAGGATAGTGTCTTAACACTTCAACTGGTATTCCACTTTTTGTGAAAGGAAATCAGAGTTCAAGTGGCTTGCAGTATAATCACGCTTCGAGTTTTGCTCCGTCCATATTATTGGGTAATAATAGATTAAACGGTACAATTCGACCTGAAATTGGAAAATTGAAACAGCTTCACGTCTTAGATCTGAGCAGGAAAAGTATAATCGCGACCATCCCAAGCTCCATTTCGAATATGATAAACCTGGAGACGTTGGATTTATCGTACAATGATCTTCACGGACCGATTTCGCGAAGAATTGGGGGATGAGGGGGGCCCACTGAACACCTTAACAGTTACTAGGAAATGAAAATGCTAATAACAAAATTACCATCTTACCCTTTATTAATTTTAAAAAAATAAAAAAAAAGCTATTAAATTGGGTAAATCTCAACCATCTAAAATTTAAAATCTGTGGACAGGATTAGTCCACACTGTCTCACTCTAATTATGTGGTCTCATTTGATCCAATCCCTACATATATATATATATATATATATATATATATATATATATATATAGGGGAGGGGATCCTGTGACCACCCTCTTAAGCTTACCCATAATACTAAATCTACACCATCCAAATAGTAAATCAATGGTCAAGATATATTACAATATATACAATATTTCATAAGTAAGTATACAATGAGAAGGGATAAAATAGGAATCCAGGAAATTAAATATAGTAACCGCTTCCTAAAAATTAGGGACATGATTTTGTATTGATCACGTCCCCATAATCAAGCGATTCACCTTTCCTTTCTCTCTCTTCCGATTCGAACCCGCAATTTATTCAAATATGGCAACAAAATCGTGCAATAATTAGTGAAAAGTATACAATTATACTAAACTAACTATACATTAAAATATTACTAAGTATACACAAATAATTAACTAAGTATACGATTACACTAAACTACCTGTACATTAAAACTTTACTAAGTATACAGAAATATTTAACTAAGTATACAATTACATTGAACTAACTATACATTAAAATAATACTAAGTATACATAAATATTTAACTAAGTATACAATTACACTGAATTACTTACATAACTAAGTATACAATTTCATTGAACTAAGTATACAAATCCACAAAACTAGGTATACAAATTTACTAAATTACTTACTAAACTACTTATATAACTAAGAATACGATTCCACTGAACCAAGTATACAAATCCACTGAACTAAATATACAATAAAACATGACTAAGTATACAAATCCACCGAACTAAGTATACAATAAAACGAGTTCACAAATATGGCGAAAATAAGTATCAATTTTGAAAAAATACTTGAATTTGATGATTTTTCCTCCCTAAAAATCGGGTAATCGAAAAAGTAGGATTATGTTTCCTTAAAAATAGCTAATAACTTCCCAATTAACATAACTAATTAAATATAAAAGTATAATTATACCCTTATATGCCTAAATTAACTAAAATGATCTACACCCTCTAAAATTTTAAATCAAGAGTCCATAAGTGTTCTTATGGACTAACCTAAAGGATTGGTCTCATTTGAACCAATTCCTATATATATATATATATATATATATAATATACCAATTTATGTTAAATTGAGAGGAGGTTTTTATTTAGGTTTTAAAACAACAAATTCGATAAACTTAAATCTCCCATATTATATTTAATAACCTCCACGATAATCTAGGGGGTGAATAGATTATCTCCATCTTTTCGATTTTACCTCTTTTTAGAACCGAATGCTCAAAGACAATAATAAAGGTGCGGAATGTAAACAACACACGTCGATTTAAAGATGTTCAACCCACCTAGGCCTAATCCTCTACCACCCCAAAGATATCCAGGGATGGATTTCAAAAAAGAAAAGAATTTTATTAATTACCAAAATTAATACAAACTCAACTTACAACACCTTGAGCAGCACACACTCTTCTTCAACACTACCTTTGGAGATTACCACAATCTTCCTTCAACGGCACCTTGTGAAGATTACCACAATCTTCAACCTTGAAGAATACCAAATTCTTCAACACCTCAATAAGAAGATCACCACAATCTTCTTGCACCTATCACCTAGATCATCCAAGTGTGTTCTTACCACAAGAACACTCACAAGGATATCTTGTGTTTGAATGATAACCAAAAATCAAGATTACAACTCAATAAGGAATATTACAATTTGAGTGCAATGTGTAATCAAGAATAGCCTAGACCTCAAAGATGTGGAAGTGATAAGCTAGGCAAATTTACAACAAGAATAATAACAATGAAGAACAAATATTTGTTTGAAGTGTATCTTGTTGTGTTGTGTCTCAATTGTTGTCATTGGTTATTCCAAAACTTCCTCTATTTATAGGAGATGATTGATCAAGCATAGGCTCCTCTTGGGGATTGAAAATCTCTGAGAAAAATACAATTAAAATCAAGAATATAGTCGTTAGAAATCAATCTCACATTTTAAGGAAATTTGTCTGTCAAACGGTCATATTTTTTCTGTCAAAGCACATGGCGCCACGGTCGCACAGTAAATAAAAGTTTGAAACGTAACACAGAAAATTACATGGGCGACCTGGTCAAGGGTCTCACGACCGGCCGACCTATACCTTGACCGGTCCCCTTAATGAAAAACCCAAGGAATTTTGTTCTGCTTTCAAAACAAACAAACTTGTACTTGGTCGACCCTGCAGGCGGCCGTCGGCCGACCGGACGGTCGACGCCCGACGCGGCACCGGCCGACCGCTTGAGTATTCTTCCGTCTCATTTTCTGCTTCAAAAATCATCTTCAGTGCGGGTTGCCCTATAGGGATACACTGGCCGACCAAGAGACGTAAATGTTGTCCAATTTTTGTCGAAAATAAAACTCAAGAAATACTCGAAAATTTAGTAAAAACATTTTAAACCAATCGGAAGTATTTAGGCAACATTTAGAAACCTTGTTTTGAAGTAAAAACATATAACCATAAAATCATTAGAAGTGTTGTCCAATTTTATCTAAAGTAAAACTTGAAGAAATACTCAGGAAAATATTAAAACCATTTTAAATCATTTAGGAGTATTTGGACAACAATTAAAAACATTGTTTTGGTGTAAAAAATAAAATCATCAAAATTAAGATAAAAACATGTATAAAAACAATCTCCCCTTTTTGATGATTACAAACCAAAACAATTTTTACCAAAAAATATGAGAACAATTTTAGAAATGATTTTCCAGTAAAAACATTTAACCGTTTGGAAGCAACCAAAATTTCCAAAATATAAAAGCAACCAAGTAGGGGAGTAAATATATACGAGAATAAGCACAAGCTCCCCCTATCAACAAGACATCAAGAATAATGTAAAAGCAATTAACCATAAGTTAGAAGCTTAGCTTTTTCATATTGTTCAAGAGCTTATAAGCTCCCCTGTCACAAAACATCATCGACAAGTATATAAGTCCATCAAGCAACAATTGGACTAAAAATAGATCACAACTTATGGCTTTTATGAGCCATAGCTTATAGCTTTTATAACAAGCTTTAATTATCTTCTTTGAGCTAATGAGCCAATTTCTGTTTCTCCCCATTTGGAATCATCAAAAAGAGTATTAGGATGATAAAAACATCATTCAAGTTTATCAAAGTGCGCCAACAATACGTTTTATCAACCATGAAAGAATTAAGAAAAAGTGAGAGAAATGTAACATAAGAAATCCAAAAGCTCATTTGTTAGCCAAAAACATGATCTCAAAAAGATTTAAAGACATTGGAAAATAAGAGAATCATGTATGTGATGATATTTTATTGAAGCATTATAACGAACGAACGCTTGGTGGGCGTCAAAGATTTGAAAAGATATATATATATATATATATATATATATATATATAGCCCTTGTAAATGAAATCAAGCCAAGTTGTTCATACCATCACCAAAGGCAATTTTTCAACATATAGCCAACAAATAGTAGGCATAAACAAAGTAGAAGTCTCAAGTGGTTCAACCCAATTGAGATAATTTTAGCCAAAAATATCAAGGCATTACAAATGCCATCAAGCAAAAAAAAATAAAATAAAGAGCCATCAAGTGATACATGTCATACCTTAACTAATACATATAAGACATTACAAATGTCCCAAAATATCCATCTAAGCAAAATGATCAAAGCATCTCAAATGCATCTAGCAAAATTAAAAAGAAGCACTTTTACCATCAAGTACTTCATACCAACATCAAACAATGCTAAATTAGAGTATTTTTACCATCAAATACTCCATCAATATCATGATCATCTACAAGTCATTATCAACTTGCAATTTTAACCCTTTCAAGAAAACAAACAAATCTCATTAGTACGAAAGAGTTTTACAAAAAGTTCATAAAAATACAAAGTAACATGAACAAGAAGGAAAATGCAAGAATAGTGAGGGGGTGGGGACATCAATCCTCGTTCAAGAGAAGCAAGTTCCGGAATAAGATCTTTGATGAATTTCTTCAATTTTCCGATTGACTTTTCCAAACTAGAGTTTTCTTTCTTCACAACCCGGAGCTCATTTCTAAAGAGAGGCTACATCTCGAATGTATCTCTTTCAACTTTGGCCATTCTCTCTTTGAGATTTAAATCTTCAACATCCGACTCATCTTCATCTTCTTCCTCATTTCCTTCATTCAAGTGTTCTTCCTCATTTTCTTCCTCCCCAATTTCTTGTTCATTTCCCACATTCTCTTTCTTCTTCATTTTCTTGTTCCTCTTCATTAATATTACCTCTTCCAATATTTTCAACCTCATTGTCATTAAAGAAATCATCCCGAGGTTGTTGTCGATGTCGGGCACATCTCTAGCGGCTTTGGTGGGAACCCGTGGTAAATGTCGTCGCATTCTTACCATTTGTAGAATGTTGGCATTATCAAAGTCATTGTGACGAATTTCGGTATTTATCTCATTTTCTGGATATCCCGATAAGTATAATAGTCGGCAAATCAAATTTTCCAAAGTATATTTTTTCTTAGTATGCCTTCTTGATTCCGACAAACAATACACAAAAATTGCCCCATAATTTACTCTTTCTCCTCGAACAATCTTATAGGTGAGAACGAGTTCGAGATTACTCGGAAGTTTTACTTCTTTTCCACAAACACAATAGGAGCAAATAATAGATATAATTCAATAATTTGGCGGCATTGCGAAAGTATGTTTCTTCGAGATACACTCCTAAAAAGGTTTTCACATCATCTAGTGAAACACCGAAAATGTTATCATCCCAATGAGTGCAATCCACATTAACCACTCCATCATTCGACACATTAAAGTGATTACAAATATCGGCCGTGTGTCCATGAAAATGCCTATCATTCACAAGTGTGTGAAGTTCCAACGGATTATCTACCGTAGCATCAACAATCCACATATTTGCATAAAAAAGTTTTATAAGCTCATCATCATAATGCAAACACGGATTATCCCAAAGTGAAACCCATCCTTGAATTTCAAAATAAGCCCTAATATCCGGAAATTCATCATGAAATGCTAGAAATCGAACCATACGAGTGCACGCAATTTTCTTGTCATTCAATCCAATATTCTCATAATGCTCCTCCGCAAGTTTATTTAGAAATCGAAATTTATGGCTCTAGAGGAGGCTCGTAAAGAAGTTACAACTTACTTGAATCCCAATGAATGTTTGATTTTGAGACCAACTCTCAATTCATCAATCTCTTCTTCCGTGAGCCGGTTTGAATTATTTTTTGTGGAATATCAATTTGTTGGGGGTTGGAGGAAGATTCGCCCATTTGCTTCCTTCTCCTCGTTTGAGGATTTCGTTCGGTAGAATTTCTTGGAGGATCCATGTATGTAAGATTCTTGCAAAAATAAGAGGATTAGTAACAAGAATCGTGAAACGTGATGAAGAATTGAAGAACTTATGAAAAATGGGGTGATTTTCATTTGTTAAAGGGTTTGGAGAATTTTGTGCGCCTGCTTTGAATCGAAAAGAGCGTAACGTTTTTAACTTGGAAAATTGTCTGGCGACGGCCGAGGTGGGGTGCGGACCGGTCGACGTGCGAGCGATGCCGGCCGCCCCGCCTTGACCGCCCCAGTGTAATTTTTCATTCTCCAGGTTTTTCAAAAATTCAATTTTTACCCAAAAGTTTTTTAAAACTTGGCAAAAAGATAATTTTGGACCAAGTCCAACAAATCTGGTTTTGGGAAAATATATATTCAAGAAAATCGAGACTAAACGAGTAGTGCCCTTTTAAAAAAATTTGCAAAATCATTTAGGGGCACTTAAGGGGTTGAAATAAAATATCTTGAAGGATATGTGCATAAGCATAATATCGAATTCTAAGAGAAATACGAGTGAACATACCTCGATAGTTTAAGAAACTTGATGACGAAATAGCCAATGAATCCTACATAATTCTTAAACAAAATTTGCACAAAAGCACAAGTGTAGGCAAGTAATAGGAGATATCAAGAAAAATATTTATGCTATAAAAATACATAAGAGATAATAAACCAAATAAGTCTAATTTAATGCACAAGAGTTTTTAGAAATATCATGCAAGGTCTTCTTTAAAAATTTTGAAACTCTCAAATATATTTAAGACCTAAATTAATGAAAACTCATTTGCAATATATGCACAAATAAAAACATGCATACTAACTAAATAAAATGCATATTTAAATGAGGAGATACGGTTTACCAATTACGCCATTTCCATGGGTTGTGCCGTTCCCATTGTTGATGATATCTTCCTTGAGAAGTTACTTTGTTGATGATGGCTTCTTTGATTACTCCATTTCCAAGGTTTGTTGCCTTCCCATTGTTGAAGGTCTCTTCTTCTTTGAAAATCATCTTGTTGATGATGTCTTTGCCATTTCCAAGGATTGTGTTCTTCCCGTTTTTGATTATATCCTCTTCTTGGAAATTGGCTTTGTCGAAAATAGTTTCTCCTTCTTTGATCAAATGAAACGATCATTTGATGTCTTCTTGGCGGTATAAATTTTCTTCGATCATTATTTCACCGGGTACCTAATAAAACATTATTTTGTGGTACCTCAAGTGTTGGGTCCTTTTAGGATTAGCTTTGAGACTTTTAGGTCTCCAATAATGATTAGAGCTATTTCTAGCCCGACAAGTATTAGCCGTATGACCCTTTTTACCGCAATAAAAATAAGTAATAATTCTAGGAGCATAATGACCAATATGCATAGTGATTTGATCCTTTTTCATATGATTAACAACATTAGGCTTATGATCAAGTTCACTATTCAAATTATCACAACCATTATCATTTACAACATTAGGCAATTCATTGGTACTCAAGTTGGATTTTGATAAATCATTTTTCAAGCAATTAATATCCTCAATAAGAGTACTATTTTGTTTTTAAAGGTTTCTAACCTTGTCAAGTGTGGTGGTGTGAGCACATGATAGTGATTCATAGGAAGTAAATAAACTAACCTTTTCATTTTTAAAGCCATTGAATTCCTTTTTCAAATTTTTGTACTTAACAAGTAAATTTTGAAATTCATTTTGAAGATCATCAAAATCATTTTGCAAATCACTATAATCATTTTGACTAACAATATCATAAGAAGTAGAGGGTTTAAGACATACCTCGTTTTCTTCTTCAATGCCCATAAAACAATGTTCGACTACTTCATGCTTTGAAGTTGTAAAGAGTTTGTTCCTTAGATTTGAACTTGTATTCCTTTGAGAAGTAGATGCTTTTGTTTGACTCCTTTTATTTGCAAATACTCCATAGATGGCTTCTAATCTTTGCCATACTTCATGTGCCGAACGAATTCCTACAATATGTTCATATTCCAAATTAGTAAATGAACAATACACAATATGAGAGCTTTACCATTTAAGGAGATGATTTTCTTTTCTTCATCTTTGAGCTCTTTGAAGCCTTTGGAGGTGTGTGGTATATCTTTCATCGGAATGGATTCTCCATTTATGACGGTGTTCCAAATGTCGAACCCGCAACCTTGTAAATAGCATTCCATTTGAAAAATAAAATTTTTGGAATCAAATAAAGGTGGCTTGGTGGTGGAGGTGCCGGTAAGATGAGCTTCGTTCAGAGCCAACGATCGTTTCTCTTCACTCGCGATATGAAACGAGTTTTCCAAAGAGTTTGGCTCGATACCACTTGTAAGTCAAGGCTACGATAATCTAGAGGGGTGAATAGATTATCTCCATCTTTTCGATTTTACCCTCTTTTCGTAATCGAATGCTCAAAGACAATAATAAAGGTGCGGAATGGAAACAACACACGTCGATTTAAAGAGGTTCAACCCACCTAGGGCCTAATCCTCTACCACCCCAAGATATCCTCAGGGATGGATTTCAAAAAGAAAAAGAATTTTATTAATTACCAAAATTAATACAAACTCAACTTACAACACCTTGAAGAGCACCACACTCTTCTTCAACACCACCTTTGGAGATTACCACAATCTCCTTTGAAGATTACCACAATCTTCCTTCAATGGCACCTTGTGAAGATTACCACAATCTTCAACCTTGAAGAATACCAAATTCTTCAACACCTCAATAAGAAGATCACCACAATCTTCTTGCACCTATCACCTAGATCATCCAAGTGTGTTCTTACCACAAGAACACTCACAAGGATATCTTGTGTTTGAATGATAACCAAAAATCAAGATTACAACTCAATAAGGAATATTACAATTTGAGTGCAATGTGTAATCAAGAATAGCCTAGACCTCAAAGATGTGAAAGTGATAAGCTAGGCAAATTTACAACAAGAATAATAACAATGAAGAACAAATATTTGTTTGAAGTGTATCTTGTTGTGTTGTGTCTCAATTGTTGTCATTGGTTATTCCAAAACTTCCTCTATTTATAGGAGATGATTGATCAAGCATAGTCTTGGTTGAATATTCTTCCATCTCATTTTCTATTTCAAAAATCATCTTGAGGTAGTCTGGTTGCACCAAGAGACAGAAATGTTGTCTAATTTTTGTCGAAAATAAAACTCAAGAAATACTCCGAAAATTTAGTAAAAACATTTTAAACCAATCGGAAGTATTTAGACAACATTTAGAAACCTTGTTTTGAAGTAAAAAACATATAACCATAAAATCATTAGAAGTGTTGTCCAATTTTATCTAAAGTAAAACTTGAAGAAATACTAGGAAATATTAAAACTATTTTAAATCATTTAGGAGTATTTGGACAACAATTAAAAATATTGTTTTGGTGTAAAAATAAAATCATCAAAATTAAGATAAAAACATGTATCAAACACATCCAAGATTCCTCGAATTATTCCAGTGCCTTGGTCTCCTCTCCTTCCTGGCCGGATTAAGGTTATCTGAGATGGTTGTGCAACCGGAGCTCCACGATGGATTACGGAGGCAGGCATTTACCATACCTATCGTGGGTTTTTTCGTGGGTGTTTTGTGGAGTAGTGTGGAATAGGCTTTGCATTCGAGGCAGAACTTGTTGCTGCCATGACGGCAATCTCATATGCATTTCACAAGGGTTGGACTAATATTTGGCTGGAATCAGACTCTACATACGTGGTGGACCTTCTTCGATCAGATTGGCTCCGCCTCCTGGAAGTTGCTTAATCGGTGGCGTTTTACCCTCTTTATGCTCTCTCGGATGAACTTCGTGGTTTCTCACATATATCGGGAGGGAAATCGTGTGATGATCATCTTAGCAAGTACACATGTGACTTTGTTTGGTGGGACGCCCCACCAGTGGACATTACCTCTCTGCTCACGTATGACTATGTCGGCCGCACGCAGTATAGATTTGTTAGGTAGTTTTGTGTTATGGCTTTGGTTCTGGTTGTATGGATTTCTTTTCTCTCGCCGGGGTACTTTTTTCCTACTAAGGGTTTTCCCCACAAGGATAGGTTTTACCTTGGTAGGTTTTTAATGAGGCCCCAAACATTGTGCTACCCGGTCGGCTTGTGACCAGAATTTTTCTTTTCTTTAATATATTATTTCGATTCTTATTAAAAAAATATATATGATTTCATGAATTATTTACTTGCTAATCTGATTTTAATAGTTCAACTTGACGTGAATATTATCTGTGAAATGTTCTATGATTATTTGTGTTCAATGGAAAAGTAGGCTTCGGTTAATGGCAAAGTATATGTGTGGCTTCGGCCAATGGCAAGTATATGTGTGGCTTCGGCCAATGGCAAATTATGTACGTGGCTTCGGCCAATGGCAAAGTATATGTGATGGCTTCGGCCAATGGCAAAGTATATGTGTGGCTTCGGCCAATGGCAAAGTAGGCTTCGGCCAATGGCAAAGTATATGTGTGGCTTCGGCCAATGGCAAAGTATATGTGATGGCTTCGGCCAAATAACAAAGTATATGTGATGGCAAAGTATACGTGCTCGAATTCATTAAATTATGATGTTTTATATTTAATTTGGATAATTAGAATCCCTACTGAGTATGTGTTACTCACCCCTATTATTCAAACTACTTTCAGATTGAATGGGTGGATGTGCTGCCGATGCTGGGATAGCCGAAGACTTTACAGTTTAGTTATTTAACTTTTTGAATCGTTGACTGGTTTTCAAATTCAAACAAATGCGACGTACTATCTCTTAATTTAGTATAATATTATTAATATTTATTTTTAATCTTAGCTAATACTCTAAGGTTGCGTATTTCAAAATTATTTTTAGTAATTTATTTTAAACTTCATTATTGTTTCAGTTTGAGTTATCTATTTTATTTTAAAATATAAAAGAAAAAGGTAAGTGGCGCAACGAAATTTTTATAATTAGACTATGTTTTATAAAATCAGAGTAGCGCATCGAAAGTGTGATGGATTTTGATTTATTAAAAAAAAAATAGTTCCATTTATTTTTTTTTGATATGTGTCTTATTCGTGCGCATTTAAATACACTTTCTTATTATATTAAGTTTTAAAAAAAATTAAATGCATTTTTTATTTTAGTAACGCTAAAAAAAACCTTTTATAAAATGTGGGGCGCTACAGATGCAAACTATTTAATATGTCAAAGTTTAAATAATTAAAACTATATTTTTGATTGCATGGATAGTTCAGCAACATAGAACACATGATACATGTTAAGCAACACAACATATAACAACATCTACTACTGACATGGAAATTAAATGAACTATGAAAAATAGAATAGGATTTGAAGACCGTAAATCAATAACTAAAAGTATCATTATATAAAATTCTACTTGATTCAAAAGTTTAAACTATTTAATTTTAAAACTACAAAAAATTAATGTGTAGTCTTGTATAAACACAAAATTCATGATATGTGATTGGTGTGGGATGGAGTGGCTTGCATCCGTACTAGAGGTAGTGTTTACTTTTGCATGACCATCACAAGTTTGTCCTAAAAAGACAAATGAATTTTGTCATTGCTTTTAAGTCCTAGCCCATCTGCATGCTCAACCATGAATTTAAAGTCATGTTATTGACTGATTCGTGTCCCTCTTTCATCAACCATTTTGTCCATCACAACACTTTTATTTACTTAGACTCGATCAAACGAAACATGAACCGACAGGAAACTGGTACTGAAAATGAAACAATGGTTAATGCTTCTTGGAACCATTGTTCAGTTCTCGATTCCAAACTGGTTTGGAATTGCCCCCCAATGGTTCTGGATCGTCTTTGTGAAGAATCGTGGAAACAACAATGCTATAAAAATACCCCTAACTCATTTTCCTCACAATAATATCTCAGACTCTCTCCGACTCTCTCTATCTATAATCTAAAGCTCTCAACTCTTTAATTTCTACTTTCTTTTATACTTTAATTGTCCATTAAATCCTTATTTTATTACATTATATATACTTCCAATTATAATTCTTCTATCTATGAATTATACAATATTATTGCAAGTTATTACAACCATGGAAAAATAGCAATTTTAATTTGTGGGGGTAAAATACAAAAATAATATTTTTCAAAAAAATAAAAATAAAAATCACAGTTAAACCGAAACCAAAACGGCTAGTTATATGGTTCCAAGACCCAATTGTAACCGGCAATTCTGAAATCAGACTATTACGATTATAATTTCCCATTTCAGAATCAGAGTCGGTGGTTCCATAACTATTGTCAATCCTTATTTAATGATTAAAATTAGTAACTCAATTTACCTTTTAACTTCCAAACCATTTATTAGAATCTCGTGTTTTGTTAATGTTATTGTGTTTACCCAATTAAATCGATTTTTTATGTTTCAATTTTATTGTAGCTCAAGTTATAACATGCAACAATATTGGCATAAGAAGACAACAATGGTTTTAGTTGTACCAACCCTAAAAACAAAAGCTTAAGTAAAATAATAACAATGATTATTGTATTCTACTAGCCTACTTATTTAATCATCCTAACTAAATTAATTTGGCACTTTTTCATAACATCGAATTCATCAATAATTGAGTCAGAGTTATAAATTTAAGCAATTTCTTTTTCAATATACATTATTAATGAACTAGAAAAATCATCTTCCATCTTCATTATAAAGTTCATGGATGAAGATGCATGCTATGTTATTGCCGAACTGATACTTTATATGCAACATCTTTTGACTACTAAAACCAATATGATAAAACTTTTCAACAAATTTGCAAATATCATTAGCGTTGAATGATTTGTATCCATCTCTTGGATCCAAATTTGAACTGAGTTTGAGCAAGTCCATTGTATTTTCATCAAACAGACAATTCATTTCTTGTCGTACAGACATACCCGTAAATATATTAAACCCAGTAATAGTTCTCCAAATCAATAAGATTGCTTTACGGAGTTTCCATCTAGCTATCTGGCCGACGAAGAGTATTCACATCTAGGACAACTATCTCATGTTTCTCACAGAAACTCTTCAATTTATCAAATAAGATATCCCATCCATTCTCTCTAAATTTCAAAATAAGTTCATTGTGTTAGAAACGACATTCATGTTATTCAAAATATCAATGACATAAATATCCTGGACTTGCATTGTGAAATTCTTTAAATATCAGCTAACAATCCCAATAACTCAAATATAAATGCAAACTCAAGTGATGCCATTTATCATAAGCTCCATTAGTTGTTGCTTTGGTAGATAAATTAACTATGTCATTGATTATCTCACTTAAAACAAAAAAAGAATAGGATCAAAAATCAAATAAATTAAGAAGCGACTTGAAGTGAGAACCCCACTATTTATTCCCTCGACGTTGTACAGTTCCAATTTGATTTTCTCCTTCTAGTCTCAAGTTCATCAGAGAATGTCAATTCCGCGATTCAAATAGCATTTAACAATTTGCAGTTTATCGCGTTGTTTGGCAGATGAACCTATATTCATAAAGATAACCACATGTGAAAAGAAGTGGTCAATAGGTATAATACTCTGAGATATTGCTACTACTGTCAGTTTTATGTATTCTCTAAGCAAAGCAATAATTATAATATGCATATGGTCACTAATTTAAAGAGGTGACCGATAAATCATTCTACTCTAGACACATAATATTTAACCATCATACCCATGTCCTCAAACATCTTGTATGAGATGATCATTTTGAGTAAGATTACTAGGTATTCTTTTTTAAAGTAAAGGCTTCCTCTAAATGAACCAAATCAATGAAAGTTTTGTTCATTTTCAAACCTTAAAACAATGGTCATTTGCTCTCTTTTTTACTCATCTCTAGATTCATACACTAAGGAAAATATTTTGCAGCACCAATTTCTTCTCTAGTAAATTTTTGAATTCTATTATGTGGGTAATAAGATATCATTCTGAATTTGAGGAGAAGTTTATGAAGCCTTGAGGTCTCACCTCATCATTGTAAGAAGCTATATGTATTTCACAATTTTTAGAAAATTGCCACAATTATATGAGTCTAGACATTCATTATGACCTCTAAAGGTTATATCTCGTAATGTACATAGTTTTGCAATATCAATTGAAACTTTGAACCACAAGCAACTCTTTCCATCTAACCCTGACGATTGTGTGTCAATAATCTTTCAGTGGTGTTGTAGTTGATTCATTAAATCACGACAATATTTCACAAATACCTTATGTGAGAAGAATTGGGACTATTTCATTCATGGATCAGAAAAAAGAATAATTTTTAACATCACTCACTCGATTACAAGATTGAATTGCATCAGTGGTATATGCATCCACCCAAAATTTTATAGATGGCTTAACAAAAAAAAAACATGGAAGGAAATAAACAATATTTTTTAAAGGAGAATATTCCGGCCAATAATGGAATAGCTTTAACCAAGCAAGTGAAAACCTCCTACCATGTTTATCAACATATTTTGAAAATTTTTCTTGATACCTTCATAAGGGCTGAGAGTTAGATAAACATGTATGATTTTATTTTGTTTTACTATGGAATAATAACATGCAAACTTACGTGATCCTTCAATATGGGGACTTTTAGAATCTTGATCAATCTTCCAAATGTTATTTGAGAAGATACTGGGATTTAATTATCTGGAGTATGAGGATTTTCAGAAGCAATATTATCGAAACTAATTGTTTCAGTCTCAAAATAATGAGAACTGCCATTTTTCTTAGGATTCCATTTTTTGAAATAAGAATTAATATTTTGGTTACTTATAATGAACCTATATAAAAAGTACCTAGTGAAAGTTCTCCTAATACTAAAATAGAATCTTGGAAGGAGACAATCAACTAAAAAAAAATAATATATTTATACATTAGGTGAATTTTCCCAATACAAGTGATATTTCAATAACCCCAAACACTAATATTATCATACTTTAGGAGCATATATCCTCTAGAAAATTACAATCAACCAAATATATAAAAGGGAAAGAAATAACACAAATACAAATCCATCCGCGAAGCGATGGTCGGCCCAGTCTGAATAGCCCATTTGACTGCTTTTGTGGAGTTTTGAGATGTGTTAAGAGTTTTTTAAAAGATGATAATTTGTACATTTTTCAATTTAAAATGTATCGTATGATAATTAATTATGTCCTAATTTATCCCAAATCAATCGAGGATCCTCATCAATTAAATATTTTAAATTTGGATGAATCCTATAATCAATGCATAAACAACCGATCAAATAATTACATAATCAAAAATAAGAAACTAACTAAAGATATATAATATTTCCTTTTATATTAATATTTTGTATAATATATTTACAAATATACTATTTTTTATCAAATCTGACTAGAACAACACTTGAATTCGCCCGACAAGTTGAACTCTGAACTAGTTGGGAGGCTAGTTTAACCATTGACACAATTTTTAAAACACGGCATATAGATATCCACCTTATTACTTCATGAAGAGTTGGAATCACGAAGAACTTGGAAGGTTCGAAAAAACTCTTCATATGACCACATTAGACCCATTACACGATGTTATCAACTTTTATTGAATGCATCAACTGGAATCACGAAGAACTTGGAAGGTTCGAAGAAACTCTTCATATGACCACATTAGACCCGTTACACGATGTTATCAACTTTTATTGAATGCATCAACTGTAGCGGGAAAAGACCTACTAGTAACAACTTTGCTAGAGTACGTGAAATCTTTAGTTCAAGATTGGGCATGCAGACATCGAAATGACGCAAGATCAACATTTACAAGGATGACAAAAAAAGCTGAAGAGTATATGGGGAAAAACTACACTATTTCTCTAAATTTAAAAGCAATTTACTTCAAATTTTTATCACATGATCCCCTGTTTCACAATTGTTTCTTACATGTTTCATTTATGTTTCAGGTGAAGAGATCAAATGATTTTATCCTTATAATCATAGAGGCTGACAAATCATTTGTTCTGGACCTTGAAAAAAGGACTTGCACATGTGACAAGTCTCAAATTGATGAAATTCATTCCTCGCATGTTATAGGAGTACTAAAAGAATTGAATGAAGATATGTATCAATACTGCTCGGATACTATATGAAGGAAACAATAGAAGCGACTTATCCGGGAAACAATATATCCAATCCCAAACTTAAATATATTGTTCAACTGATTATACCATCAACATTAAGATTTACGTAACAACAATTCTCTAAAATCATTAGGAAGTGGAGGTAGAATCTCAATGTCGTTGTCATCATCATCACCATTTTGCAGCTTCAACTTAGCATGATTGTGAAGCAGATGACTGAGCCTTACTTGTTCATTCTCTATCTCAAACGCTTCAACGTCCATAGTCTTCCCAACAATAAAGTGCTCGGCATAACAAGCAACAAAAAATCCCACATTCACTACAAAAGAAATAAAAAAAGATATACAGTCAGATAGATGACATAACAAATCAAAAACAATAAAAAGAACAAATAAATGGAAAATACATAAAAGAACAAAAGAAACATAAAAGAAACAACTTCGAAACAAACAAAAAACTTCAAATCACAATATAATAAAAGAACACAAGAAAATCATGCATCAGCAACACAAAATCAACAAATCATTCAAATTTGCATTCAACACAAAAAAAAGAAAGCCAAGAATCCAATTAACCTGATTCTGGGATTGGGAATTAGAAAAGTTCCTAGTTTCCTTGACGAGGGGTCTCTAGGCTTACTTTCAGCACCCAAAGCCAAAGACTTAATAATGGGAAAAAATATCCCATCACTCTAAAGCCAAATAGCGAGCTCCCCCAAAACCAGCCCATAAGACAAACCCAAAGTACTCTTCCCAAGCCACCTCACAAAAAATATGGCAACCCTATCCCCAAGCCCCGTCTTCACAAACCCTTTGGACAGGAAGAACGAGGCGACGATCAGCCATATGACCTCGTTTGTGAAGGCGGAGAAAGCGGCGAGCGAACGTGACGGTCCTCGTAACGACGGTGAGCGTAAGGCACACGAACGCCCACGCGCCGGGCAAAAGGGTCGAGAATAATAAGAGGCCGCAGACAAAGTGGTAATGAAGATGGAGAGGAGGGACCAGGGGCGGGCGTGACGATGAGGGGTTTGGGGACGTGAAGGGCCCGGAAGATGGGTAGAAAGGTGAAGAGGTAAGAGCGGGAGTGATTTTTGTCATGGAATAGGAATGTGAGGGTGGGGTATTTTTGCCATGAGGTGGTATTTTTGTCTTTTTTTTAAAAATTAAGGGTATTTTGTGTAATTTCCTTTAAAAAATACATTTGCGCATTTTTATTTTGAGAGGATGAAAATGAATTTTGAAAATGACACCATTTTTGTCCAATTGGGGAATTTGCAATTTACCCTCCATGACCTCCCACGATCCACACAGTCCAGCAAATTGTGAGGGTAAAATCGGCACTTGACATCTGATGTTAATTGTTAAGTTAACCCCTCAACTCCGAAAAATTATCAGTGACAAAATTCAATTTTTCTGCCCGTTTTGTCCGCCATGGACAGAACCTCTCAAGACTTGGAGCTCTACACCATCCCCAGCTACTCCAGTAAGTCCCGATACCTCCAATACCCTCTATGAATAATATATATTTATGCATGTATATATCTTTGCGCAAGTTATTTTGCCCTAATCCTGATTTCTGATTTTTTTCCCGTGGACAATTTTTCGAGAAAGGTTGGTTCTCTTGGATTAACATTCACGAAGTGGAAAGATTTTCACTAAGAGAATTTTTCGACGGCAGCTCAGTCACCAGGTCACCCAGAATCTATAAAGAATACAGAGATTTCATAATTTCCAAATACAGAGAGGACCCTTCCAGAAAACTGACTTTCACCGAGGTTCGAAAGTCACTGGTAGGTGATATTAGTGTTCTCCTTAAAGTTTTCACGTTTTTGGAGAAATGGGGCCTCATTAATTTCAACGTCACTGATAATAATGAGAAACTTAGCGACGACGGGGGTGTTAGGACGGCGTCCTCTGGGCGTCACGAGGAAGAAGAGAATTGGGGGGGTAGGGTGAATTTGAAGAAGGGGCCCCACATGGGGTCAGAGTGGTGGCGGCGCCAAATTCAATGAAACCAATATTAGCGCCACCCCCGCCGCCTTCTGTGGCGGTGGATGGTGGTGGGTTTGTTGGGGAAGTTGGGGAAAGTGGGTTCAAATGGCCGCCATTGGCTTCTTATCTTGATGTTTATGGGGAGTTGATGCAGCAGGAGAAGAAGAAGGGCTTGGTTTGTGGAAGTTGCAAAGATGGATGTGATTCGGCACACTATGAATACACAAAGGTAAATGATAGGTCTATTTTTATGGTTTTGTATAATTGGAATTGGTTGTTGATGATCTATTTTTATGGGTCTTTTTTGTTCTTTATTTTTGTTAGAATTATACAAATTCAAGTGTGAATGATGTACTACATAGTGAATGCAGAGGGCTGCATGGAATGGAAAATAACATGAATATGGTACTGCAGAGCTCGTTTTAGTTTTAAGAAAGGGATTAGTGATACCAATGGGAAGCTAATTAACATAAGTTGACTGACTCGTGGTTACTATGGTTATCTATGTCATAAGAACCACTTATATGTGCTAGAAAAAGCAAAAGTTGTCTTAAAAGGGAATTAAACTTACAGGTAGGGCCACTCATTGTAATTACAGTAGACCCAGGTGGGGATTAGAACTCCATATTTAACATTTTTCATTTTAAGAAATCACTATACAAAATTGTGTACAATTTTACTATTTGGAATTAGGGGTGCGGATTTAATCGAGTAGAGCTGAACATAGTACTGTTCATACTTGTTTAAATTTTTATCGAGCTTAAACTCGTGTATGAGCTTGGTTTGATTATTACTTGAATCGAGTTTGAACGAGCTTTAGTCGAGCCAAACACAAATCGAGCTGGAGTAGCTTGATATTTTTACACATATTATGTTATATTTTTACTAATCTAATCGAGCTTGAACCGAGCTTTATATTTTATCGAACGGAAAAATGTGTTCAAGCTTGGTTCGTTAGGGTAACGAATTGAGTTCCAACGAGGTTTTAACGATCGATATCGAGTTGAGTATTGAATAGCTTTGGATCGATTTTCAGCCCTATCTGGGATACACTAATATCTATGCAAAAGAAGGAAACATATCATGCTGCAAGTGGTTAATAGAGAAGAAACTACAACATCATACAATCATACATGTATTTGTTGAAACATTGCGTAAAGAACCTTATTGCTGATTGGTTTACATGAGCAAATAATGCTTATGTCTGCTTGAACCTTTCCTCTTCCTGCAGAGTATAACAAACAAAGATGATATGAGCCCAGTGGTGAGAACTCAGAAAAAAGAATAGTGTAACACTTTAACGATATCTGTGACTGTAAGATTTAAAGTATCCTTTTTGTAAGGGTTTAATTTATTTATCCCTTGCGTAACAGAGAAATGCTGTATCTGTTAGACGAGAGACTCAACCTTTTTAGAAAATAATGAATAGGAAAACCTCATCCCCAGGAGGAAGAATCTTCAACTGTATGACTTGGTTTATTTGGTTGTGATCTTTCTCAAAATTTTCTGAACTAACGACCTTTTTATATCTTTCACAGCACTTATATATTTTCTATATTAGTTAAGATTTTGTGTACTGGAATTGATTCTTGGCTACAAGGAAAGATACCCTAATGAGCTAGTAAACCAGATCCCGCCATTTAAATGCAAGACAAGTTATTAATACCTTGGCTGTGGAGGAAGCCACTTTTTTGGGAACACGTGGCAAAGTGGATGATGTTATTCCATGAGATGGGTTTATTAGATAGTGTTTTGGCTGTAGTGCCACTTAGGATAAACAGTCCACTGATGGACTAATTGACCATGCTGTTTGATTACAAGATATGGAAAATCTTCTACGAAAGTCTCTGCTCACCTTGTTGTGAAATGCGGCAAACCAGAATGAAGAATTGTGGCCTTGAGCTCAAAGTCACAATTAGAATTGGACTGTAGAGATTTTAACTGGTTGATGAACAACAAATGGGTTTATCTATGTAATTATGCATTATTATCATGAGCACTTGCAGCTCTACTTTTACTAATTTCTCAGAACTAATGCCACACCTCCTCAAGCTACAGTTTGGATACCATCCATTATTGTGGTTGAACACATGCATCGTATTGGATAACACTCTTCTTTTTTCCTTTCTTGCTTTGTATTCTTTCAAATTTACGTGCACTCTATCTTTATTTAGTACAATTCTGAGTTTGACATCCCTAATCATTAGTGGACTAAAATAAGGTTTCACTACTTCAACTCTTTATCATACCAGTATTTTCCAAATGGAGACCGTCAGTTTTGATGTTGAATTTTGAAGTTGTCAGATTCTGTTTTTTTAAACTAACTTATGGGTAAATGGAAGAAAATCTGAACTATACTTTGATAGCCATAGAGAGAACTGGTTCTGATTTAACTCAGTTTTTTTATTCTCCATTTTCTATTAAAATCGTTTGTGTTCCGAATCCTATATGTTGACAAATGTTTCTTCTTAAGTGGCCCTTACCAATTATTTTTATAAAGGGGTTTCGTTTTTGGTGTAGACAATCAGACTTCTACCTTTCTCCAGCTTTTCTTATTTTTACTTGATAAATACATGTCCTTGATATTCTTAAGTAAATCTGTGTTTCTCCATTACATGCTGACTTCCATCTCTTTTTCCTTTAGGAACCTATATAAATTTATTGTTTCCATGATTCTGGAAATAAACATACATGGAATAATTTCCTGTACACAAGTGTAGATGAAAAAAATAATTAGCTTTTAAAATCACCTAAAAGATACTCACAAGTGAAAGAAAAAATGGTCGTATTTGGCAATCGTCGCTTCGTCATTTTATTATTCGGTTATTACCAGAAAATCAGTGGTATATTCTATTTTATTGTTTCATCTTTCCATGTATCAGGAAGAGAGCTTTATTCTCTGTGAAAAGTGCTTTAAAAGTGGTAATTATGTGGAGGACAAATTAGCAGATGATTTCAAGTTAAAAGAGAGTGTGAATCAGGCAGCTGTCTGGACCGAAGCAGAAACTTCACTTCTTTTAGAATCTGTTTTAAAGCATGGAGATGACTGGGATCTTGTTGCTAAGAATGTTCAGACGAAAAATAAACTGGAATGTATAGCAAAGCTTATACAGCTGCCTTTTGGAGATCTTATGTTGGGGCTGGCCATAGAAAGAGTAGATATTTGGATGTAATTGGTGATATTAGTGATTCTAAACAAGCGAAATTAGCTTCAAATGAATCACAAGAACCCGTGAAGGCCGAGGATCCAAGTCCTGAGCTTCAGGATAAGGATCAGCAGAATGGAGATGCCGAGAATGAAGGTTCACCACGAAAAAAAGTGTGCACCGGACCAACTTCAGATGTTGGAAGCTCTTTGATGAAAGAGGTGCTTCTTTTATTCTTTTCGGTTCACTATTTTTTTGCTTGATTCCTTCCTTATGTATAACTTAGTTTTATGGTTTTGGCTTTAGTGATTTTCATCAACAACACAGAAAAACTAGGCATGAAGTTTTACAGGATGTTCACGGTTGCAATTCATCTTTCGAAGTATTAATGGATATATATAGTTCTTGATTTATAGTAATTACAGTTGAGATAATAGGGAGAGATATTTGTCCGACTCTTTCATTTAATATTTTTATTTTACTCTGTGTTCCAAAAAAATATTGTTTTCCCCAAAATATTGGATTTACTTTGAAATCTTCACCACAGTTTAGTAGTTTGCGCAATATATTACTTTAGACTTCAACAAACCGCTAGAAATAGTGAGTTGTGTATGTCTATGTGTGTTTTAGTGTTTTTTTTTTTTTAATAATTCATGCGAATTATATGAGTCATTATGTGGACCATCACACGGGGACACTCTTATATGCGTCATGAAGCCATACTAACCACTAGCCTTCTCTGCCACCATTGCTCCACCACTAACTGCAACACCACAGTGCCCAAGGTTCTCATCACTTGCATCAGTGCCAGAAAACTATCTATGAAATTCTGAAGTTATCAACAGAACATCCTCTATGCAATGATTTTCATAAATTAATAAAAAGAAAAAGAACATGTCAGCCTGCATGTCTTTTACTTGAATGCAAATGGGGAGCCTTAAGCCATTATCTATGTGCTAGTGTGGTATCATATAAGTTATCCAGTCAGTTGTTATCTAGGCTCTATTGAATTTTGACACCTACTCTACCAGGTAGCTCGCATCTCTACAATGTTGGGTCCACATGTCACAGCTTCTGCAGCTGAGGCTGCCGTTACTTCACTTTGCTACGAAAACCAGTGTTCAAGAGAAATATTTGATGATGATGGTAATTATGTGGATTCAATACCCTCTCCTGAAACCAGTAATCAAATGAGGTATTCAGCTGCTCATATGTCATATCATAGTGCCTTACTACGTGTTATTGGATTATAATGCTAATGTGTGATCAATTTACCTTCTCATCAGAGCCGCAGATGCTGATCATGCAGTAGAAGATGTAAGACCCAATCAATCAGGTAATAAGAGTTAACTTTATTCAGGGTAAAATACAAAAACTGCCCATAAGGTTTAGCCTAATTACAAAAACTCCAGTTATCTTTCAGAATTGCAAATACCCCCCTAATGTACTACAAACACCCACTTGAGGTGTGTATTTACCTAACAAGTACCCCGCTCTTGAATACCCCTATCTTGAGGGTGCAATTTGTAAAGTAGAAACAAATGTCAAGGGGGTATCTGTAATTTTAAAATATAGGTGTTTTTTTTGTGATTAGATTGAATCTCAAGGGTATTTTTTAATTAACCCTTTTATTATTTATCCCTTGTTCATTAATGATCCAAAAGTGTGCTCTAACATTGTTGTAATTGTGTTGCCTCTGATCGTATGTGTAGAGTCGTGTATTGTTCTTGGGGTCACTGAATATTTGATTACTATTTATCCACAGAAATTCAGGAGACATCGTCCTCGGTGAAGAACATAATACCACTGAATTTGAGAACGAGGGCTGCAACTGCAACGGCACTTGGGGCTGCTGCTGCAAATGCTAAGCTGTTGGCCGATCAAGAGGAGAGAGAGATTGCACATTTGGTGGCTAGTATGATTGAAGTCCAAGTAAGTTTTCCTCTTTTCAAAATACACAGATGATACATTTTTAGGATCGATCGATGTTGTGGGATATAGGTTACAAATTCGCCAGACATGTCTATAAATTAATATTCTGTTGATGCTGTAATATGAAATTGAAAATAGGGCTAATTACAAAAATGCCATTGAGGCTTGAGTTTCAGTCTAATTACCAAACAACCAAACTATCTTTCAATATTACAAATACCCCGCGATATTTATTTCTATTTTACTATTTATACCCTCGCAAAAGGGGGTTATTATTAGTAAATAAACCTCAAGGGGTGTTTTGTATGAGGAACTATTTGTAATTTTTAAAGATAATTGATTTTTTTTTAATTAGTCTAAATTTCATAGATAGGTTTTCTAATTTGCCCTTTAAGATAGAGCGTGTAGCTTAAAACTTAAAAGGGTCAAAATTCGGGCTAGCAAGAATTAGGTGTTTTTATCATATTCAATAGAGCCTGATGAAATTTATTTTCGTGCTGATTTTACTTTGTTGTTTGAAATACAGCTGAAGAAATTGCGTCGCAAGATGAAATATTTTGAAGATCTGGAGCTAATTATGGAAAAGGAATACACCCAACTGGAGGAACTGGAAGAATCTCTAGTAGCACAGCGAATGAATGCCTTGGAAATGGTATTTACTGCTGATATAACCAAATCCAAGGAACATAATACTTTGATGAAGTATCAAACTGATACTGTCCAGTGAAACTAGTAGATGCATCATCCTCTTGTCGTATTTTCATAAATTATATCACATCATTTGTAAACTGTATAATGGTGTTAAGATCAGTGACTCACTTTAGGAACATAAATCATTGTGATGTTTGTCATGTGTTCTTTTTACAAAATAGAGTTAAATTACAAAAAGTGCCAATGCCATTGAGGTTTAGCTTAATTACTAAAGAAATTAGTTATTTTTCAAAATTTCAAATACCCTCTTAAGATAGTACAAAGATGCTACAAAGACCTTGTTGGGATTTGTATTTGCTTAACAAATACCATTTTCTTAAGGATGCAACTTTTAGGGCGTAAAGATCGCATAAAGAGTTTAATTATCTGTCAGTTTCAGATTTGAGTAGAGATTGGAGACTAACTCTATGATATTCCGGTTATGGCTTCTTGTAAATTCTTGTGGATTTATTATCCACTAAATGCAATTTGTAAAATATAAACAATTAGTAAGAGAGTATTTATAAATCTTTAGAGATGGTTTTTTTTTTTTTTTTTTTTTTTTTTTTGTAATTAATTGAATCTTAACGGTATTCTTTTTGTAAATTAACTCTGCTCACTGCAAGTGTCTATGGTACTGGGATCTTTAGCTAAAATATGGAAATACATTTGTGAACAATGATCGTCTTATTGATGTTCAGCTTAATAGTTCGAAGCACCATTCAGTACCATCGTGGATATATTTTTTTCATCCAACGTTTATTCAAAGTATTAGATACATAAAGAAGGTTTGAAAGACAGTTTAGATTTTCCTGTAACTGCTTCCACCTTCATAGAGTAGACAGACTTGATTGAGCCAAATTTACACTTTAAGATGTAGATTAATCACACTAACGACCATCTGGGACGATTTTTTACCCTTCTCCAGATACGAGAAAAACAAACAAACAAACAAAAACAACATATGAGACATATCTATGGTTGATTTTGCATACGAATATGAAGATCAACCCAAGCAAATACAGTACTTTCCTTTTGGTCCAGCTGCACAAGTTGCACTGGCAAATTTCTCCACCAACACTTTTTTACATGCAGCAATGCATTCAAGAGTTGTGCATGGATTCAAATCAATCCCAATTGCACCCTTCACACTTCTTACTGAGAACCCTATTATCATTGCTACCACCAAAACCAGAACCCATTTCTCCACTGCCATGGCTTTCATTAATTGCCTCTTTTTCTGATGGCGTTGTAGAAAAAAAAGGGGGTTGCTATTTTGAAGAAAATTGTACACTTATGAACTTGACATTTATAGAGATTGAGAACTGAGTGTGATGGTTAGCTTCCAATCAACCTTTTTACACTTTCTTTAATTATTGAATCATGATCCTATCTTCACCTTATAATACTAGCAACAATCAAATTTAGCGCCCTCATGGGCGGGTTCTTCAGGTCCCAAGTTCGAATCACTACCTCTGCACTACTTGGTTGAACCTGACTTGCCTAGCTTACAGGCTATTACGTTAACCCCGAACGCACCCGAAGGGTAGTGACTGCATCGAATTTAAGTGCGATTACTATATGTAACCATTTAAATAGACAATGATAATTGCAATATAAAATGAAATCGCAAAAAACCCAGTCATTTTTTCATTCTTCATTTTCTTCCATCATCCGTCATGGGGTATGAGGGAAGTTATTTTCATTGTTTTTAGTCTCTCATTGTAGGAGTTTCTTTGTTTTCTTTCTTATGAGAGTTTTTCAATTTTCCTCAACGAAGTAAGTTTGTCTGCGTAGTTGGCGTTTGTTCAATTAAATAACTTTGTCCCATAGGTGGACTTTTTTCATAAAATTAAATGCGTCATTACCCGACGACTAGTGTTAGAAGCTAGACTAGTTCTATTGGTACATATTTTGTCCGACGCCTGCGACTTTCTCATTCTACAGATCTATTGTCTTAGTTGGGTCAAGTAGAGATCTCTTTAGAACGGAAATAGACGGGTCAAAGTCTCGTACCCAATCTATACAACTATCTAGAAAGCCGATTAGATTAAGTATAGGTTTTGCAACTGATTCTTACTCGATATTGTAAGATTATTCAGATGAATAAAAATGCATTATGATGCTAAAAAATAATAAAATGTGATGTGTTACACTAATAATTTATAAATAATATTGCCTACTGCCTAGAACTTAAATGTGGTAGTTAGGCATAAAGGGTTTATTGTTTAATGTCCCAAGTCCAAAAGTTTAGCTTTAAATCCCACTGAGTTAGTTTCTCCTAGTTTGGGGGAGCCATTGCCGCCAATAAGAAATGAACATCTGAGGAGATTCAATATTAGGCCTTTCCACGTGTAGGAGTCCAACTCTATTTATTCCCCCAGCGAAGGGTTGATCAGCTATGTGATTCGCCCACTACACCGCGCAACCATTCTCTCTTTGCTAGCTTGTAATTATAATATTTTATCTTTTCTAAAATTAAATGATAAAGCGATATTATTAATCAGTCGATTTAATTAGGTTTATGAATATAATATTAAATTATTTAGTAAAAGCTTTTAAAATGTTAGGCGTGCATGCAATTGCAACATTGGCTAAAAGTAATCGAGATAATAACTTTATAAGTTTAATTTGGACACTATTTTCTATTAGTATGTTTTTTCTAAGTATCTAGACCTAAAATTTTAGGACAAACGGATTATCAAATAAAAAAATGGAGATATGTGTTGTCCACACTCACAACATAATTTTTTTAATAGTAATAACGGACAAACCAAATACCACAATTTAAAAGAAACGCAATATTGAAATAGTTAAGAAAAACAAATTACAAATTAGTGAAAATGAATTATATAGTATGACTTGACGCTATAGTTGAGTCGATGACAAAGCATAAAAGAGAGTATTAAAAAGGATTTGGCTTTAAAGCGTAATATAGTATAGTCGAATATGGGTGGGGAATTTTCATGAATGGCTTTTTCAAAATTCTTAATACTTTTGAGGCCTTAGTTATTCAAAAGAACTTTTATGACCTCGTTATTATTTGAATACTTAAAATACCATTTGAAGAACGACTTATCATTTAAACGATAGGCGTCGTTTAAACGACAAGCCCGTCGTTAAACGATAGAATGTATCGTTCATTTAAACGACAAACCATCATTTAACAAAGATGGTTTTTTGTTCAAAATTTCATATGTTATTTAATCCCATCGTTCGTGCCCTATGCAAAACTTTACCTATTAATTAAACGACAAGGCCACATACAAACCAAGAAATACCTACACCAACAAACACACACGCAACATCCGAAAACACACACACCTAGAAAACCCACACGCAGAGAAACACACATACAAAAAAAAAGAAGAAAGGGAGAAGAGAAGAGAGGTTGCGATTGTATATACTTTTATTTTAAAAATTTTCTTTCTACTACAAAATATTGTGAAAAATTTATTTGGGAGAATGATATTTTTTTGGAGATGTGAATGATTATGAAATGAAAATATAACTATAAAGGATGATGTGGTATGCAATAATAGAATAATGATTGGTAGATAAAAATATGTGAATGAATGAATAGTGAAATTTATCGAAAAATGTGCAATAATAATTTGGTATAGTTTGTAAAACAGGTAGATGTGATTGTGTAAGAAAAGTGAGAGTGGGTGAATAGTATATTTTTTTGAAAATTTTGGTAGTCAATTATCATATTTTGAGTTAGAAAATTTCTCTAACATAACGAAAATGAGAAATTTTTGTAGACAATCACAAAAGTTTTTATTTGGAGAATGGGGTGAATCGTTGAATTTGAAAAAAGAATAAAATCAGTGCATTTTAAAGGGATAATTGTTTAGTATTTGTGAAAGTTTAAAAAAAAATTAAACTCTTTTTTTTTTCGAACGATAGTTTTTATTAGGACAACTCAAAAAACAAGAATTACAACTACAAACGTAACCAACCGACTAAAGACCGACTTCACTAAAGATAAGCAAAGCGAGGAATTGACAAGACCAATTGATTCACTTCACAACAAACTACTCCAACCAAAACTAAGAACACTCCCATGCCGGGAGACTTCAAGACTCCTTGGTGGAGGCGCAAAACACAAAACACCGGTCACCGCACAATACACAAACAAAAATCCGGGCACGAGCAACCACCACCAACTACAAGCCATACTCCTCTAAACTTGTCACGAGTTTTCGCTTCTTCAACGGAAAAAAACAAAAAAAAAATACAATAATAAAAATAGAAACTACAACCTCCAAAAATACCAAACAAATAAAAAGAAAAGACAAGAGAAAAGGAAGAAAATAAAAACAAGAAAAGAAGAAAAACATCCTCTCCCTCTTGAGATCCGCCCAACACCACACCACCGTCCCATGGCTAAAGCTCGCCATCTCCACAAAAAGAACTCCTACGGCGGATCCAAGCAAAAACATTAAAGAGCATCGGATCTGGGAAAAAGCATTGAGCATGGGAGACATGACCGACACCGCCGTCCGCCGGGACCGAGGAAGAGGGGAAGGAGACAACTTAAGAAATGGAGAGGGAGAGAAAAAGATTAACCAAGGGGGTATTTGTTTAGAGAGAAGGGAGAAGAAATTTGTTGAGAGAGGAAAAAAAAAAGAGCGGCAGACCTAAAAAAAAAATAATAAAAAAAAAAATTTAAAGTCGAAGGCGAACTAATCATAATTCCGGTTAAAAGGCTATACTTGATATATAGTTATATACACGTGGGAATTAGGACACTTTTTCCATTTGGAAATTAAATGATGATGCAAGATTCTGGAAAGGATTTGCGGATGTAAATCTCAAATAGCAAATGGGCACTTGTCATATACTCATATCTCTACAAAGTGTTAAGTGTTTTTCAAGTCAATTCGAATTTTCACATGGCTCCATATAATGGGGAACAATGGAAAGGGAAAGGATTAGAAATGGCTCAATTTTAAAGCACATGTACAACATTAGCCTTATTTATTCAAAATGTTCAAAAATAGCCCTTTTATTTGTTTTAACCCCAAAATACCCCTTATATTGAATCAAGGAAAACTAATAGTTTTTAAAGGTTTTAGGGGCCGCATAAAAATGGTATCGAGCCTAGGTTTATTAAGAACTTTTAGTTAAAATTATTATATTTATGTAATTAACAATTGGTGAGGAGAAATTACTCGAGAATATGGATATAGACAATTGTCCAAGATGTACACCTTACAGGACTTATCGTCAAATTTTGACGATGTACTCACAAGATCACCAAGACAAGATAGCATATTGGCAAAACCAATATGATGAAAAAGAACGCGAGGGGCGATAGGGAAACATTGAGACACCGCCAAAAGAAAGCGGCATATTATTTGAGTTTCTTTGACAAGAAACCATATAATATATGTCGATCCGATGACTCGCCAAGAAGAAGTCCATGAGAATGCCCATCGAATAATGATTCTGATGGAGTACCGAGAGTGGAACGAGATACTTCCCGGACACATCTAAGATCTCAAAAGATATTAGGAAAGTCCAGGAAGCGGTGCGTAATTATGGCAACCGCCATATTCATCTTCGAAGACAAGTTCATCGATCCGAACCGATGGAGACGATGGTGAAATATCAGAAGGAAACTCTTGAAATCCTTCATGATATTCAGAAACGAGTCAAGAACCTGGAGGACAGACCGAGTTCATCCGGAGGAAAGAAACGTATTGATTTCGGGACAGTTCCCTATTTACACCAAAAAGGGAAACCAACCGAAGTTATACGAAAAATGACAGATGATGAAAAGCTCATCGCTATCATCAAAGGAAAATCCGTCACACATTAAAAAGTGATGGATATGGAGAAAATGAATCTTAAAGATCTACATGACCTTGCGGAATCCTTCGCAGGATTAGGAATTGTAGACTTAAAGATGAACACAGGAGATGAAACAGCATTGGTTACCTATGATGCAACAGGTAGACCAATTCCACCTCCACCACCACCAGTAAATCCCAACGTAGAAGAAAGCGCGGGCTCAAATCATGGAACCCGGGATGAGAGGATGCATCACGTTGGAGATTTTACCACAGGAGATGAACCACTACCAGGAACAGGAGCTCGACAACCTCTTGCAGGAACTCGACAACCTTCTAGAAGGCTAAATATTTATCCAACGCCTTATGGAAGATCGCATCTCGACCCAATACATCCATATGGGTGATGTTAAATCTGGATATGCCAGATTTTAAAAATAGAGAAGTTCTCATTGATGAATGGGCTTCAGCTATGAGGATTCATTCATTTTACTCTTTGAAATGAGTCTTGAGGGATCTGTAAAGATCGCATGGGATATGACCGATGCAAGTACGAAGAGCACGGTCACATCAAGAGAATCACCAAAAGGAATTGTCGATGATATGGCAAAACTATTCAAAATCCAGTTTATCGGGCAAAGTTATTTTGAGGGATTAGAGGATGAAAAAAGAAAAAGATATAAACAAGCCCTCTATAGCCTTGAATTACATGATATTTGTCATATTGACGAATATATCAAGTTGTTCACCGAGTACAGGTGGAAGTCCAAGATTGGAGACAGAGAAGCTTCACAGCTATTCTTTGCAAAAATTCCAAGTCCCTGGAGAGAAATGCTTATCAGGGAATACAAGGATGGAGCAGAATTAGATACTGTGGCCAGAAGAATGTCTTTCTTAAAGGCCAAGTTATCTGAATGGTGCTACCAAGCATCACTGTACCGGAATTACAAGAGATTACGAGGAATTAACAAAGCAGTTCCTCTATGTTGCGTAGACGATGATATCCCAACAGTTGTGGGAGGTCAACCAAGGCGGCACAAGAAGAAGAAGGACAAAAGCCATCCATACCTTGAGGAAGCAAGAGTAAAAAGAAGCAGGTCTTCATGGAGACCTAGAAGGTTTCGTCAAAACAAAAAGCCCGGGTTATAAATCGGGGCAAAGACCAAAGACCAAGCGGGAGTAGTGTTCATCATCGAGGTTCTAATCAAGAAAGTACCAACAAAGAAATCCGGGGAAGAAGAACTTTTAGGCGTGCTCACACCGAGCTAATGAAAGTTTCAAAGACTATAATTCTTTGGACATGCGGAGCAAGAGGGCATATCTCAACGGATTGCCCAGACAATCAAAAACGAGGAGTTAGATAGTTCGAAGCTACCCCAGAAATCGAAGAAGCTGTCTATTATCAGGATTTAATACAGGTGTATCAATTTGAGGATATTCCCTCAGATGAAAGCATCTATGAAGAAGAGATCTATTCTGATGATGGAAGTGAATCCAGTTCAGAATCAGAGTGAAGAAGAAATTCTTCAACAGACGGTCAGGGAGGATATGTCGAATTCTCTCTCACACGGTGTCTCATAAGACTCTTATGAGAATTATGAAGGAAGATCCAAAGCTTCAAATCTATGATGGATTTACAATTGGAGCGATGGAAAAGGCTTTAGATAAGATTGGTTTTCGTAATAGAAAACACCAAATTATCCACAGGGTAACAACCGGAGAATTTGCCATTCCGATGGAGTTTACCGGGAACCTGATCGAGATGCAGTTGGTCCCTATTAGAGAAATCCAGGAGATCAAAAGCAGAGTTAAAAGAGAAGTTGCAAATACACTCTCATGGATTCATATCGGAGCCATAAGAGTCATTATTAAAGCAACATTCAAAGAAGGAATAGATTCGCCACTCAATCTGACTATCTTTGATAAGCGAATCTCAAATCTCAAGGATTCATGCCTTGGAGCGGTTATAGGAAATTTGTATCTTTGGGAAATTGGCATTTAATGTCTATCCTAGAATTGCATACAATTTGGGAGATCGAGATTTCAACAGAGTCCTAACCCTTCATCAAGATTTCAAAAGAGAAGATTTGATGAAAGAAGGGAACAGACCCTACTCGATCACATACAAGATATCCTATGCTCTCTCGAATACACATCATTCAGAAGTATTCTTGAGAAAGGAATTTATTAAAGTCCCAAGAATCTTCGAGGACTTTGCTAGAGTGGTTCTACCAGAAATCATGGAGTCTCCCACTATCAAGGAGATCGATATGAAAATACAAGATCAACTAGTCTTCAACAAAAGTCGAAGTCTCGTAGCCGAGCCTGAAGCATGTCTTTCCAACAGACATAATGGTGAGCAAAGAGCGTTGGGAAGAAAAAAGACCAAGTGCGATTCAAGACATTCCGAGATGTTTCCAAAATAGCAGAGAGAGCCGAAATGTCCGAAGGATGGCGAGAAGTTGAAGTAATATTCGACATCACTCAAAAAGGATAATATTTTTCCTTGTGATGTTCTATATTTTTTCCAACAACCAATAGTTGGAAGGTATCAAGGAAGATCAAGATAGGTGAAATTGAGCTTACTATCACAGAGTTGCGGGGAAAATCCTTAACAATTAATACCGGGAATTGAATTTCTCGAGGATCATAAACCTTGGGAAAGATTACAAGAAGGAATGGAGTTCACATGGTGGCCGATAAAAGATACGTAATCGATGACCACTAGTCCATTCTCCATATACATTTCTATCGGAATGTTATATGTTGAATACAAGGCCAAGTATTTCGCCGCCTATATTGATTCAGTCCGAAATATGTACCGCAAAGCCAGGATGTTTTTCCTAAAGAAATTGAAGAAGATTTACCACCTATTGCAAGAAGAGATTTCTCTAAAAAGATTCTTATCCTTAACAGGGAATTAAACAAGAAGAAATCATGATTGGAGGCGCGGGCGGTACCCGTGGTACAAAGTGAAGACGCCACCAATCTATTTCCATGATACTGTGCAAATGTTTTGCTAGGAAACAATTTCCTACAAACATTCAAGCGATTCACACAGAGAATGAGACAAGAAGACTTATTTTCACAACACTATGTGATCATAAGATCATTGTCCGCAGAGATCGGGAAGCATTTTACGTAAAAATGCCTATTAATTTTCACACAAGCGTGGTGATGAAGCCAAACTCCGAAATCCAAAAATGGCGATCAAAGGAAATTTGGTGAAGCTTTATTATCCTATAGACAATTTAGTTCTCGAAAGGATAAGAAGCTTTGGGATTATAACTTGTATTCATTCGAGTGCAAGGAGAAGAACGAGTTACTCGGAGGTTATTACGCATTAATGTTGAGCCTAATGGAGAGTCCGTAGAGTGACGTGACCCTAGAGGAACAAATATCACTCGAGGATATCAAGAAGAAGATCCAAAGGAATTACAATGAAGATCCTTTGGCATGGTGGGACAAGAATGAGCTCAAAGCATCCTTAAAGGTTAAACCTGGAAAGGAGTACGAGTTCGTAAGATTCAAACCAATCCTTATGAACCAGGAGGATCGTGAGGATATGCAGAAGATACTTAAGGAACATCTTGACCTTAAGTTAATTTCACCAGGAGTTTCTCCATACAGCAGTCCAGGATTCTTAGTCAGAAACCATGGAGAAATCAAAAGAGGAAAGCCAAGACTTGTTATTAATTACAAGGGAATTAATAACATTTTGGAATTCGATGGATACTATACCCCAAGCAGAGAACATCTGGTTAACTGCATCAAAGGTGCCAAGATATTCTCAAAGTTCGATTGCAAATCTGGATTCTACCAGATTAAGATGGATGAAGAAAGCAAGAAGTTCACAACTTTCTCTACACCACAAGGACATTATATTTGGAACGTGATGCCCATGGGATTGGCTAACGCACCCCAGATATATCAAAGGAAGATGGATAATCTCTTCAAAGATTATTTCAGTTTCATGTTCGTATATATCGATGACATTCTGATCGCATCAAAGAACATGAAGGAGCATCTCAAACATTTGGAAATATTTTCAGATGTTTGTCACAAGGAAGGATTAGTGCTTTCGGAGAAGAAGGCAGTGATTGCAACAAGACAGATTGAATTCCTAGGAATTGAAATCGATGAATCTGGGATCATCCTGCAAAGTCATATTGCGAGAAAAGATACATGGATTTCCGGATACGTTGAAAGACAAGAAGCAGACTTGAGTTTTCTTGGAGTTGTTAACTTTTGGAATGTTTATAAACAATCTAGCACATTACAGAAGGTGTTTAGTCCATTGCTTAAAAAAGGTGCAAAGATTCAAATGGGAGGATGAACATCAAGAAGGAATTAAACAACTTAAAGAAGTTTGCAAAAAGCTTCCTAAACTTGCAATTCCACAGGATGAAGATGAACTGTTCTCTATACGAGATGTCGGTGATTATTGGTGGGCGGCGTTAGTTCTTACAAAAGCCACACCAAACGGAGAAGTGTCATGCGATATTGCGGCGGTCTATTTACGACAACAGTGAAGCAACTCGGTGGCATATCAACGAGAAAGAATTCATTGCAATCGAGAAAGGCTTTCAAAAAATGGCCTTTATTTCTCTTGGCTAAAAAGTTTATCTTAAAAATGATAATTCAAGTGTCAAAGCTTTTTCGAAAAACAAAATTGAATCAAAACCATAAAAAGCTAGGATACTTAGATGGCAAGTGAATGTCAATATTATGATTATGATATTGTCATTATAAAATCTCATGAAAACGTTCTTGCAGATTTTCTAACAAGAGATGGAGGGAATTGAAGTCGATTGCATCCTCACAAACCTCAAGACATCTTGGAGATTAGCCGGAAATGCTACTCCGAGAATTTGATACCCTGGTCATCAATGCCGATTTGGTCGGGAAATTACAAAGGAATGATCGGGACAAAGTAACCGATCGTGATACGAGCTTGTGTCCGATCTCACTCTTAGTTGAGGACAGCATTTCAAGGGCCACTCCTCCGGGCCGCTAATAAGCAAACGGAGCGTTTAGAGCGCAGGCTCCCCAACCTGTAGAGAGGATTCAAGTACTCTAGCACAAGTCCTAAGTCGGCGTAAATGTTGGCCCAAGGAAAACCGAGACTCCTGAGTCAAATCCCGAGTTATCACATCAACCTAGCACGTCCGGGGTAAAGAACGGAGAGATCAATCTTAGGCCTATGATGGGCAATTCTAAGGTTGATATTAATGAGATTAAAGTTTCTTCTTCTTGGTAGGAATACCGTGCTTAATGGGAGAAACTAATCACCGTGCAAGGGATATCTCCGGAAAAATAAAGATAGATATTTTTGGAAAATATCCAAGGGTTTGGATGTTACCAAATTCCAGCCCTGAAGAAGTGAAGAGGTGGTACGAGTTTGGGGCTTTGGCCTTGATCTATACTACTTCACCAGTCTTCCCGGAGATCACAAAATTGCCAAAATGGATCCAGAAGCGGTTTACAAGTCTTTGGTCCAACAATGACATCCTAAAATTAGGGGATACATTGAGCCGTATTTCATTAGTGCAAAGAACAGAGCCCGTCGGAAAAGGTGGACATGAAGCCTTCCATTATATTAAAGCCGATGACGGATGAAAGAGCCTTCAAAAATATCAAGGAGGCAAATTTAAGAAATATAATTGGCCAGGACCTTAACCGAAGATCGATTACAACAAGAAGGGCATGGGCATTGTGGGTCTCTCTCACCGAGATGGACAAAGTCAAGTTTCCATTCAAGTTTTATCAAAATTTAGGAACGGATCATTCCTGTTGAATACTATGACAGAAAAACTACAAGATTCATGAAGACCTATTTGAAAAGAAAAGAATATTCCGTGGGAAAACAAGTCACTGGGGAGTAAAGAAACTCAGGAAATATTGTAATATGGCTCACATCGGCCATTGGGAACTTCGGTCCTGTCCCAAATGTCAAAACCGTAAGGAACCAGAATTTGGCAAAGGATTCCGGTCAAAAGTCGATCGAGAAGACCTGGCGACGGAGAAGAAAAGTCACGAAGTATCCAAAGTTTGGGACCACCAAAAAGTAGATTCCACAACAAAGTTAGTGGAGACATGTGACTCCAGACAGTAACAACCCACTTAGCAAAAAGACGAAAGGTGGGTCCATGAAAGATGCCGCCCAAGTTACTAAAAGACGAAGGACGAGTCAAGATGATTTGGAAGTTTTCATAAAAAACTTCAGATACCAGACAAGAGGAGGCCCAACCCATGTGAAGATGAGTTGGATGCCAACTAATTGCTGCAAGTGGAGCAATAATTCAAGAATGAAAGAGACATCCACTGAAGGGCAATAATAGAGAACATAGAGGTCTTCCGCCTCTATAAATGTCAAGATCTCAGAGAAGGCTAAAGACATCGAACATCTCCTTAGTCTTCTAACAATAAATTTCCTTTGTAAAATTAGTAGAGTATTTAGAATTTCCAGAGTGCTTTCAGCTTTTAAATTTTTAGTTTTTAATTTTATGTACAAGATTGTGATAGCCTTTATGAGGCTAAACAAGTTTTCTCCTCCCAAAAGGAGATTACCGATGTAATAAATTTTTCTTTAAGTTCTTATTAAAATAAAAGGCTTTTGTTCAACATGTGTTCATAGTGTATAATTGATCTATCCCTTTGAAGAATTACCTATACGCCCGGGAGTAGAAACAAACCAAGGTTGTGCTGAGCGATTCTTTGAAGGAGTCGGATAACTTGCGAGATCATCTTCCCCGAGGGTGAGGTTGAACAGGTGAGGAGTTGTTTATCAAACGATCCGGGGCGATGAATTTTCCGATTGATGGTGTTGCGAGCCATCTCACCCCCGTCTTTGTTTTGGTCGAAGGAGGTATGAATTTTAAGGGATTTATTAATTTTGAAGCATGTTGGGCCCGATATGGTCGTAATGGACTATTTCCATTTTCACCGTAAACCTTAGTTTGAATCGATAACATAGAATCGAACATCTTTTAATTATATGACATGTTAAGTTTATCTACTGAAACCCGACATGATCTATTTAAAACCTCCGAAATGGAGAATGGATCTAAGTAGGTGTAACAATGCCACGAATGAAACAAGTAATAGAAACCGAAAGTGTTCATATTCTCGTGATATCTCGTAACTAATTTAATCATGTTTCCTTATTTGTTATAAAGGGTATAATGGGAACTTCAGTGAATATTTGAACTCTTTTAATATGGAAGGCTATAGTTGTAACTGAAACATCAAAAGAGGCCATTCTTGAACTTACCCCAAATGGAAAGAATAGAATAAATGATTTCAATCGACTTCGCCTCGTGTAAGATGAATTCCAAAAATTACAACAATAACTCAAAAAATAAGTTACGTATGCGTTTAATGATTTAAAATCCTTACCTTAAATTCATCAAGTTAAATGAAACCTCGTCCGAATTTGAAACTATTGCGTCATTGAGAATGTGTTCTTTTTTTAAGAGAAGGTCTCCCATAGGGCCGTCTTACGGATCCTATTCCGAATCTGATCCTACCCGCAATCCGGATCCGATCCAACCCTGCACTCCATTTTGACACCGGCAATTTTAAAAAAATAAACGCACCTTTAATAGAACAGGGTCCACGCCCGCCTCCTGACCCGCCCGCAGCTGGCACATGCAAAGCCCAATAGAACAGGGCCGACTTGACACATCTCAAAATAAAAAAATTAAAACCTAATTTCAAAAAAAACCCGCAGCTCCCTGCAGGGTTTAATCGAACAGGACTCCTCCTCCTCCAAAAGCTCAGCTCGCCATCTCCTCCTCCAAAAGCTCAGCTCGCCATCTTCTAACAACAAAAGCTCCACTGGTAAGTCGACATTCACCTATTTTCAACAAAAAGTTTAAAATCTGTAAGAAAGAATCTCCATTGTTGGTGCAGCAAAAAGCTTCATTGTCATCCTTACATTGCACTTTCGACATGTTGTACGATTTTCGATAATCTCTTCAATGGAGAATGAAGATGCACACATCTCTGATGAATGAAGGTAATGTACTCATACATAGAAAAAACGATACTTTTGCTGGAAATACTGATACTTTTGTATTTAAATATGATACTTTTGCTGGAAATACTGATACTTTTGTATTTAAATATGATACTTTTATTGGAAATAGTGATACTCTTGATATTATATATGATACTTTTGCTGAAAATAGTGATACTGTTTATGGAAAAATGATACTTTTATGATGGGCATTTAAATTTTACAAATTTATATTTACTGAATAAAAGTAATATTCTACTAGATATTTTGATGTAATAATTTATTTCATTTATACATATAGGTGAAAACTTGGATTCAAGATTTATTGTTTCTAGTGATGAAGATGATATAGAAGTCATTGAAGGTGAAAACGGATTCAAGAGATACTATCGACCAAAACACGAGGTAGATACTGAAGGTATCACATTTTCGCATAAGTATCACTATTTTCTCCAAAAGTACCAACATCTATTAATCTATCCTGTGATTTTTTTAAATGTTTCTAGACTACACCAATGACCCCGTGGATGTATCGGGTTCCCTTGTTGGGTTGAAAATGAAGACAATTGATGACATGCATAAGTTGTATAGGGACCATAGTTTGTGCACTCGAGTTTAGCATTCATAAAGAAACAACTCGAACTCAAGCTAATGGAGTTGTGACAGAAAAAAATATTTTGTATGCTCTTGTGAAGGATTTAGGAGATCGGGAAATTTGGACATAAATTCCAAAAATGAAAAAAAAAGAAAAATTTCCCTATCACACGTATCGGATGTAATGCTTCATTGAGGTGAAATTTAATGACGAATGTCTTTATGAAGTCTTGAGCCATGTCACAGAGCATAATCATTCGTTTACAAGAAAAGAGTGGAACCGCCCTCATCGTTCCGAGAGAAAGATTACAAGTGAAAAGGGCAAAGTGATAGAAGATATGGTCTCTTCCGGGATGGGACCAATAGATTATTACCGTTATATGGCACATGAAGCTGGAGGAGATAATAGTGTAGGACACACTATAAAAGATCATCAATTGAAAGAAATAGAAGGTGGGGGATGCACAAACACTTGTTGAAATGTTGTACCAACAACAATCGATGAAGAAGACTTATATTTTAGAGTTAAGCTAGATGAGATGGCCAAATAGAGCAATGTTTTTTAGAGATTCGATGATGAGAGAAGATTATAAAATATTTGGGGATGTCGTCATTTTTGACACAACATATCGCATAAACAGATATAATTTGATATGTGCTCCAATAGTTGGCATCAACCATCATTGAAAAAATGTGATGTTTGGTTGTGCGTTCTTATCGAACGAAAAGACTAAAACATTTGAATGGATTTTTGAGGTTTTTAAGAAAGCCATGGGAGGAAAGTGTCCTATAACTATATTCACTGACCAAGACCAAGAGATTTTTAACACGATAGAAAAGGCACGTAGTGAATTGAAAACATAATACTTTATCACAAAAAAATAGATACTTTTACTTAAAAAAAACTGATACTTTGACTATATGATATTTCTTTTTCATCCATTTTACTGATTTTCTATTTTTTGACTGAATTGAACAAATGGTACTTTATCACATAAAACAGATACTTTTACTCAAAAAAATGTTACTTTAACCCTTAATTATTCATGCAGGTATTCCCTGGGACAAAACATAGGCTATGCCAATGGCATCATTACTAGAATGCAATAAGCAGGTTTGGACAACTTAAAAGCAACAATTCTTTTAAGAATGCATTTAGGAAATGCTTGTCAGGTTGTACGGATGAAGCTGAATTTGAGAACTGTTGGAGTAACATGATTTCAACGTACAGATTTTTCAGTGGTGCTTGAAAATTGGCTCTTTTGTTGTTGTCCACCAATACTCGTAGCTAATAGGCCCATTTGAGTCTCGAGATTTTTCATTTGTGACCCCAAAGTATTGACCAATTGTGTCATTTGCAACTCTATCTTGTCCATCCTAGCCTCCTGTGCATTGAACTGGTTCCTTGTCTCACTTATAAATGAAGTTGTTTGACTCATGAATGAAGTGAGAGTGTCTTCCAAAGATGGTTTTACCTCCGCATTGGTAAACCCATTCGTTACATTGAAGCTTGATGGTGGTGGAATCACATTCTCCGTGTTAGCATATGAAAAATCTTCCCAATTCCTCCAATCAATAATAGTGCCTAGGAGTAGGATTATTCCAATAGCGTAGAAATTCCAATTATTGAAATAATTGAATTCCTCCATCCAGGTGTTCGTGCACTACTTATACCAAGTCAAAGAAACAAATCAAACATTGTAGAAGTAGAATTTACAAAAGAAAAATGAAATAAAAAAAAAATATCTAAATTAAAAATAATTCTATCTATCGCAATATTAGCACAAAAATTGTATTAGTCCCCGACAACAGCGCCAAAAACTTGTTCGCCTTAATTTTAGCTTCACCGCATGTGTACGGTGTAGTTTATAGAATATGGTAAGCAAGGTCGTATCCACTGAGACTAATAAATTAGTGCGCTAAGTATTCAACTAAAATAGCCTTATTTTTATTTAGACGATCAAGATTGGATGATTGTTTGAGATTAAGACAACTTAGACTACTAAACACAAGGTAAAGATAATGAGAATAATTAAAGTATCAAGAGAATAAAGCGGATTCGGGTTATGGTTTCGATTAATATCTCTCTTGTTGGCCGATTTAATAAAAGCCGAAGTTATTATCAATATTCCTATAAGACGATCACAATGGTATATTATGTAAGTCCAAGCGGCTACGATAATCTAGAGCGGGGTGAATAGATTATCTCCATCTTTTCGATTTTGCCCTCTTTTTCGAACCGAATGCTCAAAGACAATAATAAAGGTGCGGAATGTAAACAACACACGCCGATTTATAGAGGTTCAACCCACCTAGGGCCTAATCCTCTACCACCCCAAAGATATCCGGTATGGATTGCAAAAAGAAAAAGATTTTATTAATTACCAAAATTAATACATCACCAACTTACAACAACACCTTGAAGAGCACCACACTCTTCTTCAACACCACCTTTGAGATTACCACAATCTCTCTTGAAGATTACCACAATCTCCAATGTCACCTTGTGAAGATTACCACAATCTTCAACCTTGAAGAATACCAAATTCTTCAACACCTCAATAAGAAGATCACCACAATCTTCTTGCACCTATCACCTAGATCATCCAAGTGTGTTCTTACCACAAGAACACTCACAAGGATATCTTGTGTTGAATGATAACCCAAAATCAAGATTACAACTCAATAATGAATATTACAATTTGAGTGCAAAGTGTAATCAAGAATAGCCTAGACCTCAAAGATGTGAAAGTGATAAGCTAGGCAAATTTACAACTAGAATAATTATAATGAAGAACAAATATTTGCTTGAAGTGTATCTTGTTGTGTTGTATCTAGATTGTTGTATTGGTTGCTCCAAAACTTCCTCTATTTATAGGAGATGATTGATCAACCATAGGCTTCTCTTGGGGATTGAAAATCTACAAAAAAATACAATTAAAATCAAGAATATAGCTGTTAGAAATCAATCCCACATTTTAAGGAAATATGTGTCCATCAAACGGTCATATTTTTTCGCCAAAACTCTGAGGCGACGGCCGCACAGTAAATAGAAGTTTAAAAGAACATATCAACATTTAACACGGGCCGACCGGTCGACGTAGGTTCGACGGTCGCCCCCATCTCACCGGTCCCCCTCATTGCATTTTAAGGAATACGAAGTTCGCTTTCAAAAACGAACTTGCAGTGTACCTGGTCGACCCCGGGCGACTGTCGACCGCTTGATTTTTCTTCCGACTCATTTTCTGTTTCAAAAACATCTTCAGTACGGGTTGCCCTATAGACATTGGTCGACCAAGAGAGGTAAATGTTGTCCAATTTTTGTCGAAAAATAAAACTCAAGAAATACTCAAAATTTAGTAAAAACATTTTAACCAATCGGGAGTATTTAGACAACAGATTAGAAAACTTGTTTTGAAGTAGAAACATATAAACACAAATTCATTAAAAGTGTTGTCCAATTTTATCTGAAATAAAACTTGAAGAAATACTCCGGAAAATATTAAAACCATCTTAAATTATCTAGGAGTATTTGGACAACAATTAAAAACATTGTTTTGGTGTAAAAATAAAATCATCAAAATTAAGATAAAAACATGTATCAAACAATCTCCCCCTTTTTGATGATTACAAACCAAAACAATTTTTACACAAAATAGGAGAACAATTTTAGAAATGATTTTCCGGTAAAAACATTTAACCGTTTGGAAGCAACCAAAATTTCCAAAATATAAAAGCAACCAAGTAGGGGAGTAAATATATTCAGTAATAAGCACAAGCTCCCCCTATCAACAAGCACATCAAGAATAATGTAAAAGCAATTAACCATAAGCTAGAAGCTTAGCTTATACATATTGTTCAAGAGCTTATAAGCTCCCCTTGTCACAAAACATCATTAGACAAGTATATAAGTCCATCAAGCAATAATTGGACTAAAAAGATCACAACTTATGGCTTTTATGTGCCATAGCTTATAGCTTTTATAACAAGCTTTTATTAGCTTCTTTGAGCTAATGAGCCAATTTTCTGTTTCTCCCCTTTGGAATCATCAAAAGAATGTTAGGATGATAAAAACATCATTCAAGTTTATCAAAGTGCGCCAACAATACGTTTTATCAACCATGAAAGAATTAAGCTTAGAATCCAAGAGAAAATGAGAGAAATGTATCATAAGAAATCCAAAAGCTCATTTGTTAGCCAAAAACATGATCTCAAAAAGATTTTAAGACTTTTGGAAGCAAGAGACTCATGTAGAAGTTGAAATTTCATTGTGACATTTCATCGAACACTTTGTGGGCTTGAAAATTAAAAGAAGTTGTATATAGCATTTGTAAATGATCCAAGCCAAAAATTTTCATACCATCACTAAAAGCAATTTAACAAATGTCAATCATCAACAATCAATAAGCTCATCACAAAAATATATGAATTTCATCAAGAAAAATACATATAAGCCACAAACTCAAGGTTCAACCCAATTGAGCTAAAGAGAGTGAAATTCTTACCATTCGATCGGTAAAGATGAGCAATGATGATGATAATCGAGCTAGACAATCCCCAAAATATATAATTTAAGCAACAAAACACATTTGAAGTGAATTGTGTGTGAAAATGTCAAAGGGGACGAAAATAGAGTTGAAAGGGCCAAAATGCCAAAGTCCGGGAACGTAAAACAATTTTATCCAAAACATCTCCAAGGGCGACCTGTCCATGGCATGGGTGACCGGTCGAGGTGTGGGCGACCGATCGACCCCGCCCGGCAGCCCACCATTTCGATTCTGTTTTGAAACCGAAATTTGATCCAAAATCCGATTTTTTGCCACTAAGTTTTAAAACGTGCAAAATGCATACGTAGACCTCATTCAATATACATTATGTCATAATCAAGCTCGAAATGAGGTAAAATACTCAGTGGTTAACGATCAAAAAGTCCGCGAGTTATCCTTGAGGCAATTAAACACATCTCAAGTTTTGTTAAAAATCGCAATCCCTTAATATATCGAATCTCAATATGTTTAGTTTGATTATGACGAACCATAATTTTGACCGGACTTGTTATCCCGAAAAATAAGAACGTTTTAAAGCTTTGGATACAACAAGTCATAAGAAGAAGTGCCTTTCAAATATTTGAAAATTTCTTTTAATGGCACTTTAATGAGATTATTTGGGATAATTTTTTGAAGTCGAGCATATTGACATAAGGCATATGGAATGTCGAGTCTATAGAAATAATACAAGAAAGCATACCTCGAATTTGTTTGTCGGCCGATATGCCTTTCTCAACCTTTGTCAATCTTTAGCCATAGAGGTTGAGATAGTTCTTCTTTCTTCAATGCTTAACTCCTTCAAGAGTTCTTTTGAAATATGACCGTCTTCTTGGCATTGAGTAATTTGAATTCCAATGATCAAACTTGAGCTTCCCTCATCATGATCATCTTAGGTTCACCTTGCATTGACTTGGAAAAATATCTTCTTCTTGAAAATACCTTCGAGCTACTAACCTCGTCTTTAGTTCGACCAATGTTGCCTTGGTCATCGAGTTTGTTCCGGAATACTCTTTTTGTCTTCTTCATCACTATCATCATAGGGCATCCAATTGATCTAAGGTTTTCATAATAGAATATTTACATCCAAATATTTTGAGGTAACTAATATTTGGAGTACTTCATCTCTCATCTACATAACTTAACAAACTCATTAACGGCATCGCTTATAAAGGCAAGAAAAAATAGCCCAAGTGTAAAAACATGCCTCAATCATCAATCACAAAATATCTTGCATAAGAGCATAGTAGAAATAGACACTATATATATAGACCATGAAGCAAGAAACACATACTATGCATTTAGAAGATCATCAAGAATCTAATAAATCATGCAAGTTCAAATAAGCTTAAGAAAGCTACAAAGGTCTCTTTTGAAATTTGAAAATCCGATAAAGCATATAGTTGAGACCTCATTTTAAAAGAAGTATTTGAACAAAAGTTGACAAAGCAAATATGTTCAATCAAATATCGAATAGTGCCTTTCAAAAAAAATCTAAAAATCCTCTTAATGGCACTTGTATGAAATACTATGAAAGACAAGCACATAGGCACATGACAATATATATATCGAGTCTATAAGAGTAAGAATAATACAAGTAAACGTACCTCGATAATTTATGCCTTTCTTGACAAATAATGACGTAAATGGCCATTTGTGAAAATATGTAAATCCTACACAATTCTTAAAATAAATCTAGCACAAATCATAATGATAAAAGTGTAGGCTAAGAGATATCACAAGTAAGCTCATGCCATAAAAATCCATAAGAGATGATAACACACTTTAGTCTACAAAAGTGCACAAGATTTTTAAAAACATCCTATAAGGTCTTCTTATTTAAAAATATTTTAAAAGCACAAACATATATTGAAGATCTTAATTAAAAAATAAAATCTTTGAAAACTCATTTTGCAATTAAGACACAAATAAAAGCATGCATAATAACTAAATAAAATGCATATTTAAATAGGGAGATACGGGTTACCAATTACGTCATTTCCATGGGTTATGCCGTTCCCATTGTTGATGATATCTTCCTCTTTGAAAGTTATCTTGATGATGTCTTTGCCATTTCCAAGGATTATGTTCTTCCCATTTTTGATTATATCCTCTTCTTGGAAATTGGCTTTGAAAATGTTTTCTCCTTTGATCAAATGAAATGGTCATTTGATGTCTTCTTGCGGTGTAAATTTTCTTTGATCATTATTTCGCCGGGTACCTAATATGACATTGTTTTGTGGTACCCTCATGTGTTTGGGTCCTTTGGGATTAGTCTTGAGACTTTTAGGTCTCCAACAATAATTAGAGCTATTTCTAGCTCGACAAGAATTAGCCGTATGACCCTTTTTACCGCAATAAAACAGTAATAGTGGGAGCATAATGACCAATATGCATAGTGACTTGATCCTTTTTCATATAATTAACAACATTAGGCTTATGATCAAGTCCTTTATCACAATTATGAACATCAACAATATTGGACATTTTATCGGTACTCAAGTTAGATTTTAATAGATCTTTTTCATGCAATCAATATTCTCAACAAGAGTACTATTTTCTTTCTCAAGGTTTCTAACTTTATCAAGAGTGGTGGTATGAGCACATGATAGTGATTCATAGGAAGTAAATAAACTATCCTTATCATTTTTCAAAACAATGAATTCCTTTTTCAAGTTTTTGTATTTAACAAGCAAGCTTTGGAATTCATTTTGAAGGTCATCAAAATCATTTTGCAAATCACTATAATCATTTTGTATAACAATATCATAGGATGTAGAGGGTCTAAGACATACCTCATTTTCTTCTTCGATGCTCTTAAAACATTGTTCAACTTCTTCATAGTTGGAAGTTGTAAGAGGCTTGTTCCTTAGATTTGAACTTGTATCCCTTTGAGAAGTAGATGCTTTTGTTTGACTCCTTCCATTTGCAAATACTCCATAGATGGCTTCTAATTTTTGCCATAATTCATGTGCGGATCGAATTCCTACAATATGTTCATATTCCAAATTAGTAAGTGAACAATACAAAATATTGAGAGCTTTACCATTTAAGGAGATGGTTTCTTTTCTTCATCATTGAGCTCCTTGAGAGATTTGGAGGTGTATGGTGTGTCTTTCATTGGGATGGATTCTCCATTGATGATGGTGTTCCAAATATTGAACCCGCAACCTTGTAAATAACATTCCATTCTTTCTTTCCAAAATATATAATTTTGGAATCAAATAGAGGTGGCTTGGTGGTGGAGGTGCCGGTAAGATGAGCTTAGTTCAGAGTCGCCGACGATCGTTCCTCTTCACTCGCGATGTGAAACGAGCTTGCCAAAGAGTTTGGCTCGATACCACTTGTAATTCCAAGTGGCTACGATAATCTAGAGGGGGTGAATAGATTATCTCCATCTTTTCGATTTTGCCCTCTTTTTCGAACCGAATGCTCAAAGACAATAATAAAGGTGCGAAATGTAAACAACACACGTCGATTTATAGAGGTTCAACCAACCTAGGGCCTAATCCTCTACTACCCCAAAGTATATCAGGGATGAATTTCAAAAAGAAAAAAGATTTTATTAATTACCAAAATTAATACATCACCAACTTACAACAACACCTTGAAGAGCACCACACTCTTCTTCAACACCACCTTTGAGATTACCACAATCTCTCTTGAAGATTACCACAATCTCCAATGGCACCTTGTGAAGATTAACACAATCGTCAACCTTGAAGAATACCAAATTCTTAAACACCTCAATAAGAAGATCACCACAATCTTCTTGCACCTATCACCTAGATCATCCAAGTGTGTTCTTACTACAAGAACACTCACAGGGATATCTTGTGTTGAATGATAACCCAAAATCAAGATTACAACTCAATAATGAATATTACAATTTGAGTGCAAAGTGTAATCAAGAATAGCCTAGACCTCAAAGATGTGAAAGTGATAAGCTAGGCAAATTTACAACTAGAATAATAATAATGAAGAACAAATATTTGCTTGAAGTGTATCTTGTTGTGTTGTATGTAGATTGTTGTATTGGTTGCTCCAAAACTTCCTCTATTTATAGGAGATGATTGATCAACCATAGGCTTCTCTTGGGGATTGAAAATCTACAAAATAAAATACAATTAAAATCAAGAATATAGTCTGTTAGAAATTAATCCCACATTTTAAGGAAATATGTCTTTGTCAAACGGTCATATTTTTTTTGTCAAAAGCACCAGGCGGCCGGTCGCACGAAATAGAAGTTTGAAAGAACATATCAACATTTAACACGGGCCGATCGGTCGACGTAGGGTTCGACCGGTCGTCCCCCATCTCAGGTCCCCCTCATTTGCATTTTAAGGAATACGAAGTTCTGTTTCAAAAACGAACTTGCAGTGTACGGTCGACCCGAGCGGCGATCGGCCGACGACAACAGGGCAACCGGTCGACCGCTTGATTTTTCTTCCATCTCATTTTTGTTTCAAAAAACATCTTCGTGCACGGGTTTCCCTATAGGCACGGTCGACCAAGAGACAGTAAATGTTGTCCAATTTTTGTCGAAAATAAAACTCAAGAAATACTACGAAAATTTAGTAAAAACATTTTAACCAATCGGGAGTATTTAGACAACATTTAGAAACCTTGTTTTGAAGTAGAAACATATAAACACAAATTCATTAAAAGTGTTGTCCAATTTTATCCGAAATAAAACTTGAAGAAATACTCCAGGAAAATATTAAAACCATCTTAAATTATTTATGAGTATTTGGACAACAATTAAAAACATTGTTTTGGTGTAAAAATAAAATCATCAAAATTAAGATAAAAACATGTATCAAACATATTATTCTCCTCTCGAGATGTATATAAAATGTGGATTGAAATATCTATGCTAGCATCTCTACTCAACATAAGATACACAACTCCCAAAAGCACAAAAGATCAAATGTCCTCACAAATATTCACAAACCTCTCGATTCATGCAAATATTCATGTCAAGTACTTAAGATCCAATATTGAAACTCATCTCTCGAATTATGAATCAATATATCAAGCATGTTAAACCATTAGCCAAGTGATAAAACAAGAATAAGCACAAAGTACTCAAATAGGCTTCAAGACAATAACTTCAACTAAGATTAAAACATTCAACAAAAGTTCAATTAATCTACTTCCAAAACCCGAAAATCACAAGAAGATTAGCTACACTTGATGTTCAAACAACTCATAGACAAATTGTTCAATGTCATACTAAGCTCACATGAAAGATTAAGATACAAGAGAAGCAAGAAAAACTTAGGATAGTCGATAATCTCGCGATATATCTTCGATCCTCAAGCTCGATGCGACCCGATTCTTCCATTGATGCCCCCTTGAAAGAGTAGTCTTTTGTCTTGTGTTCTAAGTCCAAGAATGTCAAAATATCCCCTGGTGTGCGCCCCCAAAAAGTCCTTTTATACCTTTTTAAAAAGTCTAGGGCAAAATGTTTGTTATTTTGTGACATTCCAAAGACAGACAGACGACGGGTCGTGCGCCTCACGCACGGGTTACCTGCAAGCGTCATCCCGTAGGCATTTTACGCTTTTCACCAACCCACGCATGGGTCGTGCGCCCACGCATGGGTTACCCGTGCGCCTCGGCTGTAGGCAATTTCGAATCCTTCGGTACACACGGTCATGAGCCACACGGCACGGGTCGCACGCATGGGTTGTGCGCTTGTCCGTAAGCTCGATGCGCTTAATTAGGCATGCACGGGTCGTGTCTTTGCGCACACCCGTCGTGTGTGCCCTATTTTTGCCCAATTTGTCCGACTTCTTCTTATTTTGACTTCTAATCCCATATATTCACTATATTCTTGGTGTTTCTACTTCGCAATGCTCGTATTTGTAATCAAATTGCTTCAAATATCATTAAATTCCTACAAAACGAGCAAAACGTAATGTCTTTCCCACAAAGAGTGAATACAAAACCATTTCATATGAGTTAATGCATGTCTAAACACCATTTTAGTCATAAATATGCCTTAAAATACATGCAAAACTCACACCTATCAAAACCCCAAACTTAAATTGTTGGCCGTCCCGGTCAACGCTTTTGAAGACGAGATAAAACACAACCTGGGAGTAATGAAAGGTAGCACGCACAACAACTCCATAAAATCCGTATTGTTCATCATAGGTGTCAAGCAACAAATTAACAAGCCTCAATTATCTTACAGGGAGCACATATCAAATAAAACATGGTAAATGCTTTGAATCACTTCTCTCAAAGATTAAGTGTATGCTCTCATCTCGAATGAATTAAGGGGACGTGTTTACACTCAAATCAATTCAATGTCGCAAAATTACCATAGGCTTGCAAATCGTCTCATATCTCCGCCACTAGAATGTATGCAATATGTGAATCAAAAAGGACTTTCTCATTTGGTTGTAATGAAGGTTCTTTGGTTAGGGTAGGAAATTTTTGGATAAAGTGACTCAAACTCGAGAATATAGATCGTGAGCATAACAATCATCTACATTAAACTCCCATATGCTACTCCAATCATCCCGTATTTTCATCAACTTTATTTATCTTCATCTCCTTTCTTTCTTTTGAGAATCACCTCAATTTACAATCCTTAGCCCCCAAGTTCATTTAAAAAAATTTTCCGACTTTTATACGAGCAAAGCAATCCATTTCTCCTCCCTTTTCTTCCTCTCATGTTCCCATCAACCAACTCTAACACCACTTTCTACAATTTTGAATTCACCCATTCATCCTTATTCAATCCCTTTACTCAATGCTATATTGTCAAGTATTGGTTAAGCAAAAGAATCAAGTTAAAGCTTGAATTGTGGCTATCAAACATTAGGCAATAGACTCAATTTGGCTAAACTAGGGATTTCAATATCATCATTGGGTAAGCAAAAAAGGCTTGAAGGGCTAACAAAAAATGGCCTTTGATGACTTTCACAATTTGCATACAACATGTGACCTTGACAGAGCTACGAGCAAGTTCTAGTATTCCAACAACATGAATGATACACTCAAATCAACAACAAGACGCATTAAATGGAAGCAATAAAGGCTCAAAAGCTCACATGCTTGTACATCTCAGTAATTCAAAGCATCAAACTCGTTTTTCGTATCAACATGCTCAATGTTATCTATTCTGGCTCAATCAATCTCATGTTCAACACCCAATCCAAACAATACAATTTTTTTCAACAACAAATAAGCATCAAGTCGCATAACACCCGGTCAACTCACTCTCTAAAATCTATGAAAGCAATAAACGTGCTAAAGCGAGAACGTGCTTCTAATGCAATGCAACCTAAAATGCTCTACATGCAACTATATGAAAACACACAAAAATGCAAATATATATATATTTTTTTCTATCCACACATTTCATATCAAAATAACTCTCTCTCCCCCAAACTTAAATGAAATTATATCGCACGTAAGAGAAGATAGAATTTCAATATAAAACTGTGTGGATTTACCTGATTCATTGTGGAGGTGGTGGCGGAAAGTGGCCCCAACGTCTACCCGACGTTGTGGTCGCCTTATGAGCGATCTCTGTAGCATCCTCCTGCACTTCTTCTTTCAGCCATTACTTAAGTTTTGTACCTGGGCGCGACCTATTTACGCCTCTGCCGATGGACGCACGGGCTGCCCGTGCGCAATGCCGTAGCAACATATTTTTCTTTCCAGGCACGCACGGGTTGTGCGCAAGGCGCACGCCCTGCCCGTGGGTGATTGTATAACAAAATCAGGTATTTTTCACATTTTTCTCTTTTTTTTTTTTTTTTTAAGAAAACAAACAAAAATAAAAATCACACCACAAACCGTTGGGTTGCCTCCCAACAAGCGCTATATTTAACGTCTTTAGCTCGACGCTTGTTAATTTCAATTCATACCACCTTTGAATGCATATATTAGCCAACTTTGCTTTGGGTCATGGTCGAGAACCGTTTTTGCATAGTTTGCATCTAGTAATGCATACTTGGGATTTCCAAGCAAGTATTAGAGTCCTGGTGTTGGAACATTTTGATCTGGGTTATGCTCATGTTGTCCGTGCGCGTATGTACCACCAGTGTTCGTTTCGTTGTGTAATAGCTTTCTTATGATATCATGCACTAACTGTCCGGGCATCCACGCACGGTTCATGTGTTCCTTGTCCTATTTCTGCTCCTTTTCGACACCACACACGGGCTGAAAGTGCATAGACACACAGTCCGTCTTTGGTTCCGAACTTTTTTGCTTTTCCAGGATCTTCAGCTCCTCGTATTCGGTACCACTCCTTTGATGAATGGCACTACATTGTTCCTTTGAGTTAATTTCAGGGGTGCTTGAAAATTGGCTCTTTTGTTGTTGTCCACCAATAATCGTAGCTAATAGGCCCATTTGAGTCTCGAGATTTTTCATTTGTGACCCCAAAGTATTGACCAATTGTGTCATTTGCAACTCTATCTTGTCCATCCTAGCCTCCTGTGCATTGAACTGGTTCCTTGTCTCACTTATAAATGAAGTCGTTTGACTCATGAATGAAGTGAGAGCGTCTTCCAAAGATGGTTTTGCCTCTGCATTGGTAAACCCATTCGTTACATTGAAGCTTGATGGTGGTGGAATCACATTCTCCGTGTTAGCATATGAAAAATCTTCGCAATTCCTCCAATCTGAATAATAGTGCGTAGGAGTAGGATTATTCCAATAACTGTAGAAATTCCAATTATTGAAATAATTGAATTTCTCCATCCGAGGTGTTCGTGCACTACTTATACCAAGTCAAAGAAACAAATCAAACATTGTAGAAGTAGAATTTACAAAAGAAAAATGAAATAAAATAAAAAATATCTAAATTAAAAATAATTCTATCTATCGCAATATTAGCACCAAAAATTGTATTAGTCCCTGGCAACGGCGCCAAAAACTTGTTCGCCTTATTTTTAGCTTCACCGCAAGTATACGGTGTAGTTTATAGAATATGGTAAGCAACCTTATTGAACTAAAACAACCTTATTTTTATTTAGACGATCAAGATTGGATGATTGTTTGAGATTAAGACAACTTAGACTACTAAACACAAGGTAAAGATAATGAGAATAATGAAATTATCAAGAGAATAAAGCGGATTCTCGGGTTATGGTTTTGATTAATATCTCTCTTGTTGTCCGATTTAATAAAAGTCGAAGTTATTATCAATATTCGTATAAGACGATCACAATGGTATATTATCCTCCCCTCTCGAGATGTATATAAAATGTAGATTGAAATATCTATGCTAGCATCTCTACTCAACATAAGATACACAACTCCCAAAAGCACAAAAGATCAAATGTCCTCACTAATATTCACAAACCTCTCGATTCATGCAAATATTCATGTCAAGTACTCAAGATCCAATATTGAAACTCATCTCTCGAATTATAAATCAATATATCAAGCATGTTAAACTATTGGCCAAGTGATAAAATAAAAATAAGCACAAAGTACTCAAATAGGCTTCAAGACAATAACTTCAACTAAGATTAAAACATTCAACAAGAGTTCAATTAATCTACTTCCAAAACCCGAGAAATCACAAGAAGATTAGCTACACATGATGTTCAAACAACTCATAGACAAATTGTTTAATGTCATACTAAGCTCAAATGAAAGATTAAGATACAAGAGAAGCAAGAAAAACTTAGGATAGTCGATAATCTCACGATATATCTTCGATCCTCAAGCTCCGATGAGACCCGATTCTTCCTTGATGCCTCCTTGAAAGAGTAGTCTTTTGTCTTGTGTTCTAAGTCCAAGAATGTCAGAATATCCGGTGTGCGCCCCAAAAGTCCTTTTATACCTTTTTAAAAGTCTAGGGCAAAGTGCTATCATTTTGTGACATTCAAAGACAGACAAGACGGTGGTCGTTCACCTCACGCACGGGTTACCCGTGCGTCATCCCATATGCATTTTCTACTTTTCACCAACCCACGCACGGGTCGTGCGTCCACGCATGGGTTACCCGTGCGCCTTGCCGTAGGCAATTTTGAATCCTTCAGTGCGCACGGGTCGTGTCCATAAGCTCGGTCGCTTAATCAGGCACGCATGGGTCGTGTCCTCGCGTGCGCCCGCTTGTGCGTGCCTGTTTTGCCCAATTTGTCCGACTTCTTCTTATTTTGACTTCTAATCCATATATTTACTCGATTCTTGGTGTTTCTACTCTGCAATGCTCGTGTTTGTCATCAAATTGCTTCAAATATCATTAAATTCCTACAAAATGAGCAAAGCGTAATATCTTTCCCACAAAGAGTGAATACAAACCATTTCATATGAGTTAATGCATGTCTAAACACCATTTTAGTCATAAATATGCCTCAAAATACATGCAAAACTCACACCTATTATACTTATAACCTGTTTAGAAGTATACATGATACAAAATTGCTTAAAACACATCGCCCTACACACAATCAAATAAATTCAGCACTCGGTGCTTAAAACTAACATTGCACTGCAAAAAATCAATGTACTATCACAAAATGACTACCAACATTCACAAATTATCAACTACTATTCAGCATCTAATCACAAAATGACCACCAACATTCACAAAATATCAACTACAATTCAACATCTAATCACAAAATGACTACCAACATATGCAATCTTGTTGGGAAATTTATTGTTTAGATTTTGATGAATGCCATGTAAAACTTAGACTAGAAAGTTGGCACCCCATTTTCCTTGTAATTTGTATTGTAATAGATAGGGATGTATGAGTGAGTCAAGTCGACTATGCCAGGGAATACAAGAAGTCAATCAAGATCGAAATGAAGACTCCACTCGCGTGAAAAATTTGAGTCACGGCAAGGAGAAGAAGACAAGAACTCGATCAAGGAGTATCGGTGGGATAGCCGTGTGAAGTGTCGACCAAGTCAACTCAAGAAGCCAAGTGTCAAGTTGAAGTGACGGATGAGTCATCCATTGATTGGAAACTAACTCAAGTCACCTGGGGAAGTTAAAGAAGCGTAGTCAAGTCAAGACAATCAAAAGAATCCGTTGTACGAAGTCAAGAAGCTTACTTAAATAAGTAATACTACCATCTTTGCCATGTCTTAAAGTGTTCGATCCCATAAGCGTGCAAAAGGAATAAACCAATGGGAAGATCGCACCTCGTGTCGACTCGAAAAGTTGAACATTCATTTAATACGAGGAAATGTCAACATCAAGGATCGCAATAAGACAAGCCAACGAACACAAGTGACTTTTGAAAATCAGCCTATCTCTTCAACGAGCGATTTTTGAAAGTTCACTATAAAAGGCCGAGGAATCACTTTGAGAAAAGGTTACCTTGATTACCTTACATACTTGAACAACGAACATTCAAGCAATTATTCAAAGTAAACGCAATATATTCTCAAGTTATTCAATAAAAATCCTCTCGTGCCTAAATCTCGAAGGAAATTGATCCAACACTAACTTTGTGAAGGAAAGACAACTTCAAACTGTTGAAGAGGAAACTTTTGAAGAATCAAAAGGGTCTATTTTCCAAGGAGGATTGTAGGAAGGTTCAAGGTCGAACCAGTCTCAAGTTATTGGAGGGCTTCGTGATCAAATCCAAGAAGCTTGAGCAAGTAAGCTGAAGTAGCAAGGCAACCGCCCTGTGAAGAAGCTGAGTCGGACGAGAAGCCGGTTGTGTGACCAAGGCATCTCCGTGATCGAGTCCCAAAGGAGCAAGTCAATTTGTGTGATCAAGACTTGTATCCGGATGATAACCACTTTGTACTCTAATCAATACTTAGTGGATTCCTCCAGGAGTTGGAGAAGAGAGGAGTAGAAGAATTACCCCATCTTCGAACCTCTATAAAATTTATTGTGTCATTTACATTTCAGCATTTTATTTCTGCATACATATTCTATATCTGCTGATAATTTGCTATCCAACCGATAAGTAACTAAGTGCTAAATTCAAGTGTTTAAAACTAAGTAAATCAAATCAAAGGGTGTCAAGTCTTCCGCTGAAAATCTCATCACATGACCAAGTTAAGGTTTAGACTAAACAATCGAGTTATTCTATCAATGACTCAATCGAAAGTCGTTGAGTGGCTAACTCTATTTGGTTAACTAACTTAGTTGTCCCCAAGGACTTAGTGTGTATTTAACTCGTATTATTTTAAAAGCACTAAAATAGAAAAGTTGGTAAGGTTTATTCAACCCCCTTCTAAACCTTACTCACACCCTTTGGGACCTAGAAGTGGTATTAGAGCGGTTGGTTCATTGAACCTTCCGCAGTTCTTGAACTAGATCTCCAATCTTTCAAAGATTCCTTTAACACTTGCCTTTTCAAAACTTTTTTATTCAAAGAAAGTTATTATCATGGAAGCAAATTTGACACGCATTCCTATGTTCACTATTGAGGAATTTGATGACTGGAAAATTTGTATGCATGCTCATCTATCAGCTTTACATGATGAAATGTGGATAGTGATAGAGGATGGACCACCGCAAATCGAAGGTGAACACAATCAGACGGAGAGCGGCCCAGAATCGAAGGTGAAGAAAGCTCTTTGAAGAAAGACGATACTGGTTGAGAAAACAAGGATGAATCGACAAACGAGGACAGAAAAAGATACAACTTGGACAATGTGGCCAAGGACATACTTTACAAGACCTTGGACAAAGCAATGTTCAACAAAGTCAAATCCTATCAAAGCGCAAAACAAATGCGGGACAAATTAACTTTAATTTGTGAAGGATCTCGAGCAAATTAAAGAAAACAAATTGTCCGTTGTTGTACAAAAATTTGAAAATTTTAAAATGCTTGCAGGTGAAACCTTGGATCATTTGGATGCTCGATTCATGAAATTACCAATGAACTATCAAAGACTTGGCAAGGAATATACACGAAGGAGATGTGTATGAAGATTCCGAGAAGGCTCCCGGTGATTGGGAAATGAAGGTCATGGCCCTGAGACATTCAATGAACCTCACAACAACATCCAACCATGAGCTATTCTCGGACCTCAAAGCCTACGAGTTTGAGCCGAGAAGAAAAGATCAAGAGGAGACAACTATACCAAAAACAAGCGCACTTATAGTCAAGGATGGGAAGAGAGCTGAGGCAAAGAAGCCATTAACCAGGAGGAGATTGCCCCGATGGTTAAAAGATTCAACAAGTTCTTTAACAAGAACTACAAAAGAAACAAATGTGAATCATCCGAAGACTTTCGGCTCCTCCAAGTTAAGGGAAGATAGGCCACCCAAGAGAGCGAGCATCAAAAGGTTGAGTACCGCAGAGCTGATAATCCAAGAGCGGAAAGAGCGATCAAAGAGCCGAAAACCTATGTTGGAACCGTAGACAACCAGGACACTTTGCTATTGATTGCCCATATCCCGTAGTCAATAAATACACGGGAATGAAGAAGAAAGAAGAGTCTTGAGAGAAAGAAGACGGGGGAAAAGAAAAAGGCAATGTTGGTCACGAGACGGCTAAGTCAAAAGAAGCGGCAGACTCGAGAGAGTAGTGAAGCTGACTACTCAAGTGATTCGGAAGAAGAAGCAATGATCTGTCTAATGGCTAAAGAACAAGATCAACCAGACCAGGAAGATGAGGTACACTCTAACTCATCTCACTCAGATTCTAGTGATAGTGATTGTGACACACACACTTCATCACCCACTGATCTTTATGATTCATTAGGCAAAATGATGAAAGACTTTGAGCACATTAAATCCTCACACACACTATTAAATGAGGAAAACGGCCCAGCTCAAAGCCAAAACTCACGGTGACTAAGGAGCCGAGTACTCTAAGTCATATAGCCGATGAGAACAAAGAGTCAAGGCCGAGAATGCTAAACTAATAAAGCGAGAGATAGTCTGCTATAGAAAAGAGGGAAAATGATCTCAAAAACGTGATTGCTTCATTCACTAAGGCATCTAAATCATTAGATGACCTTATTATGAGCCAAAAAGAGTGTGGAGACAAGACAGGCATAGGATTCAATTCCTTTGTGCACAATCAAACTCCCGAGTAATCTTGGAAAAAGGATCTTCAAGTAATGAAGCATCTCAAAAGCCCAAGACACCAAATGTTGCACCCACATTCACTCCAAAACACAATCACAAACAAACGGCCTTGGATATAAAGGAAAAGGAAAACAACTTGATTGAGTATCGAGAAAATAGCCGAGAAGAAATCCAAAGCCAAAGTTCATCAAGAAACTCCAAACGGGGAAGTACTCTGTGAAGAAGAAACAGAGCTACCAAAAACCCCATAAATTTCATCAAAGAAACACATATGATGGGAATGGTAGAAATTACCGAAGCCAAGCTGATTGGAACAATGTGAAACATCAGCAAAGACCTATGGAATATAAGCCCAAATGGCAAAGGCCAGAACTCACCAAGGCCATCCCAAAGGCAAAAGAGCTATCATCAAGCACACATATGCACCCAGGCATTACACTCGGAAATATCACAACTACCCAAACAAGGCAATTGCAAAAACACACACACACACATGCATATAGACAAAAGAGAGGATGTATGAACCTAAAGCCCCCAAGCAATTTGCCAAAGTGAGTTATGATTATGGCACAGATAGATGGCAACCTCTTAGAGTCAAATCATTTGGCTATAGGTTGGTTGGATCATCTTACAAAGACTAACCCCTCGGGACCCGCAGACAAGCATGGGTACCTAAAAAACTAATTTCCTTGATTGCGGGTTCAAGGAGCAGTGAGTGCCAAGGATCTGGTACATGGATAGTGGTCGCATTCCCGGACACATGACAGAAACAAGAAAAATCTATCAAAATTCAAGGAGATTAGAGGCGCAAAAGTCATATTTGGAGGAAATGAAGCTCGGGAAAATAAGAGATCTTGGATCCATCAAGAAAATGGTTTAGAAATCACAGATGTTGCTTATGTTGAAGGCCTCAACTTCAACTGCTAAGCATCGATCCAACTCGTGACAAGGGCTACAATGTTGGATTCAATATGGGAGTATGCGGATTAAAGACACCGAATCAAATGAAATAGTGTTGCAAGGATCCGCAGACGAGGAAGAATATGTATGTGGTAGATGGTCAATTGCCACACCAAGCACTTGTCGTTAGCAAAAAGTACAACCGAATCAAGTTGGTCGTGGCACAAGAAGCCGAGTCACCGAATTTCAAGATAATTAACAAGCTTGCAAGGAGTCATCTAGTAGAAGGACGCCGGACTCAAAAGTATACAAGAAGGAAAGTGTTTGTGATGCATGCGGATGGGAAAAACAGATCAAATCATCATTCAAAGAGAAGTCTAGTCCATCTTCAACAAGAATAGTGCATCTGTTGCATATGGATTTATTTGGTCGATTGAGCCACCAAAGCATAAGTGGAAAAAAGTACACCTTAGTGGTGGTGGATGATTATTCAAGATATACATGGACAATCTTCATGTGCAAAAAGAAGGAAACCTTGCAGAAGTTACCTCAACGATGAGAAGAGTTCAAAATGAAAAGAGCAAACCATTATAAAGATAAGATCGATAGAGGAACCGCCGAGTTTGTCAATGGGATAATAACTCGATGTGCGTTGAAAATGGTATTGCTCATGAGTTATCTATGACAAGGACTCACAAATGAGAATGGAGTAGTTTGAAAGAAGAAATAGAACTCTCAAAGAAGCTGCAAGGACAATGTTAGCTGAAGCTGGATTGCCTAAAAGATTTTGGGCTGAAGCCATAAACACTGCATGCTATACTCAAAATAGATGCATGATTAATAGACAGCTGACAAAAACTCCCTATGAAATATGGACAGGGAGGAAGCCAAATGTTGCATACTTTAGAATATTTGGATGTAAATGTTTCATCCACAACAATGGAAAAGATAATCTAAAGGCTTTTGATGCTAAAGGCGATGAAGGTATCTTCTTGGGATACTCAGCTGAAAGAAAAGCCTACAGAGTGCTGAACAAGAGGACTATGGTCACAGAAGAGTCTATCCATGTGGTTTTTGATGAACCTAATGTAAATGGAGAAGACATTGAAGAGTTAGCTGATAAGCTAAATCAACCAACTATGCAGAAGAGTCCCTATATTGAAGCTGAAGCTGGAGCAATCAATCAAGATGAAGATGAGACAATTTGAATCTCAAAGACATTTGGAAAATCTAGAAATTTGAATGATAATGAAAGAGTTGCTCAAGACAACACAGCGCAAGGCGCTTTGAATCCGGCTAACTTACTCCAACTGATGTGAGATGGTGAGAGACCATCCACCAGAGCTAGTCATTGGAGAAGTAAGAGATGGTATAAGAACCAGATCCAGAGCTTAACAAGAAGCAATGTTCACCTGTTTTATTTCCCAAATAGAGCCAAAGGATGTGTCACAAGCATTGGATGACACACATTGGATTCAAGCCATGCAAGAAGAGCTGAATAAGTTTGAAAGGAATAAAGTATGGGAATTGGTACAAAGTCCAACCCATCAAAATGTCATTGGCACAAAATGGGTTTTGAAACAAGATGAATGAGGAAGGATGCGTGGTAAGGAACAAAGCAAGATTGGTAGCCAAAGGGTATTGCCAAGAAGAAGGAATAGATTTTGATGAAACATTTGCTCTTGTTGCAAGACTAGAAGAAATAAGGATGTTTCTTGCCTATGATGCACAAAAGAACTTCATTGTATATCAAATGGATGTGAAAAGTGCATTCTTAAATGGATTGTTGGAAGAAGAAGTCTATGTTGAACAACCTCCAGGATTTGAGCGAGAAAACTCTTGGAGACAAGGTGTACAAGATCAAGAAAGCTTTATATGGTTTGAAACAAGCACCAAGAGCATGGTATGATGCATTATCCCAATTTCTCGACAGATAATGGATTCACCAAAGGCAAAGTGGATGTAACACTCTTGAGAATTCAAGATGGGGGAGAGTATCTTGCTTGTTCAAATATATGTGGATGATATCATTTTTGGATCCACAAACAAAGAGTCGTGTGTGATAAGTTCTCAAACCTCATGCAAGGCAAATTTGAAATGAGTATGATGGGGAGAGTGGCATTCTTTCTAGGACTTCAAGTTAGGCAATTGAAAGATGGAACCTTCATAAGTCAAACAAAGTACACCAGGGATTTAATGAAGAAGTTTGGTATGGAAGAGAAGTCTTCTGTGAAAATACCAATGAATACATCAGTCAAGATGGACATGGATGCGGATGTCAAGCCTGTGGATCAAATAAGATCTGAGAGCACTTATTGGATCACTGCTCTATCTAACAGCAAGTAGGCCAGACATCACCTTTGCAGTAGGTGTATGTGCAAGATTCCAATCTGCTCCAAAGAAAGCCATATGACTGCAGCTAAGAGAATCCTAAGATATTTGAAGGGATGCCAAAAGTTGGCTTATGGTATCCAAGGAAGGTGGATTTAAGCTTATTGGTTACTCGGACTCGACTATCTTTGGATGTAGAATTGACGGGAAGAGTACTTCAGGTATATGTCAAGTGCTTGAAACAGATTAGTTTCCTGGTTTAGCAAGAAGCAAAACTCAATAGCCACATCCACAACAAGCGAGTACATAGCTGCGGCAGTTGTTGTGCCCAAGTCTTATGGATCGACAACAAGCGAGAGACTATGAAATTGAGGAAAAGAGATTCCAATTATGTGTGATAACACAAGTGCTATTGCAATCACTCAAAATCTGTGTTGCATTCGAGAACAAATCACATTGATGTCGAGATATCATTTTATAAGAGATCATGTTGAAAAGAAAGACATCACTTTGGAATATCTCAACTGATAAACAGTTAGCTGACATATTCACAAAGACATTATGTGAATCAAGATTTGAAGAACTTAAGCATGATCTAGGGTTAATTGAGCTGAGTTGACACTCAGAAGACTCAAGGAGAAGAGATGGAACTTGAAAAGATAAAAATAGAGCAGATCTCATGAATCAGCCAAGTGAACCAGCTGTATCGGAAAGTCAGCTGTATCGAGTTAGCTGACAGCTGAGTCACTATATGAATGAAGAGAAGAAGAGTTGAGTCAGTTAAGGAGTAAGCTGAGTCATTTATGAGCTAAGTGACAAAAACGCAGTTGTTTTTAATAAGCGGGAATGTTTTTAAGGATGACGTCAGCGTAATAATGACGGGTACAGTCAAAAGCTGCACAACAAGCATATGATTGGATATAAATGCTGCCGCATTAAATGCGAGAAATTAAATGCAATGAGACGTGCTAAATCTGAGCCGTTGATCTTGATCAAAATTTCAAAAACCAAAAACACGTCCTTTCATAACCCTTATATACTCTTTTGTTCAGTTTTTCTCTCTCTCACTTAAACTGTTCATCTTTCCAAAGCAAAGAAAGCAAGTATCTTTTCTCTCAAAACCCTACCAGTCTTCAAAGCAAGTTCGTCAAGTTTCGATCGGTAAAAACTCACAAAAATGGAATCAACTTATGATTTCACTAAGCAGTAAGCAAATCCACACCGGTTCAATAATGGATTTGAAGGGATGATTAAACAGTGTTCGATGAAACCCTTGTGAAGAAGATTCTTTGATAAAATCGAAATCCCGGACTGAAACCCTTCCTCACGATGGAGTTTTAAATGACATATGTTGAAGAAGTAGCGCGATTCTACATGAACGCGAAGTTCATGATGAGGGCATCAAATCCTGTTCACGGGAAGGATCTTATAATCACTGCTTGAAGATCTAGCGAAGCATTGTTTCTTCTTGCCCGTTGGAAGGTGTGTCGAGATATTTGAAGGCGATGTAAATTTGGCTGCTGCATGGAAGGAAGTGGCCAAACCGGAATGTCTTTGCGAAAGTGGTCTATACACGGTGACGGGGAAGCTCTTGAAGGACGATTATCACAAATTAATGGATATCATCGCAAAGTGCGTGGATATGAAATTTGGAAGCTTCAATCACCGTCAAAACCAAACCGATAGTCATGGTTTGTGATCATGGAAGAGAAGAAGATCAAGCCGGCTGAATTCATTTCAGTGACTTGCTTTAACATTGGCAACAAGTCATTCAAGGAGGATGGATGCTTTGGAGGATCACTCGGCTATGGCCTAGTCATTGGCCATCTAATGGAGGTGAAGAGTGTTCCCCTTTGACATGGAAAGTCATTCCATGTTAACGAAAAGATGTTTCGGGCCAACTTATCCGGAGCCCGAGAAGAGAGCATACGCCAAGCGGGCGGACACCGAGTGAGGGGAATCAGTGACCCGAGGAAACAACTATTGTCTCCCCTCCAAAGAAGAAAGTTGCCCATGCAGCTACGAAGAAGACAGATTGCCCAAAGAAGAAGTAAAGAAGAAAACTTTGCCCGCCCGGTAGCCGAGTCACCCTGTCCCCTGCGCAGCCGTGTCTCCCGGCCACGCAGCCGAGGCGGAGAAGGAACCCCAAATACCTTCTCCGACCATCAAAAGAAGAGGATCGCTGCCAAGCCAAGAAAGGCGGCTCCTCGATCAAAGAAAGATGCACGGCCCCCGCCGCCAAGGAAGTCTGTGGAAGAAGTATCGAACGAGTAACTTCCTCGGTAAGAACAAAAAGAAGAAGAAGAATCACCAAGCTCTGAGCTTGAGAAGATAGCCGAGTCGCCACTCAATTTGGAAAAACTCTCTAAGATGGCTTTGAAGAAGTGCAAGATCCGAAATTGTTGATGAAACAACCAAGTCTCATCGAGACCGATCAGCAGCAGAGGCAAATTGAAGACCAAAGATGAATAGAACAATTGAGGAAGAAGAGGCAGCAGAGATAGCAAAATCTCCGATGAAAGAATTGTGTCTCCACCGCCCGACATCACTTGAAGGAGCCGAGCAAAGAGAGTATGTTGCCTTCCATTCCTGAAAAGGAAGGGCAACAAGAAGAGGATGAAGATGATGATGTGATGGTGGTTTCTCCTGTGTACCCAGACATTCAGCTCCGTCTGCTTGAATGGCGAGCATGGAAGCTGAGTCACTGAAGGGTACAGTTTGAACGTCCTGAATTCATTGAGGAAGAGGAAGAATTGCTGAATTTCCTAGGATTTACCACCGTGCTTCAGGCACTTGATGAAGATAACTGCCTGGATATCTTGCATATCTTCAAGGAAAAAGAAAAGGAGAGATTAGCAGAGGAAGATGAAGCTCGTGAGAAAGCCAACATTTGTCCTCTCACTGGAACCAGCGATCACACTCATCCTCACATCGATGCTCTTTCAGAAAATGATGAGGACATGGATCCGGTTGCTGCAAAGGAGAAATTGGATATGCAGCAAGCCATGCTGGAATCCAAAATGATGCATGAGCAACAGCTGATGGAAGGACCAGGAGAGTCTTCCAAATCCCAGCTGGAGATTGATCTGTTGGGAGTGGTGCAGCAGATCACCACAGTCATTGCTGTAACCACATCCCCAGTTCACTCGGAGAACGGATCCCAGGGAGCTGGCGATGAAACTGGGAATTTGGGCACCCAAGTCGAGCCAACCCCTGTTGAAGGTGTCTTACCACCTGGCCCCACGGCTGAACACTCAAAGGAAACAGCCGGGAGTATGGAGCAGAGTGACCCCAACATAAGTCACTCAGCTGGTGTGCCAGCTGAGGGGAAAACTCACTCTACTGCAGCTAGGTCGGACGATGCTGCAGATGACTCCACCCTGAATCTAGGAGACGAAGTGGAGAAGGAAAAGGAAATAGAACAACAAAGCAAGTTTTCACTTGTGAAGCTCGGACGATTAAATCTGTCTCACCTTGAAGTGACAACCACTACAAGAAAAAGTATATCTAGTGACAAAAAATTTAGTGGTAGCGTGAATATTGTCACTAAACGTGTGTTTGTTGCCACAATATTTTGATATATCACTAGTAATTTGAAGTAATGATAATTAGTGATAATTTAAATTTTTGTCACTAAATATTGTCACTAGACAATTGGCGCCATATTTGGTGTTGGCGGAAATAAAAGTTGTCACAATTACTATATCATATAGTGACAAATATTTTCTAGCATCACTAATGATTTGGAAGCATTAAGTATTAGTGACCATTATATTGTTGTCGTAAATTTTGTCACAGGACATTTGAGGTCATCTTCAAGTATTGACATAAAATAAAAATTGTCACTATTACTATGCGAATTAATGACAACATTTAATGTCATCACTAAATGGAAGAAAAATTTGTGATAAGATTTCGAATGTCACTATTTATTAGAGTTGTCAAGTATTTGTGACAATTATTTATGCTATCGATATTTTTAAAGAAAATTTCATGTCATTTTTTTGTTGGTGGGAAACAAAATTTGTCACTATTTCTAATTAAAATAGTGACAACATTTGAAATCAACACTAATTAATATTGAATTTTGTGACAATATTATTTGATATCACTCTAACTCGGATGTGTTGAGCATTCACTATAAGAATTTCGCTAATACACAATGGATATAATCCGTTGTGTATTACAATAATCTAGATTGTCGTAGATGGTGTTGTAAAAAAGTCCGCTCAATGACAACGGTTTAAATCCATTGTCGTTAATAATAAGACAACGGTTATAATCCGTTGTCATTGAGCTTTAACCTTTTTACAACACCATCTACGACAACGGCTGATTATTGTAATACACAATAGATTATATCCATTGTGGTTTTGAAGCATTACAACAGTTTTACAAGCCATAATAACCATTGTAATTTTGGACCGCGGCTAATGCATTTTCTATTTGGTGTCTATTATTTTTTCACCTGTGGTAATATAACTTTTTATTTCATATATGCAAAAAAAAAACACAATACAAGAAAGCAACATATAACTAATTAAAACAAAACATAACATTCGAATGATTATATCTAGTACATGTCTGCAAATGGTTAACAAAACAATATCCAGTATTTAACGAAACGTATCTAACAAGTGTTTAACAAAATGACTAACAAGTGTTCTCAAAGCTACACTAATTCTTTCATTGAGGGCAGCTACAAAGCAATCCAATATTATGTTCACATGACTCAAATGCGAGAAAACAAAAGAGATGTCGCAAACAAGATTTGCAATATCTCACTTTTGTTTATCTGCTAGCTAGAGACAACAATGGTTCCGAACAACATTGAAGGCCCAAATCCCACAATGAAGAGTTGTCCGATTTCACCTTTCCCAAAACCATAAAATCTTTGTAAAGGTAGTAGACATGTGGACCTTGCAACCAACCAGTCCGACTATTTACCACACCCACATAGAAAACAACTATCAAAGAAAAGCAAAATTTGCTATAACGAATCTCTCGAGAATTTAGAGAAAATTGCAAAAGCTCTCCGATAAAAGTTAAAAAGACAAGGGATGTAGTACCATTCTCTGTAGCATTTCGGGCACATGGCATGATTACGGTTTGGCAAGACTATCTTACTATTCATCTCCATGCAAATCCCACATTCTTCTTCCCTTTCAATATCCGATTCGAGCAATGCCTATGTTCTTCTTCATCCTTTCTCCGTATCTCTCCAGGCATAGAGCTCTCTACTTTTTATCTTCCGAATCTGTCACACCTCTTTCAAGTTGCGGTAAAAGAGGATAAATTACGATTGGCCACAAGATATGTTCGGTTTTTGAACCATTAATTATTCGTTTCTAGGAAAACTCGCAATCTATTAGAATCCGTGAATTTTACCATAGAAATCTCTAATGCTTGCTTTTCTCTCATGAGTGGACATAGTGGTGGTGCCATCAACATATACATGTGCATATACCGTGAATTGACAAAGTTAGATTGCATTAGTCAATTGGACAAAAGTTGATGGTGAATTGCATCAAGTAGAACAAGAACTAAAGCCCATATTGTCAATGTCAAAAGAGAAAAGTAAAATGCTTCATGTTTACAGAGCGATGTAGCCGCTTATGAAGCGATACATGGTTTGAGCCAAGCTCGGTTTCTTTGATAGGAGGTAGCGCGCCAAAGGCATCACGAGGCGGAAGAATGACATTTTTGGGATGCGGACCAACGCAAGGTATCTTAGCATTTGGAATGAATTCTATGGGATATGCAGCCCGAGTGTTTTCCGAACAAAAAATGAACGGGGTAATGCATTAATACGATTCGCAATTCAATATATATTTACTAAATATCATCACTTTTTTTTTTTTTTGGGGGGTCGGGAAGTGCTTAAATTTTCCAATTTGAATAAAAAGAACACTAGATTTTCGGTTTTCGTTTATTTATTTATTTTGATACATTTTTTGAGTATTTTTTGAAGGCTTTCCGCTAAGCGACTTTGCTCGCTCAATGCAATAGTAGTTCTGAGAATTTACTATGTGATAAGACATTTTGCGATCATATGCATCTAATATGCTTGATCATGCTAGTAGTAGTCTCCAGAGTTGGTTAATTGACATAAGAGTCGAGGTTTAATTATCGGTCTTAAGGCATTTTCTCATCACACCAATCTTCATCGAGAATAGTCTTTAATTCCCACTTTAAAGTTCTGACATTTCTTTTTCCCAAAATAAAGTTTCACTATTATCAACTCACAAAGCACCAAGCCCGGCCGCAAGACTTCAAGATTAAGGTCCAATTTACAAAACTTACACGAAACATGATCAATCAAAACAATCTAAAGCAAAAACTTTATCGATTTCTAACTCAATGAACTATACCAAACATGGACAACCCAATGAAACCAGAAAACATTTCACCCAAATCTTGATGAACTTCAAACAAAACAAAACCAAAAAGAAAAAGAAAAGAAAACTTACTTGTTTCCCTTAATCTTGAACCAAGCCTCAAGACATTGTTTCCCAAAAAGATAGTTTGTCTTGCAGCAAGATGATGCCGACGCGTCTGTTGGAGATGAGGCAAGTACTACTTGGATTCCATTTTTAACCCGATGTGTATGTTAATAGTTTCTTCGGCGATTCTGATGTTTTCCAAACGGCGGAAATAAAGCTTTAAACTTGCGGAGCAGACGATCGTGATCGGTCGAGTGGCTTAACTATGACGGATAGAGGCGAGATAGTGGCGGCGCGGCGGTGAGCTCCATCACACGGTGTATTAAAAGTGGAGAACAAGAGTTTAATGGGCTCTAGCAAAGAACAATGTCAAGGTAAACTTAAAAAAAAAAAAAAAAAAGGAAACAAATTCTTGTGATGTGTTAGCTACTCAAAAAATTATAACCTTCTTGTGAACAGTCTCTTTAAACTTTTCCTCATACAAGAACTATAAGACCGGGGAACACCAATTCTCTACACCAATTCTCTACTAAGAGAAGACATTCCAACCAACTCTTGTTTAACCCCTTGGGAAATAATTTCAAAAGCAAATATAATAGCGAGATATGTGAAACGCACAAGGAAGATTGTAAGAAAGATAAAAAAATTCAAGACAAAACTCATAAATACACAAATAATAAGTAAAAACTAGATTATTTCTCACCTAAACCTTGTCAAAGACACATACTTAATAAGTGGACAAGATGATTATGAAATTGATGGAAAATATTCAAATTCATCTAATCGAGTGTCATAATCATCCTCACTTTCATTAGCATTATCTTCTTCATCATTTTCTTCTTGATATTCACCTAATGTGTAATCTTCTTCTTCGTCATCTTCATCATCAATAAATGTGAGAGCTTGCCCTTCCACGGTGTCGCCACGTTTGCCTTGACAAGCGATTCTTTGCGCAGGAATATCGATTCTTTGCCACTCCATACGATCTTCATTTTGTTGGTATGATCCATCAGCCATTATGCATTCATCATCCGTGTTCTCAAGCACATTCCATGAGCTTCGGGCTTGTGTCTCAATCACAACTTTCCAATCATTGCCCAATTTGATATCATCAACATAGAACACTTGTTGTGCTTGAGATGCTAATACATATGGTTCATTGGTCTTCCAAGGTTTTGATATATTAACACTCGTGAAATTGTACTTATCTTTTCGAATCGATTTACCTTCATACCAATCACACTTAAACAACACAACTTCATGATTTCCCAAGTAATCTAATTGGATTATATCTATTAACACACCATAGTAATGCCGAAATCCTGAATTCTCCTCAACTTTTACCATTACACCAGAATTTTGAGTTTTTTTGTTCATCTCACGATGCTTAGTGTGAAATCTCAATCCATTCACTATGCAAGCATCATAATGAGTCACCCGATTATCAGGACCGTATGCCAAGTGCAAGAGATCCTCACTGTTAAGTTGATTTTCCTCAGTTGCGCATGTCATCTGTTAATAGTATTGGTTTAAGATGTGATATATGAACATAAGCATTGTGAAAATATAGTAATACAATTAAGAGACGTACGCGCTGCTCAAACCATCTTGCAAAAGACTCCTCATGTGTCTTTTCTACATTGGCGCAGCCATTTCGTTCTAGTTCTTCCTGGTGTTCACTAAATTACAAATTAACAACTCATTTTAAGCTTAAAATGTGTGACTCACATATTTCAAGATGTAATTTGACGGCTCTGCAGGCCGAGGACGCCGATGCGATGCGGTCGAGGCACAAGATGGATCTCGCCCGGGAGTTAACACTCGGGGCAATGAAAGTGCAATCCACGGAGTTGAGACTCATGTGGATGCCACAACAGAAGACCCTAAGACAGCTTGCGCTATCGAAGGGATTGTACAAGGCCCCGCTGCAGTTGAGACTGCAGGAGGTAATGAAGGCCTAAGGGAGGTTGAGACTTCCCTAGGTAAAAATCAAGGAGACAAGAGCATTCCTCAGGCCATAATTGTTGATTCAGAGGAGGAAATCAGCGCTCTTCATGACTCCCAGGATGATCCTAATACAACCTTCTTGGGATGCAGATGAGGCCGAGTCAACCCCTGCCGAAAAGGACTCATCGAGGACGCTCTACCAAGTACGAGCAAGCCAGACCTCAAGGCTACTCGTCAAACGTTCAATTTTGATGATGAGCCAAGTCTTCAAGACTCATAATCTTCCGATGACGCTGATGGTGCAGCCGAGGACCCGAAAAATTCGTTTAGCGAGAACCCACTAATTTGAAGAAGCTGTTAACACTGGTGAGGCTCGATCGGTGGCCAACCCCACACCAAGGCCCAGCTGAAACCGCGTCGTCTGCGCAGGCTCCCAAAGCTGCAGAAGAGTCGACTCAACCAGGCACATCACAGGCTCGAACGACTGTACATTTCATACCTTACGTCCGTGATGATGCTTTCGAAGAAACTTTTCCTTTTTCAATTGAGGTGCGACCTTGTAGAAGAAATAGCCCGTGAGCGGAAACGATACCACAAACCCGATCCGGTGATTCCCACTGACTCTATTGTCCCCAGAGTTCAATTTTGATGTTTTGGCCACCAGTGAGACGAGGTAACAAATTTGAGGTGCGTGAAGTCTTTAAGACTATCCTTGGAGAGATTGAGAAAATTGAAAGGCACCAGGCCTCACTTTGGATATGCGGCTGGATAATAGGGATGCCACTCACTGGCCGACTTGAGAGGGATTATCTTTGCGGATCGAGAGAATGGTGTCCACAATAGAGTACAATGCGATTCGAACAATTCGGAGATACTTCAAGGCATTGTACAACAAAATGTTGATCGGGAGCGCGATAATTGCGACTTGAGGAGGAGGATGCAAGAGAATATTGATGAATGCATGCCTCCCATACCACTGAAATGGGCTAACGCTGCGAGAATTTCACAAGAAAGAACTTCGCACGTAGAGGAAAGTATGAATGCCAAGTTCAACCTTCTTATGGCCGAGATGAAACGGTGGCGGTGAATCCAAAGCCACCCGCTCAGTAATTTTGAACAAAGCATATTCGCAGCAGATTCCAAGCGAGAACTCACCATCGGCCGCTTAGATTTTATGCTCGGGGATGTTTCAGGGGTTCCTCTCTTCTTTGATGATGCCAAAAAGGGGGAAGAGGAATACGAAGATCTTTGAAATGGTCCCAGATGAGAAAAAAAGGAAAGGGCGTATTTGTTGAGAAGAAGGAGGAAACAATCAAGAACGAGAAGGAGAAGGGAAAAGCGATTGGGGAAGGTTCAAAAGATATGACCCTAATGTTTGCTGAAACCCCTCAACAAGGCCATGTCGCAACTAACATAATCAACAAACTTCCGGTGACTCCGCGCTCCAACACTGTTGTGCCCATGTCCGAGAAGAGAAAAATCGTAGAAGCGAGGGATGAAGGAGGTTGAAAAGAAGACGAATGCCCGTGTTCTAGAGTGTTGAAAACATTCGGAGGCATTCCGGCGGGAAAAGACACCGATGCCATTCCAGATGACGGGAACGAACCAAGATCCGTTGAAGAGTTTAAAACGCTCGAGTCCGAGGGATACTTCAAGGATATGTCCATAGCCCAAGCCTGGTACTTGTCTTTGGGAGAAAGGTCCGAAGTCGTGTGAAGAAGGCGACGGGGAAGCGGACTACTAGTAGTCACTCTCTGGTCACTCTGCTGGAAAGAAGAAGACTCCAGTACAATACACGCCCAGAGGAGGAGGAATAAGTGGTGGAGGTAGAGGCTTTAAACCTAGACCTCTACCCAAAAATATTGAAAGCAGCTGAAGAAGAAAAGAAAAGAAAGAGAGCAGAGGACGATAGAGCTGAAGAAGAAAGAAGGAGGCAACGAAGGCGATGAAGTGTTGTTGTCTACCCGTTCATGTATTTTTTTCGTTGTAAATGCATATGTATGTAAGTCTTCTGTACTTTGAATAAGAAATTTGCAATTTCTATATTTGCGTAGTTATAGTCTGCTATGTTTGCTCTGATACACATTGTAAACAGCTGCGTAAAGGACAAGAATGTTATGATCAATAAAAGATTGATTCTACGCATACATTCTCATTCGCATTACTGTATGTATATTTGATTCTTACATTTTGATAGTATGTTTTAAGTTTTGGCATCATAAAAAGGGGGAAATTGTTGGGAAATTTATTGTTTAGATTTTGATGAATGCCATGTAAAACTTAGACTAGAAAGTTGGCACCCCATTTTCCTTGTAATTTGTATTGTAATAGATAGAGCTTTATGAGTCGAGTCAAATCAAGCAATGCACGGGAATACAAGAAGTCAATCAAGATGAAATGAAGACTCATTTGTGAAACAATTTGAGTATGGGAAGGAGAAGAAGTCAAGAACTCGATCAAGGAGTATCATTTGGGATACAATCGTGTGAAGTGTCGGTCAAGTCAACTCAAGAAGCCAAGTGTCAAGTTGAAGTGATAGATGAGTCATCCATTGATTGGAAGTTAACTCAAGTCACCAGGGAAGTTAAAGAAGCATGATCAAGTCAAGTCAATCGAAAAGAATCCGTTACGTAAGTCAAGAAGCTTACTTAAATAAGTAATACTTCCATGTTGTCATGTCTTAAAGTGTTGATCCCAGAAGCGTGCAAAAGGAATAAACCAATGGGAAGCACTGCACCTCGTGTCAGACTCTGAAAAGCTGAACATTCATTTAATACGAGGAAATGTCAACATCAAGGACTGCAACAAGACAAGCCAACGAACCCAAGTGACTTTTGAAAATCAGCCTATCTCTTCAACGGGCAGATTTTTGAAAGTTCACTATAAAAGGCTAAGGAATCACTTTGAGAAAAGGTTACCTTGATTACCTTGCATACCTGAACAATGAACATTCAAGCAATTATTCAAACTGTAACCTGCAATATATTCTCAAGTTATTCAAGAAAAATCCTCGTGCCTAAATCTCGAAGGAAATCGATCCAACACTAACCCGTGAAGGAAAGACAACTTCAAATGTTGAAGAGGAAACTTTTGAATAATCAAAAGGGTCTACTTTCCAAGGAGGATTGTAGAAAGGTTCAAGGTCGAACCAGTCTCAAGTTATTGGAGGGCTTCGTGATCAAATCCAAGAAGCTTGAGCAAGTAAGTTGAAGTAGCAAGGCACTGCTCTGTGAAGAAAGTCGAGTCGGACGAGAAGCCAACTGTGTGACCAAGGCATCTCAGATCGAGTCCCAAAGGAGCAAGTCACCGTTTGTGTGATCAAGATTTGTATCCGGACCGATAACCACTTTGTACTCGATCAATACTTAGTGGATTCCTCCAGGAGTTGGAGAAGAGAGGAGTAGAAGAATTACCCCATCTTCAAACCTCTATAAAAATTATTGTGTCATTTACATTTCAGCATTTTATTTCTCGCATACATATTCTATATCTCTTTGATAATTTGCTATCCAATCGATAAGTAACTAAGTGTTAAATTCAAGTATTTAAAACTAAGTAAATCAAACCAAAGGGTGTTAAGTCTTCCGCTGAAAATCTCATCACGACCCAAGTTAAGGTTTAGACTAAACAACGAGTTATTCTATCAACGACTCAATCGAGTCTGTTGAGTGGCTAACTCTGTTGGTTAACTAACTTAGATGTCCCACAAGGACTTAGTGTAAGTCCAAGTGGCTACGATAATCTAGAGGGGGTGAATAGATTATCTCCATCTTTCGATTTCGCCCTCTTTTTAAAACCGAATGCTCAAATACAATAATAAAGGTGCGGAATATAAACAACACACGTCGATTTAAAGAGGTTCAACCCACCTAGGGCCTAATCCTCTACCACCCCAAAGATATCAGGGATGGATTTGAAAAGAAAAAGAATTTTATTAATTACCAAAATTAATACAAATTCAACTTACACCACCTTGAAGAGCACCACACTCTTCTTCAACAACACCTTTGGAGATTACCACAATCTCCTTTGAAGATTACCACAATCTTCCTTCAACGGCACCTTGTGAAGATTACCACAATCTTCAACTTTGAAGAATACCAAATTCTTCAACACCTCAATAAGAAGATTACCACAATCTTCTTCACCTATCACCTAGATCATCCAAGTGTGCTCTTACCACAAGAACACTCACAAGGATATCTTGTGTTTGAATGATAACCAAAAAATCAAGATTACAACTCAAGAATGAATATTACAATTTGAGTGCGAAGTGTAATCAAGAATAGCCTAGACCTCAAAGATGTGAAAGTGATAAGCTAGGCAATTTTACAACAAGAATAATAACAATGAAAGACCAAGTGTTTGCTTGAAGTGTATCTTGTTGTGTTGTATCTCAATTGTTGTGTTGGTTGCTCCAAAACTTCCCGTATTTATAGGAGATGATTGATCAAGCATAGGCTCCTCTTGGGGATTGAAAATCTACAGAAAAATACAATTAAAATCAAGAATATAGTTGTTAGAAATCAATCCCACAATTTAAGGAAATGTGTCTGGCAGTCAAACGGTCATATTTTTGTTGTCAATACATACGGCATGCACGGTCGCATTTAAAATAAGAGAAAATATGAACACTTTGAAAATTACAACAGGCGGCCGTCGCGAGGCTTGACAGGTCGACCCCTGTCTCAACCGGTCTCCCTAACCAAAAATACGAAGGGGTTAAGTCTGTTTCAACAATGAAACTTGCAGTACCGGTCGCCATTGGCGGCCATCGGCCGCCGATCGTCGACGCCTTGAAGCGGCAGTCGACCGCTTGTTTTTCCTTCCGTCTCATTTTCTGTTTCTAAAAACATCTTCAGTGCACGGGTTGCCCTATAGATTTGGTCGACCACGAGACAGTAAATGTTGTCCAATTTTTGTCGAAAATAAAACCCAAGAAATACTCGAAAATATAGTAAAAACATTTTAAACCAATCGAGAGTATTTAGACAACATTTAGGAACCATGTTTAGGAGTGAAAAAAAAACATTGATATAAAATCATTAAAAGTGTTGTCCATTATTATCAAAAATAAACTTGAGGAAATACTCCAGGAAAATATTAAAACCATTTTAAATCATTTAGGAGTATTTGGACAACCTTTAAAAGCATTGTTTTGGTGACAAAATAAAATCATCAAAATTAAGATAAAAACATGTATCAAACAATCTCCCCTTTTTGATGATTACAAACCAAAACAATTTTTACACAAATTAAGAGAGCAATTTTAGAAATGATTTTCCGGTAAAAACATTTGACCGTTTGGAAGCAACCAAAATTTCCAAAAATATTAAAGCAACCAAGTAGGAGTAAATATTTTTCAATAATAAGCACAAGCTCCCCTATCAACAAGCATATCAAGAATAATGTAAAAGCAATTTTCCATAAGCTAAAAGCTTTAGCTTTTACAATTTGTTTAAGAGCTTATAAGCTCCCCTGTCACAAAACATCATTAATCAATTATATAAGTCCATCAAGCAACAATTGGACTAAGAACAAATCACAACTTATGGCTTTTAAAGAGCCATAGCTTATAGCTTTTATGACAAGCTTTTATTAGCTTCTTTGAGCTAATGAGCCACAATATCCTGTTTCTCCCCTTTGGAATCATTAAAAAGAATGTTAGAATGGTGGAAACACCATACAATAATATCAATGCATGCAAAGGGACGGTTTAATAACCGTTTGAGCAATTAAAGCATAATAATCCAAGGAAATGGAAGAATTGTAACATAGGAGATCCATAAGCTCATTAGTAGACTAAAAACATGATTTCAAAAAATATGACTATGAAGCAAGAGAATCATGTAGAAGTTGAAAGTTTCATTGCGACATTTCAACAAACACCTTGTGTGCATGAAAAATAAAAAGAGGTTGAATGTAGTCCTTGTAAAGGTTTCAAGCCAAAAATTTTCGTATCATAAATCAACCTCATTCCATATCTCAAAAGATCTTATGCACCATATGCAACAATTTGTTCATCAATGATAAGCTCAAAGTAGATTCTCAAGGGTTCAACCCAATTGAGATAAGCTAAGAATGATCAAGGCATTACAAATGCCAAAAATTTGAACATCTACCAAGTAATAAGTCATGCCATGTGTCAAATGTCCCAACATATCCAACTAAGTATAATGATCAAAGCAATAAGAGAAGCACTTTTACCATCAAGTACTTCATACCAATTATCAAACAATGCTTTAGAGTATTTTTACCCTCAAATACTCCATGATCATTCACAAGTCATTATCAACTTGCAATTTTAACCCTTTAAGAAGACAAGCAAATATCATTAGTACAAATGAGTTTTACAAAAGTTCATCAAAATACAAAACATCATTAATGAAAATGCGTGGGGGTATCATTCCTCATCCGAGGAGAAGCAAGATCCGGGAATAAAATCCTTGATAAATTTCTTCAATTTGCCGATAGACTTTTGCATTTTGGAGGTCTTTTGCTCCAAAGCCTCATATCTCGTCTCATGAAAAGTCCTCATCTCATCAAATTCGGCTTGAGTATACCTCCTAGGCGGTTGAGCACCGGTATTACCCTCCGGATTGCTCGGTTCACCCTCTTCCGCCAATCTTGCGGCCTCGGTGTCATCAAAGTAGTCATTAGGATCGGGGGACTCTTGACCTCTTCCTCTAGCCATTTTGGTTGGTTGGATGTCCATATTCTTGCGATCGTGACTATTTGGGAGATATTATCAATGTCAAAGTCGTTTTGAAATACCTCCGAGTTACACTCCGATGAAGGTAGTCCCGATTGAATAAGAAGTTTACAAATCCAATTTCCCATAACTAACTTCTTATTACCTTGAGTAATGGACTCGATTAGACATTGAATAAGTATGGCACCAAAGTTAAGTGGTTCCCTCCTAGCAATCTTATAAGTCAAAAAATAATCCATATTGCTAGGCATCTTTCCCGACTTACCACAAATGCAATATGCGACAATGACCGATAAAATACGATGCTCAAGTGTCATTGCCAACAAAGAATACTTTGGCCATACTCCCAAATACGTCTTAACTTCTTTCATCGACACCCCCAACATTTCATCATTCCAAGTCCCACAAGAGAAATAATCCCAACCACCTTCTCTAACACGTAAAAACCGGCAAATATCATTGGGAGTCCATCTAAAATGACGTCCCCTTATAAGAGAATTAACGGCAATCGGCTTTCTTTCATTATCATATTGCACCCACATATTAGCATAAAAATGTTGGATAATATCATCATCATACAAGACATAAGCATGTTCCCATAAATACATCCACCCTTGCTCCTCGAAAAATCCTCTAATCGTAGGATACTCATTTGTAAATGAACTAAAACGACACATTTTAGTCCGAGCAATCGACTTTCCTCCCATTCCCGAGTCCTCATAATACCATTCCGCATATTTATTGATGAAATTAAGAGCATTGCGAGAATTTGGAGCTTGAGTAACAAAAGATTTTTTACCTTTCGCCCAACGGCAATTTTCGAGCGAAATTGTTCCGCGGCTTCGGTAATTTGGGCCCGAGAGAGAATGGGATTTTTAACATCATCACCTTCTTGGGCCACGTTTCTTTGAGTGGCTCGAATATCCCTTTGTTCGGCCGTCTTGCCGATTTCTTGAAATACCCTCTCTCCCCCTTTCTTCTCTTAGAAGTAGGATTTTGATCGGTGGAATTTCTTGGAGGAGCCATATATGTAAGATTCTTGTGAAAATAAGAAGATTAGCAACAAGAATCGTGAAAAATGATGAAAAATTGAAGATTCTAGAGAAAAGGGGATGATTTACGCCGATAAGGGTTTTGAGAATTTTATCTGCGTCTGTTTTGAAACGAAGACAGAAAGTTTTTAACTAGCAAAAATGGCACAGGCGACCGGCCGAGGTAGGGGGCGACGGTCGAGGTGCGAGCGACCGGCCGCCCTCGCTTTGACCGCCCCAGGTGATTTTTCTTCCCCAGTTTTCCAAAATTCGATTTTTCACCCCAAAAGTTTTAAAACTTTGCAAAAATATAAGTTTGGACTATATCCAACAAATATGGGTCACGGGAAAACATATAAACGATAAAATCGAGATTTAACAAGTAGTGCCCTTTTTTTTTTAAAGAAAACTATTTGCCAAAAATCATTTAGGGGCACTTAAGGGGTTAAAATGAAATATCTTAAAAGATATGTGCATAAGCATAATATCGAGTTAAAAGAAAAATACGAGTAGACATACCTCGATAGTTTAAGAAACTTGATGACGTAATAGCCAATGAGTATATGTATCCTACAGAGTTCTTAGACAACATTTGCATAGAAAATACAAGTATAGGCAAGTAATAGGAGATATCAAAAAAGAACTTATGCTATAAGATTTCATAAGAGATAATAAGCCACATAAAAATGCTCAAGAGTTTTAGAAAATCATGCAAGGTCTCTTTTAAAGATTTTGAAACTCATAAATATATAAGAGACCTATATTAAAAATAAATACTTGAAGACTCATTTTGCAATTAAGACACAATTGAAAACATGCATAGAAAAAAATGCATATATAAATGGGGAGATACGGTTTACCAATTTCGCCGTTTCCATGGGTTGTGTCTTTCCCATTGTTGATGATATCTTCCCCTTGAGAAGTCACTTTGTTGATGATGGCCCTTTTGATTACTCCATTTCCAAGGTTTGTTGCCTTCCCTTTGTTGAGAGTCTCTTCTTCTTTGAAAATCATCTTGTTGATGATGTCTTTGCCATTTCAAGGATTGTGTTTTTCCCAATTTTGATTATATCCTCTTCTTGAAAATTGGCTTTGTTTAAAAATAGTTTCTCCTTCTTTGATCAAATGAAACGGTCATTTGATGTCTTCTTAGCGGTATGAATTTTCTTCGATCATTATTTCACGGTACCTAATAACACATTATTTTGTGGTACCCTTATGTGTTTGGGTCCTTTAGGATTAGTCTTGAGACTTTTAGGTCTCCAACAATAATTAGAGCTATTTCTAGCCCGACAAGTGTTTACCGTATAACCCTTTTTACCGCAATAAAAGCATGTAATAATTCTAGGAGCATAATGACCAACATGCTTATAGACTTGATTCCTTTTCATATGATTAACAACATTAGGCTTATGATCAAGTCCTTGTTTCATTTTATCACAATTATGAACATCAACAATATTAGGCATTTTGTTGGTACTTAAGTTTGATTTTAATAAATCCTTTTTCATGCCTTCAATATTCTCAACAAGAGTACTATTTTCTATTTCAAGGTTTCTAACCTTGTCAAGTGTGGTGGTGAGCACATGATAGTGATTCATAAGAAGTAAATAAACTATCCTTATCATTTTTCAAAATATTGAATTCCTTTTTCAAATTTTTGTATCTAACAAGTAAGCTTTGGAATTCATTTTGAAGTTCATCATAATCATTTTGTAAATCACTAGAATCATTTTGAATGACAATATCATAGGAAGTAGAGGGGTTTAAGACATACCTCATTCTCTTCATTGATGCCCATAAAACAATATTCAACTTCTTCATAATTGGAAGTTGTAGGAGGCTTATTCCTTAGATTTGAGCTTGTATGATCTTGAGAAGTAGATGCTTTTGTTTGACTCCTTTCATTTGCAAATACTCCATAGATGGCTTCTAATTTTTGCCATACTTCATGTGCCGACTTTATTCCTACAATATGTTCATATTCTAAATTAGTAAATGAACAATACAAAATATTTAAAGCCTTACCGTTTAAGGAGATGATTTTCTTTTCTTCATCATTGAGCTTTTGAAGCCTTTTGAGGTGTATGGTGTATCTTTCGTCGGAATGGATTCTCCATTAATGACGGTGTTCCAAATGTCGAACCCGCAACTTTGTAGATAGCATTCCATTCTTTCTTTCCAAAAATTAAAATTCTTGGAATCAAATAGTGGTGGCTTGGTGGTGGAGGTGCGGGATAGATGAGCTTCGTTCGTAGCCGTCGATCGTTTCTCTTCACTCGCGATGTGAAACGAGCTTGCCAAAGAGTTTGGCTCGATACCACTTGTAAGTCCAAGTGGCTACGATAATCTAGAGGGGGTGAATAGATTATCTCCATCTTTCGATTTCGCCCTCTTTTTAAAACCGAATGCTCAAATACAATAATAAAGGTGCGGAATATAAACAACACACGTCGATTTAAAGAGGTTCAACCCACCTAGGGCCTAATCCTCTACCACCCCAAAGATATCAGGGATGGATTTCGAAAAGAAAAAGAATTTTATTAATTACCAAAATTAATACAAATTCAACTTACACCACCTTGAAGAGCACCACACTCTTCTTCAACAACACCTTTGGAGATTACCACAATCTCCCTTTGAAGATTACCACAATCTTCCTTCAACGGCACCTTGTGAAGATTACCACAATCTTCAACTTTGAAGAATACCAAATTCTTCAACACCTCAATAAGAAGATTACCACAATCTTCTTCACCTATCACCTAGATCATCCAAGTGTGCTCTTACCACAAGAACACTCACAAGGATATCTTGTGTTTGAATGATAACCAAAAAATCAAGATTACAACTCATTAAGAATGAATATTACAATTTGAGTGCGAAGTGTAATCAAGAATAGCCTAGACCTCAAAGATGTGAAAGTGATAAGCTAGGCAATTTTACAACAAGAATAATAACAATGAAAGACCAAGTGTTTGCTTGAAGTGTATCTTATTGTGTTGTATCTCAATTGTTGTGTTGGTTGCTCCAAAACTTCCTCTATTTATAGGAGATGATTGATCAAGCATAGGCTCCTCTTGGGGATTGAAAATCTACAGAAAAATACAATTAAAATCAAGAATATAGTTAGAAATCAATCCCACAATTTAAGGAAATGTGTCTGTTTGTCAAACGGTCATATTTTTTTTGTCAATACACGGGCGATGCGATCGGTCGCACGTAAATAAGAGAAAATAAGAACACTTTGAAAATTACAACAGGCGACCGGTCGACGTAGCTTGACCGGTCGACCCCGACTGCCTCAACCGGGTCTCCTAACCAAAAATACGAAGGGGTTAAGTCTGTTTCAACAATGAAACTTGCAGTACCGGTCGATAGGACGGCCGACGCCATGACGACGCCTGAGCGACCGGTCGACCTGCTTGTTTTTCCTTTCTGTCTCATTTTCTGTTTCTAAAAACATCTTCAGTCACGGGTTGCCCTATGGGGCGATTGACCGGTCGACCACGAGGATTTAAATGTTGTCCAATTTTTGTCGAAAATAAAACCCAAGAAATACTCAGAAAATATAGTAAAAACATTTTAAACCAATCGAGAGTATTTAGACAACATTTAGGAACCATGTTTAGGAAAAAAAAAACATTGATATAAAATCATTAAAAGTGTTGTCCATTATTATCAAAAATAAACTTGAGGAAATACTCAGGAAAATATTAAAACCATTTTAAATCATTTAGGAGTATTTGGACAACCTTTAAAAGCATTGTTTTGGTGACAAAATAAAATCATCAAAATTAAGATAAAAACATGTATCAAACACTTTTGTGTATTTAACTCTGTATTATTTTAAAAGGACTAAAATAGAAAAGTTGGTAAGGTTTATTCAACCCCCCCTTCTAAACCTTTCTCACACCCCTTGGGACCTACAAATCTCAACATTTACAAATTTCAGAAATATACTATCTCATCATTTTTTCTGTTTCTTCGTGCCTTTCTTGTTGGCTTTCTTGGAGGGTTTTTTGACAGGTTCAGCGGTCGTTTCCTTGAATTTGAGCACTTGTTGCTCTATCTCCACTCTCATTTCATTAAACTCAGATTAAATGATTTCAACGCAGTATTTAGCTCTCAATTTGCGCCTTTCCACAACTTTAAAAAAAAACAGCTATAAAAACAGATACAATAATTATAAAGGACAAATTCTTTGTTTAAGAGAATATTCGTACCTTTGACAAATCCAGAGATGAGTAAACTTTCCCAACAAAATTTTCCATATGGTGCATGAGGAAAACACCACAATCAATGTTGGTGTCATTTGTTTGCCATTTGAATGACACATTTTCCGATATATATGATTTAACTTCTCCAGCTTTTGGGTGATTTTCCTCTTCGAGGAAGAGAGCCATTTGTTTATGTTGTGAAAAGTAACAATATAATGTCATAGATTTGTAATTGTTATTAAACATAATAAAAAGTTAACAAATACATATGATGCTTTACCACCAACTTCGAGAGACCGACGTACTGATCAAAAACCTCTTCATCATGCACCATATTGTCGAGGTATTGCACTTTCTTGTCAACAAAATTGATGACAATGGCAATAAAATGACCTTGGTAGCAATATGGTACAAAGATCTTCATATTTTGAAACACAGAAACTTCATCAGATTGTTTAAGCCCAAAAATGGATACTTTTCACACAGTTTATGATACTTTTAATGCAATTTCTGATACTTTGAGCATCACATATATAACATGCAGAGTGCAAACAAATTTTCAATGTTAACATAAAATTGATACTTTTCAGATAATTTATGATACTTTTGATATAATTTTTGATACTTTGAGCAACAAAAATTAACATGCGAAATGATGCAACATATTTTCCACCAAAATCAGAAACTTATCAAACAAAATGATATACTTTTCAAAGCAAATACTAAAAATCTTACCTGGTCAATAGTGTTCAAGTCTGGTTTGTTCAAGGTACTCATCCACGTCCTCCAATGACCTCTAAGTTAACTTCCGAGTTTTTCCCATTAAAATAACCTTCAAGATATAATCATTGCAGAAAAACAAAAAGATAATCAAAACTGAAAATAACATAAAAAGATTTGATTAAAATATTACTTACAGAATGTTGAGTGTTGAAATAAAAATGTCCCGCATTCTTTGCCCGACCAACTGATTTGTTTAAAATCAGTGTCCATACATCAATGACACTTACAAAAATCAAATATGCATCATGTAATGAAATAATTCCATCACCAAAGGCAATAAACGAATGCCCTCCGTAGGCAAAAACATTTTATTTGAAACGCAACTAATAGTAGCATGTGAGTAATAAGAAATCAATGAAATAATAGCTTTTCAATCTATAATCTCATTGTTACTTACTCTCTTTCAGAACTACGATAAGAAAAACAGAAGTCAACGACATCTCTCTGTTTTCGTGTCATTCCAGTCAAGTACCGATTGTTCTTTCTCATAAATTCACAATGAAATTCAGTTTTCGGATGGCCAATCATCTGTTCCAAACGAAACAAAAGAAAAACAAAATGTCACTTTTCTAAGAAAAATGATACTTTTCTAAGAAAAACTGATACTTCTAATATATCACTTGAATTACCTTCAACTTGACTTTCAAACATTTTGTTATCAGGGACATCGTCACCTAACGGTTCATCGATTATTGCTTCTTGCGACTTTGGCTAGGCGTCAGCAGATCAAACCTAGGCATTGAATCCTTTCGTCCTTTCAATTTTTGAAAGTTCTTCACAACTTCATCAATGTATTCATGAAGTTTGGCATTGGAGAAGAATTCATCGCCTGGTGAAGATGAAGGTCTGCATTTCTTTGTCTTTGCATTTCCGGGACGCAATCGTTCCATGTGGAAATGGGTTATAACTTCCATGTCCCTTTTGAGCAACAAGCATACTTTATCGACACCCTGCAAGAAAAAAGTGACAGTTTTTAGATCACTTGCTGCAATATAAAAAGTGATACTTTTTAGCTAAAAAGGGATACTTTTATGCTAAAAAGGGATACTTTTTAGCATAGAAAAGAATAATATCAAACAATGAAACTTAATACTTTTTCAAACAAAAATGATACTTTTTAATAGTAAACTGATACTTGAACATACTTACATCTTTTGTCTGGCTTTCCACCTCAGTGTTGGTTGTGTAGCCCGGGGGTATTTAAAATTGGATCAACCTTGAAGATTGATCATCTTTCCCTGCTTTCTCAATCCCAGATCTCTCCCTCTTTTTTTTCTTGCCTCCAGTCGACCTTTTCCCAACATCAAGCTTCTCTCCAATGTTCTTTACATCACCACCTTTCTCCACATCACCTTTCTCAGCATTTTTCAAATTAACTCTGCCAGAAATAGGATAGATGTTTTCAGCATCACCCTGACCAAAATCACCAGCCTTTTTCTCATCTTTCGCTCTTTTCGTATTTTCTCCGTCGTCCAATGTTGAACAAGCGGCAGCTCCGAAGGTTCAGATTTACCTTGCCATTTAATACGATGAAAGTATATGATTTGCAAGGCCAAAAGGCAGCCACTTATGTGTGTTTTGGACTTCTTGTTAAACTTGTCCACTGATCTACACAACCTATCCAACACTAACGAACACCAGTCGAGATATCAGATTGCATCTACATCAATTAATGATTTAAAACATGAAACATCCATAGTGGGATTTGTTAGATAAATGTTTTTATCATGATTTTGATGATTTTGTTTTTACACCAAAACAATGTTTTTAAATGTTGTCCAAATACTCCTAAATGATTTAAAATATTTTTACTAATTTTTCGGAGTATTTATTAAAGTTTATTTTCGACAAAAATTGGACAACACTTTTGATGATTTTGTGTTAATGTATTTTTACACCAAAACAATGTTTCTAAATGTTGTCCAAATACTCCCGATCGATATAAAATATTTTTACTAATTTTTCGGAGTATTTCTTGAAGTTTATTTTCGATAAAAATTGGACCACTTCTATCTCGTGCTCAACCGGTCGCCATATAGGGCAACCCGTGTCGATAGTTGAGCTTTGAAACGTAAACGAGATGTTTGAAAAACCCTGGAGGTCGACCAGGTCACGCAAAGGGCCGGTGTGCCTGGGGGAACTACGAGGAACTATTTGTATCTCACATTTTAGTGAGGTGGATAGTCCTATGGGGGCGACCGGTCGAGCAGGGTGTCGACCGGTCCAACCCCCCTGGACCGGTCCACATGTTCATTTTTGCTGTGTATTCTCAAACTATGTATTAGAGCGCGACTGGTCGCCCTATCCTTTTGACAACAAATTCTAGTCGTTGTGCAGCAGACAACTTTTTCTCAATTTATGGTGTTGATCTCTAACATCTATATTCTTCATTTGTCTTGCAATTTTTTACAGATTTTAATCTCCTAGGAGGAGCCTATCAAGTTCAAGAAATCCTCTATAAATAGATGAAGAATTGAATCAACACAACAAGAGAGAACAATACAACACAACAAGATACATTCAAGCAAACTCTTTTGTTCTTTCATTTTCAATATTCTTGTTGTAATAACCTAAGGTCTTACACTTTCACATCTTGAAGTCTAGGCTTAATTTTTGATTACACTTGCACTCAAAATTGTATTATTCATTATCGAGTTGTAATCTGGAAATTGTGGTCATCATTCAACACAAGATATCCTTGTGAGTGTTCTTGTGGTAAGAACACACTTGGGTGATCTAGGTGTTAGGTACAAGAAGATTGTGGTAATCTTCTTATTGAAGAGTTTGGTGCTATTTGAGGTGTTGAAGAATTTGGTGTTCTTCAAGGTTGAAGATTGTGGTAATCTTCACAAGGTGCCGTTGAAGATTGTGGTAATCTTCAAGGAGATTATGGTAATCTCCAAAGAGGTGTTGTACGGTGATGTTGTATTAATTGTGGTAATTAATAAAATATTTTTTCTTTTTAAAATCCATCTCGGAGATATTTGGGGTGGTAGAGGATTAGGCCCTAGGTGGGTTGAACCTCTATAAATCGCGCGTGTTGTTTACTTCCCGCACTTCCATTCTTGTCTTGGCTTATTACATTCGAAAAAGATGGCATATTTGAGAAAATTGGCATAATCTATTCACCCCTCTAGATTATCGAGACACTTGGACTTACAAGTGGTATCACAGCCAAACTCTTTGGCAAGCTCGTTCCACATCGCGAGTAAAGAGGAACGATCATTGGCTATGAACGAAATCTACCTTATCGGCGCCTCCACCAACAAACCACCACTATTCGACTCCAAAAATTATGCTTTTTGGAAAGAAAGAATGGAATGTTATTTACAAAGTTACGGGTTCGCTATTTGGAACACGGTCATAAATGGAGAATCCATCCCCACTCACCTCCAAAGTCCTCAAGGAGCTCAATGATGAAGAAAAGAAAATTCTCTCCTTAAATGGTAAAGCTCTAAATATTCTTCATTGTTCACTTACATTTTCGGAATACGGTCATATTCGAGGAATACGATCGGCACATGAAGCATGGGAAAAATTAGAAGCTATCTATGAAGTATATGCAAATGAAAGGAGCAACTCAAAAGCATCTACCTCTCAAATGGATACAACATCAAATCCAACAACATGGGATGAGCTTCTTATAACTTCCGATAATGAAAAAGCTGAACAATGTTTAATGGGCATCGACGAAGACAATGAGGTACACTCAAACTCGTCTATTTCTTTTAGTAATGAAATGCATGATGATTATGATGATTTGCAAAATGATTTCGATAAACTTCAAAATGAATTCCAAAGCTTGCTTGTTAAATACAAAAATTTGAAAAAGGAATTCAATGTTTTGAAAAATAATAAGGATATTCTATTTACTTCCTATGAATCACTTTCATGTGCTCACACTACCACACTTGATAAGGTTAGAAATCTTGAAAAGGAAAATAGTACTCTGGTTGAGGATATTAATTGCACGAAAAAGGATTTATTAAAATTCAACTCGAAAGTACCGATAAAATGACCAAAATTGTTGATAGTTGTGATAATTTGAAATTTGGACTTGATCATAAGCCTAATATCGTTAATCACATGAAAAAGAATCAAGTCTCTAAGTATGTTGGTCATTATGCTCCTAGAATTATTTCTTGCTTCTATTGTGGTAAAAAGGGTCATACGGTAAATACTTGTCGGGATAGAAATGGCTCTAATTATCATTGGAGACCTAAAAGTCTCAAAGCTAATCCCAAAGGACCCAAACATTTGAGGGTACCACAAAACAATGTCATATTAGGTACTCGGTGGAATAATTATCAAAGAAAAGTCATACCGCCAAGAAGACATCAAATGCTCGTTTCATCTTACCAAAGGAGAAGACATCACAATAATGAATTTCCAAGAAGGAAATATGATCAACAAAGGGAAGGTCACAATCATTGGAATTGGCAAAATTGGAGAAGACATCATCAACAAGATAACTTCTCAAGAGGAAGATACTACCAACAAAGGGAAAGACACAACCCATGGAAATGGCGAAATTGGTAAACCGTATCTCTCCTTATTTAAATACGCATAATGTTTTATGTAGGCTTGTATTTTTACTTTCAAAATGATTTTTCAAATTTTTTTTAAATGAAGTCTTCTATACATTTGTGTTCTTAAAATCATTTGAAAAGGAGACCTTGCATGATGTTTTTAAACTCTTGTGCATTTACTAAGACTAATGTGTTTTATTATCTCTTATGGATTTATATAGCATAAGCATACTTGTGACATCTCTTATTGCTTTAACCTACACTTTTACCATTTTGTGCAAGAATTGTGTAGGATATATATCTTCTTAAATGACCATCTACGTCATAATATGTCAAGAGTGACATAAACTATCGAGGTACGCTCTCCATTGTTATTCATCTCATAGGCTCGATATATTTTTGCCATATGCCTATGTGCTTGCTTTTCAAGATATTTCAAAGTATCTCATACAAGTGCCATTAAGAGGATTTTTGATTTTTGAAAGGCACTATTCGATAGCTCTTTTTATCCAAGACTTGTAAAGGATTATATGTTATTTTGATAAAACATTTGATTTTTATCCTCCTCTTAAATTATGCATTTTATTGCACATATTCATGTCTTTATTCTTGGTTGCTTTGTCAAAGCTCTTCTTCAAAATACTTCTTATAAATGAGGTCTCAACTATATGCTCTCGGATTTTCAAATTTCAAAAGAGACTTTATATAGCTTCCTATAAGCATATTTGAACTTACATGTTTTATTAAAGTCTTGATGATTTTTTTAAGGCATAGTATGTGTTACTTGTTATAGTGTCTATATTGTTCAATATTACTATGCTCTTGTGCAAGATATCTTGTTAAGATTTTGCAGGAATTTTTTTTTCTTTGGTATTTCAGAACAAGCTTGATGACCAAGGCAATATATATTCGAAACAAGGCAAGGTTAGTAGCGCAAGGTTATTGTCAAGAAGAAGGTGAATTTGAGATGAGCATGATGGGGGAGCTCAACTTCTACCTTGGACTTCAAATTAAGCAATGCCAAGAAGGTACATACATTTCACAATTAAAGTATACAAAAGAACTTTTGAAGAAGTTCGGCATTGATATATTAGTCCGCTTGGTTGGGAGTGGGAATTTTCTCTCTCTAGAAAGAGGGAACCCTAGTTTTGAATACTTGTTTTTTTCTTGAGCTTTTGAGAGTCTTTGCGCCATAGTTTGTCTCTTCTTCTTTAATCTTACAACTCCTTTGTTGAATCTTCAATAACTTAATCGTAGGCCTTTGCATGGAGTAATAAATCTAATTTAATATGCATTTATGTTGGTTTGACTTTTCTTTTATAGATTATTCTTATATTAAGATGACGTCTTTGTTCTATTAGATCCCATTTCTTTACATCTTGACTTTCTTTTATACCTTGTCCCCAACCACCATTCTTGCTCTCTTTATTGTGTTGTCTCGATTCTCTTTGTTTACTTTTGGTCCCCACCTTTGTCTTGTCTTTTTTTTTGTTTTGTTGTCTTTTTTGTATTTTATTGCTTTCCGGTGGCTAGATCCGGAACATTTCAGTGCATTACAAGGCCGAGAAATCCCAATCACTATTGAATCGACTTGTGCCGAGATTAAAAACCTTTTCACTTTCACCATAGAAAATGAGGATATTGACCTTGAAGAAGGAGATATTCGAGAAGTAAAAGAGTGCGAAAAAAAAGTCTCGTGGGAAAGATTTTTGGTAACAAAAATGCAACTTTCTTAGGGTTGAAGATTACTACCTCGAACATTTGGCTGACCAAAGATACTTTCATTGTGAGAGAAATAGGGTATAACCTCTTCCAATTTGTGTTCACTTCCCGGGAGGATCAGATGAAGGTCAGAGATGGTAAAAACTGGAGCTTCGACAGCCAATACTTAATTCTACGGGAATGGTCTGAAAATTTGAAGGATAACATGGAATATTTCAAAACAATCGATTTGTGGGTTCAACTTTGGGACATTCCTTGCCATTGGATGAGTATGGAAACAGGGAGGAAAATTGGAAAGAAATTTGGTACTCTGAAGGACATTCAAATACCAGAAACTGGAAGTAGCAATGGAACGCATATCAAAGTTCTGGTCGAAATTGACCTGGAAAAACCGTTAATGAGAGGATCGAATCTCCGTCTGGATGGGGAAACATATTGGATCAGCTTTAAATACGAAAACCCGGTCTTTCGCTTTTATTGCGATGCGATAGGACACACCGAGAGAGGATGTACTACTCGTAAGGAGGATATTGGAAAATAAAGATGGTTGAAGGACAATTCGGAGATCGGGCCGAGAGCTAGTGACCTTGGTTTGTTGTAAAACAATTCGAGGAATGCTAGATCAATGCCATCGCCAAGATAAAACTTGCATCCCCGATAAAAAGGAGCTGGTGGCAAAAGAAAAAAAGGATACTATTCTCGCAATCAAAAAAAGATGTTGAGGAAGATAAGGAGAGGCAAAAGGAAATCAAGAGGAAGTGGGGGGAGAAGCGTGAGAAAACAACATTCAAGAAAGTGGGTGCGAAAGACATGGATCAAATCCAATGGAACACAAGGAGACAGAGAAGGATGCGCGATTCATAAGGGGATGTCAATGAGCTTTGAGGAGAATAAGGAGAATGAGGTGTATGGAATATACTAGTCAAGAAAAAGTTGTTGGATATGAACATGAGGCCCGAATTCCCTTCAGAGAAAGACAGAATGTAATGACAGAAAAAGTGGATAATAACCTGGGGGGTAAACAGGTGCAAGGGAATAAAGTCATTAAAAGATTCAGTGGGAAAAAAATCAACCCAAAGCCAATGAAAGTGAGTGAATACAACAGTGGAGAAAACTGTGGAATCAAGAGGAGCAGTGCAGATATGATAGGTGAGGAATATGAAATTGAAAGCAATAAAAGAATCAAGAATGAGGAAATGAAAGGAAATGGAAGTAACTTGGACAAGGTGGAGGTGGGGCACCTAAAATGGGCCCAAAGTTATCAATGAATGTATGTGTATGGAATTGTAGAGGATTGGGAGGGCCCTCTACAGTTTCTCAACTCAAGGAGTTTAGGAGACTCCATCTCCCAGATTTGGTGTTTATTAGTGAAACAAAACAAAAGAATTTTGTGAAAACGGTTAGTAGAAGATTCAAGGTTCAAGACAGGTGGAGCTGTGAGAACCCAATTGGAAAAAGTGGAGGTCTGTTTGTGATGTGGTCAACAAAAATCAAAATTTTGAATATGCTGAGTTCTGAATTTTGTGTGGAGATTGAATTTCAATGGGAGGACAATGAGGATATTTGGTGGGTTGTGTTCATTTACGCAAGTACTGACAAGGGAACCAGAAAGGAGCAATGGAATTATCTGCAATCAGCTAGAGGAAAATGGGGGTCTATGTGGTGCATGGGGGGGATTTTAATGACATCTCCAACAGGAAAGAGAAAAGAGGAGGGAAAACATGAAGTCTTTGTTCTTTTAAGGACTTCAATGACTTCATTGAGGAGATGGAGATGGGTGAAATCAAATTCAGAGGGCACCATTTTACATGGGCTAATAATAGGGAAGGAGAAGGGTTTGTGGAGGAAAGAATTGATCGCTTTTTTGGATACCCTAACTGGTTGCTGAAATTTACTGATTCTTGTGTTCAACATATTGAGATGCACTCTTCTGACCATTACCTTTTGTTGCTGGAAACATCCCCTGTTAATGTGAAGAGGAAAAAAGATTTGTTATTGATAAAAAATGGATTCAGTGGGATGGAATTGAAGAAGAAGTTCAGCAGGCTTGGGAGAAAACTATCAGAGGCACACCATTATACCAAGTCCAACAGAAAATTGTTAGCTGCAGATTGGCAATCATCGACTGGAGCAAAAAGAGGGGGAACAATTCTGCCAAGGTGATTGAACAATGCAAAAAAAGACTGAGTGTGATTAAAGGAAATGATTGCAAGGATAATTGGAAAGAGTGGACCAATTTGAGAAGTGTTTTGGATAAAGCATACAAAGAAGAAGAGAGTTATTGGAGTCAAAAGGCAAGAATCTCTTGGCTTAAGGAGGGGGATAGAAATTCAAAGTTCTTTCATGCTTGTACTTTACAAAGAAGGAAAGCAAACTGTATTGAGAAGCTGATTTCTAATGATGGAAAAGTCTGTGATTCACCTAAGGAAATAGAGGAGGAAATTACATGTTTTTACCAGAACCTGTTTAAGACCTCTAATCCCAGATTTGATCAGACCATTTTGGAGGGGATTTCTCAGGCAATTACACCTGCAATGAATCAGATCTTAATCAGCCGTGTGGAAGACAATGAAATCAAAAAAGCTCTCTTTGAGCTCATCCGAATAAAGCCCCGGAATTGATGGTATGAAACCTCTTTTCTTCCAATATTTTTGGCATGTTATCTCTGGTAAATTGTGTGAAGCTGTAAAGGACCTTTTTAAAGCTTGCAAAATGCTCACAAGTGTCAATCACACTCTTATCACACTCATACCAAAAATCAAGAATCCTACTTATATTGCTCATTTCAGACCTATTAGCCTTTATTTCCAAAATTCTTGTCAATCGTATGAAACCAGTTTTACATCATTGTATCAGTGTTAATCAGTCTGCATTCATCCCTGGGAGACAAATTATTGACAATGTGGTTCTCACGCATGAATGTATTCATCATCTTAATGGTCTTAGAAAAGGAAAAAAAGCATTCATGGCACTTAAATTAGACATGTCAAAGGCCTATGATCGAGTTGAATGGAGTTTTCTTATTTCTGTGTTGTGCAAAATGGGGTTTGATTCTATGTTTGTTCATTGGATTTTCAAGTGCATTTCTTCTACATCTTTTTCTGTTAATCTCAATGGGCAAGTTACTGGATACTTCAGACCATCTAGAGGAATAAGACAAGGGGATCCCCTTTCACCTTACCTTTTCATCTTATTATCTCAAGTTCTATCCAACCTAATTAAACAAGCCCAAATGTGTTCTTTGTTTCATGGTCCAAACTCGTGAGATGTGCCCCCTTAACGCATCTCTTTTTCTTTGATGATTCCATTGTTTTTCGTGAGGCTTTCTTCTTTCGGGCTCTTAGTGTTAAGACTATCATTGTGAGATATTGTGAGGCATCAGTCGGGCTATTAACATGGACAAATCTTGATGTTCTTCATAAGAACACCCTGGTAACTCAAGACTGGGATTTGTGCTATCTTGGATGGGATTTTGATTGCAACAAAGATGCTAGGTACTGGGATTACCTATGATCCTTGGCAAGTCAAAAAGGAAATCTTCCAATATGTAGGTGACGAAGTGTACATAAGAGAGTTGCAAGTTGGAGCAATTCTTTTTATCTTCAGCAGTAAAGAGGTTCTATTAAAAGCGATCATTAATGCAATGCCTACGTATGTAATGTCTTGCTTTAAATTACTGTTTGTATCTGTAAAGAGATAGTTAGAATTGCTTCTCTATTTTGGTGGGGTGCATCCGGGAATGGTAATAAGAATATATGTTGGGTGGCTTGGGACAAGATGACATTACCTAAAGAGGTGGGTGGATGGGATTTCAAGATTTGTCTCTTTTTAATGAAGCATTAATTGTGAAACAATTGTGGAGGCTATGATCAACCTAACCTTTTGCTTACCAAAGTGTTAAAAGCTAAATACTATCCCAATGGGGGGCTTCTTAAGTGTGAGCCTAAAAATGGTGATTCATGGCTATGGAAATGCTGGATTAGAACCAAGCCTACACCGATGAAAGGCCTCAGGATGCAAGTAGGTGATGGGAAATCAATCAATGTGTGGGATACTCCTTGGATGCTGAAATCTCCAACATTCAAACCATGCAGTCCTACACCTGATACATGGAACTCACTGTGGGCTAAAGATCTGCTGTCAGCTAATGGCAAGCAATGGAATAAAGAGCTTATTTGTCAAATCTTCTGTGAGGAAGATGTGAAGGATATTCTCGCAGTGCCAATAAATCGGGACAACACCAAGGATAGATGGATATGGCATTGGGGTACAAAAAGGAAATTTTCGATTAAGTACGTGTATTGGTTACTCCGGAATTTGAAACTGAGAGAGATGGATCTACCTGAAACAAGCAAAGGATCAAAAGACACTGAAAATATGTGGAAGAAGTGTTGGGATTTGAAGATTAAAAACAAAATTAAACACTTTGTTTGGAGAGTAATCAATAATAGTCTTCCAATCATTGCTGTTCAATTGCTTAAGAGAGGTATGAAAGTGGAGACTAGATGTCCAATCGTGGAGAAGGAGAATAGACAGTTGAGCACTTGTTTTTTATTGTCCTAGAGCTGCATTGGTGTGGAAGCTGGATCATGTACAATGGCATGATACTCTTAAACCAAGCTTAAGTCTTAGAGGGTGGTGGCAACAAATCGGCTGACATGAAAAGTTGTGAAATCACTACAAAAAGGGCTCAACTTTCTGTTTATTTGTTGTGGTGGCTATGGAAGACAGAAACCTTTAGATTTTTCATAAAAAAGAATGGAATGAAGTGGAAATTGTCTCAAAAGTTGTTATGGAATGGAAGGAATATCAAAGGATTGAAGATGACAGAGGAAAAAGAAGCGGGAAGGATCACAAAGAAGAGGCTAATGAGGATAATGCAAAGTTCTTAGTGGACACAAGAGGACATTCTCATGGAATGGTGTTGTGAAGTGGATGATTGCGGGATTTTATTTGGAGGATGGATTGAAGATGAGAAAGGGATTAAAGTTAGAGCATGGGCAACTTTTAGGGATGACATACATCATCCAAAGTGGAGGGAGCCTTGATTGGAATTCGCCAGGCCTTGTGTTAAAAAAAAAGTAGCACGGGTTGTTTGAACTTATATATAGATGATAAGGATATTGTGTGTAAACTCAACCAACGTCCAAGTTTGAGGAGAGAGTGCACAAATAGCAAGACATCTATTTGTTAAGTTTTCTTTTTGAACAGGTTGTTTTTTTTTCACAAGAGCATAAGAGCAAAATCAAATGTAATAGATTAGCTAAGTTAACTCTTGTGATGTGGTGTTGATTTGAATTGGGTTGACCAATTCCCCAATTGGCTATAGTGATAGCTAGTTTGGTTAGTTAGCCAGTTGGCTATGTGGATTGTAATTGTTTGTTTCTGATTGAGGTTATCAATGAAAATGCTATCGTTCGAAAAAAAAAGAAGTTCGGCACTGAAGAAGGAAGGACCATCACTACTCCTATGACAACCAACATCAAGTTAGATAAAGATGCTAAAGGCATATTGGTTGACAAATAAATTCGAGGTATGTTTATCTACTTTCATTATTCCCATAGACTCAACATTTTTATACCTTATGTCTATATGCTCGACTTCAAAACAATCCCAACGAATCTCATTAAGGTGCCGTTAAAAGAAATTTTCGAATATTTGAAAGGCACTTCTTCTTATGGCTTGTTTTATCCAAAGTTTTAAAACGTTCTTATTTTTTGGGATAACAAGTCCGGTATATATTATTTCTCTAAATACGGTTATTCATATTCGAACTAAACATTGAGATTCGATATCTTTTTTTTAAGGGATTGCATTTTTTAAACGAAAAAATTGAGATGTGTTTAATTCCGTCTCAAGGATAACTCGCAGACATTTATTTTTAATCGTTAACCGCCGATTCTTTTACCTCATTTCGAGCTTGATTAGACATAATATATATATTAAATGAGGTCTATGTGTGCATTTCATTCTGACAGAACCACAAAAAGAGCTCCATGGACCAGTTTGAGGGGGGACCGGTCGACCTACACTGGACGATCGACCCCCGGGACCGGTCACCCCGACAATTTTCGAGTTAAAATTCGTTATGTCCAATACTTAGCATATTTGTGCTCTTCTTCGTCAAACACGAACCCCTTTGCAAATTTCACACACAATTCACTCAAAATAATTTCTTTCTTGTAAATTATACATTTTTGAGTTTATACTATTGGTATATCATCCATGATACCCGACATCTCCGATTACTTGGTAAGAATTCTTCTTCTTTATCTCAATTGAGTTGAACCTTGAGAATGTGCTTCATCTTTAATATCGTGATGGAATTCTTATATATTTGTGTTGGGCATGATGATTGTTGTTGGATGATATTTGTAAAATTGCTTTTGGTGATGAAAAATTTGGCTTGGTTATTTTTACAAGGGCTATATACATCTTCTTTCTTATTTGTCGCCCGCCAAGTGTTCGATAAAACGTTTCAATGAAAAAAATACATCACCCACATGATTCTCTCGATTTCAAAAGTCTTATATTTTTATAGAGATCATGTTTTGCAAATCAAATGATCTTTCCGAGCTTTTATAAGTCTTATAATCAACTCTTCCTTAGTTTTTGGAATTTTAAGCTTAATGATCAATAGCTCGATAAATCGGTTAAATTGCGCACTTTGAGATATGGATAAATGATGTTTTATCGTGTTAACATTCTTTTGATGATTCCAAAGGGGGAGAAATAGGAAATAAGCTCATTAGCTCAAAGAAGCTAAAATAAGCTCGCGAAAGAAGCTCTAAGTTGTGGCTATTAAAAGCCAAAAGTTGTGGATCATACTTAGTCCATTTGTTGTATTATGGACTTATTTACATGTCTAATGATGTTTTGTTGACAGGGGAGTTTATAAGCTCTTGATACTTAAGCTTAATATGTAAAACTGAGCTTTTAGCTTTTGGTTGATTACTTCTATACTACTCTTGGTGTGCATGTTGATAGGGGGAGCTTTTGTAATATGTTTTTGAAAATCTCTACTCCCATCCTTGTGATTATTATGCGTGGAATGTTGTCCCTCTAAACGGATAGTTTATTTTTAACCGGTAAAATTGTTTTGTTTTCAAAATCGACCTCTTTAAATTGTTTTGGTTTGTAATCATCGGAAGGGGAGTTTGTTAGATAAATATTTTTATCATGATTTTGATGATTTTGTTTTTACACCAAAACAATGTTTTTAAATGTTGTCCAAATACTCCTAAATGATTTAAAATGTTTTTACTAATTTTTGAGTATTTCTTAAAGTTTATTTTTGACAAAAATTGGACAACACTTTTGATGATTTTGTGTTAATGTGTTTATACACCAAAACAATATTTCTAAATATTGTCCAAATACTCCCGATCGATATAAAATATTTTACTAATTTTTTGAGTATTTCTTGAAGTTTATTTTCGATAAAAATTGGACAACACTTCTATCTCGTGGTCAACCTGGTCGCCATAAGGGCAACCCGTGTCTCGATAGTTGAGCTTTGAAACAGAAGCGGGATGTTTGAAAAACCCTTGAGGTCAATGTTTGATAAATGGTTTTATCATGATTTTGATGATGTTGTTTTTACACCAAAGCAATGTTTTTAAAGGTTGTCCAAATACTCCTAAATGATTTAAAATGGTTTTAATATTTCCGGAGTATTTCTTCAAGTTTATTTTCGACTAAATTGGACAATGCTTTTAATGATTTTATGTCAATGTGTTTTTACATCAAAACAATGTCCTGAATGTTGTCCTAATACTCCCGATCGGTTTAAAATGTTTTTACTATTTTTTGAGTATTTCTTGGAGTTTATTTTCGATAAAAAAATGGACAACACATTTGTTTCGCTCGACCGTTCGCCCTATAGGGCAACCCGCACTGAGTTGAGTATTGAAATAGAAAACGGACGGTTTGGAAAATAGGGAGGGTGACCGATCGACCACTGGGACGACCGGTAGGGGCGGCCAGGTACCTTAACGTACCCCGAAGGGACGAGACTCTTCTTGTTTATCAAAATTGTTCCCTCCAACAGTCACACATAGGCGACGTGGCCGCACCTCCTGCGACCGGTCCCCCCTGTAAATTTCGCAGAGAATTCAATTTCAACTTATCTCGTGACCGGTCGAACCCCTCTTTTGACAGCAAACTATCCGTTGAGTTTGCAGACAACTTTTCCTTAATTTGAGGGGTTGATTTCTAACAGCTCTTTTCTTCAATTGTCTTGGTATTTTTGAATTCATGTCCCCAAGAGGAGCCTATCATGTACAAGACATCTTCTATAAATAGAGGAAGAATAGAAGCAACACAGAAGAGAGAAAACTACAACACAACAAGATACACTCAAGAATACACTTGTTCTTACATTGTCTTATTTCTTGTTGTAATTTGCCTAGCTATTCACTTTCACATTCTTGAGGTCTAGGCTTTTCTTGATTACACTTGCACTCTATTGTATTATCAATTATCGAGTTGTAATCTTGAATTTGGGTAATCATTCAACACAAGATATCCTTGTGAGTGTTCTTGTGGTAAGAACATACTTGGGTGATCTAGGTGTTAGGTGTAAGAAGATTGTGGTAATCTTCTTGTTGAGGTGTTGAAGAATTTGGTATTCTTCAAGGTTGAAGATTGTGGTAATCTTCACAAGGTGCCGTTGGAGATTGTGGTAATCTTCAAGTGAGATTGTGGTAATCTCATAGGTGGTGTTGAAGAAGAGTGTGGTGCTCTTCAAGGTGTTGTTGTAAGTTAGTGTTGTATTAATTTTTGGTAAATTAATAAAATCTTTTTTTCTTTTTGAAATCCATCCGGATATCTTTGGGGTGGTAGAGGATTAGACCCTAGGTGGGTTGAACCTCTTTAAATCGACGTGTGTTATTTACATTCCGCACCTTTATTATTGTCTTTGAGCATTCGGTTCGAAAAAAGAGGGCAAAATCGAAAAGATGGAGATAATCTATTCACCCCCTCTAGATTATTGTAGCCGCTTGGACTTACAAGTGGTATCAAAGCCAAACTCTTTGGCAAGATCGTTTCACAACGCGAGTGAAGAGGAACGATCGTCGGCTACGAATGAAGCTCATCTTTCGGCACCTCCACCACCAAACCACCACTATTTGATTCCAAAAATTTTATATTTTGGAAAGAAAGAATGGAATGTTATTTACAAGGTTGGGGGTTTGATATTTGGAACATCGTCATCAATGGAGAATCCATTCCGATGAAAGATACACCACACACCTCCAAAGGCTTCAAAGAGCTCAATGATGAAGAGAAGAAAACCATCTCCTTAAATGGTAAAGCTCTCAATATTTTGTATTGTTCATTTACTAATTTGGAATATGAACATATTGTAGGAATTCGATCGGCACATGAAGTATGGCAAAAATTAGAAGCCATCTATGGAGTATTTGCAAATGAAAGGAGTCAAACAAAAGCATCTACTTCTCAAAGGGATACAAGTTCAAATCTAAGGAACAAGCCTCCTACAACTTCCAACTATGAAGAAGTTGGAATATTGTTTTATGGGCATCGAAGAAGAAAACAAGGTATGTTTTAAACCCTCTACTTCCTATGATATTGTTATTTCAAATGATTATAGTGATTTGCAAAATGATTTTGATGATCTTCAAAATGAATTCCAAGACTTACTTGTTAAATACAAAAACTTGAAAAAGGAATTCAATGTTTTGAAAAATGAAAAGGATAATTTATTTACTTCCTATGAATCACTATCATGTACTCACACCACCACAGTTGACAAGGTTAGAAACCTTGAAAAAGAAAATAGTACTCTTGTTGAGGATATTAATTGCATGAAAAAGGATTTATCTAAATCCAACTTGAGTACCGATGAAATTGTTGATTGTTGTGATAATTCAAACAAGAACTTGATCATAAGTTTAATGTTGTCAATCATATGAAAAAGAATCAAGTCTCTAAGCATGTTGGTCATTATGCTCCTAGAATTATTACTTTCTTTTATTGCGGTAAAAAGGGTCATACGGTAAATACTTGTCGGGCTAGAAATAGCTCTAATTATTGTTGGAGACCTAAAAGTCTCAAAGCTAATCCTAAAGGACCCAAGCACTTGAGGGTACCACAAAATAATGTTTTATTAGGTACCGGCGAAATAATAATCGGAGAAAATTCATACCGCTAAGAAGACATCAAATGACCAATTCATTTGATCAAAGGAGAAAACATTTTCAACAAAGCCAATTTCCAAGAAGAGGATATAATCAAAATGGGAAGAACACAATCCTTGAAATAGCAAAGACATCATCAACAAGATGATTTTCAAAGAAGAAAAGACTATCAACAATGGGAAGGACAAAAATCTTGAAATGGAGTAATCAAAGAAGCCATCATCAACAAAGTGACTTCTCAAGGGAAGATATCATCAACAATGGGAACGACACAACCCATGGAAATGGCGTAATTGGTAACCCGTATCTCCCTAGTTAAATATGCATTTTATTTTGTTATTATACACGCTTTTATTTGTGTCTTAATTGTAAAATGAGTTTTCAAGTATTTATTTTTTAATTAAGGTCTTCAATATATATTTGTGCTTTTAAAATATTTTTTAAAAAAAGACCTTATATAATGTTTTTAAAACTCTTGTGCATTTTTGTAGACTAAAGTGTGTGATCATCTCTTATGGATTTTTGGTGGCATGAGCTTACTTGTGATATCTCTTAGCCTACACTTTTATCATTATGATTTGTGCTAGATTTGTTTTAAGAATTGTGTAGGATTTACATATTTTCACAAATGGCCATTTACGTCATTATTTGTCAAGAAAGACATTAATTATCGAGGTACGTTTACTTGTGTTATTCTTACTCTTATAGACTCGATATATGTATTGCCATGTGCCTATGTGCTTGTTTTTCATAGTATTTCATACAAGTGCCATTAAGAGGATTTTTAGATTTTTTTGAAAGGCACTATTTGATATTTGATTGCACATATTTACTTTGTCAACTCTTGTTCAAATGATTCTTGTAAATGAGGTCTCAACTATATGCTATCGGATTTTCAAATTTCAAAAGAGACCTTTTGTAGCTTTCTTAAGCTTATTTGAACTTGCATGATTTATTAGACTCTTGATGATCTTCTAAATGCATAGTATGTGTTTCTTGCTTCATGGTCTATATATATAGTGTCTATTTCTACTATGCTCTTTTGCAAGATATTTTGTGATTGATGATTGAGGCATGTTTTTACACTTGGGCTATTTTTTTCTTGCTTTTATGTTTATGCCGTTAATGAGTTTGTTAAGTTGTGTAGATGAGAATGAAGTACTCCAAATATTAGTTACCTCAAAATATTTGGATGTAAATGTTCTATTATGAACACCTTAGATCAATTGGATGCCCTATGATGATAGTGATGAAGAAGACAAAAAGGGTATTCCGGAACAAACTCGATGACCAAGTCAACATTGGTCGAACTAAGGCGAGGTTAGTAGCTCGAAGGTATTTTCAAAAAGAAGGTAATTGATTTTGGTGTAACATTTGCACTCATAGCACATTTAGTAGCTATTTGCATTTTACTTGCCCATTCTTGTTTTAAGAAAATTTCAAGCTTTACCAAATGGATGTTAAATCCAATTTTCTCAATGGTTTTATTCAAGAAGAAGTCTATGTAAAACAACCTCCGGGGTTTTAAATTTTTCTAGGCCAAATGATTTTTATAAAAGGCCTTGTATGGTTTAAAACAAGTACCCCATGTATGGTATGATAGACTTAGCTATTTTTGCTAAATGATTTTACAAGAGGTAAAGTTGATACTACAATCTTTGTTTTTGAAAAATGGCAAGATTGTTTTCTTGTGCATATTTATGAGAATATTTTTGGTGCTACTAATGAATATTTGTGCAAGATATGTTTTTCTAAGTTGATACTAGGTGAGCTTGAAATGAGTATGATGGGGAGCTCAATTTCTTGCTTGGACCAAGAAGATGGCTATATTTCAAAAGAACTCTTGAAGGAGTTAAGCATTGAAGAAAGAAAGAACCATCTCAACCTCTATGGCTAGAAATTGACAAAGGTTGAGAAAGGCATATCGGTTGACAAACAAATTCGAGGTATGTTTTCTTGTATTATTCCTATAGACTCGACATTCCATATGCCTTATGTCTATTTGCTCGACTTCAAAAACTATCCCAACGAATCTCATTAAAGTGCCGTTAAAAGAAATTTTCAAAAGGCACTTCTTCTTATGACTTTTATATCCATAGTATTAAAATGTTCTTATTTTTTTGGATAACAAGTTCGGTGTTTACAGTTTATGAAAATATGGTTCGTCATAATCGAACTAAACATATTGAGATTCGAAATATTTTCTAAGGGATTGCGTTTCTAAAACGAAAAATTGGGATGTGTTTAATTCCGTCTCAAGGATAACTCGCGGATTTTTTTGTTAACCGCCGATTATTTTACCTCATTTCGAGCTTGATTATGATATAATGTATATTGAATGAGGTCTACGTTTGCATTTGGCACGTTTTAAAACTTAGGGGCGAAAAATCGGATTTTTGGATCAAACTTCGAATTTTGAGACAGAACTCAAACAGTGGGCTGACTGGGGCAAGGCCGACCGGTCGCCCATGCCGTCGACCGGTCGCCCTAAGGGATTTTTTGGTTAAAAATGGTTCTGTTTTCCGAGTTAGCATTTTTGGCTTTTTGGTTCATTTTTCGTCCCTTTGCAAATTTCACACACAATTCACTTCAAATGAGTTTTTTGATGCATGAATTATATATTTTGAGGACTACCTAGCTCGGTTATCATCATTGATGCTCATCTTTACCGATTGAATGGTAAGAGTTTCACTCTCTTTAGCTCAATGGGTTGAACCCTTGAATTTGTGGCTTATATGTATTTTTCTTGATGCAATTCATATATTTTTGTGATGAGCTTATTGATTGTTGATGGATGATATTTATAAGATTGCTTTTGGTGATGAAAAACTTGGCTTGATTTTATTTACAAGGGCTATATATATCTTCTTCAAATTTTGACGCCCCCAAGTGTTCGATAAAATGTCTCAATGAAAAATTCATCACCTACATGATTCTCTCGTTTTCAAATGACTTATATTTTTATAGATATCATGTTTTGCAAATCAAATGAGTTTTCATTAGCTTCTACAAGTCGTATGATTCGACTTTTCCCTCCTATTTGGTTTATAAGCTACAATGTTCAAATAGCTCGATACATCGGTTTAGTTGCGCACTTTGATATGAATATATGATGTATTTATCGTGCTAACATTCTTTTTGATGATTCCAAAGGGGAGAAACAGGTTATAAGCTCGTTAGCTCAAAGAAGCTAAGATAAGCTCAATGAAAAAAGCTATAAGTTGTGGCTATTGAAAGCCATAAGTTGTGGATCATTTTTTGTCCACTCTTGGTGTATTATGGTTGTATATGTTTCTTAGTCCATTGGTTGTAGTATGGACTCATATACGTTTCTAATGATGTCTCTTTGACAGGGGAGCTTTTAAGTTTTTGATACTTAAGCTCAATATCGAAAAGCTAAGATTTTAGCTTATGTTGAAGTTGCTTCTATATTACTCTTGTTGTGCATGTTGATAGGGGAGCATTTGCTATATGTGTTTGAATATCTCTACTCTCATCCTTGTGTTTATATTGCGCGGAATGTTGTTGCTCTCAACGGATATTGTTTTTTGACCGAAAAACTTGTTTTGTTTTCAAAATAGCCTCTCAAAATTGTTTTGTTTTCAAAATCGGTCTTGTTGAATTGTTTTGGTTTGTAATCATCAAAAAGGGGGAGATTGTTTGATAAATGGTTTTATCATGATTTTGATGATGTTGTTTTTACACCAAAACAATATTTTTAAAGTTGTCCAAATACTCCTAAATGATTTAAAATGGTTTTAATATTTCCGGAGTATTTCTTCAAGTTTATTTTCGACTAAATTGGACAACGCTTTTAATGATTTTATGTCAAAGTGTTTTTACATCAAAACAATGTCCCGAATGTTGTCCTAATACTCCCGATCGGTTTAAAATGTTTTTACTATTTTTCGGAGTATTTCTTGGAGTTTATTTTTGATAAAAATTGGACAACACATTTGTTTCAGCTCGACCGGCCGCCTATAGGCAACCCGTGCACTGAGTTGAGTATTGAAACAGAAAAACGGGACGATTTGGAAAATAGGGAGGGTGACCGGTCAGCCCCGGGGCGACCGATAGGTGACCTGACCGGTCAGCCCTAGGGGCGATCGATAGGGCGACCGGTCGACCCCTTGGGCGACGGTGCACTGAACGTACCCCTGAAGGGCAGACTCTTCTTGTTTATCAAAATTGTTCCTCCAACCGGTCACACATAGGGCGACCGGCCGCACCATCCCGCGACCGGTCCCCCCTGTGTAAATTTCTCATGAGAGAATTCAATTTCAACTTATCTCTGTGCGACTGGTCGAACCCCTTTTTGACATGACAAACTATCCGTTGAGTTTGCGTATTGCCTTTTCCTTAATTTGAGGGGTTGATTTCTAACAGCTCTTTTCTTCAATTGTCTTGGTATTTTTACGTAATTCATGTCCCCAAGAGGAGCCTATCATGTACAAGACATCTTCTATAAATAGAGGAAGAATAGAAGCAACACAGAAGAGAGAAAACTACAACACAACATGATACACTCAAGAATACACTTGTTCTTACATTATCTTATTTCTTGTTGTAATTTGCCTAGCTATTCACTTTCACATTCTTGAGGTCTAGGCTTTTCTTGATTACACTTGCACTCTATTGTATTATCAATTATCGAGTTGTAATCTTGAATTTGGGTAATCATTCAACACAAGATATCTTTGTGAGTGTTCTTGTGGTAAGAACATACTGGGTGATCTAGGTGTTAGGTGTAAGAAGATTGTGGTAATCTTCTTGTTGAGGTGTTGAAGAATTTGGTATTCTTCGAGGTTGAAGATTGTTGTAATCTTCACAAGGTGGTGTTGGAGATTGTGGTAATCTTCAAGTGAGATTGTGGTAATCTCATAGGTGGTGTTGAAGAAGAGTGTGGTGCTCTTCAAGGTGTTGTTGTAAGTTGGTGTTGTATTAATTTTTGGTAAATTAATAAAATCTTTTTTTTTTTTTTGAAATCCATCCCGGATATACTTTGGGGTGGTAGAGGATTAGGCCCTAGGTGGGTTGAACCTCTTTAAATCGACGTGTGTTGTTTACATTCCGCACCTTTATTATTGTCTTTGAGCATTCGGTTCGAAAAAGAGGGCAAAATCGAAAATATGGAGATAATCTATTCACCCCCTCTAGATTATCGTAGCCGCTTGACTTACAATGACCTGTCGCACAAAAGGCGACCGGTGCCGGGGAAATTACGAGAACTCTCTCAGTATCTCACATTTTAGTGAGGTGGACCGGTCCCCTATGGGGGTAACCGGTCGAGCAGTGGTGTCGACCGGTCCAACCCCCTGGACCGGTCCACATGTTCATTTTTGCTGTGTATTCTCAAACTTTGTATTAGAGCGACCGGTCGTCCTATCCTTTTGACAACAAATTCTAACCGTTGTGCAAAGCAGACAACTTTTGCTCAATTTATGGTGTTGATCTCTAACGGCTATATTCTTCATTTGTCTTGCCATTTTTTATAGATTTCAATCTCCTAGGAGGAGCCTATCAAGTTCAAGACATCCTCTATAATAGATTAAGAATTGAATCAACACAACAAGAGAGAACAATACAACACAACAAGATACATTCAAGCAAACTCTTTTGTTCTTTCATTTTCAATATTCTTGTTGTAATAGCCTAAGGTCTTACACTTTCAAATCTTGAGGTCTAGCTTAATTATTGATTACAATTGCACTCAAAATTGTATTATTCATTATCGAGTTGTAATCTTGAAATTGTGGTCATCATTCAACACAAGATATCCTTGTGAGTGTTCTTGTAGTAAGAACACACTTGGGTGATCTAGGTGTTAGGTGCAAGAAGATTGTGGTAATCTTCTTATTGAAGAGTTTGGTGCTCTTTGAGGTGTTGAAGAATTTGGTGTTCTTCAAGGTTGAAGATTGTGGTAATCTTCACAAGGTGCCGTTGAAGATTGTGGTAATCTTCAAGGAGATTGTGGTAATCTCCAAAGTGGTGTTGTAAGGTGATGTTGTATTAATTGTGGTAATTAATAAAATCTTTTTCTTTTTGAAATCCATCCCGCAGATACCGAGGTGGTAGAGGATTAGGCCTCGGTGGATTGAACCTCTACAAATCGACGTGTGTTGTTTACTTCCCGCACTTCCATTCTTGTCTTGGCTTATTACATTCGAAAAAGAGGGCATATTTGAGAAAATGGGCATAATCTATTCACCCCCTCTAGATTATCGTAGGCACTTGGACTTACACGATTCGCACTTGGTGTCAAGAGTGTTGATAGGCTATATAACACAAAAAGCCTTTTGAAATCATCCCCCCTTCCTTATAGTCATTCATCAATTTCTTTTTCAAAACCAACTTTCGAACTCCCATCAATACCCACCCTATTCTTAAATTCGACAACATCATCCATACTTTCACTTCCTATAAACTACTACGTGCTTATTGTTCCTTGGCAACAAAAAGACATCACATATGCCATCGGTAGTTATGACAAACCTTCTCATATCATCAACGCTGAGCATCCGGCTCGCCCCGTTGAATCTCTTGACCAGCCACGATAATATTTGAGCAGGTAGTTGTTTCACTTGCAATTTCAACAACCCCCCAAAGCCGATGCTCTCGATATCCTCCCTCTGTCTAACATTCAAATCCGTAACTATATCAAAAAGGCCTTGAGGTCTGCATTGCGTAGAGAAACTGGTGCAAGAAATATAACGCCATATTAGTACTGATATAAAAACATGATATAACATGATAAATACAAAAACTTGATATAAACAAAAGAACTGATTCTTACAAGCATCATACATGATCCTTCTAACATGCATAATGATACAAATATATGTTACATGTTAAAAATGCACTGATATCAAAAATGATACTTTTAAGGCAATTTCTGATACTTAAAAGCATAAAAATGATACTTCTAACATGCATAGTGATAAAATATGGTTAAAATGTTAAAATTGCACTGATATAAAAACTGATACGTTTAAGTCAATTTCTAATACTTCTAAGCATAAAAAATGATACTTCTAACATACATAGATATATAAAATATATATTCAATTCCAAAATGCACTAATACAGGGCAATGGTTCAGATACTAAAAAGAAACAGGACAAAAGTGCACTAACCTCTTAGTATCTTCCTTGGACAACTTGATTTTCTTTCGGGGACTTTTAGAATCCTGCTTTCCAATTTTCTCCCCCGAAGATTTACGCTTTTCAGCAGCCTTTCGAGGTTCAACTACAGCAACCTTTCCAGGTTCGTCTTCAGCAACTTCCTTCGCTGCAATATCTTCCTCTACATCAACATTATCCTCAGCCTTTTGAGTCTCTTCGGTAACATTTCCTTCTTCTTCCAGAGGCTTTTCGACAACATCCCCTTGACCATCAGCAACCTTATCCTCATAATTTTTTAATCTCTTCTGCAATATTTTCGGATTCTGCAACGTTTCCAGATTCTGCAACCAAATCACGAAAACTAACATCTTCCTTCGTCGGGCTTTCTCCTATCATGCGTTCTCCCGGGCTGCTTCTTCCCCTTCCCCTTCCCCTTCCTCTCCCCCTCCGTATCAACAATTTCTCCCGACCCATCTACAAATATGCAAAATACTGATACTTTTAACACATATATCAACAAAAACACACATAATTGAAAGAAAAATCAAAAACTCATTTATTGATACTTTTCAAGCAATTTCAGATACTTTTAGTTCCATTTAACAACAAACAAACAAAAATCAATACAATAGGTTAAAAAAAATACTGATACTTTAAAACAGATTTATGATACTTTTATGCGAATTTCTGATACTTTTAAACATCATTGTTCCCCAGAAATTTACAAATAACACCATAATTTTAACATGAACATAGAAAATCAATACACTATTTTAAAAAATATATTAACATAAACAACGAGAAATGAAGACTAACATCTTTATCCTCATTTTTTCAATATCTTTGCATTGTTTCCTTAAATCGCGCGCAGGAGGCTTGTCCACAAAGATCCCCTTGATCATCAAAGCATGATTTTGCAAATCACGAGAACTAACATCTTCTTTCTTCGAGCTTTCTCATACCGTGCCTTCTCCCACGTTGCTTCTTCCCCTTCCTTGCCCTTCCTTTATCATGGATCAACACTTTCTCGAACCATCTACAAATATACAAAACACCGACACTTTTAAAACACAATTTCAAGCAACATAAACACATATATTTATGATATTTGGAATAAGACATAAATACTTAAACAAGCAATTATAATAGTGTACGTTTGCACGTGTGCAAGATATAAACCCACACTTATTATATATTAAACAAAACAAATTCAAGCAACATAAACACATATATCAACAAAAACACGCACAATTTAAAGAAAAAATCAAAACTCCATAAATCACATATATCAATATACGACATTGAGAGGGCATATGCATGGTACTTTTAAGTCATTTACTGATACTTTGCAAGAAATTTCAGATCCTTTTAGTTCCATTTAACAACAAACGAACAGAAATCCATACACTAGATTAAAAAAAACACTGATACTTTTGAACAAATATATGATACTTTTATGCGAATTTTACATTCTTTTAAATATCATTGTTCCCAAAAATTTACAAATAACACCAATGTATTTATTAACAAATTTTACATGAACATCAACAAATCAAAACTAGTGTATAACAATGGCGAATTTAACTCATCCAGAAAAAAAAATGAAGACTAAGAGAACAAGAAGAAGATGAAAAGAAAAGGAAATACTCGAAAATACCTTTGCAACTTGAGAGAACTCGAACAACAGTTGAGAAATCCACCTACGAACGCTGACAAATCATTGGACTCGAATTTAACAACAATTGCAGAAATTGTTAATTTAACTCTAAAATCAAAAACCCTAGGTTCGAACATGAAAGAACGTGAGAGAAAACTGCCCAACTGACCTCGAACATGAGAAACCTTTCGTGAGAACGTGAGAAAACTGAAATTGAACGGAAATTGAACAGAAATCGAAGAAAATTGAATGCAAATTAAACCCTAGGTGCAGTGAAAGTGAGAGAGAGAATGTTGAAAGGTTCCGGGAAAGTGAGAGAGAGAACGTGCGAGAGAGAGAAGAAAAAAAAAAAAATTAAAAAAACAGACGGGTCGCGGGTAAGGGTTCGGGTCGGGCGGGTAAGGGAGATTCGTCTTACGGAATGAGACCCGTAAGACGGTCTTATATAAGTTTTTGCCTTCTTTTAATATTATCTTCGCCCGAATACGTAATTTGAAAGCTAGCTTGAACAATTCGATAACTACTTTTCTTATTCACTAAGGACCTCATATTAAATCCAAGTTAATTGACCAGCTTAAATGAGTCAAATGATTTGATCAAGACCAAAGGATATTTTATTATTAATAACTCATATTAAAAATATAAACATCAAGTTTAAAAAACTATATGATGTTGCTTAAAACCGGTAGATCACTCCAGTAAGAGATTCTGCTGGAAATTTGCCCGCACCTGTGAGTTCAACAAATGTTGGGATCGCCCCCGAGGCCGAGGTTGTCCCACTGAGGCCATTCCAATGCTCAAATCAAGATCGAAAGTAGGAGAATTCCGAGTAAAAGAAAGTAATCCAGAGCGAATAATTCGATTAATGCTGCGTAATCCTTACAAATAATGAGCAAGTGATTTTTTTATACCGGATTGATGGTGCGTGGACCTCATAGAGGAAAGCTTGATCTTGTGGGTAGTATATGGGTCATGTCAACATAAAGTAGATAATTATATATGCGGTCCGATAATAATTAATAATATTAGATAGTTAATTAAGTAATTAGAGTAATTAAATAATGTGTAAAATAATAAAAATAAGGAATATATGGAAAACTCAATTTTGTCCTCAATACTATACAACATAACTTCTAGTTACAAAAGCAATGTATATTATTCTAGCTTAAAATTGTCATTTCATTTTTGCGAATTACTTATTGCTTAGTGTTGGCGTTGTCAATGCATCACATCTTATTCAAATTTGATTATGTTATGACCTAATTTACAAATGAATAAACATGTGGATTATAACTTGAAATTTAATCATTATTTTGAATTTATTATTGGATATACAAATAATATGGCATTCATTAAAAGTCCTAGGGTTTTTCTCTCTTGAGAGTCTCCCTTAGCACCACCGTCGGTCTCCCCGATCCCAGTTGTTCATGGCTTCCCTCTCCATGAATGCCCGATTGTCTTCGCCAAAGCATCCTCAAATCTTCTCTCACGCCCTTTTTTCACTTTTCCCGTTTCTTTTTTTTTAAAGTCTAGGATTCTTTCATTTTTAGGGTTTTTTCGTTTTTCTCTCCTTCTAGGGTTTCGTGGTTTTTCTTTCTTCTTGTTTCCTCTCATACTTTTGTGTTTGTTTCCCCTTGCAGGCCTCTTCGCTATGTATGAGTTACCTCGAGATAGTCTACCTCTCTTTCGGCCTTGGTTCATTTGTTTTTCTTTGTAATTTTTCTCTCTTACGATCGAAGATCTCGGTTCCTCTATGCCAAGTTATCCTCGGTGACAAAGAGTGTTCTTCCTCTCTACGGATGGGACCATCTTTGGATCTCCCAATTCTTCATTAAGTTTGGTGGGCAAACCGCACCATGGATAATTAGTTTGGATCGATCACGCCCCTATTCGAAGATTATGGAACCCAAGAACCCACTCACATGCAAACCTCTCCATCACAATGTCTTCCTTTTTCACCTTTGGCGCTTCTTGCCGATATGAAACATATCTCCTGGGGCTCCATGGCTTTTTGATAAGTATCTATCTCGAAACACAAGCCAAGTTGGTTCGAATCTTTCCGGGTTTGCTCAAGCAATCGTAAGCACATTGTCGAAGAATCTTGGGCATCCTCGCCTACCGCATTAAATGAGAAATACAACATTGTTTGATGGGCTTGACTCAGTGAATCCATTCTAACTTTGGTAATCTAAATGAAAAGGTCCAGAAGTGCAAATCTATGATTTCTCAGTTGGAACAACGAACTATGACGCCCAAATTCATCAAAGCAGCTAACTTAACGAAATCCATGGACAACTCAATCTTTTGTTGGAATTGAATGATTTGAAGTGGATACAATGGGCCAAACAACACTGGTATAAGAATGGTGATCGAAACACCTCCTTTTTCAATATACATGCGTCCAAGAGATACTAACCACATCTCATCATTAACGGACAACTTCGGCCACTCAGTGTCCGATCCTGCTGCTATTGAACGCGTCATTGTGGACTATTTTGAAATTATTTTCTCTTCAGTATCCCCTTCCCAGAGTGATATCCAGCGGGCACTTAGTAGAAATCGACCTCGGGTTACAAAGGCATGGCTGACTGTCTCACTTGCTCGTACACAAATGTGGAGGTCGTCAAGGCAGTCAAACACATGCCCCCATTCAAATCTCCCGGTCCTGAAGGTATGATCCCTATCTTCTTTCAAAAAAATTGGTCTGTTGTCGAAAAAGACGTTACTATATATGTCCTAGATTTTCTTAATAATGATAAACTCTTTTCTGATCTAAACTACACATAGATTGTGCTCATTCCAGAAATTAGAAATCCCAGTCTTGTCTCCCACTTTCGGCCCATTAGTTTGTGTAATGTGGTTTACCACATCGCATCAAAGGTAATTTCGAACCGAATGTGCCCCGTTCTATCAAACATAATTTCTGAAACCCAATCCTCCTTTTTGCCTGGTCGCTTAATAACAGATAACATATTAGTTGCATATGAGATTCATCACTCCATGAAGGGTCGTACCTCGGGCAAGCAAGGCCCCATGTTTTAGGTCCCAGGGGTGTTTGTGTTAAGTCTAGAAGGGGGGGTTGAATAGACTTAAATAATTTTTGATTTTTATCCTTTAAATCAGAGTTTTAATCACAAGTCACCTAAGTCCGTGAGGGATGACTTAGTTCAACCTTAACAAAGAGAGTTAGCCACTCAATAGACTCAAGAGAGTTGTTGATAGAATAACTCAGTTGAGTGAAGTGACCTTTTTATAAATACAGCTAACTTGGTTTTCAGCGGAAGTCTTACACCCTTAGTTTGGAATATGTTTTTCAACACTTGTTTTTAGGTTAAGTTATTATCAATTGACTTAGCAAATTTATCAATCAGCGGATATAAATATACAAGAAATAAATGTGCTGAAAGTGAATAGACACAGAGAAATTTATAGTGGTTCGAGGATGAGGTAATTCCTCTACTCCACTCTTCTCCAACTCCTGGAGGTAATCCATTAATGCAACAACGAGTTACAAAATGGATGAAGTCGAGCAAGCCTTAGTCACACAATTGGCTTCAATCCTATGACTCGACTCTTCACAACACGGTTGTCCTACTATTTGAGCTCCTTCGAACTCTTGGATTTGATCACGAAGCCCTCCAACGAATCCATAGCCCGGTTCAACTTGATCTTCTTGCATTTCCTTCAACCTTGGATGTGCGGACTTTGCTTTTTCAACAAATTTTCTCTTCAACAACTTTGAAGCTTTTTCTTCCCTTCACCGAAAGTGTTGATTAGATATACTTCGAGATTTAGGATTGAGGATAGAATGTATTCTTTGAGACTATTTTGCACTTTGCTCCGATTGCTTGAATGCTCTTTTTATGTCGTAAGTATTCTCTCTCATAAGTTCCTCGGCCTTTTATAGTGGCGGTTTGAAAATGTATCCGTTGAAGAGATAGATCTATTTTCAAACTCCACTTCATGGTCATTGGCTTATCTTGTTATGCAAAGAATTGATGTTGACCCAACCTTGGTTTAATGCTTTGCTGGGTTTGCTCAACCACCGCAGTGTGCGGGAACATTTCATTGGTTCACAAAGATTTTGCACTCTTCAAGAAAATAGCTTTAAGGTTGTAGTCTGCCTTCTTTCCTCTTTCAAAGAAAGAATTGACTTTACTTATCAACGGGCATCTTGACTTTTTTGAGTCATTTTTTCTTTGAACCCCTTTAAGAGTCTTTCTAAATATCCGGAGTAACTTAGTTGTCATCACGACAAGGACAACTTTTGGTACTTGATCAAACTTCACTTCAACACTCACCGCAATACGGTGATTGATTCTTCACTTCGATCTTGATCAACTTTGGCAATCTCCAACTTGGCTACTTCGACTCAAATTTCATAGAACCTATCTATTACATAGTTGAATATACAATGAGAAAATGGGGTGCCAACTTCCTAATCTAAGTTTTACATAGCATCATCAAAATCTATACAATAAATTTTCCAACACATGTCGATTAAACTCTACATGAGCAAGGCTTTTGACCGAATCGAATGGCCCTTCGTGTTAGATAAATATTTTTATCTTGATTCGATAATTTCATATAAATGAGTTTTATACCAAAATATTATTCACAAATGTTGTCCAAATACTTCAAAATATTTTTCAATGATTTTTACTAAGTTTTTGAAGTACTTCTTCAACTTTATTTTTGACAAAAATCAGATAACTTCTTTGTTCTTAGGTCGATCGGTCGCCCTATAGGGAAACTCCTACCTGAAAGTTTCACAAAACAGAGAACAAACAGCGATGTGACATAGGGGAGGCGATCGGTGCGCGCCCTAGGGGTACGAACGGTGCTTGAGATGTTGTATTTTTCACTCAAATGTCTCTGTTTTAAGGGGACCAAGTTAGACCCTAAGGGTGACCAAATCACCCTAGATGTCGACCGGTCCATCCCCCACAAAGATCCTCGCGTTAAAATATTCTTCAACGGCTTTTTTATTTCGAATTTGTTAGAGGGAGACCGGTCGCCCTAGTGTTTTATCAACAGAAAATATCATTTTGTAGCAGAGATAGCTCTCATGAATTTGTGGTTTTCCTTCTAACAACTATTTCTTGGAATTGTTTGATCTTTCTTTTGCGTAAATTACTCATTTAGGAGGAGCCTATCTTTGGTTATTAAACTGGAATTGTTTGTCATACTTGGGAAGGATTGTGTCGATATTAAATTACTAAGCTTGAGTTTGATTCTATTTCTTTTTCATATATTCCTAGGACTGACCAACGTGTTGCCCATAATTTAGCTCGTTTTGTTTTGTCTCTTTCTTGTAATGACTCTCATTATGGGGAGGTTCCACCATCTCTCCAACACATTGTTTCTTGGAGGCTAATGCCTAGTTGATGAATGATATTTCATATTTTCTCAAAACAAAATATACAACACAACACAACACGACACAAGCATACAACACAATAAGAAAAATCTCAAAGCAAATTCTATTGTTCTTCACTTTCAACTCTTTTGTTGCAATAGCCTAAGTTTATCACTTTCACATCTTGATTATTAGGCTTTTCTTTCTTGATTACACTTGCACTTTTGAGTTGTAATATTTCATTTGAAGTGTAATCTTGATTGTAATTGTAACATCATCCAAAACAAGAAATTATTGTTAGTGTTCTTTTGGCAAGAACACGTTTGGTTGATTGAAGATGGTTGATTGAAAAGCTTGGTGCTTTTAGTATTGAATAGTTTGGTGCTCTTCGAGGTGTTGAAGAGTTTGGTGCTCTTCGAGGTGAAGAAGAGTTTGGTGCTCTTCATAGGTGTCGTTGTAAGAAGAGTTTGATGCTATTCAAGGTAAAGGTTGTACTTGTTTTGGTTTCAATTAATAAATGTTTTTCTTTCATAATCCATTCGGACATACCGAGTGGTACAACACGTAGGCTCTAGGTGGGTTGAAGCTCTATTAATCCTTGTGTGTAGATTTATTTTACGCACTTATATTTCTTCATCATCTTTATATTCAAAAAGAGAGCACAAATCGGAAAATCGGAAAACCTATTCACCCCTAGATTTTCGTAGCCACTTGGACTAACAAGTGGTATCAGAGTCAAACTCTTTGGCAAGCTCATTTTATCTTTGCGAGTAAAGAGGAAAGATCTATGGCTACGAATGAGAGCTATCTTCCAACCGGTGCTTCATTCAATAGCCGCCTCTTTTCGACTCCAACAATTATGCTTTTATAAAGATAGAATGGAGTGCTTCTTATAAGGTTGCGGATTTGATATTTGGAACGGGTCATAAATGGAGTATCCATTCCAATAAAGAAAAAGGAGGACGTAACACAAATTCCTAAAACCTTCAAGGATTTCGATGATGAAGACAATAAAATATGCTCCTAAAAACGGTAAAGCTTTTACATTCTTCATTGTTCTCTTACCGCTATGGAATATAATCGTATTAGAGGAATTCGATTCGCTCATGATGTGTGGGAAAAATTAGAAGTTATCTATGAAGGCACAAAGAAAGTGAAACAAGCTCAAAAGACCATTTTGGTCAAAGAATTTGAAAAATTCACTATGAATGATGGAGAAAATATCTCCAAAATGGTTGAAAGGCTTGACAATATTGTAAATCCTCTTGTTGCACTTAGAAAAATTATTTCCGAAGAGGATAAAGTCACCAAAGTTCTAAATGCTCTTCCCCCTCTTTGTTCGAAAAAGTTACGCTATCACAGAAGCTCAAAATTTGGAGACTACGAGTTTTGATGAGCTTATCGGCAACCTTTCAATGGATATGGAATCAACTCCAAAAGATGAAGATGATGAGGATGTAGATGAAGATGAAGATGATGAACTTGTTAGAAAAATTACAAAATATGTAAATAAAAACAAGTAAAGAAAAGCAAGAAGCAAGTCCGCTTTAAATGCGGAAAATCCGGATACTATGTTGCCAATTGTCCCAAAGAGGAAGAAGAACAAAGGAAAAAAAAAAAAGTACTTTCATAGAAAATTAAAAGCCTTGAATGCCAAAGCGAAGCAAAAACATGGGATGAGTTCCTTGTGACATCCGATGATGAAGAAATCGAGCAATGCCTAATGGGCATCGATGAGGACAATGAGGCACGCTCTAATTCTTCTATCTTTTTCATTAATGAATTGCAACGTGATTATGATGAACTTCAAAATGAATTCCAAAGCATGCTTTTTAAATACAAAAATTTGAAAAAGGAATTCAACACTATGAGAAATGAAAAGGATAGTTTACTTGTCTCATATGAACCACTTTCTTGTGCTCACACTACTACACTAGAGAAGCTTAAAACTCTTGAAAAGGAAAATGAATCTCTAGTCAAGAATATTGATTGTCTTAGAAAACTTGAGCATGGACAAAATCACCAAAATTCTTGATGTTCAACGTAATGATCATTTGAAATTAGGACTTGGTTATAAGCCAAATGTTATCAATGATGTGTAAAAGAACCAAGACCTACTTTTACTTATGTCAATCATTATGCTTCTAAAATTATTACATGTTTTCATTGTGGTAAATAAGGATACACCACCAATACTTGTCGGGCTAGAAATAACTCAAATTATTATTGGAGACCTAAATGTCTCAATGCTAATCTCAATGGACCCAAACACTTGAGGGTACCACAAAATAATTTCATGTTAGGTACTCAGCGTAATAATAGTCAAAGAAAATTTAGATTGACAAATGGACAACAAATGATCGCGCCATATGATCAAAAGGAGGAGATATTACCAACAAAATCACTCTTTAAGAAAATTATAATCAACAAGGAGAGATACATCCATTGACAATGACGATATTGGTAACTCTTATCATCTTCTTGGATTTTGTATATTTGTTTTGTGTATATTCATGTTTTTACTTGATTGTTAAATTCATTTCAAATGTTTTTCAAGATATGAGGTCTTATTTTTATATTCTCGATTTTCTAAAATTCAAAGGAGACCTTATATAAGTACATTTGACTCTATTTTGATTTTGAATAACTTAGTGTATGCTACTTGATCTTTATCTTCAAAAGGAATTTTATACCATTCATATCAACATAGCCGATATTGTGCGGTACTACTAAATCTTGTGCAAGAAATTTTATTTAGATTTTTGCAGAAATAATTTGGTATTAAAGAACAAAGGATGGTAGAGAAAGCAATGATTATCTACATCATGTTGGTCTAAATTGAAAAAGGCACATTGGTTGACAAAAACAAAATCGACGATATTCATCAACTTATCTCACTCCCATAGACCCGATATTCTTCATGCCGTATGCCTATGTGCTCGATTTCAAAGCAATCCCAAAGAATCTCATTTAAGTGCCATTAAAAGAATTTTTCGATATTTGAAAGGCACTATTTCTTATGGTTTGTTTTATCCAAAGAATGAAATTTTTCTTTAAAAGTATATAGTGATTTGGATTAAGTGGGTAACATTGATATCGTAAAAGTACATCCGAATCATGTCAATTTTTAGGCAATTGCCTAATATCTTGGTTTTCAAAGAAACAAAATTGTGTATCTTTATCAATGGCCGGCTTCGAATATATTCCCATGCCTTTTGTTGTACTCAACTTCTTTGGATGAAACAAACAGCGGATTATAAATGTTCTTCCAAAAATATTCCTATTTTTTGTGACAATACTTCCGCTAAATATTGCTCAAAATCCGGTTCATCACAATCAAACCAAATATATTGAGGTTGGACACCATTTTCTAAGCGATTGTGTTTCGAAATGAAAAATTGAGATGTGCTTTGTTCCATCTCAAGATCAACTCGCGGATATTTTTACAAAACCATTAATCAAGTCTTTTACTTCAATTCAAGCTCGTTTAGGCATAATGCATATCGAATATGATCTATGTTTGCATTTTGTGCATTTTTAAAGCTTAGGGGGTGAAAAATCACATTTTTAAACTTAAAATTCGGACAGAAACAAACTCACTGCACAAGGACAGGCCGCCATGGAGGTCGATCGATCACCCTGTTCAGGCACCAGTCGCCCCCCATGGTCGACCGGTCGCCCTCTTGTTAGCTGAGTTTATATTAGTTTCTGTCCTCACTTTGTTTTATTTTCAAAACTTAACACCCCTTCGCCCAATTCACACACATATCACTCAAAATGATTTTCCGTTTCAATCTTTACTATATTGGGCTTCTAATATGCATAAATTGTCTATCTTATTTCTCTTCACAATCATTGGTAAGTTCAATTTCCTTTTAATCTCAATGGGTTGAACCCCTAAGTATTTTGTTGGAACTTGATGAATTTTTGCAATTCTTGTATTCATGTGATGGGGATTGTGTATATTGATGATATATAATTGTAGAATTATGATTGGTGTTGATTTTTTTGGCATAATTTAATATACCAATGGCATATACATCTTTGATTTTCTCTTATGCATGCCAAGTGTTTGATAAAATGTCTCAATGAAAATCCTATTTTTGTATGTCTCTCTTGATTATCATTGATTGGTATTTACATGGTGATCATTCCTTGTACATCGATGAGCATCTAAATACTTTCTCCCGTTGATTGCCCTTATATTTTGAAATTCTAGACCCTCAATTTCATGGCATGATATTGATATGTCTATTACATTGTTTAATGCGCACTTTGATGTATATTTATGATGTTTTCATCATGCTAATAGTCTTTTTTATGATTCCAAAGGAAGACAAAAATGGAATGAACTCATAAGCTTATGGTAAGATCAAATGAACTAAGAAAAGCTCGTAGAAAAAGCTCACAAAAAAGCTATAAGTTGTGGATGGATTATGGATTGTTCATCGTATTATGGACAATTGCCTATGACTAATGATTTATTTTTGACAGGGGGAGCTTTAAAGCTCTTGAGCTTTAAGTCATATTTGCAAAAGCTAAGATTTTAGCTTTTAAGTTGATTGATTTCATGCTTGTTCATTGTTTATCATGTTGATAGGAGAGCTTATATAACTTGTTTTGAAAAATCATTGCTCCTATCCTTATGATTCTCATCTTGAGAAGTGTTGCTTACAATTGATAGTTGATTTTGATCGAAAACGTTTTTCGTTTTAAAATTCACTCTCTAAAATTGTTTTGGTTTGTAATCATCAAAAATGGGAGTTTGTTAATCAAAAAGAGGAGTTTGTTAGATAATATTTTTATCTTGATTTTGATGATTTCATATAAATGAGTTTTATACTAAAACAATGTCTCCAAATGTTGTCTAAATATTTCAAATATTTTTAATGATTTTTACTAAGTTTTGAAGTACTTCTTGAACTTTATTTTTGACAAAAATCAGACAACTTTCCCGATACTTAGGTTGACCTACTGCCCTATAGGCAACCCGCACCTGAAAGTTTCACAAAACAAAGAACAAACAGTAGGGGTGACATAGGGGAGGGCGACAGGTCGCCCTAGGGGTGCGACCGATGCCTGTGATGCTGTATTTTTCATTCAAATGTCTCTGTTTCGAGGGGGACCAGTTAGACGTTAGGGGGACCAGTCGCACCCTAGGTCGACCGGTCGCCCTAGATGTCGACCAGTCCACCCCCACGACATCCTGTGTTAAAATATTCTTCAACAGCTTTTTTATTTCAAATTTGTTCAAGGGCGACCAGTTGCCCTAGTGTTTTATCGAATAAACTATCCTTTTGCAAAGACACAACTCTCATGAATTTGTGGCTTTCCTTATAACAACTATTTCTTGGAATTGTTTGATTTTTCTTTTGCAGAAATTATGTAACACCCTTACCCTTATAACACATATTTTTATAGCATAAAAATTGTAATTCATAAGCAGCACATCTGCATTTCATATGATATTAACATGATAATCATGATCTGTAACCCTTTTTTGCAAGCGGAAGCATTAACTTAAAAGAGATTTAACAACGGTTATTGACATATGTACACTTTTCTATATTACAGAACATTAACGACCGTGCCCTTTTATATACAGATCTCCCTATATGAAATTCTAATGATGAGCTGAGGGAGAAGGATTAGAATCCAGTCGGCCGACCTTTGATCCATGCCTTAAACTTCTGTCATACTCCACGGATCAACTTTTATCTACAACTAAAAATTTACAACATCACATTTGGAGAGTTGCAAGCTCAAGAAGTATAATCCAATAACAAGTTATTTAACATAACACAAGCACATTATCACAATCATTTCACATCATTTAATCATATCATTCATAAACATATAAATACACGTGCTTGATCATATTCTTTTATTGTTATTGGCCAGCTAATACCAAGAATAAATCGTGATCACGAAGATGGCCATGACACTTTATAGTTCTTAATTCACGAGAGTTCAAGGTGAACTCGGGGTGGCCGTGGCAAAGACTTTGTAATCCAAAGATCTATAATTCTCAGAACAGGTGATTCAAGGTCATTAGCGGCCATAACAGAATCCATTAATCTCTGATGAATGCATTTTATGTAATCACATATTTCATTTCCGTATCAATAACATCAGTAGAGATCGCATATCAATAATATCATTAGAGATCGCACACCTCATTTCCATATCAATAACATCAGTAGAGATCACATATCTCAATTTCATTTCAATCTCACCACGGAGAATCATATAATTCACGTTAGCGCACGATAAACTTCTAATCACTATAGCCAAACAAGTAAGCAATTCATTCCAACCCATTAATCATATAATCACACAAGCCAAATAACAAGCTAGAAGATCATACTCACAAGTGGTGTTCTTATCCCGACATTATTTGCCTACTCGGCCTTGTTTACTCCTTTATCGAGGTTTCGACCTATTACATATCAAAAATGCATAACTAATTTCAATATCATGTATTTAACACTAATGATGTCACGTGTATGAAATTTATAATAAAGCAAGGCATTGATTTATAATATTCATTTAATTATCAAATTCACTATACCAATATTTCATATAGAACCTTCATTCTTAAATTTGACTAATTAATTTGAACATTGAGACATAAAATTTATATCTAACTGAATTTGCAAAGAGCATCAATTCATTTCAGGCATATTTCTATATTACTTAACTAATGGACTATAATCCAGATTAAATTTCATATGTTAAATATGAGTCCAATTTCACTTTTATTAAATTCTATTATTTCAATGATCAATTTTAAAGCTCAATTATAATATTCAGTTGCACCCAAATGGAAATTCTAAATTGCAATTTCTTAACTTTTTGGCATTTAACCATTAATAGTAGTCAACTACTATATATATATCATATTTAGAAATCAATTATTTCAGTATATTATTGTTTTATTTCATTTCACTATTATTATTGTTATCTTAATACCCTAATCAATAATTAATCACATAAGGAATTAAAGAGAACTCAATGAATTAAGTTTCTAGAGCTTTTCATTAACTAATTTTTTTACGAAAGTTTAGCAGCTTGATTCATTAACTAGTCAATTAAGGTTTTTAGATCATTAACTTCATAATAGAAATCCACACCAAACAATTGGATATTCTAATTCCAAGTTTAATAGTTGAATTTGAGCACTATAGATTACCTCTACAAAATATTGTGCAGAGTACTCACCAAAAATTGGAATTGCAAGCCTCCTGGTCGTGAGCTCTATGGCGTGTCACTGTAGGTTTTTTTTTCTTTCTTACTTTTTTTTTTCTAATCCTTTATTCAATATTACACTTTATAGATTGCTTAACAACTAAGGACTAAGTCGGTCAAAATTTTCATACGTATATATATTATATATTATATTTTTCTTAGTGTAAGTGTTTATGTCTATCTACAATCTGAATGTAAACTTATCCATATATATACCTATATGTGTATCTTACGTGTGTGTACTGGGTAAGCATTTACATACATATATATTAGTTAATGTTTACCTCATACCTATTAAAGTTAATACCCAATTCCATGTCAAGTATTATATTAATTCTTCTACCTATTTTATCCACATAATATAATGATAAAAATACATATCGATGCCGCGAATCACCTCTAATTTTACTATGCATAACCTATTAATATTAAATATATTGATATACAACGAGATTTCGCTAAAACCTAAATCTTAGGAATTCAAATGCAATCTAAAATGAGATGTCAAAATGCGTGTAATTATATTTATGATTTCTCTAGAATGATTTCTCCACAACTCTCTTCTTTGTAATAGCCTAAGCTTATCACTTTCACGTCTTGATTATTAGGCTTTCCTTCTTGATTACACTTGCACTTTTGAGTTGTAATATTTCATTTGAAGTGTAATCTTGATTGTAATTATAACATCATCAAAAACAAGAAATCATTGTTAATGTTCTTTTGGCAAGAACACATTTGGTTGATTGGAGGTGGTTGATTGAAAAGCTAGCGCTTTGTCGTGTTGAAGAGTTTGGTGTTCTTCGAGGTGTTGAAGAGTTTGGTGCTCTTCAAGTTGGAAGAGTTTGGTGCTCTTCGAGGTGAAGAAGAGTTTGGTACTCTTCATAGGTGTTGTTGTAAGAAGAGTTTGTGTGCTCTTCAAGGTAAAGGTTGTACTTGTTTTGGTTTCAATTAATAAACTTTTTCCTTTTCGAAATCCATTGGACATCTTGGGTGGTAGAACACGTAGGCCCTAGGTGAGTTGAAGCTTTATAAATCCTTGTGTGTTGATTTATTTTCTCGCACTTATATTTCTTCATAATCTTCATATTCGAAAAAGAGGGCACAATTAAAAATGGGGAAAATCTATTCACCCCCTCTACATTTTCGTAACCACTTGGACTAAGCACTTCGCTCTTGTTGTCATGCATTCTTTAGGTTTCCCTCCCAATTTCGTTGATCTTCCATCTTTGTATCTCTGATCCCTCTTTTTCTTTCTTATTAAATGGTTCCCAATTTGGTTGATTACCCTCAAGAGCGGAATTCGACAGGAGACCCTATCTCACCATATATTTTTATCATTTGTGCCGAGGTGTTTTCTTCTATTTTGCGTATTTACAGTGGCTGGAAAAATTCAAGGTATTAAAGTAAATAAACACGCCCTAGCATGTCCCATTTATTTTTTGCCGACGATACGCTTCTTTTTGGCCGTGCATCGCTTGAAGAGGCTACACAGCTTAAATTCGCAATTACTCTATTTGAGCAGGCTTCTGGGCAATGTATTAAATTTGACAAATCCGGAGTTCTCTTCACCCAAACACGGACCATGCCACTTTGCACAAAAATAGCATACATACTTGGTGTTCCAATTGTTGCTTGCATGGTAAATACTTGGGTTATCCTCGAGTTATTAGAAGAACAAACAAGAGATTTTCCAAAACATTCAGATCGGGTTTTCCAAAACATTCAGGATTGGGTTTGGAAACACATTCAAGGTTGGAAAGAAAAAACTTTATCACAAGCGGGTCATGAAATTCTTATTAAAGCGATCATTCAATCAATCCCCACATATGCCATGTCTTGTTTCTGATTGCCCAATAATATTTTGCACAAGGTTTAGTCTATGGCCGCTCATTATTTTTGGGTGGTTCGCAAATGATAGGAAATTACATTGGGTTATTTGGAATAAAATAGCCCGCTCGAAAAGTAAATTGTGGTTTGGGTTTTGGTATGCTTTCAACCTTGCTCTCCTTGCAAAGCAAGCATGGCGACTCCTAACTCAACCATCAACTTACTTTCATGGATTCTCCATGTTAAATATTATCGTCTTGGTAATTTCCTTGATGCCGATCTCGGATCTCAACCCTCATGGAGTTGGCGTAGTATTTTGAGAGCCGCTCCATCCCCGATGTTGGGAGCCCATCGTTTAATATGCTCCGAGACATCGACTCGTATATGGACGGACCCATGAATCCCCAAGCACGAATTTCTATGCTCATCTCGCCACGAAGCCTACCATACTCATGCCGTTAGCTCACTTATTGACTCAATTGAATGTCGCTCGGAAGGAGGAACATGCGCGAGCTTTATTTTCTTGATGGAGGCCCCTTTGATTTTGTCCATTTCTATAGCTTCTTCTCTCTTTGGAAGACTTATGGTGCCGGCACCATAATAAAAATGGAAAATTCTCAGTCAAGTCCGCCTATCACACGACTTTAACATCCACCTCTAGTTTCCTGGACCTCCAACTATTTTTGCTTGAGCTCGACTCCGAATCCACTTTGGAAGAAAATTTGGCAACTCTCAAAAGCACCTCCTCATGTTAAGCTATTTGCTTGGCGATGTTGTCAAGAAGCTATTCCGACGATGGAAAATCTCACACATCATCATATCTTTTTTGATGTCGGTTCACAAATATGACTTGGAATTCAAGTGGACTCAATGATACATTACTCCGATTTATGCAACCCTTGTTTTCATTGTGGTTCCAAGAGGTGATCTTAAAGATGTGAATCCCGATCCTTTCTCCATAGTTGCAGTGCCAATAATGTCATGACTGATTTTAGTTGATCTTGTATGCTTTCGGATGATCTTCCATTATTTTTGGGTGGTTCGCAAATGATAGGAAATTACATTGGGTTATTTGGAATAAAATAGCCGCTCGAAAGTAAATTGTGGTTGGGGTTTTGGTATGCTTTCAACCTTGCTCTCCTTGCAAAGCAAGCATGGCGACTCCTAACTCAACCATCAACTTACTTTCATGGATTCTCCATGTTAAATATTATCGTCTTGGTAATTTCCTTGATGCCGATCTCGGATCTCAACCTCATGGAGTTGGCGTAGTATTTTTGAGAGCCGCTCCATCCCGATGTTGGGAGCCCATCGTTTAATATGCTCCGAGACATCGACTCGTATATGGACGGACCCATGAATCCCCCGAAGCACGAATTTCTATGCTCATCCGCCACGAAGCCTACCATACTCATGCCGCCGTTAGCTCACTTATTGACTCAATTGAATGTCGCTCGAAAGGAGGAACATGCGCGAGCTTTATTTTCTTGATGGAGGCCCCTTTGATTTTGTCCATTTCTATAGCTTCTTCTCTGTTGGAAGACTTATGGTCTTGGCACCATAATAAAAATGGAAAATTCTCGGTCAAGTCCGCCTTTATCACACAGCCTTTAACATCCACCTCTAGTTTCTGGACCTCCAACTATTTTTGCTTCGAGCTCGACTCCGAATCCACTTTGGAAGAAAATTTGGCAACTCTCGCACCTCCTCATGTTAAGCTATTTGCTTGGCGATGTTGTCAAGAAGCTATTCCGACGATGGAAAATCTCACACATCATCATATCTTTTTTTGATGTCGGTTCACAAATATGACTTGGAATTCAAGTGGACTCAATGATACATTACTCCGATTTATGCAACCCTTGTTTTCATTGTGGTTCCAAGAGGTGATCTTAAAGATGTGAATCCCGATCCTTTCTCCATAGTTGCAAAGTGGCCAATAATGTCATGACTGATTTTAGTTGATCTTGTATGCTTTCGGATGATCTTCCATCCCCATCTAGTCGAACCCATCCCCTCACCGGAAACTCTTCCTCATATTTGTTTTTGTGGAGCTATCGCACCATATTCGAGTGTGGAGGCGTTGACATTGCATATTTTGATGAAGTTGGTATGTTTGTTCGAGGTTATTCTAAAAACCTCAATGGAATTACGGACCGGTGATTCTTTGAATGCTTGGAATTAAAGGAGACACTCAAATTTGCGAGCACACCGAACATTGGCCCTGCTTTCCGTTTTTGGAGATGTCGCACAGATCGTTCTTTGCCGCCAACGGTCACACAAATTCTTCTCGCTTCATGCTCGGCATAATGGAAGATAGTGCCAACCTACAAGAGTTCATATTAGAGGCATCTCTTGGTATAGCGATCCTATAATCAAGGGCGGAGCCAGGACGCTTTACCGGGGTGGGCCGATACACGAAAATGGGGTGGGGTAGGATAGAAAATTCAAGAAAAATTAATACAAATTATAACTAATTTTTTTTAAAAAAAAATCCTCACTAAATTTTTTTCAAAAATGTAGCGCCCTTTCTAGCTTGCTTGAATTTTTCTGCGAAAATAGCAATTAAAATAAAAACACTTAAAAGAATCTTTGAAAAGTATGGAAGAATAAAAATCTTACTTGGTTTGAAAACTGCGGTAGGAATTAAATCCTAATAATCGAAATAATTACTAGTCCAAAATATTCGTCTTGAAAACACAATGACATTCAACGTTTAATGAACTAAAAAGTTAAACTTTGAAAATAAAAGAATCTATTGACATGTGTTCCCGAGTCACCGCGCCTCGCCATCTCCTTCCTCTTCTCGCATTCTCATCTCGAAAAATTTAACATTCGTGGAATAAGTTAAAGGAGTCAACAAGTAACCTCATGCATGAATGCATGCCTAATGCAATATCTTAACTTTTATAACTTAAAAGACATTACGTTTTCCTTACTTAAAACATTCCTTTCTTTGCTTAAAACTTTCTTTCGCATAAGACTCTGTCTTTCGTTGCATGAAACATTCTTTAGACGCGCTCACTTGGTAACACATTGTTCTAATCGGGTCGCAGTGGGCCTTGTTATTTGGAACCCGTGAATATTTTGCCCAAAGGCCCATTTCCATTTATTTTGCCCGAAGGCCCATTTCCATTCGTTTTGCCCGAAGGCCCTTTTTCTTTAACATTAACATTACATGTTAGGAACGCTCGGTCCCCACGCTCATTTCCCACTCACTCAAAGATCATAGAACAATGTGCACCAATTTCTTTGGAAAAAAACATTATTAATACTTGACTTTACTTAATCTGTGATGCTCGTGAAATGCTATGAACATACATTAACATGATGCATGAACTCAAGTGATGCAACTTTAATAAGTAAACATAAAAGGCATAAATATGTAATTAAATTACATTAGATCAAACAATCACGTAGAAAGTAAATTTATGTCGACCTAAATTATACAAAAGCTCATTAAACCTATATTCTAGAAAGTAACTTTGGAATATCTTAGAAGAATATCTAAATATCCTTTTAATCCAACTAGTAGAAAATCACTACAAGAAAATTGATCAATAATGACGGTAAATTTCATCACTATATGTCTAAAAATGGTCATTAAAGACTTTTAATGACGGGAATCCCGTCATGGCCCATCATTATTGCCCTCCTAGGTAAAAGTAAATAATGATGGGAAATGGATCCCGTCATTATTGTTTAAATATTTTTAGTAACGACATTATACCGTCAATAAAAATAAATTTTAATGATTTCAAATTTCATCATTGTATGTCATTTGCCTCTCATTATTTGTTGTTTCACTTATAAATTTTACCGTCGTTATTAGTTATTAGCCCGTCACTAAAAATCAATTTAACAATAAAACTATCCCTCATAAAATTATAAATTACCCTCATTAAAATATCTTTTTTTTTTATCATGAAACATACAATCATTTGAATGGATTGTAGCATAAAAAAATTACCGCTAATAACATAAGAATATTGTTAAATATTTATAACAAATAGTTTTTGTAGTGAAACTTTATATAAACAAGTACATCCAGATATATTCATCTATTCAAAATATACACACAATTGTAACTTGCTCCAAAATATGAGTTTCATCTCAATGAATAGCTAAAGAATTCTCTTCTAAATCTTCCCTATAAGTACACAAATATTGGAGCACCATAAAGATGAATCACTTGGTTGCTTCAAAATGTCATTTGCCAATTTCCTAATCCATGCTTGAATCCCATTTTTTCAGGACAATCCATGCTTGGATCCTTCTTCGTCATGAATCAACCTACAAGAAAAATTAAAAAAGAAAAGAAACATTAATCCCAATACAAACAATAACATTCAATATATCAATTACGCCTTTCAAATACTATTCTCATTTCACAGATAATCAAGTTAAAGAAAAAACTGATATACGATGATATATGATGAACACTAGTAGTCATACTAAAATGAGAAACCAAAAATTGTCATAGAACCAAAATATCTAGTAGTCACATTGCATATAATGGCAAATAGATTCTCCAAAGCACCTTTAGATTTATTTAAAGAATAGTCAGTTCTATAGGAACAGACACACACCACATTTAATATCACTTGAGAGCTAAAAATTTATGTTGTCAGAGTTCAAAAGGAATTAGATGAAACCTTTGGATTTTCATTTAAAACCAATTTCAATGAATTGTCCTCATGCCTCCATATTTGGTGTTTCAGTTAGTTACAACTACTACACTAGAGCAAGCAGGACAAAAGCACCCGATCATTTATTTTATTCTGCACAGGTGCATGCGAAACTTCTTTGCCTGGTCCTATTCCATTAGCTTATTTAATATGTTACAAAAATTGGCTACAAGATATGTATGCACAAAAAAGAAAAAAAAAAGTAAAAAGAGACTTACATTATCAACTGATTTAATCCACTAAAGTTCCAGGCTTCATAATTTTTTTGCTCTGTAAAAAGTCCTGCAACAGAGTACCAACTAATGATAAAAGGAATAAATGCCGAAATTCAACAATATTTAAATCATTATTTTCTCAAGAATTTTCAGCAACTGCTCTTTCTCTACTTCCAGACACTTGTTTTTTCTCTTTTGACATAACTCAGTAACACTAGGAATGCGTTGTGTTTCAAAGTCTTAATGGCAAAACCAAAACTCTAGAAGAAGAAGCATGAACTGAGCCCTTACCACATTAAGTGTTCAAAAGCATCATGACCGCTACCTATCAATCGATAAAGTGGTTGATTTTAAAGATAAAGTAAAGAGCAATCAATACAAGGATATATTTACAAAAGTGTCCAGAATAATAGCCAAAAAAATTATTGTGATTATTTATGATGTGCAAATAAAGAAGGTATAAAATGTTAAAATTATAGGAGCCATTAGACAAGTTTAATGATGATGTATAAATTAAGAATACCATTTGATCCGGCACAATATGTAGGGTAGACCTGGCAATTATTCCGAGCTGAACTGTAGAGACAAGACGCATGAAGTCAGAGGAGTCCCAATTTACATTACAAACCAAAGGTAATCTCAAAGCTAACTGAATTTTCATGCTACAGACTTATTATGAAAAATAAATAACCAAATTACAACAAATTAAATAGGTATTTTATCATTTATGTATTTATTTGAAACCACATATACTGAGTACCAATTAATGTTGAAACTCCCACGGGCATGTACCTTTTTAATTCCACAAGTAGAGCTATTGTTGTGTCTTATATGCACTTGTACCAAGATTAATGTTGAAACTCCCACGGGCATGTACCTTTTTAATTCCACAAGTAGAGCTATTGTTGTGTCTTATATGCACTTGTATATATCTCGCCAGTTGTGTACTGCAGAATATATAGTTTCAAAAGATTACAGATGAAATAAAACTTATTCTTTCACCTAATTTGGCAAACTCTTAAATTATCCATTAATCTATTGCAACAATTAAAATAAAATTCAAAAATAATTCTTGCAAAAAGGAAAAAATGGGGAAGAGGACACAAAATTTGACATACTGCAAACACTTCAATTACCAGATCTCAAGTCTTCAAGAAATATTACGATGTCAATATGTACCGCGAGCCACATGGACAGAAAATAGCGTCATCACCACACAAACTATGTCATAACCTAGTATGTATTCCTAAAAGAAGGCCAAGGAAAATAAGTTTATAGGCAAGAATTAATTTCCAATACACATTTCAGTTTAGCTTCATCGATTGTCAAAGCTAGGCCACTAATTTTTTTTTTCTTCTCTTCCTTCTCGGATGCATATGTATTGTGAACGTTCACAATAAGCAAACGACTATAAAAAACAACAAACACGTAAAAGACAGTGGTAATATATTTCCTACATTAAAAACGAAACCTTCCTCACCATTGTGATGAGAATTAGGACAAACACAACAACAAAATCAGTGAATAGGGTGATGGAATGCTTCACATAATCAAAATCTCCAAAGTGTTCATTCTCAGTAATATCCTAGGTATCAACTACTATATATCCTACAAACACCAGGAGTCCAAAATACAACTGCAGGAGACTAAGTATTAAAGTAAATTAAAAGTTGTTCAGGTTTTACTTTTCCAATCAGATTTTGCCTGATCAATTCAACAATCAATTTGAATACCTATTAGTATAAACATTCAAATAGAACCCCTCTAAAATTCGATAAACACCATATCCATGTGCAAGAAATTTAATTATCACCATTTTCCATCTAAACTAGCACCAAAAACTAAAAGCCACAACTTTTAATACATGGTTTTTGTTGGCTAGGGTTTAGGATTTGAAATTGTATGCGGACGATGTTGGCGTGCGCGCCATCAGCAGCGGAGCCGACGGCTACGGTGTGTGGACGGGCTTGAGGCATCAGTGGCGAGAGTGTTGATAGGGAGAAAAAACACGCTTAAACAGAGACGATGGTTGAGAGAGAACAAAGTGAACGAGAACTGAGAAACAGAATGGAAATAGAGGGGACTCTGTGAAGACGTTATTTGATTTGGATAGTTTCATAGAGATTTAATTAAAAGTTTTTTCATTTAACAAAATAATCTTTCTCTTTGTTTTTTATAATAAAAATTTTAATTATATTTGATAATCAATAATGAGGGGAAATATTTTTGACACAAATAGTGACGAGATTAGTTACCAATAACTAGAAAACTAAAAGCTCCTCATAAATAATTGACTCTTTTAACTAGGAGCGTTTTTTGCCCTCATAAATTAAGCTTATAATGACCATTTCTTCATACCCTCATTACATTTTCGTCATTATAAGCCAAATTTCTTGTAGTGAATTCTATTGAAATATGTCTTTTATTGAGATGATTCTATTAGAAGAATTATAACAATTAGATTAAATGAGTCTCAATCATCAATTACACATATGTCTAAGTATAAATAGGAGTGACAAACCTTAGGGAAAATATTACATTAAAGTAATTAGTGAAACTCTACATTCAATCAGTCACAGTTATTTAAGGAAATGTCTATGTTCGATTAATTAAGGAGAAACAATACATTCAATAATTCAAAACAATTTAAAGGAAAGTCTTACATTCGGTTAGTTAAGGACAAATCTACATTAGGTTAGTTAGGGAAAAGCCTACATTCAATTAGTCCAAAGAAAACCATATATTCATTTACTTAAGGAAAAATCCTCATTCAATTAGTCAAGGGAATACCATATATTCAATTACTTAAGAGAAAAACCCTACATTCAATTAGTCAAAGGAAAACCCTAAATTCAATTAGTTAAGGGAAAACACTACATTCAGTTAGTTAAGGGAAAACCCTATATGGATAAACCCTATGTTCAACTAATTTAGGAAAATCAAACATTCAATTAATTGGGGATAAACCATATGTTCAACTAATTAGCAAAAATCTTACGTTAAATTAGTTAGGGATAACCCTACATTCAACTAATTAGAAAAGTATACACGATCAAATCATACATATATGGTTGGCGGCAAGCCCAATTTATCTCATCAATACATAATATCACATAAGGCGGTAAGCCAATTTATCACATCAACACATAAATTCTTATCACATAAGGCGGCAAGCCAATACATACACAGAGTCAATTCTTGTAGTAGTCAAATATGATAAACCGGCAAGCCTTGCGATCCCAATTATAATAAAGCAATAGGCCTTAAAATTAACATAATGAAAATCATATAACAATATTACAAACCTAAATCTACGTGAAAACTAAGAAGATTACTTGCATGTTCAACTTAAGGTTTTCGGGCTCTTTGGGATCAAATCGTAGTCCTAGAAGATTCGCGTTGGAAAATCATCTCTCTTTCTTCTCTTTTCTCTTTTCTTTCTTCTCTTTTGTTTTTCCTTCTTCTATGGTCGTTCTTTAGGCCTTGTTTGTTTATGTTTTCAATGGCCTCTTTCCAGTTTCCAACTATACATAAAAGTGGAATCATGTTTGTTCATAAAATTTTCAATGGAAATCATCATTTTCATTTTCTATTTTTCACATAAAACAACATCTCAAACCTATAATTTCTATTCTCAAACCTATACACTACCCTACACCACTCATCATTACTTATCAATCATTATTTTCATATTTTAACCCAATTATATATGTGGGACCCACCATTATCAATTTTATCTATTTAAAATATTACTATTTTTAAATTATAACTATCTAATGGGACCCACCAACTATAATCTTACAAATATAATATTATATATTCAAATTAAAATATTGAAGTGGACCCCACCACTACCAACTTTTCAATTATTATATACATAAAATAATATTTCAAAACTACTCAAACCAAACACAATCTCATTTCCAACCCTACATAAAACACATTTCAATTCATTCACCCAAACACAATCCCAATTTCCACACGAAAACCAATAAATTCTCAAAATTCTATTTCCAACCGTAAACCGGAAATGGACCATGGAAACATAAACAAACAGCCCTTACTCTCTCTCTCTCTCTCTCAACCGTTCTCTCTATTTTCTCTGTCTTCTATCGTGTATTATGTGTATTATGTCTTCTCTCGGTGTGTTTTACGTGTGTTATATCTGTGTTTTAACCTACTCCAAATTGGGCTAGGTGCCTAGGTTTAGAGTACATGGGCTTATAATTAACTTACTAACAATGTGGGTCTGATTTAATACTCTAAACTAATTAAAAGTCCAATTATTCGTTATAAGGCGCAAATTAAATAATTAATCAATCCAATTAAAAAGACTCTTTTATTATCCGTAATTTAATAAATTAACTATGTGGTAAAATCATTAATAAATTTCTAATTAACCATTATTATTCCATAAAATAAACAAATAACATGATTAATAAAATTCTTATTAAGGCATGAAAATCTGGTCGTTACAATGGTACACATATTACAAATTTTATTGATTAAAAACAATGACTTTAATAGTATTTCATTTTTCACATGGGCGAAAGTGCAATAAAAATTGAATTTCTTTTTTTCTTGAATGTAAATTATAAACATTTCATTTTTCAAGTAGATGGGTAATTAATTAATTACATTCTCAAAACATATCATAATTACGACTTGATAAAATCAAGTTGCTTAATGGGTCGGATTTTAAAATTCAACCCAAGATTCTCGAGAAATTGCCGCACTTGCCCCATTTTCGAGAAAAAAATTCACATGTTGAGCATTCACATATGTACTCTCCCGGGTGACTTTTTGACTTTTTTACGCTCCCGCATATTTTGGTTATTTTTACGTTTATTTTTTTGTTCTGTATTACTTTATATGTTATTTCGTTGTTTCTATGTTGTTTATATTTGTTTCTTGGTTGTTTCTTTGTTGTTTATTTGTTTCAATACAACTTTTACTTATTTTTACACTCTTTTTGTTCATGTGTTATTTTTATATTATTTATGTTGTTTAAGGTTGTTTTCTATGATATTTTTAATATTGTTAGGATGTTTCTTTATTGTTTACATGTAGTTTTCAATGTCTCAATGTTGTGTTGACCTATTTTTAAGTTCTTTTTGTTGATGTGGGGTTTTCTATATTATTTATGTTGTTTCTATACTGGTTTAATGTTGTACAGATGTTTCTTTGTTGCTTCAATTAGTTTTCGATGTTTCAAGGCAGTTTTTAACATGTTTTCAAGCTATTTTTGCTCATGTGGTGTTTTTATATTGTTTATGTTATTTTAAGGTTGAATTTTCAATATTGTTATGGTATTTATTAGTTGTTTCCAAGTTTTTGACGTTTTCAATTCATTGGAACAAAAATTGAGTTGTGTTTTTCTATCCATGTGTTGTTTCTATGTATTTTTTTCAACATATGTTGTTTTATATGCATATTTTTTGATTATATTAAGTCAGTATAAACTTGATTATTTAATGGGAGAGAAATTGTTTTTATTTTGAAATTTTATTAGATGAAACATGTTTGAATAATAATTAAACAACGTAAAAAATCCGAAAAATTTGCGAGAGCTTAAAAATGTCCCAAAAAAAAAAAAAAGGGGAGCATAAAAATGAAGAAAAACCTGGGAGCATAAACATGTGACCTTTTTTCCAAAATATTACGCATTTATGTCCATAACCCAACATTCGCCCTTTAACAGCCCAGGTTAACCAGGCCTAATCCCGACCTTTTGATCCAAGTGTCAGGAGCCCAATTTCCCAGCCCAAATCGTTTCCGCGCTGTCTTTGAAAATGCAAAGCAAGCAAAACTGGAGGGAAAAGTGTGCCAAAAGTACACAGAAGAAAATGTCTAGAAGGCGTCTCCGTGTAGTCTGCTCTTCCGACGAAGAAGACGAAGGACAACCGCCGTCGCCACCGCCACCGCCACCACCACCACCACCTCAGCAACAACAATATGAGGAGATAGAGGACGTCATCATCGACGATATCGAAACCGATTTCCAAACAGTAACCCTCAATTCCGCAAACCCTACTCCCAACAGCAACAATTCCACCACCAACACCAACACTAATAGAAATGGGAGCCGCCCCACTGAACCGATTCCTCTCGATATCTCGGATGACGACGAAGAAAATATTATCATCAGCGAAGCCATTTTAAACAATGCGAACGGTAATAATATTCATTTTGAGGTGTTGGATTCTCCGGTGAATGGGGTTTTGGAAAGTCTAGGGCTTAGATTGAAGAGGGAATGGCTGGATTCTTGTTTACATGGGCTTCAGTCATCAGTTCGGGGTTTCAGGGGATGAACGATTCAGCAAAGGCGAAGCTTTGCTTCGAGCAATTCTTGTGTTCGGACATGAATTATTGTGGGGCAGGGGTGCTTCCTCCGAATGTGCACACCTTGCATTTGGTTGATCTCAAGGGCCCTTTTGTTTTGCAGGTAAATAAAGAGCTGTATTTTGAAGGACTTCTGCATGGTAGAAGTGCTGAACAATCTTGTGTTATCTTTGGGAATCAGATAATTTTTCTCCTGCGTAACTAGGGGATAAAATGTGTGATGAAAAGTCTTTTACCGAAAATATATAGTAGAAATCAATATTCAGTAGACAGGCACACCTGAAATGCAGGTTGACATGTGAGTTGTCCCACGTTAATTAATTAGGGGAAGAAAGCCTACTTTATAAGCTACGCTAGCTACTCCTCCTATCACCAATTGGTTTTAGGATAGAACCTCACTTGGTGGGTTTATGCTCTCCCCACATTGGGTACGCTTCATGATGTGGGTCGTACCAAGTCCCCCCGAATTTAACAATGTGCCTTTACAATCCTATCTTTGTTAGACATCTTTATAGAAGTAATTAGCAATCTTTTAGTAGTCAAATTTCTAAGTACTACTCACATGAGGTATTATTGCAATTGTTAAGGATATGCTTAATTAAATGTTCTGTCTTTGGTGAAACCTATGTGGTTTTGGTAAATTTGAGAATAATTTGGTCTGCATGTGAGTGTCTATACTGTTAATGATGGATGCTGACTTGCTGAGTTTCTAAAATACAACATTTTTTGAGATAATTGCATGTTTGATGAGGATTGTATAGGTGGATGAGATAGTGAATATTAGCTGCCCTCTTCGTGGAAGGTACCAAAGTGCTGCACCAGGAATCAAACGGTGTCTCAAGTTGTGTATGACAGATGGTGTCCAACGTGTGTTTGGCATGGAATACAGACCTATCAAAGATCTTGAAGTTCTGTCCCCTGCAGGATTCAAGGTCTCCATTCTATTCTAGGTTACGTACATCTGGCTGATTTTTGTTAGCTAAATAGAAGGTGGTAGCAATTAATTAACTTTTCGGAAAATTGATACAGGTAGCTGTTTGTAATGTAAATATTAGGCATGGGCTGTTGATGTTGGTCCCTGAAGTTCTTGAAGTTTTGGGAGGCACTGTTGGGGAGTTGGAAGCTGCACGACAGAGGCTTGTTAATGAAATAAATAAGCCACCACGGGGAAAAGGTATCCCAAATTCTTGTTACATAATTGCTCTATGATTTGACGGTTCTTGTTGCAATTGATTCTGTTGTAATTATGTTAATTAGATGAAGGGTAGCCATTTCCTTTCACTAGTTGGATCTCTGTTTTGTTCGTGTGAATAGAGATCCAAAAGAAACACACAAAAATTCGGGATGAAGGGGAGGCGATGTACATTTCGAACTAATTCCTATTGCTGGATGCTTCTATTTGCATAGAGCTGCATCATGTCATAGGTGTGTTCAAGAAGTTCCTGAGTAGGAGGAATTGAATTCCTACATTTATGAGCATTAGCTGTAGTTTTCACTTGTTCGGTGTATTACGATGAGCTTTGTAGGCGTTTTTTTCTTTTCTAAGTACTTGGCATAATCAATACTTTTTTGAAGTGGAGGATGAATGAAACCGGAAGTACTTTCGAGTGTATGATGTAGCAGCAAGTCCTGTTAAAGTGTATAGAGGAATAGTTTCTGTTCGCGATATTTCTTTCCGTAAAATGCTTAACGAGTTGAGTATACTTGTAGATCACTAAAGTCTCTTTTGTAATTGACTTTGGAGGTGCTCATGGTTGGAACAGAAAGGTAGACTTAAAAAACAAAAAAATAAATGAGTCAGGTCTCCATGACTGGGATGTAACCTTTAACCACTCAATGTCAGAAATAGGACAGGAGTGGTTCCTCCTCTTGCAGCTAGAGCAACTCTTGCTGCGTGGCCACCACGTAACGAAGCTGTTCCAGGGCATGTTGATAGAAACACCAGTTTGAATACAACACCTCAACAGGCACGTGGGGAAGGTATGCCAAGTTGCATAGTTGTGCAAACTCATATATCAGTCTTGGTTGTCAGGTTATTTCGTTTTGTTTTCCTAATTTGTTTGCATCAAGCTCCACAGGAATGGCAGCTAGTATCCCTGCCGATGAAATGCATAGACAACCCGTTGCAACTCCAGCGAGTAGAAATAATGCTGAGCCCAACACGTCTGCTGCACAACAACAAGATGAAGTTCCGAGGCATACTGATATGCCTGCAAGTGTACCCTTACGAGTTGCTGGACAAGGTTTATCGGTTCAAAAGGCTCATAAAACTTATATCTGTATGTTTCTTCTGGTACTCAAAAGTATTAGATTTCCTAATTTGCTTGCTTTGATGTTCTACAGGAACTGCATTTGGCATCCCCGCTTATCACATAACTAGGGAAGACTTTGGAGTTCCTATGAGGAGTAATGCTGGTAGTTCATTGCCTGAGATGCAGTCAGTAGAATGTGTCACCATTTCACATGATATTAGTGAAGTCTCCACAGAAGTCATGACACCTTCAAGGGAGACTAGGCAAGGTATATTAATCCAACATGGACTTTTAATTGTACTACTGTATATATCTCACAGGTTTTCATTCTATGTTCTTAATTTGTTTATGGTTGCCATGCAGCGACACCCCCCAGCATCCCTGCCACTTACATTTCTGGGGAAGATGTTAATGTTTCAGTCGGTAGACATAATGTCGAGCCCAATGGATCATCCACCCTGCCCATGGATGTCGAGGACATATCTATGGTGGATGAGTTGGAACACCATTTTATGCTTTCTAGAAATAAAGAAATCCCTTTTACTTACTTGGCTAGTTTATCAGCAAAGTGTGCGGCGATTGAAGATGAAGCTTCTGTTGTACGAGGAAAAATAAAGGTATGACCAATGATTTGACTACTGATTTGAAATTGTAGTTTTCACTTAATTACAGCCTAATGTTAATTTTGGTTGTATTATGAAACTCACCTCTTCTGGTGCTAAGATCTTGTCGACATTACATCTATCATGTTGGATTTTGTAGCAGTTTTTTGTGTTTGTTTAGATGCAGTGCATTTGACATGGGTTTTATGACAGGCATCAGGGCTCTGTACTGAGTTTTATCTTATACGAATAATGTGTTGCATTGCATAACTAGTAGTTTAAATCGTTTCTGAATTTGAATAGTGTCCACCTTTGGTTGATATTTTCTGATGGTTTGTTTTGTATTGATATTGTTTTGATATTAAAATTTTAAATTCTTTTTCGCACATTACACAAGAATCTAGTAGGCTGGTTGCCTGGGTTGGCTAGGTATTTCGTGAACTGTGCTAGATATACCTTACCACAAATTTGTAATACAAGTGCTCCTATATGGTATTTCACTTGATTTTTATTTACTGATTGTGGTGGATAAATAACCTGCTTGTTTTGCAGTGCTTTCTGACAGGTGTTAAGGGATTTCAATACAAGCAAAGGGCTACATATGAGCTTCGAGTTTATGTTGATGATGGCAGCCTCATCTCTGAGATTCTCATTGATCACAATGTGAGTACTACATTGATAAGTAGCCAAGGGATAGTTACAAAAAAAAACCATGAGAAATTGTAATATTTAGGAAAAATTGAGGGATGTACTTGTATAGTTTAAGACTAAAAGCTTGGGCTATTTGTAATACCTAGAAAAATTGAGGGATGTAATTATCACGTATTTGATGACATCATCAAATCCTATTAGTTCAACTAACGGTTGGGTTAAAAATGTAAGATGAAATCAAATCTCAAGGGAGTTTCTATAATTTTTAAACGTCTCTGGATTTTTTTGTAACTACCCAAAGTCTCAAGTTTTGTTTTTTAATTTTTTTGTAATTATCCCAATACCCTATTAGATTCTTATTAATGCACCAATGAGTTATTTTTCTCTTCAGGTTGTACAAAATGGGATAGGTTATTCTCCTCAGGAGGTTACGAGTGCTCTCGCATCTTCAGAAAGCATGCGGGTCAGTGCGATGAAGGAGACATTAAAACAGTTCCAGATATTTTTGATCAATTTTGAGGTAAAATTCTGTGCCTTGTTTTGTTTGCTTTTAATCAGCCACCTATTTTCATGTTGTCTTGCTATTAAAGGTATTGTCTTAGGCAAAATTAGATTTTTGGTCCTTTAAGTTGGCCTAAATACACTTTTAGTCCTTTATGTTTTAGAGGTGGCATTTGGCAACTACTAACTTTTAAAAAGTTGCACATTTGGTCCTATTTTCAGTCTTGGGGATGTCATATTCCTAAAATGCTGACATGACAAAATTAATACTTATGCGGATTAAAAGTGGGGTGTTTGGATGCAAATTATGAATGTTATGGCTTAATTGGTATAAATAGATGTATATTTACTTTTTTAATCTTAACACATGTAATAAATTGGAGGGTAAATTGATAATATAGATTCTATTCTGCAACCAACCACGATAATATATATTCTATTTAGACAAAAATAAAAAATGGACTTAAATGAAGAAATGCATTTACTGATACTAATACTATCTACATATAAATACACAAAATATACATAATATATATATAAAATACCCACATATATATTATTTATATGTATTTTTTCTTTTGTTTTTTTGGTGGAGGGCGGGGAATTGGTGGGACGGGTTCCTTAATTGTTATTCGTTTTTTTTTATTAATTTAAGTATCTAAGGTTTAATTATTTTTTATATTATACCATATTTTATTCAGTTTTTAATTTAAACTTAAATAAATATTTTAATTATAAATATTATTATTTAGATTTATTAATATACTTTGTAAACTATTTTATTTTATCATGACTAATTTTAAATACATTTTCTCTTTTTAAGAATGAAATTTCTAAAGTGTTTTTTTTCTTTAATTTTTATATATAATTTTTAAGTAAGAATTTTTTAAAACTTGAAACTATTTTATTTTATTATTGTTCAGAAAATAAATCATTTTTCCAAATTTTATGTCACATATGTTGCTAACTAAACACCATGTCACCAAATTTTATCCATATTAGCATTAATTTTGCCACATCAGTATTTTAGGAATATGATATCTCCATTTGAAAAATAGGACAAAATGTGCAACTTTTTTAAAAGTTAGTGGTTGCCAAACGCCACCCCTAAAACATAAAGGACTAAAAGTGTATTTAGGTCAACTTAAAGGACCAAAAATGCAATTTTTCCTAGTCTTACCAATCTATGATTGGGGATGCTTTGGAAATACTGTTTGTTTATCTTCCAATCGAGAAACTAGAAAGATTTGTAGCACTAACATCTGTATTACAACTGGGAGAAAAATATTTTCCTCTTTCATCTGCACTGCTCAATGACAATGTCAATCTTTTTACCTGAAAGTCTAAAATTTTGTTATTCGAAATCTTTTGTTTCCCAGGGGACAATGCTTGTAGAGATGAATAAAGTTTCTCCTTTTCCAGTTGCTGTTGAAATGAACCAGGGTTGTCCTGCATCTGATGCCTGGTTGCTTCTTAAGAGGCTTAAATCCTTCAGTTCTCAGCTCCAAAACCACTCTCATTTGAATCCTATTAACTTATCCCCTTAAGCCATTAGAGACTGTAAGGTACTCCATGTACTATACGGAGATAGCTCATGGCATATAGGAGAAATTCAAACATTAATATGGGTCGGAGCAATTTGTAGTTAGAGAAAAAACATTTTGCCATCAAACTATGGCATTTTTGGCACTGTGGGAGCTAAACCTTTTTCTTTTTTTGTTACACTTTGCTACCTCAACTACACGGGTTTTACACTTTGCAATCTGGAGCACCTTGATAGTTGAATTTTTAGCCGAAATTATTGTTTGTGCACTTTTAGGTCAATTTATGTGCTCAATTTCAACTGCTAAGCCTAATACTGAAAAAATAGATTACTATTTTATCCATATAATATATCATGGAATTGACTAAAAGTGTGCATGCATATGGAGTACCATGCATGTCATATAATCACTGCAAAATATCCACAATCGAGGTGCTTCAGATGGCAAAATGCAATACTCGTCTAGTTCAGATAGCAAAGTGTAAAATTGCCATAGTTTGACGGCAAAATGTTTCTACCCTTTTAGTTTTATACTAGTTACTGTTAGAAGAAAAAAGTTATAACAGATTCTATATCCAATGCTCAAAGGAAACTGGAATCCGTTCATGGCTGCAAATGCATGAATGAAAAGAACTAGAATGGCTCTCCCTTCAGCGAACAGATCGCCTTTTGAACAATTAGAGTCCTAATTTACAGGAGGTTCACTTTATGTACTGATAGCACAAGTTTTTACTGTTTGAAAGTGCAAATCAGATATGTGCTGTCTAGCTCTTATTCATAGCATATAATTTCATTAAGAAACACCTCCAGACACTCTGTGCGCTGGAAACACTGAGCACACTCTTTCCGATCAGTTACTTTTAATCTTGGGCGACCGGACAGAATCTGGCCAAATGAGGTCTTTAAGTCCAGGCAAATCTATGATTTTCTTGCTGATAGCTTCTGTTGGTGGAATTTCTGGCTCAGTGATGGTAAACCAGCGGTTGAACCAGTCTACCGCTTCAGGGCACAACATCTTGACGAAGAAGGTTGTCCTGAACCAAGGCGGCACGGTTAAGTACTTGTCCCCACGGCATGCACTGTCGACAACTGCCTTTGCAAGTCGTACAACAACCTCTATTGGAACAGCACTCATCACAACCTGACAGTAGTGGTAATGGAAGCCAGTTTTTCTTAATTTCCATTAAATATGAATAATATATAGGGATATTTACAAAAAATCTCAGAGGTTTTCGAAAATTGCAAAAACTCCCTTGAGGTTTGATTCGTTTTACATTTCCCCCTTCACAAGTAAAAACAATATTTTAAAAATCCCCTTAACATTTATAAAAATATTATAGTTACCCCCTTAAATTTAAGGAAGAATCAAATTTTGAGTTTTTTTTAATCATTTTGAAACATCTCTGGTTTTTTTTGTAATTAGCCTAAACAATATGAGGTGTTTTTGTAATTATCCAGAAATATATATAGATTTACCTGTATCTAAGTTCTTTCAGATATTGTTCAAAAGATCATTTTTCTTTATAGGATTATAATAGTCTTTCACAGTCCATTCATGATAATGTATTTAGTTTGGATCAGAAGTTAGGATCTTACATCTCTCATATCTTGGTCCACTACCATTTTCCCTTCCTTGTTTAGGAACTTGCCTTTTGTCATCTCCGACTCGATCAATCCGGGAGTGACTATCGTAATCCCTATATCTGATGCAAACTCAATCTGCAGAGTTTCAAAGAAACTTACTACTGCAGCTTTACTTGCCTGGAACAAGGTGAGACGTTTTTAGAGTAGGAAACTATATATAAACATGCAACTAAGTTAAATGATTCATGTGTTATGATACTTGACATTATAGAAGCTTAGCCGAGGTGCATTCAACCAACTAGCCGAAGATGCGATCACGACAATCTTGCCTTTAGTCATCCTTAAGTAGGGAGCGGCAAAATAAGTTGTGTAAGCCAAACCCCAGAAGTTTATATCCTGTAAATGCGAAAACAACCTTCTAATGTTAGCTCTAAAAGTTTTTAAGGATATTGGCTTTCTCTGGATGCACCAATCCTTGCCATATGTGCGCATTGTTATTTCAATGCAAAGTACTCTAATAATTAAGCAAGAACGCTAAAAGAATAAATAAAAATACAATAGATATATCAAGTTTGAATGAAATTACATCTCAGATAATAATAGCTTAGTAAATTACCATTGCTGGTGCGAAGTTGGTGACCTCAAATGTGTCTTCGAACAAGCTCACTGGAGTGACACCAGCACTCATCACCAGATGATCCACTGCATTCATAAAGAACTCTCACAATAAAATGATTCAAGAATTGGTTTACAACTTCAATGAAATAATAGTAGTCTGGTTTGGACCAGATGCTTAGATACTTACATCGGCCAAATTGGTAAATGGCTTCTTGAATTAGTCTCCTGCAGTCTTCAACTTTGGAGATATCGGTTCGTAGAGGGATAGCACGAGGAGAGCCAAGGAAATACGCCCTCTCTGCAACTTCTCGCAGTGCGTTCTCTCTTCTTGCTCCAATAACCAAAAATGCACCCCGCTTTCCATACTCATAAGCTAGGTGCTTTAATTCAAATACAACCCAAAATCACCATTTGAAATGCCAAACAAGGTAAACAACCTTGTTTTTCGAGATGGTGAAAAATGTCAATTTGGTTATGCAATAATGAGGGGTGTAAAAAATAGTCTTACTCGAATTTAAAAACCCAATTTAGTCTTGTAACTAGTTAGAAGATTCAAATTGAGTCAAAACATTTGGTCGGGAATTTGAAAATTCGTAGAATATTGTCACATAAAACCTACACGACTTGAACATGTTATGGATTGCTGGATTTTCCTACTATTTATTAAGGGAAGGATTCGTTCCTAAGACTATTCTAGAGAACAGACTCTTGGCTGATCAAATTCAGTCTGATTTTGAATTCATTACCTTTGTTACTGCCCAAAATGCCATACATGCTAAAACCTTGTTCACACAGCGAAAAAAAGGCCGAGTATCTCCTGACACAGGTGCCTTATTACTTATTTGGACTTCTCTGCATGATTTGGCACCATATGGAGCCACACGGAGAGAGATAATGCTCACGAAACCGGATTATATGTCATTTATATTATCTGAATGATGGGTTGAATAACATTTGAATTCAATCTCGTCAATATTTTTTGTGTCCTCACGTGAGTGACAAATCATATATGTGAAGTAAAAATAAGCAACTTCTCCCAAAAAACCCCCGTCATTTGTTTAATGTGACATCACCTGATCAATTCTTAAAAATTTCACATAAATTTGGACTCATTTGGAGCATTTGAATTTCTAAATTAGACGACGACTATTTTGACACCTCCCATTGTAATTACATGACCAATTTTGCATTCCCCTATACCTAATCACTCCGGCAAAGATATGGGGTGGGGGGATGATGCTGGCCCCGGCCCAGCCCTGTATAATTTGCTTTAGCTAATATCATTAAAAAATAAAAAATAAGTTTGAGTTTATATGAATTTTTTTTAAGTTTTCCATTGAGTTCACCACAAGACTTTTCGTTTGCTGGACCCACAATTGTCTCATCATCACGAGTGTAAAATATTTCCTTAAATATATACTTAAAATTACAATGCATTATGTTAATCGATACAAAATTGCAACTAATAGAAGGTCGAAAATTCAGTAAAATCGAAAAGAGTTGGCTGTTAAACAAAGTTAAACATAAAAAGTAGTGATGCTAATTTTATACTCTAGCTGGTTCAGGATTTGCCTAAATCACACTACATCATATATAAAAGTTAACAATGCATGTATATAATGAGGCCGATGAATGGATGATTCATTAAACAATCAAAATTAATTAGTACAAACCTCCCCCATTCCAGAGGAAGCTCCGGCTATGACGACCACCTTTCCGGCCAAGTTTTCGCTGAAAACGGAACGCCATATGTAGTGGACACACTTGAAACAGAAGTAGCCCGGAAAGAAGAAGAAGAATATGGTAATGCTCAAAATGGGTGCCAAAATGTTGAGGAATCCATTAACCAAATCCATGAACAAAGAAGACGAGAGAATTGGGGAATTAAGGATTAGAATCTGATGAACAAATGAATTCGGAAAACGAATAAGGAGAGCGAATTATAGACCAATAATTTTCGCATGGACTAGAACTGACACGTTGTGAATTTTCAGACAGCTATTCGCCACAGCTAAAGGGTGGTGTGCGTATTTGGTGCGAGTGTGACATGCATTGCAAGACAAGCGTACTATTCATTTGGGCAGTTTCATGTGTATTTTGTTGGAAATTAATGCTTCTGTTGAAGTGAAAACCTAAATTTAAAAAGTGGGAGCAACTGGGTTGTTTTCCATACAAAGGGTGATTAGTATCATTTACCAGAATTCCCATATTTTACTGCTCTACAGTACGTATTACATGTTTATGTATTGTAGTGATGATTACTTCATATTGCGAGTTCGTACATGCTATACTATATTATTACGAATTGTCCATACATAATCCACATATGATACATCTCTATTGGTTGTAATTAATTACGCACGCAAATCACATACATAATTCTTGGTTGTAACTCGGTTGGGTCACTAACACTTAACTTTTCGAGTTGATTTGGTTTTGTTCGGTGGAAGACTTATCATCCTTAATGTTCTAAACGTGTTTTTAATACTTGTTTTTAGCAATGTTATTATCACTAGGTTTAGCAATATTAACTTAACGACATATATCAAAAATATGTAGGAAAGTAAAGTCTTTGTAAGTAAAATGACATAAGCAAATTTTAGTGGTTCGAGGATGGGGTAATTCCTCTAATCTACTCTTCTCCAACCCCGGAGAGAATCCACTAAGTAATGATCGGAGTTACAAAACAATTATCGATTCGAGTCGGCCTTGATCACACAAATTTGGCCGCTCGTGGGACTCGAACCTTTCTTCACAAGGCATTTGCCTTGCTACTTGACTCCTTCGAACTCTTGGAATTGATCACACCTTCCAACGAGCTCAAATCTTCGGTTCGACCTTGAATCTTACTACAACTCCTTCAACCTTGGAGAGTAGATCCCTTTAGTTCTTTAAACTGTTTCCTCTTCAACTTGATGAAGTATTCTTTCCTTTAATGAATGTGTTGGATCGAGTTCCTTCGATTTTAGGCTTGAGGAATGTCTATGAAAGCTTGAGAGTATTTTGCGGGTTTGCTTGCTTGTATTGCTTGTAAAATCTGTGAAATTGGTAATCAGAATTGACCCAAATTCTCTAACAAGACAAATGTTTTAACAAGTAGTGCAATAAGCTTAACTAAAAGAACACAATTTTAAGAAAATAACATATCATTAAAAACTTGCATCCAAATAAACAAAAGTACTTTTAATTCGAACCCACAAGACAGTCATTCAAAAATAAATGGTAACTAAAATTTGTTAACAAAACAAAATATTCCTAAATTTTGTAAAATAAATAAAACATTAATTTCGCATCCACCGCCTCCAATCCTCTTCTGGACTCCTTAACTGAAAAATGTTAATGAAAATGGGGTGAGCTTTCAACTCGCATTTCAATGCGGACACGTTTGTCAAAATTAAATACATCAATAGGCATAATCGTAAACATTCAACATATAATTTAACTTTTACTTTGGTTGGCCAATTACTTTATAAGATCTGCGGGTTCATCCCGAGGATACATCGATCCGGACCTTCTACGTGACGCCGACTAAATCATGCGGGTTCACCCCGAGGATACTTTCGATCACGGACCTTCTTACGACCCCGGACTAATATAACATCTGGGTTCACCCGAGGATACTTTTGATCCCGGACCTTCTTACGCCCATAGCTAACATAATTTATTTTCACATTTGCACATAAATAATTACACATATACGAAGCATTTAATAGCAACAAACAATAAGTGAATAGAATATCCCCACCTTAAACAAACGCGGATACTTGAGCTTGAAATACTAAACCTTCAAATTCCCATTTCCTACACGCGAAAATAATTTAACTTAATAGTTAACTTAATTCATGGCTGTAAGGATATTAGGATTCAGATAAAAAAAAATGAATGTAATAGGAAAAGGAAATTCAATTGATTTAAGAGCTATTGTAGGTCAAAGTTTGGATAACTCGTAAGAATGGAATAAGGTTAAAGCAGTTTACTTCTTAAAGAAATAGTCAGTAGTCATTATTTAGTGAAATAGAAATAAAAATATCTAAAAGGGACAAAACTGGAATTTATAAAAAAGTAACGTGAAACCCTCACATTGAATTTAAGAAAAAAAGAATACCTAGTCCAGATCAGAGTGGTAGTAATTTACTTTATTCCCACACTCTCATCTCTCGCTCTCAAATTGGTTCGAAACCCCGACTTCTCTTCTCCCTTTTCGTAAAATTTCAGCAGCCTCCCCAAAATTTCAAATCCCATCGGCCTCACACGAAGAGCACACTCCGCGCACACACACCGGTGTGATCGGCAAAACCGAGCGGCCCGAGCGGGTAACACGGTGGTTAAGATTTCTCCGGCTAGGTGGGTTTCATTGGTCTAGGTTCCGACAAGTTTTGAATTTTTTTCTGTTGCGGGGCTTTGCGGTTCGAGTTGATTTGGTGTTGATGATTGAGATGGGTTATGAACATAAAACTAAAAGAATATTGGCTGTGGGACGTGAGTAGGTTGTGAGAGTATTGAGAAAAGAACGTGGGTAGGGTATAATCATTATTGTGAATATATAGGATTGTATTTCGATATTGATGACTAGGGTTTGTTAAAAGAAAAACCTATTTGACTTGGACTTTTAAAGTTAGGAAAACTTTTGGGCCCATAATGAATTTTAGAATCAACATTTTAAATTGGGCCTGGATAATTATGGCTACTCTTGATTGTTATTAAAATAATATTAATGATAATAATAATAATAATAATAAATAATAGTTGTAATAATAATTTGATAATAATTTGATAATAATAATAATAATAATAATAATTAATATTAACAATAATTATAAATATATATAAAAAAGTCCAGGATATTACATCCTATCCCCTTAACTAAATTTCGTCCTCGAAATTCGATAACTTACCAAAAATTAAGGAGTCGGGGTACTTGGCACGTATCTCCTCTTCACGCTCCCATGTGGCTTCATTTCTCCCATGACGTCTCCATTGCACTTTAATCGGGCTTATGTCTTTATTCCTCGCCTTATGAACTTTTCGCTCCAAAATGGCTTGTGTGCTTCTTCGTATGATAAGTCGTCGTTAATCTGCAGATTTTCGTAGTTGACAATATGACTTGGGTCATGAACGTATTTCCTCAACATCGAAATGTGGAAAACATCATGTACGCCTGACAAACGCGGTGGTAATGCAAGTCGATAAGCTAGATCTCCGACTCTTTTCAAAATTTCAAACGGTCTATGTACCGCCTTAGCTTATCACCAAATCTTATTACTCCCCTTATCGGTGGTGCTACCTTAAGAAACACATTATCTCCCACCTCGAATCGTAAGTATTTCCTACGACGATCGATACGATTTTCTATCTTGTGCCATTCTGATTCGATCTTGGATTTTTGCTATCTTTTCCACTGTTTGTCGAATCAACTCCGGTCCCAACATCTTCTTTTCTCCGACCTCGCTCCAATACAATGGAGATCTACACTTCCTCCCGTACAATGCCTCGTAAGGGGCCATCCCAATAGTCGCTTGGTAGCTGTTGTTATAAGCAAACTCCACCAGCGGCAGTAATGATTCCCAGTTTCGTCCTATATCAAGTACACATGCTCTCAACATGTCTTCCAATATCTGTATTGTCCTCTCAGACTGCCCGTCTGTCTGCGGATGGTAAGCCGTACTAAACTTTAGTTTTGTTCCCAAAGCAGTCTGTAAGCTTCTCCAAAACTTAGAAGTGAATCTTGTATCTCTGTCCGACACAATGGACAGGAACTCCATGTAGTTTCACTATCTCTTAGATGTATATTTGCGCATCTTGCTCCATACTTGAATGTCATTTTAATCGCGAGAAAGTGAGTCGACTTAAATCAATCGATCTACTATGACCCATACCGCTTTAGTTCCTTTTGCTGATCGTGGTAGTCCTACCACAAAATCCATCGTTATGTGCTCCCATTTCCATTCTGGGATTTCAAGAGGTTTGAGCAAACCAGACGGTCGTTGATGCTCGGCTTTGACTTTGGCATATCAAACATTTCTCTACGAAAGATCCAATGTCTCTCTTCATACTTCGCCACCAAAAGGCTTCTCTTAGATCTCGGTACATCTTTGTACCTCCCGGGTGGGCCGTGTACGACGTACAATGAGCTTCTTCAAGTATCTCTTTCCTAAGTTCTTCCTCCTTAGGAGCACACAATCACCCTTCATACGTCAAAACACCATCATCCGCTATGACAAACCCTTTTATATTTCCTTCTCGAACTCGTCCCTTCATCTTGTTCAAAAACCGATCTCGACCTTGTGCTTCTTTGATCCTTTCTCTCAAAGTGGTACCAAAGATGCCAACACCGCCTTTGTACTTCTCGGTGGAGTTATGACTTCAATCTTCGGCTCACAAACTCTCGTACCAATTGCTCTTGTTGTGTGAGTAAGCTAGACAACTCACATTTGGTCTTAGGACTCAAGGCATCGGCCACTACATTAGCTTTGCCGGATGATAGTTGATGGTGCAATCATAGTCCTTAACCAGTTCTAACCATCTCCTCTGTCTCATATTTAACTCCTTCCGAGTAAATAGATATTTCAAACTCTTATGATCGGTGAATATCTCACATTTCCGCCATATAGATAATGTCTCCAAATCTTGTGCATGGACTACCGCAACTAACTCCAAATCATGAGTCGGGTAGTTCGGTTCGGTGGCTTTAATTGCCTTGAGGCATAGGCAACCACCTTTCCGTCTTTGCATCATCAATACGCACCCCAAGCCTTGTTTTGATGCGTTACTATAAATCACAAAGTCCGTGGTTGGGTCGGGAATCGTCAATACCGGTCGGAAGTTAGTTTTCGTTTCAACTCTTGGAAGCTCTCATCGCATTTCTCGGTCCACAAAAATTTCACTCCCTTTTCGGTGAGTCGAGTCATAGGTGCGACTATTTTTGAAAATCCTCTATAAATATGCGATAGTATCCGCCAATCCCAAAAAGCTCGCGAACCTCGCCGCATTCGTAGGTGCCTTCCATTCATTAATCGCCTCAACCTTTATTGGATCCACTTCAATTCCATTTTCGGTAATTACATGACCCGAGAAATCCAACTCGGTCTATCCATAATTCACACTTCTTGAACTTCGCGTATAACTTCTCCTTGCGAAGTGTCTCAAGCACTATTCTCAAGTGTTTCTCGTGTTGTTCCTTGTCCCTTGAATACACGAATATGTCATCTATAAAGACTATGACGAATTGGTCTAAAAATGGATGGAACACTCTATTCATCAAGTCCATGAACACTTTGGCGCATTACTCAACCCAAACAAAGATCACTACGAACTCATAGTGTCCATATCGGGTCTCGAATCTTTGTCTTGAGATATCACTCTCCTTAATCTTCAATTGGTGATACCGGATCTCAAATCAATCTTAGAAAAAGTACGCATCCCTCAATTGATCAAACAAGTCTTCGATTCTTGGCGGTGGATACTTGTTCTTCACCGTGAGTCGATTAAGTTCTCTATAATCGATACACATCCTTAATAACCCATCCTTCTTCTTAACAAATAGATGGTGCTCCCAGGGTGATACACTAGGCCCGATAAAACCCAAGTCCAGCAATTCTGTATCTGCGCTTTTAGTTCTTGTAACTCTTTTGGTGCCATTTCGTAGGGTGCCTTAGATATCGGTCTTTGCCCGGTACCAAGTCTATTGAAAATTCAACTTGACGGTCGGCGGAACTCAGGCAAGTCCTCCGGGAATACGTCTAAAAATTCTCGAACAATTGGTACGTCTCGTAGGTGATAGGTCCGTCGTTGGAGCTTCGACTAGACTTACAAAATACCCACGACAATTCTCTTTTGCCAAAGATCTTTCGCGCTTTCATCGCCGATATAACTCATGATGCATGGACTTAGAGTTAACTCCGTAGAACGTAATCTCCTCATCTCCAGGTAGTTTGAGTGTTATCTCCTTCTCTTGGCACTTAATGCTCTTTGATACTTACTAAGCCAATTCATGCCTAGGATTACGTCAAAATCCTTCATCTCAATTATACTTGACTTCTATATGTTTCCCCCAATGTTCACGCGTCTATATCATTGTCCATTACGTCGCAGTAATTATTGTCTTTCCGGATGGCAAACTAATCTCTAGGGGTACATCTATTCTAGCATCCTTATGTCCAGTTATATCATGAAACTTATGAGATATAAATGAGTGTGTGGCACCGATATTGAAAAGTACAAGCGCAGTATTCCGGATATTGTTAACATACCGACATTGCTAGGGGTTACGATCCGCCTCTTCTGCGTCATAGCATACATTCGAGCGGTGCCTCCTTGTCCCCTCATTTCCTTCTCGTCTTTCGGTGGGCAATTAGAAGCATCGTGACCGGTTTCTTGCACATAAAACACTTTCCTTGTCCAACTAAACATTCCCGTAGTGATTCTGTTGCATTTCGGGCAAGTTGGCTTATTGTTTGGTGCACTCAGCGAGAATTTCCATCGTTTTTATCTGTTTATTATGATTCCCCATTTTACTCGGTTTTGTCCCATCAAACTTCCTCTTTTCGACACAACGGTGGCTTTCGGTCATCATCATCCCCAGACTAGTCCTGCTTCAACTTCTTGAGCCCGTCTAACCATCACGAGAATATTCCAGGCCCCCGTGCGGATAGAATTCGGACAATTATGACCTCAATCCCCTTTCGAATCTCAAAGCTTTCTTTAGGTCGGTATCAACCGGATGTGGTGCAAACCGACATAATTGGTTAAACTCCTTCTTTCGTATTCGATTCGGTCAATCCCCTTTGCTTGAAGTTCGAAGTCTGTTTCCTTCTTGTCACGGTAGGATCTAGGGAAGTACTTCTCCATCACCACTTCCTTGAATTCATCCCCAGGATAATGCATTACGTTCTTCTTGATCCTGTTTCTCCAAGTAACCTTCCCACCAATGGTCCGCATCATCGATCGGTTGGAAGCGGCACAAGCCACTCGTTGTTCATCGGTCTGCAAGCTATAAGTCCAAATTTTTTCCAGCGCTCTTAACCATTCTTCAACTCTTCTTTGGGCCATCACATCCATTAAAGGTGGGTGGACGGTAATGGCGAAATTGTTCCACCACTCTAGTACTATTGTTGTTATTGTTCCCATTGTGGTTTCTGTACGACATTGAGAATCTCGCAAAGCGAGTCTCGGTAGTAGGTTGGTTTCGATGTCACCGGGTTCCCTTCATTGTCTTGGTTCCCGGTATTGTTTCGGTTAAAGGTTCGGGGCGTCGAGGCACTTGTGGAGAATTTCATGGAGCCATATTCCTATAATCATATGTAGTACGTTCTTAGTACCCGTCTAAGTTATTATCGCATAGTAATTGAAATAATAATAATAATAATAATAAAAAGTCATTTTATATATTAGTACTTATTAAGTCAATATAATTCATTATGAGTCTCCCTATTTTTTTTTAAACGCGAGGAGCCTAGAATTCGTTCTTCTAATATAGCAAGTACACATGCGATAAAGAGTATGACATAAAAGAAGTAAGACATAATGACATGAATAATATGTCTTTGCATAATATTGTGACATAGCATAACATGAATAAATAGTGTAATGATATAATAAATTTGCATACCTTAAAGAATCCGGTGAGATATGGCGGAGGTGGATGTCACTATACTATTTTTTTTTAAATATTTAAAAAAAAAACACACACATTTTTTTGACAAGTCTACAATACAAAATTTTCTAACAAGTACAAATTTTTTAACAAGTAATGCAATAAGCTTAACTAAAAGAACACAATTTTAAGAAAATAGCATATCATTAAAAACTTGCATCCAAATAAACAAAAGTACTTTTAATTCGAACCCACAAGACTGTCATTCAAAAATAAATGGTAACTAAAATTTGTTAACAAAACAAAATATTCCTAAATTTTGTAAAATAAATAAAACATTAATTTCGCATCCACCGCCTCCAATCCTCGCCTTTGGACTCCTTAACTGAAAAATGTTAATGAAAATAGGGTGAGCTTTCAACTCGCTCAATGGGGACACGTTTGTCAAAATTAAATACATCAATAGGCATAATCGTAAACATTCAATATGTAAATTAACTTTTACTTTGATTGGCCAGTTACGTTATAGTACTGCGGGTTCACCCCGAGGATACATCGATCCCGGACCTTCTTACGACCCCGACTAAATCGCGGGTTCACCCCGAGGATAGTTTCAATCCGGACCTTCTTACCCAGACTAATATAACGATGCGGGTTCACCCGAGGATACTTTTGATCCCGGACCTTCTTACGACCCCAGGCTAACATAATTTATTTTCACATTTGCACATAAACAATTACACATGTACGAAGCATTTAATAGCGACAAACAATAAGTGAATAGAATATCCCCACCTTAAACAAACACGGATACTTGAGCTTGAAATACTAAACCTTCAAATTCCCATTTCCTACACACGAAAATAATTTAACTTAATAGTTAACTTAGTTCATGGCTGTAAGGATATTAGGATTCAGATAAAAAAATGGATGTAATAGGAAAAGGAAATTCAATTGATTTAAGAGCTATTGTAGGTCAAAGTTTGGATAACTCGTAAGAATGGAATAAGGTTAAAGCAGTTTACTTCTTAAAGAAATAGTCAGTAGTCATTATTTGGTGACATAGAAATAAAAATATCTAAAAGGGACAAAACTGGAATTTATAAAAAGTAACGTGAAACCCTCACATTGAATTTAAGAAAAAAAAGAGTACCTAGTCCAGATCAGAGTGGTAGTAATTTACTTTATTCCCACACTCTCATCTCTCGCTCTCAAATTGGTTCGAAACCCCGACTTCTCTTCCCCCTTTTCGTAAAATTTCAGCAGCCTCCCCAAAATTTCAAATCCCGTCGGCCTCACACGAAGAGCACACTCGCGCACACACACCGGCCGGTGATGGCAAACCGAGCGGCCCAAGCGGGTAACACGGTGGTTAAGATTTCTCCGACTAGGTGGGTTTCATCGGTCTAGGTTCCAACAAGTTTTGAATTTTTTTTTCTGTTGCGGGGCTTTGCGATTCCGAGTTGATTTGGTGTTGATGATTGAGATGGGTTATGAACATAAAACTAAAAGAATATTGGCTGTGGGACGTGAGTAGGTTGTGAGAGTATTGAGAAAAGAACGTGGGTAGGGTGTAATCATTATTGTGAATATATATAGGATTGTATTTCGATATTGATGACTAAGGTTTGTCAAAAAAAAAACCTATTTGACTTGGACTTTTAAAGTTAGGGAAAACTTTGGGGCCCATAATGAATTTTAGAATCAACATTTTAAATTGGGCCTGGATAATTATGGCTACTCTTGATTATTATTAAAATAATATTAATGATAATAATAATAAAAAATAATTGTAATAATAATTTGATAATAATAATAATAATAATAATAATTAATATTAACAACAATTATAAATATATATAAAAAAGTCCGGATATTACAAGAACCTTCTCTAACTTGCTTCCTCGACCTTTTATAGTGCTTATTTGAAAATTTACTGTTGAAGAGATATGTAATTTTCAAATAACATTTCCTCGTATTAAATGATGTCTGTACCTTTTCAGGTCGACACAAGCTAAGTGCTTCCCATTGGTTTATTCTATTTGCACGCTTACGGGATGAGCACTTTTAGACATGGCATCATGGACATATTACTATATCAAGTAAAGTCTCGACTTACGTGCAACGGATGAATATCGGTCGATTTGACTTGACAACTACCTTTGCCCCTTTGACTTGAGTCAACTCCAACCTTTTAGGAATGACTCAACTATCATCAATTGGCGGACTTGACTCTTAACCCGACTTAAACATCACTTCTTCATCCTTTACTCGGTTGTTCCTGGGTCTCTTCTTCGATCAGTCCGAGACTTGTACATACGGTGACACACAGGTGGGTCTTCACTTTAATCTTGTTGAACTCTTGTATTCTTCAACATAGCCGACTCTAACTAAGCTCATGCAGTCTATCTATTACAAATAGAAATACAAGGAAAATGGGGTGCTAACTTCCTATTCTAAGTTTTACATGGTATCAACAAAATCTAATAATAAAATTTCCTAACAATTTCCCCCTTTTTGATGATGCCAAAACTTAAATAATTCTTTGCTAAGTAAGCGGTGCGAAGAACAAAAGAATGTATGAGTTGAATATGTCAAATTTTATTGATCATATCATTGTTGTACTTTACAAAGTCACATACGTAGTATACTATATACACGTATTCGAGCTATACTAACTATTACATTGTATTAGAGATTCTTATTGTATAAAAGTACAACAAGTATCGAGCAAAATGGGAAGGATGATATTACAAGAAAAACTTACAAAAACTTGTATTTACAATTAATTAAATACACTAAAGGGATTTCAGGCGTCTTCAATGCCGCTGCAAGCCGTTCTTTTCTCTTCTTCTCCACTTCCTTTCTTTCCTCTTCTTCTTCTTCTTCTCCAAAGCTCTCTTTGCAGCAAGGTCTTCCCTTCGCATCAAGGGCGGAGCTAATTGCTATATCACCCAAGAAACTTACGAGCTCCTCTTCTTCTTCGATAAACTCCGGGCTCTAGAATTGATATCTTGGGTAACTTAGCTTCCAACTTATCCATACCTTCAATCTCTTCTGGATATCAGGATAAACAGGAGACAGTATCACTACATCATCATCATCTTCTTCCTGAATAGGAGCGAGCGGAGCATGTTCCTCCTCAGGTTCTCGAGCATCCGTTTGAGGGGTGAACATTTGTCTCTTGGTTTGCTCGGTTTGTCGCAGCTCCATGTTCCTCAAGTTGTCTCTCGAAGCAGTGGGTCTTGAACAATCTCTTTGATCCACACGCAGTCTTCTCGATTCTCTATGGTGATCACTCTACCACCGTAACTTCCTTTAAATGCTCTTCCCGAGCTTCAACAGTCTCTTTCTGCGTAGGCTGAGTGTCAGACTCAGCTGGCTTCTCCAGTTCGGACTTCTTGACCAACCTTCTTCTTTGGGTTGGCATCAGAGGAATTTCTAGCTCCACATTTTCCGTCTCATCGAATGTGAAAGCCTTTTCTCCTATTTCTTCGCTTCTTGGATACAATCGCTTTCTAAGCACAACAACAAGGCTTCTTCTTCATTCATGTGGAGAAGGTACTAGGGGTTCCTTCTCGATCTCGGCTATGGGCGAGTGCAACACGCACTACGCAGGGGGCGAGTGCTTGGGTGGACTTGGTTCTTGGGACAAGAGCTTTCTTAGCTGCAGAGCTCTCTTCTTCGAGTCGACTTTGGCGAAGGAGTTGGAATGGTTGCTGTTGTGTCTTCTTGAACTAGATCGGCCGATTCACATTCTTTGGTGCGAAAGATTTGCCTTGAACATCTTTTTGTTGACATGGAAAGGCTTTCCTTGCCTAAGAGCAATCCCATTCACCTCCATAAGATGGCCAATTACCAGGCCATATCCCAACGAGTCTCCAAATAGAACACCATCGTAATGGTCTTGTTAAGTGCATTTCGGCATATGCGTCACGAAAATGAACCCATCCCGAGTTGACCTTCTTTTTCTCCATGATCGCAACCATCACGATCAACTTAGTTCGAGACACGGTGATTAAAGCTCATTTGAATTTCGGTCAATGCATTTGGGCACGATGTCCACCATCTTACGGGGACTTCTTGGCTGTGTAAACGGCCTTAGCGGTGACTTCAGGCTTGGCAATCTTCTTCCAAAGCGGCTAAGTTGATATCTTTCTCGGCTATCTCCTTGACCTTCCGAAAGGCGCAGACCGCAAAACTCGGCTAAGTCCGCATCGTTATTTTGATATTCTTGCTATGGACAAATGATCGATCTCTCCATCGTGAACCTCGGTGTTCACGTAGAATATAGCTACCTCATCGGAGTAAGTGTGTGAGAACTCCATCGTGAGATATCCCTTCAGGCGGATTTCTCCAACTTATCGATCTTTTTGACAGGGCCTTATCAACTCCTGTTTGAAAGATACCATCAAAATCAACGATCAACAGCAGTGGATTTTCTTGGACATTTTGTGAAATCTTATGAAACATCCATTTTCTTGAAAAATAAACGGTGAAATAATCGCGAGAATCTTGCTTGAAGAATAAGGGTTTTGATGCTTTGCAAAGAGAACTTGAATTTGCTTTCAAGACGAGAGTGTTGTGAGGAGAGAGAAATCTTTTTTGGTTTTTATGGGACATGAGAGACGATTTTTGAAATTTGAAAAGTTTGATCAAAATCAATGGTCAAGATTAAACCTTTGAAATCGCATTAATTTTCCCGCACTAAATGCAACAATATTTATATCCAATCATAGGCCATGTGCAACTTTTGTTCTAACATCATCATTCCGACGTAATGCCCAAAAATATTCCCGCTTGTAGAAAACGATTGCGTTTTGGCATTTAGCTCATAAATAACTCATCTATCATCCAAGAGTGACTCAACTCGCTTCTCTCTTCATATAAGATTACCCAATTTGTCGCCTAACTCGATACAATTGATTTCCCATGTTGTCTGTTTCACTTGGCTCGTAAATGGAACTTGCTAATTTTCATTTCTCTCTTCTTGGTCTCATTTGATTGAGTCTTGAGTCTTCTAACTCGATCAATTAAACCTAGCTCACTCTTAAGCTATTCAAATCTAGATTCACATAAAGGCTTTGTGAATATGCCTAACTGATTATCGGTTGGATGTATTCCAAAGTGATGTCTTTCTTTTCAACATGATATCTTATAAAATGATATTTGACATCAATGTGTTTTGTTCTTGAATGCAATCTTTGGATTCGAGTAATTGCAATATCACTTGTATTATTACACATAATTGGAATATCTTTTACTTTAATATCATAGTCTCTCAACATTTGTTGTCTTATCCATAAAACTTGGGCAAAGTGCCCTTGCCTATGTACTATGCTTCATCGTGGATGGTCTCTCACCATCTCACATTTGGTTAAAGTAAGTCTATTTGGATTGGATTCGATCGTCTTGTAGCTAAGTTGTCTTGAACAACTTCTTCATCATCATTCACCGCATACCTTCCAACCTGTCTTTGAGATTCAACTATCTCATCATCTTGAGGATTGAGTGCTCTCACATCCGCATCTACATTGGGACTTGTTAGGAAATTTATTGTGTAGATTTTGATGATACAGGTAAAACTTAAACTAGGAAGTTGGCACCCCATTTTCCTTGTAATTTGTATTGTAATAGATAGAGTGGAAAAGCCGAGTCAAGTCACTATGCCAAGGATTACAAGAAGTCAATGCAGGTATGTGAAGACTATTTGTGTGTCGGTGAGTATGGCCAATGGGAAGTCAAGGACTCGATGAAGAAGAGTCAACCGGGAACAAGCGTAAGAAAAGTCGGTCAAGTCAACTCAAGAAGCCAAGTCTACAAGTTGAAGTGACAATTAAGTCAATCCGATGATTGGAGCGGACTCAAGTCACTGGGGTAAAAAAGCGTGATCTAGTCAAGACAAGCGACATAGATCCGTTGATTAAAGTCAAAAATATTACTCAATATAGTAATATGTCAAAGTTGTCAGGTCTAAAGTGTTAGTCCCAAAATTGTGCAAAAGGAATGAACAATGGGAAACACGCATCTTGTGTCAAGCACCTGCAATGATGCGAAGACATTTAATATGAGGAAGGGTCAACATCAAGGATCGCAAACCAAGACAAGCCAACGAACACAAAGTGACATTTGAAATTAGCTTTATCTCTTCAACGGGAAAATTTCAAATGTGCACTATAAAAAGTGAGGAAGTTATTGAGAAGAGGTTACCGAACCACAAACAAGCAAGCAATATTCAAACATTTAACCTGCATTATTCTCAAAGACATTCACGCAATTCCTCAAGCTTGAAACTCAAAGGAAATCGATCCAACACAAGTTGTAAAGGAAAGACAACTTCAAATCTGTTGAAGAGGAAACTTTTGAAGAAATCAAAGGGGTCTACTTTCAAACTCGGGATTGTAGAAAGGTTCCAAGTCGAACCATTATCAAGTTTGTTAGAGGGCTTCGTGATCAAATCCAAGAACTTGAGAAGTGGTGAAGTAGCAAGAAACCGCCCCCTGTGAACAAGGTGAGTCGCAAGAGAAACCAAGCTGTGTGAGCAACGCCTTGTCTCAGATTATTCACCGCTTTGTAAATTGATCCGTTACATAGTGGATTTCTCCAGGAGTTGGAGAAGAGAGGATAAGAATAATTACCCCATCTTGAACCTCTATAAAATATTTGTGTCATTTACTTTCAAAGCAAATCTACTTTCCGCATATTCAATTTATATTTTTGATTATTTGCTATCTAAGCGATAAATAACCAAGTGCTAAAAATCAAATGTTTAAAACAAGCTAATTCTAAACAAGGTTGTTAAGTCTTCTCCATTTTGTTAAAACCAATCGGCCAAGTTAAGTGTTTGGCTTGAGCAACCGAGTTATACTATCAACAACTCTATCGAGTCTCTTGAGTGGGTAACTTAGTGAAAAGGCAACTTAGCTGTCCATCAAGGACACAACTGTTTGAGTTAACTCTGTTGAATTTTTTAAAGGACTAAATCGAAAATTTGGTAAGGTTTATTCAACCCCCATTCGAAACCTTACTTTACACCCCTTGGGACCTCTGAGGACTTTCTTCGCATACTTGGCGATTCTCGCTCTCTCAGCAAACTCATCTATGTCTTCTCCATTTACATTTGGCTCATCAAACACAACATGGATAGACTCTTCTGTGACCATTGTCCTCTTGTTTAGTACTCTATAAGCCTTACATTCAATTTGAGTATCCCAAATAGATACCTTGATCGACTTTAGCATCAAAAGCTTTTAAGTTGTCCTTGCCATTATTGTGGATGAAGCACTTACATCCAAAGATCTTGAAATATCTAACATTTGGCTTTCTCCCTGTCCAAATCTCATAGGGAATCTTATCCAATTGCCTGTTAATCATGCATCTATGTTGAGTATAGCGAGTAGTATTTATGGCTTCAGCCCAAAATCTCTTAGGCAATGCAGCTTCAGCTAACATTATCCTAGTAGCTTTCTTGAGAGTTCATTGTTCTTCTTTCACCTACTCCATTCTTTGTGGAGTTATATCGGTGACAACTCATGAGAAATACCATTTTCAACACAATATTGAGTTATAATCCCATTGACAAACTGAGTTCCCCTGTCAGATCTTATCTTTATAATGATTTGACTCTTCTCATTTTGAACTCTTCTCATCAGCTGAGGCAATTTGTGCAGTGTTTCCTTCTTTTTACACATAAAGATTGTCCAAGTATATCTTGAGTAATCATCCACCACCACTAAGGTGTATTTCTTTCCACTGATGCTAGCTGGCTCAACAGGACCAAATAATTCCATATGCAACAGATGTAATATCCTTGTTGAAGAAGGACTTGGCTTGTCCTTGAAGGATGACTTGATTTGCTTTCCCATCTGACATACATCATAACTACTTTCTTTTCTTGTATACTGAGTCGGCAATCCTTCCACAAGATGACTCCTTGCAAGCTTGTTGATTGTCTTGAAGTTCAGGTGACTCAACTTCTTGTTCCACAACCAACTTGATTGATTTGTACTCTCTTTGCTTTGCTAGAGACATGTTCTTGGTGTAGCGATGACCAATCCACTACATACATGTTTTTTCGCCTTATTCCTTGTAGCACAATTTCATTTGATTCAGCATTTTTGATTTGGCAAACTCTATATTGAATCCCACATTATAGCCTTTGTGAGTTGAGTTGGTGGTGCTTAGTATATTGAAGTTGAGACCTTCAACATATGCAACATCCGTGATCTCGTCTATTTTTCTTTATGGATCCTGTGCCTTTAATTTCCTTTGGAGCTTCATTTCCTCCAAATATGACTTTTGCACCTTTGATTTCCTTGAACTTTGACTGATTTTTCTTATTACCTATCATATATCCGGAACAACCACTATCCATGTACCAGGTTCCTTGGCACTCATTTGTTCCTTGAACTGCAATCAAGGAAATTAATTTTTAGGTACCCATACTTGCTTGGGTCTTGGGGGTTAGTGCTTTAAGATGTTTTAACCAACTGTAGAGATGATCGACTCTAAGAGGTTTCTATCTATCAGTTCCACAATCATAGTGTACATTAGCAAATTTCTTGGGGTTTTAGGATCATACAACTGTCTCTTTTGTCTGTATGCTGTGTGTTTGTTTGAGCATTTGCTTTCTTGGGGTAGTATCTTGGAATTTTTGTGCTTGATGGGTTTTGTGCCTGGGTGCATATATGTGATGATAATAACTCTTTTGCCTTGGGATTGACCTTTCTTTGAGGTTGAGGTCTTTGCCATTTTGGCTTATATCCCATAAGTCTTTTTTGATATCTCACTTGGTTATTCCAATCACTTGGTTTGGATAGTTTCTACTATTCCCATCTTATGAATTTCTTTCTTTTGAAATTTACGGGGCTTTTGGTAGCTCTGCTTAGCTTCACTGAGAATATTTTACTGTTTGGAGTTTGCTAATGGACTTTTCTAAATTTCATTTGTTTGTCCTTTCACCATACTCTCTTGGCTTCTTTTTCCTTTGCCCTTATATCCAAGGCCAATATGATTGTGATTGTGTTTTGGTGTGGGTGTTGGTGCAATATATGGTGTTTTGGATTTTGGACTCCTCATTACTTGAGGATCCTTTCTCCAAAATCACTTTAGGAGCTTGAGAATGCACAAAGGAGTTGAATCCTATGTCATTTTGTCTCCACACTCTTTTTGAGTCATTATAAGCTCATCCAATGACTTGGATGCCTTTGTAAATGAACCAATCACATTTTTGGAAATATAGATGTGCTAAAAAATAAATAACACAGTTAATTTTTATAGAGGTTCAAAGATGGGGTAATTCTTCTAATCTCTCTTCTCCAACTCCGGAGGAATCCACTATGTAATGATCGTTTACAACGTGGTGAATAGTCTAGAGACAGCCTTGGTTACACGGTGGCTTCTCTTGCTACTCGCCTTCTTCACAGGGCAACTCCTTGCTACTTGACTCACTTTCTCAAGCTCTTGTATTTTGACGAAGCCCTCCAATAACTTGATCTTGGTTCGACCTTGAACCTTCCTACAATCCTTCTTGGAAAATAGACCCCTTTTGATTCTTCAAAAGTTTCCTCTTCAACAGATTTGAAGTTGTCTTTACTTCACAACTTGTGTTGGATCAATTTCGTTCGAGTTTCAGGCTTGAGGATTTGCTTGAATATACTTGAGAATATTGCAGGTTAATTGCTTGAATAATGCTTGCTTGTTCGTGGTTCGAGTAACCTTTTCTCAATGAGTTTCCTTAGCCTTTTATAGTGAACTTTCAAAAATTTTTCCGTTGAAGAGATATGCTAATTTCAAAAGTCACTCGTGTTTGTTGGCTTGTCTTGTTGCGATCCTTGATGTTGACATTTCCTTGTATTTAATGTCTTGGAGCATTGCGGCGTTTACGATACCAGTGCAGTCTTCCCATTGGTTTGTTACTTTTGCACACTCTTTGGAACTAACACTTTATCTCGACAACTTGAACATGTTACCATTCCGAGTAACATTCTTGAATTTCATCAACGGATCCCGGTTGATTGTCTCAACTTGTCTCTGCGATCTTTTATTCCCCAGGTGACTTGAGTTAGCTTCCAATCTTTGGATGACTCATCTGTCACTTCAACATGAGACTTGGCTTCTTGAGTTGACTTGTGACTCTTCTTCACAGTTGATTCGGTGATACACCTTGATCGAGTTCTTGAGTTTCCTTCTTTGCCATACTCATTTGTCTTGCCGGCCGAGTCTTCACTCGATCTTGATTGACTTCTTGTATTTGTAGGCGTAGGTGACTTGACTAAGCTTTTCCAACCCTATCTATTACAATGTAAATTACAAGGAAAATGGGGTGCCAACTTTCTAGTTTATGTTTTACATGGTATCATCAAAATCTACAAAATACATTTCCTAACTTCTTTGTTTTCCTCATTTAAAAGTGTGTGAGGTTTTGATGTGCTCAAAGTATTTCATCATTTTGCCTATAGAATTATAAAGATCTGTGGGTGAGGAAGTGTTTGTGTCACTATCACTAGAATCGAGAATGTCATGAGTTAGAATGTACCTCACCTTCTTGATCTTGTTCTTTGGCCATGAGGCATATCAAGGCTTCTTCCTCGATTGTCGCTTGAGTAGTGCGCTTCACTACTATTTGAGTCTCTTTGGTTCTTTGCACTTGGCTGGTTCAATAGTCTCAACAACCAACATGTCTTTCTTCTTTTCTTGTCTTCTCTCTCTCAAGACTTTTCTATCCTCTTCATTTCGTATTTGTTGGTGGTGGATAAGAATAGCAATATCAAAGTGTCTGGTTGTATGCATATCCAAAACAAGTTTTCGAGTTCTCTGCAAGTCATCTCTCTCGGTTCTACGATTATCAACTCTCTAATAGTTAGCTCTTTGATGTTCAACTCTTTTAGGTGGTGTCTTCCTTTGCCGTAGAAGGTCTTGAATGTCTTCGGAGGTTTCACCCTTGTTTCTTTTATTGTTCTTATTAAAGAACTTGTTGAATCGTTCACCATAAGAGCAATTTCCTCCTGGTCAATTGTTTCTTTTGGCTCGACTTTCTTTCCTTCATCACCACGGTCAAATGGTTTGTCTTAGGCACAATCAGTATCCTCTTGCTCTTTTCTTCTCGGCTCAAACTCATAAGCTTAGAGGTCCGAGAACAACTCATGATTTGATGTTTTGTAGAGGTCCATGGAATGTCTCGGGGCCACGACCTTCATTTCCCACTCAACCGGGAGAGATCTTAAGATCTTCTTGCACATCTCCTTTTGAGTGTACTCCTTTCCAAGAGTGAAAACTCATTTGTAATTTACGTGAATCGGCATCCGGTGATCCAGGACTCTCACCTACAAACATTTTAAAATTTTCAAATTTTTGAACAACAACAATTAATTTATCTCTTTAATGTTCGGATCCTTCACAAATCGGGGTTAGCTTATCCCAAATTTCTTTGGGTGATTTGCATGATTTGACATTTTTGAACATAGCCTTGTCAAGGTTTTGTATAGGATGTCCTTGGAAACATTATCAAGGTTGTATGTTTTTCTATCTTCATTGGTCCATTCACGGCATGGTTTTTCAACCATAGCGGGTCAGGCTCTCTTTGCGCATCTTCTTCTTCACCGAGGTGATCTTCTTACAAGATGTTAACCTTTAAGATTTGCGGTGGCCCATCTTCTATCAATAGACACATTTCATCGTGTAAAGGGTGATAGGTGATCCCGCATGCGAATTTTTCCAATCATCAAACTCTTCCACAAGATAAACATGGGAATACGAGTTAGATTTGCTTCCATGATAATAACTTTGCTTTTGAAATAAAAGCTTTAAAAACACAAGTGTTGTATCTTTTGAAAAGATTGAGATCTAGTTCAGTAACCAGTGCGGAAGGCTCAATGAACCAATCGCTCTGATACCACTTGTAGGTCCTAAGGGGTGAGTTGTAAGGTTTAGAGGGGGGGTTGAATAAACCTTACCAAAATTTTGAATTTAGTCATTTTAAATAATTTTAGAGAATTAACTCAAATTAGCTAAGTCTTTGGGGAACAATTAGGTTGGCTTACTTCAGCAAAGTTACCCACTCAACAGACTCAATTGAGCTGTTGATAGTATAACTCAGCTGGGTCAGCTAACACTTAACTTTTCAGTTGATTTGGTTTTGTTCAGTGGAAGACTTATCATCCTTAATGTTCTAAACTTGTTTTTAACACTTGTTTTTAGCAATGTTATTATCAGCTAGGTGTAGCAATATTAACTTAACGACATATATCAAAAATATGTAGGAAAGTCAAGTGTTGTAAGTATAATGACACAAGCAAATTTTGTAGTGGTTCGAGGATGGGGTAATTCCTCTAATCCACTCTTCTCCAACTCTGGAGGAATCCACTAAATAATGAGATCAGGTTACAAAGCAGTTATCAGTCCAAGTCAGCCTTGATCACACAGCTGGCTGCTCGTGGGACTCAACTTCTTCACAAGACAGCTGCCTTGCTACTTCAGCTCCCTTCGAACTCTTGGAATTGATCACACAGCCTTCCAACGAGCTTAAATCTTAAGTTCGACCTTGAACCTTACTACAACTTCTTCAACCTTGGAGAGTAGACCCCTTTAGTTCTTTAAACTGTTTCCTTTTCCACTTGATGAAGTATTCTTTCTTTCCTTTGAATGTGTTGGATCTAGTTTTTTTGATTTTAGGCTTGACGAATGTTTATGAAAGCTTGAGAGTATTTTGCGGGTTTGCTTGCTTGTAAAATATGTGAAATTGGTAACCTTCTCTCAATTACTTTCTCGGCCTTTTATAGTGCTTATTTAAAAATTTGCCCGTTGAAAAGATAGGTAATTTTCAAATAACACTCCTTGGTTGTTGGCTTGTCTATTATTGATGCGACTTGTGATGGTGACATTTCCTCGTATTAAATGATGTCTGCAGACTCTTCAAGTCGACACAAGCTCGAGTGCTTCCCATTAGTTTATTCCATTTGCACGCTTCGGGATGAGCACTTTTAGACACGACGGCATGGACGTATTACTATATTAGGTAAAGTCTCTTACGTACAGTGATTAATATCGATCGACTTGACTTGACAAATGCCTTTACCCCTTTGACTTGCGTCATCTCCAACCTTTTAGGAATAGCTCAACTATTTGTTAATGGCGGACTTGGCTCTTAAGCGACTTGATTGTCACTTCTTCATCCTTTACTCGGTTGTTCTCTGGTGGGTCTCTTCTTCAATCAAGTCTGAGTCTTCCACCTTGAATACACACGGCTAACACACAATTGGGGTCATCACTTCAATCTTGATTGACTCTTGTATTCTTCAACATAAGCGGCTCAACTCAACTCATGCAGTCCTATCTATTACAAACAGAAATACAAGGAAAATGGGGTGCCAACTTCCTATTCTAAATTTTACATGGTATCATCAAAATTTAATACTAATTTTCTTGGACCCATGACCCCTCCCATTGAAAAAAAGAAAAGCGGCCCTAAAACTACGAGACTTGGTCCGGCTCCCCAACCTACTATCCTTCACCCTTTGTCGAAAAATCTATGGGCGAGATAGGCGGAGCACTACAAGACATTTGACAACCTCACACCAAGATAAAGGACAACCATATACCCAATCACGGTACGCACGATCGACATTTAACCATCACCAAATCTCCATCACGATCAAAGTCCATTCGCCAAATCCGGTGTTGGCCGAGATTGCCCAAGACACTCCGTTGCTATCACCATCGATTGCATGGAAAAGAGAGTCGTCCCTCCTCATTAAAATCGAAGAAGCAACGAGTGATCTAGGGGATCACGATGGTGTGTGGTAGTGCGACACGAAATTAGATCGCATGTAGATCTTTTATTTTCTGAAAATTTTAATTTTTTAAATTATTAATATGTTTGATGCTAGATTTTGGGTGATGGAGGCTTGTTGATGATCTTGGTGTAGGGATAACGTGTTGATGGTGGTGGGAGGCGGCAACACTATGGGTGATGAACACCATCCTCTCCAACATTTTGTAATTCTTATCCCCAAAAAAGAAAAAAATTCAAAATCCGATTTCTACAAAAATTCTAAACTTGTTAGAACAACAATAGTAGAATAATCATCCCGCATTTGAGATTTACGGTAATATCTAATTTAATCTTTTAGGAATAACATAAAATTGATTATGAAAGAAGAAATCAGTTGTTATTGATAATCAATATGAGTGACTCTTATACCATCATGTTAGAATTAATAAACCAATTCAAATCCAAAATCGTGGGAATTAGCAATAATCAAGCTGAATATTAAATATTAAATTAAAGCATACCATTTGAATCAATAATCGCTTGGACTTGTTTTGTTGATTGATTGACAATTCTTTGTAGATCTAGTTTTAATATCCAGGTGACCAGCCCCGTGTTGTAGCATTAATCTTTTTCTAAGGATGACATTATTTGTGGGAGAACATGCATCTCATAAGGAAACCCTTAATTCTCATAACTCGAACTCGAACATCTTTCAATTCACATGCTAGTGCGTAACATATTTTCTCCTGGACAAAGGTAATTTAAATCACTCTTATCTCACTTGTAGAATGTAGGCGAGCAATAGATAGGGAATCTAGAAATGGGTTCGCCTCTCTCATCACTCAATCAAATATCATTCTTAGATCGGAAAGAGGAGAAGAGTAGAAAGATCGCGATTGAATTGAGGACCATAATAAAATTTTATTTTTTTCACAAAGTTCGGACCCATCATTTTAGGTACTCGAATTCGGGCCTTGTTATTGCGAGTAATACCCGTGGCCCCTTTGAGCTAAAAACCATGGTTTCCCATAATATAAATTGTTAATATTTATAAGTCAACATAATTAATTAGGATAAATCCTAATATAATTCCCTTATTGATATATCATGATATAGGTGAAGATGCCACTAGAGGGAGGACAATAACACAATAAGATTGAAGTAGACGAGCCACAAGCTTTGGAATCACGAGTTTAATTGCACATGATTTTTTAGCAATCTTAGGATTCTTTTGATCTTTCCCGGAAAATCAATCTAATTTTCAATTCAATTGTGTCCGCCGGATGTAATAACTTTCTTCCCTAATTTCCAAACGTATTTTCATGGATTTCCTTCTCGAGTATGAATAACATTAATTGTTACAATTACAACACGAGTGAATTCAGGAAAATCACCAACAATCACAATGGGCACGGGGCATTGACGGGTCATCAATCAAAATATTACCCCGAGTCTTAAAGATAAGATTTTGTTATTTAAAAATAAAGAGTATATCTCTAGTATAGTTGGAATAACAAAATAACAAAATTATATAACGAATTACATAATAAACACAATTTGAAATTGACCCAAATCGTGTATTGAATACACTATCTTTAAAACAGATTAGTCCCCTATTCGGATGTCATTTCCTAGGATAAGAGGAAAAAATGGGTTACCTCAAATTTTGGCAAACTAAAAATAATTCCTGGAAATCACCATCAATATGCAATTGTAAGCCAAGGAACACGAGCAATATGCAAAGAACTTGATTATGGAAGTGTAAGAATTGTGTTGTATGTAGATTGTGAAAAATTAGACCACATTTTATAGGCGTCAAGATCATCTCATATTAACTCCCTACTACACCATGTCTTGGAGTATAAACTTTCCCATTCCTCCATGACTAGAAAGTTTCAAGTGCCGTTACCCCATGACTTGGAGCATTCACTCTCCCCACTCCTCCATGACTAGGGAGTTTCAAGTGCTTTCACTCTCCCACTACTCCATGAATTGGGAGTTTTCGGTGTTATTAAATTAAACACCATTGGAGTTAATATTTTCTTCATTATTGAAAAAATATGTCCATGAAATTATTCCAAATAACACAATTTCCATTCAATTTCCAACAATCCCCCACATAAATGAAAATTTCGAAGATACAAAGATTTGGTGATAAAATCCAACGGTTGAACCTGCATTGCATATGATAGGTAGGTGTTATCCTTTGAACCTTACATTTGTGAAAATATATTTACTTTACTAGCTGATTAGTAGACGCTTGATGTCTTTGAACTATTACGCCTTTTGTGTAAACGATGATGTACCTCACACAAGATTTTTCCTAACATACTTCAATTCTCATTATTATGTTCATTCATGGTCTGAACATACGTGCAGTTCTCGCAAGAGGTTCTAAGAATTGAGCCTCATACAATTCTCTTGAAACGGCCCACTTCTCTCTCACATAGGTGATTTTTGTTTAAGTGTATCCGGCACTACCTAACTTGGCTTACCGGCGCACAAGAATCATTAAAAGCCAAATGCTTATCCTTTTCTTCCACGGGCTTAACTATCAAGGAATGGACAAGGAAAAATTCCCCATGAGTGACCCTAGAGTCTTTTTACAATTAATTTTGTCTCTTTGAACCTAGATCGTGGGATCTCCGTCAACTAGGTTGGGTTTCCATTGTAGCAACTCATTTTTCTAAAGGCTTAAGTCTCATTCCTCTTGATGATTTTGCAACTAAGTCTCAATTCAACCCTTTGGTTAATGGATCCGCTAAATTATCCTTTGACTTCACATAGTCAATAGAGATAACTAGTTGAGAGTAGTTGTCCAATGGTATTGTGTCTACAACTATATGTCTAGATTTACCATTGTACATATTGCTATGTGCCCGCCAATTGTAGATTATCTATCACAATATATACAAATTTTTGGCATAGGCTTTGGCTATCTTGGAATATCTTCTAAGAAGTTTGAAGCCATTCAACTTCCTCTCCATATTTGTCTAAAGCTATAAACTCGGTTTCTATTGTAGATCTAACTATAATTGTCTACTTAGAAGATTTCCACGATATGGCTCGACCTCTAAAGTGAAGACAAATGCACTTGTAGACCTAGAGTCTTTAATATCGGATATCCAACTAGCATCGTTGTATCCTTCAATAACACCATGATATCTTGTATAGTGCGGTCAAAAATCACGAGTTTATCTTAAATACCTTAGTATTCTCGCTATACATTTCCAGTGGTCATGCCCCAAATTACTCGTGTATCTGCTCATTTTACTCACTTTGCATAAGCAATGTCTAGTATTGTACAACTCATTAAGTACATCGGACTTCTTATGACTCGTGAGTATTCTACTCGAGATACAACCTCGGCTCTATTCTTTGATAGATGTTGACTCGTGTCTATAGGAGTTCTAGCTAATGACTTGTCATCCTTACTAAATTTATTTAGAATTTTGTCCACATAATGTAAGCTGGTCAAATGTCGGTCCATTTGAAGTTCTAGACCCATATCTTTCATGTCAAACCTTGAGTTCAACATATCTATTGTGGATTTAGTTATTTTATCTACTTCTTATGCTAAGTATGTCATCTACAAAAAGACACAAAATGACATAGCCATTTTCAATCTCTTTAACATAGATACATTTATCACATTTATTTATTTTAAATCCACATTCTTTCATGGCATTATAAAATTTTTCATGCCATTGTTTTGATCTGTTTCAAGCCGTATAATGACTTGACCAGTTTACAAACCTTATTATCTTGCCCGGTGCGAGAGAATCCATTAGGTTGTTCATGTTGGAAAAATTTATGTATAATCTTGAGGATACCATGTAAAATTTAGATTAGGAAGTTGGCACCCCAATTCAATTGTAATTCAACTTGTAATAGATATGGTTCTATTAGTTGAGTCAAAGGCAACAAAGTTAAAGATTACAATACTCATTTGAAGATCAAAGAGAAGATCTAGGCTGCGTGGCGGTGAGTGAAGTGAAGTGAAGAATCGGTCAAATGTGAAAAGTTGTCTCGGTCGGTGGATGACAACAATGTCATACCTAAACCATGGGAACCGATATGTCTAAGGGTATAGCAATGAGACATGATCAAAGAAAATTTGAAAGAGATCTGTTGTCAAGCAAAGTCAAGGTTTCTTTGGAAATAGGCATGTGTCAGGATTGACAATAAAAATTTTTTTCTTGAAAGGGTGCAAAAAGCAAGGAATTCCCACTTAGCTAGAAGAGACCTTAGACTTTCCATACATATTTCCTTTTGTGTATATTCTTTTCCTAGAAAGTGAGAGCTCGTTGGTGATCTTTGTGAATCCGACTTATCCGGACTCTCATCTGCAAGCATTTTGAAATTTTCAAAGTTTTGAACATCAACTGTTAACTTGTTTTCCTTAATTTGGTTAGACCCTTCACAAATTAAAGTTAGTTTTTCCCAAATCTCTTTGGCCATTTTACAAGATTTGAATTTATTTAACATTGCCTTATCAAGAGTTTTATATAAAATATCCTTGGGAACATTGTCCAAGTTATATCTCTTCATGTGTTCCTTCATCTACTCCCAACATGGCTTTCCACCATTGCAGGTCTGGATACCGCAATAGCAACGGCAACATCGTGTGTGCCTCGTGTCGCAGGAGCTACATCAGCCTCCCTTCTAGTACTTGGCGGCCTTAGGAGCGGGAGCCCGGCGATTGTGTTCACCTTCATTATTTGTAATGGTTCATCCTCATTGACAAACCACATCTCATTGTGTAAGGCTAAAAGTTGAGCTGCATACATATTTTCAATCATCAAATTCTTCAACATAAACATTAGAATGCGAGTTAGATTTGCTTCCATGAAAATAACTTTGCAAATCTAACTCGTATTCCAATGTTTCTTGTTGTTGAAGAATTTGATGATTGAAAAATACGTATGCGAGCTCACCTTTCAACCTTACGCGATGAGATGGTTTGTCGTGAGGATGAACCACTACAAATAATGAAGCGAATTTCTGATAGTCCGGGCACTTGCTCTGAAGCTCTTCAGCGATACAAAAGCGAGTTCTTTGTAGCTCTCGCGGCACAAGCGTGCACGTCTTTCTTTATTTTTTCTTTGTTGTGGTACCCGGACTGCAATGGTGGAAATGCTGCGTTGCGAGTGGACGAATGAAAGCGAGGAAGAGATATAACTGACAATGTTGCCAAGATATTTTATATAAAACTCTTGATAAGGCCATGTGTAATAAAGTCAAATATTGTAAAGCGGCAAAGAGATTTGGGAAAAACTAACCTTAAGTTGTGTAGTGTCGACAAATTAAGGAAAACAAGTTAATAATTGTTTTGAAATTGAAAATTTTAAAAGGCTTGCGGGTGAGTCGAGATCAAGCGGATGCGATTCATAGAGATAACCAATGAGCTCTCGGCTCCATGAAAAGATTATACAAAAAAAAAAAATGTGTATGAAGATTCTAAGGTCTCTCCCGGTGGATGGGAAATGAAGGTTATGGCATTAAGACATTCTATGGACCTTACCCGAACATCCAACCATGAGATGTTCTCGAGATCTTAAGGAATATGAATTTGAGCTAAGAAGAAAAGAGCAAGAAAGAACGAGTTGTACCTAAGACAACTGCACTCATGGTGAGTGGTGAGTCCGAGAGAGTGAAACTAAAAAGACAATCGACCAGGAGGAGATGTCCCTTATGATGAAAAAGATTCAAAAAGTTCTTTAATAAGAACTACAAGAGAAACAAGGGTGAATCATCCAAGAGACACTCATCACCCTCCAAAGCAAGGAAGGACGGACCACAAAAAGGTGTTGATGACCAAAAGGGTGAGTATCGAGAACCGATAATCGAGAGAGCTAAAAAAGCGAGACTTCTAGAGAGCTGAAAACCTGTGTTTGAATTTACGGACAACCAACACACTTTTTGTTTTTTGCCCCTATCCACCAATCAACAAGTATAGAAATGAAGAAGAAAGAAAGGTCTTGAGAGAGAAGACAAGAAAAGAAGAAAGCCATGTTGGTGCAAGGACTCTTGACACAACCAAATGTAAAGAACCAACAGAGTCGGATAGTAGTGGTGACTACTCTCCAGCGACACGAGAAGAAGAGGCTTTGATATGCCTCATGGCTAAAGAACAAGACTCCAAAGAACAAGAAGACGAGGTACACTCTAATTCATCTTATTCTAATTCTAGTGATAGTGAAATCGACACAAAAACTTCATCACCCATTGATCTTTATGATTCTATTGGCAAAATGATGAAAGAATTTAAGCATATAAAATCCTCACAACTCTCTTAAATGAGGAAAACAACCAACTCAAATGCCAAAACTCACGGTGACTAAGGAGTGAGTACTCTAAGTCACATAGCCGATGAGAATATAAAGTCAAGTCCGGAAATAGCTAAGATCCAAGCGAGGCTTATTTAGCACCCCTTGAGAAAAAGAGGGAAAAGGATATGAAAAATGTGATTGCATCATTCACTAAGGCATCTAAATCATTGGATGAACTATAATGTTTTAAAAAGAAAGTGGAGACAAGACAGGATATTGGATTTAATTCCTTTGTGCATGCCCAAACTCCAAGAGAGGTTATGGAAAAAGGATCCTCAAGCAATGAGGCGAGTCAAAAATCCAAAGCACCATATGTTGCACCTACACCCACTCATAAACACAATCACAACCATGTTGGCCTTGGATTCAAAGGAAAAGGCAAAAAAAACAGATATCTTGAAAAATTTGTTGAAACAAAATTGGAAGAGTCTATCAAGCAAACTCCAAACATAAGATACTCTATAAAATCTAAACAGAGCTACCAAAAGCCCAGAGATTTTAGCAAAGAAAAATATATGTTGGGAACGATATAAATTATCCGTCGGTGATTGGAACAATCAAATGAGATATCGGCCAAGACCAATGGATACAAACCTAAGTGACAAAGACCTAAGACTCAAAAATGGTCATTCAAAAGGCAAAGAAGCTATAATCAGCACACATATGCACCGAGCACAAAGCCCAATTTGCACAAAAGTTTCATTATTATTCCAAGAAACAAATGCACAAGCTCGGACACATGCATACATATAAAAGCAGAAAGTGTATGAGCACTAAAGCCCCTAAGCAATTTGCTAATGTGCATTATGATTATGGAACCGACGGATGGCAACCTCTTAGAGTCATTATTTGGCTATAGGTTGGTTGGATCACCTTATAGTGCTAACCCCTCGGGACCCGGACAAGTATGTGATACATGTAAAATATACGTGCATTTAGGGGCTTAAAATGGTATATAGATGATATATTTGTGTGTATATTTAGTGTGTTTTACTTTGTTTCCTTAGAAGGGCATGTTCTTGTGTATTCTTGTAACTTTTTACAGGAAACAAAGCTTAATTGAAAAGATATCATTTGGAAGGCCCAAACAAGATTGACGAGTGCAAAGCAAAGATTGAAAAGACGAAGAAACTAGACGAAAATTGGTCACACGATCGGACCGTGTGAGACCATACTATCGTGTGACCTAACCGTGTGAAGCGGTGCCCATGTGAAGTGTTCCAGGAGAAATAGGGGAAAAACTAAGCTGCACACTGATCACGGCGTGTGAGACCACACACCGTGTGGAGGATTGTGTGAAAATCACGTGGGCCGTGTGGCTTTTCTGTGGTGGATTTTTGTGTCCTTTTTCTACTCAAACTCTACAACTAATCTCTTCAAGCACTTATAAAAATTACGAAAGGCTTGCACAAAAATTCATTCATCCATACAATATACAACATACCAAAATGCATAGAATTACACAAATCAAAGGTCTTCTCGAGAGAGGAGGGTTAGGTTACGAAGAACACCACAAGGCCTTTTACATCTATGGAAGCACAAAAATCTACGGATTCATGTTAAATATTGATTAATTATTTTCTTAATTGGTTCATGTGTTCTATTTTATGAATTCGAGTGCTTATTTATAATTGTCGATTATTTAGCCAATAATTTTCATGTCATACTTGTTAGTCATAATCCGGAGGTGAGTTTTAACAAAGACGAAAATCGAATTCGGACATAAACAAGGTAATGTATCGGGAGACTACTTCTATTTGTGGGGAGTATTTCAATTCAAAGATATGTTGGGAGTTAATAATAGTTGTGATGGATCGGGGGACCTCAACTATTATTAATCTACCATTTTTGTGTCACCGGGGGAGGGGAATAAACTAGTTTAGGAATTAAACTCATAGAAATGCATGATTTAGTTTTGTAAAACATTAATTGGATTTAATATTGAAGAAGCATGTTGAGATTATGTGCCTAGGGTTGCTTTCGTATTTGTTGAAAATACTTGTGGGGTTTTAAATTTATTTCTTTTTATTTTTAATTTTCGATTTCTATAAAAACTTGCGATATTCGGTTGCTTTAATAAAATTGGAATTCGATGTTATTATAGCCTAAGTGTTTCATAGTTAATCCCTGAGGAATACGACCTTCATTGCTATTATCTTGTAAACTACTCTTTGTATACTTGCAATATAGTGATCCAAATACTTTTTTTGCGAACAAGGTTTTGGTGTCGTTCTAGGGGATTGAAAGATTCTACTTAGATATAGTAACAAGTAGTTTAATCTTAATTAAAGCAAAATTTTTGTAAATATTTTTTTTATTTTATTTTGTAAATATTTTTTATTTTTTTTGATTTTTGTAATTTTTGTATTTTTGATTTTTTTTTTTTTGTAAATTTAAATATTTTTTTATTATTGTAAATATTTTTTATTTTTGAATTTCCTTCTCTTGTAAATATTTTTTTATTGCTTTGTTTCTAACATTATTTTTGTTGAATGCGGGAATGGAAACTTTGGAGTCACATTTAGCCCAAAGTCGCTACTCGGTGGGAGGCCAACATCAAAAGGAAAATTCCAGCGTCTTGAACTTGTCAGAAAAGCGATTGCAATGCCATTCGTCGATGGATGGTACGAATATGAGGGCTCAAGGATCAACCGCCACGGTTCAACAATGATGATGTTAGAAATTTGAAGTCGGTTGAAGGCGTAAAACATAGCACTTTGTGGGAGGCAACACAAGAGGCGTCGCGACAAACTCCATGGTTAAAAAGAAAGACATGTGACGCACACGGGCGTGTGGCGGCACATGACAACAAAGTGCGACTGCTCCTCCAAGTTTAAAATTTGAAGAATAAGCTCGCGGCTTCATCATAACGATCCAGGTAAGTACTATTTACGCATTTTGCATTTTTTGATAATTTTCTCATATGTTGGAATGAAGCATATTTTAAGTTTGGAGGGGAATTGTCAAGAATGCGTAATTTAATCTTGTTGCATTTTTGCATTGCATATAGGATTGCATTTAGAGAATAAAATTTTTGCATAAAAGTTCTCAAAATTTTTGATTTTTTTTTCTTATTTTTAGAACGTTTATTGCTTTAGCATGTGTAATTTCTTTTGTGTGTGATTTTAATCAAGATTTCGAAAAGAGTACAAAGATTCCATATGACTTATACTATGAGCATTTAATTTTATGAGATGATATTTTTGTGAATAATGCGATGAATGGTTGAGGAGATGTTTTATACTTGTTTGACATTGATTAAGAAAATTGGGTATTTTAGCATGTCGTGAAAAATAAGAATGTGAGCTTTTGTGCCTATAATTGATTTTATCTTATGCGAGTCTTATTTTTCTTGAGTCGTCATTCATGATTGTTAGAACTCTAGAACTTCTTTTGGTATCTTCGTTCAAGCAATGCGTGTGTGCAATTTTGGAAATTGATTTAAGGCCATCTTTGTTTAGCCTACTTAGCCTAAAAAGTCTACCTATGTACTCATGATTCCATAGTTAGCCACTTTGTGTGTTAATTTTTATTGTTAGCCACATTTTGATCTTTAAAAATCGAAAAAATAATTGTTATTCTTAAATTACTTGAGCTTATAGAAGATGAATAGTTTGGGGGATATATGGAAAAATTGTGAAAAGAGAGAATGATGGCAAAAGAAAGAAGGATGAGCAATATCTAAGTAAATGAAATTATGAAGCTCGAAAAAGAAAGAAAAATCACTGAAAAAGAAAGAGAAATATCGAGCAAAAGAAAGAAAAGAAAGAAGAAGAAAAATTATGGAAAAAAAAACTGAGAGCTTGAGGCTAAAGAAAAAAAAAAAAAAAAGAAGGCAAAAAGGCCCAAGAATGAAAAAAGTGAAAAAGGGTGGAGTTGAGTTGAAAAATAACGTATCTTGAAAAAATGAGTTTTATGATAAAATTGGGTTGGTGAATTGAAAGTTTGTGTACTTAATTTTTATTTGCCCAAGTCAAGTCACTTAATCAAAATTTCCCTACCCTTACCAAAGAGCCTACATTACAACCAAATAAAAAAGTCATTTTTGATTCTTAAATTGTGCACACTAAAGTGGTCGAGATGTTAGATGATTCGCAAGCCTATGGTAGTTCTTCATTCTTGAATTGATTTTGAGCGCAAACACTTACCATACACTTTGAGAATTGAGTGATACACTACTTACTTGTGAGTTGTGATGTCAAGTACGAGAGAGTATTAGTTATCGAACTTATGATTGATGACTTCTTGATCTTGATTTGCATGGTTTATTTAAAGATGGAGTCAAGTGAGATTAAATGTTTATAGTGTTCTTGTGTTCTTTTAACCCTTGAGATTATTTTTCTTAATTTGCTCGTGATGAGCAATGCTTTAAGTTTGGGGGATTTGATACATGTAAAATATACGTGCATTTATGAGCTTAAAATGGTATATAATTGATATATTTGCATGTATATTTAGTGTGTTTTACTTGGTTTCCTTAGAAGTGCATGATAATGCGTATTCTTGTAAATTTTACAGGAAACAAATCTTACTCGAAAAAATATCGGTTGGAAGTCCTAAACAAGATCGATAAGTACATAGATAAGATCGAAAAAGACGAAGAAATCGAGGACGAAAACCGGTCACGGTCGGACCGTGGGGACCACACCACCGTGTGACCTAACCATGTGAAACAGGGGGTGTCCGTGTGAAGTATTTGGGAGAAAACAAAGGCGAAACCAAAGCTGCATGGTTTGGCCGTGTGAGACCACACGACCATGTGGAGTGACCGTGTGAAACTCACACGGGCCGTGTGGTGTCTTTGGTGGATTTTTGTATCCTGTTCTTACTTGAACTCTACAAGTGATCTTTCTAAGCACCTACATAAAAGACCCAAGGCTTGCACGGAAATTCATTCATCCATACAACATACAACACACTAAAATATATAGGATTACGAGAAATCAAAGGTATTACGAGACGGGAGGGCTAGGTTACGAAGAACACCACAAGGCCTTTCACATCTACGGAAGCACAAGAGCTTGAAGGCTTGGAAGGAGGACCCATCGACAAGAAGGATTGTCTTTCTTAGTTTTGATCATTGTATGTTCTTAAACGATGTCACAATGTTGATTTCAAGTTTGTCTTTGAATTTATTCTAAATGTTTGGCTAATCTTTCGGATCTAGGGCATAATCAATCTTTGTTGATTCATATTAAATCTTGATTAATTATTTTCTTAATTGATTCATGTGTTCTATTTTATGAATTTGAGTGCTTATTCTTAATTGCTGATTAAGCGATCAATTATTTGCATGTCATACTTGCTAGCCCATAATCCGGGAGGTGAGTTCTAGAAAGACGAAAATTGAATTCGGACATAAACGAGGGTAATGTAACGGGGAGACTACTTTTGTTAGTGGGAGTATTTCAATTCAAAGATATGTTGGGAGTTAATAATAGTTGTGATGGATCGGGAGACTTCAATTATTATTAATCTCTTTGTTTATACTGACACCCAGGAGGGGAATAAACTAGTTTAGGAATTGAACTATAGAAAGCATGAATTGGTTTTGTGAAACATTAATTGGATTTAATATTGAGAAGCATGTTGAGATTACGTGCTTAGGGTTGCTTTCTTATTTGTTAAAAATACTTGTGGGGTTCGAAATTTATTTCTTTTTATTTTTAATTTTCTATTTCTATAAAGACTTGTGATATTCGATTGCTTCAATAAAATTGGAATGCAATGTTATTATAGCTTAAGTGTTTCGTAGTCAATCCCTGAGGAATACAACATTGCTTGCCATTATCCTGTAAATTATACTGTACACTTGCATTATAGAGATCCAAATATTTTTGGCGAATAGTATGGGTACCTAAAAACTAATTCCCTTGATTCTTGGTTCAAGGAACAAGCGAGTGCCAATGAACCTGGTACATAGATAGTGGCTATTCTAGACATATGACAGGTAATAAGAAATTTTTCACATTTCAAGGAAATAAAAGGAGCTAAAGTCATATTCGGAGGAAATGAAGCTCAAGGAAATCAAAGCCGGATGATTCCATCAAGAAGAATGGACTAGAAATCACAGATGTAGCATAAGTTGAAGGTCTCAACTTCAATCTGCTGAGCATCAACCAACTCTGTGATAAGGGCTACAATGTAGGATTCAACATGGGTGTCTGCCAAATCAAAGATGCCGAAACAAATAAGATAGTGCTATAAGGATCAAGGCAGAGAACATGTATGTAGTGGATTAGTCAACTGCTACACCAAGCACGTCTGCTAGCAAAGAGCACAACCAAATCAAATTGGTTGTGGCACAAGAAGCTGAGTCACCAAAATTTCAAGACAAATCAATAAGCTAGTGATGAGTCATCTTGTGGAAGGATTGCCCGACCGGTGTTCAAGTAGGAAAGCATTTGTGATGCATGCGGATGGAAAAACAAATAAAGTCTTCTTTTAAGGACAAGCCAAGTCATTCTTCAACAAGGATCTGCACTTATTGCATATGGATTTGGTTGGTCCTATTGAACCAACCAGCATCGGTGGAAAAAATACACCTTAGTGGTGGTGGATGATTATTCAAGATATATAAACATGGACCATATTTATGTGTAAAAGAAGGAAACCTTGCGAAGCTCCCTCGGTGATGAGAAGAGTTCAAAATGAAGAGAGTCAAACCACTATAAAAGTAAGATCGATAGAGGAATTGAGTTTGTCAATGGGATAATAACTCGATATTGCAATGAAAATTGTATTGCTCATGAGTTGTCATTTGCAATAACTCCACATCGAATATAGTAGTGAAAGAAGGAGCAGAACCTTCGGGGAAGCTGCGAGGACCATGTTAGGTGAAGCTTGATTACCTAAGAGATTTTGGTGAAGCCATTAATCTTGCTTGCTACACTCGAGAATAGGTATATGATCAATAGGCAACTGTCCAAAACTCCTTATGAAATTTGGACGGGGAGGAAGCCAAATGTTGGACATTTCCATATCTTTTGATGTAAGTGCTTCATTCACAACAATGGCAAGGAAATATTGAAAGCTTTTGATGTTAAAGTTGATCAAGGTATCTTTTTACGATACTCAGCGAGAGTCCAACTTTTAGAGTCCGAACAAAGAGGATTATATGGTCACAAAAGAGTCTAGTGAACCTAATGTCAATGGAGAAGACATAAATGAGTTAGGCGACAAGATGAATCAGCCAACTGTTCGAGAAGAGTCACTATGTTGAGGCGGATATCGAAGACTCAACCCCGATGAAGATGAGATAGTGAATCTCGAGAGGCAGTGGAAAGTCTGCAACTCAATGATGATGAGGAAGCTGTTCAAGACAATTTAGTTGCGAGACGACTAAATCCGTGAGACTTACTCCAACCGGATGTAAGATGGTGAGAGACCATCCTCGAGCTTATCATTGGAGATGTTAGAGGAGTAAGAACCAGATCAAGACTCAACATGAAGCTATGTTCACTTGTTTCATTTCCCAGATTGAACCTAAATATGTGTCACAAGCATTGGATGGCACACATTGGATTCTAACTATGCGGGAAGACCTGAATCAATTTGAGAGAAACAAGGTTTGGGAATTAGTTCAAAGGTCTACCCACCAAAATGTTATTGGTACTAAGTGGGTATTCGAAACAAGATGAATGAAGAAGGATTTGTAGAGAGAAACAAAGAAAGATTGATAGCCAAAGGGTATTGGCAAGAGGAGGGTATAGATTTTGATGAAACCTTTGCACTGTTGCAAGATTGGAAGCAATTAGGATGTTTCTTGCTTATGTTTCACACAAGAACTTCACTGTTTATCAAATGGATGTGAATAGTGCATTTTTGAATAGACTTTTAGAAAAAGAAGTCTATGTGGAGCAACCTCAAGGTTTTGAGCATAAAACTATTGGAGATAAAGTCCACAAGCATAAGAAGGCATTGTGTATGGATTTAAACAAGTACCAAGAGCCTGGTATGATACATTGTCTCGATTTCTTATTGACAATGAATTTAACAAAGGCAAGGTTGATAGGACACTCTTTAGAATTCAAGATGGGGACAATATATTGCTTGTTCAAATTTATGAGGATGACATCATTTTTTGGATCCACAAACAAAGAGTTGTGTGACAATTTCTCAAATCTCATGCAAGGAAAATTTGAGATGAGTATGATGAGAGAGCTGACTTTCTTCCTAGGTCTTCAAGTCAAGCAAATGAAGGATGGAACCTTCATAAGTCAATCCAAGTATACCATAGATTTAATGAAGAAATTTGGTATGGAAGAGAAGTTATCGTGAAGATTCCCATGAATACATCGGTCAAGATGGACATGGATGCGAGATGGAAAATTTATTTATCAAACTAGATATAGAGCCCTTATTGGATCATTAATATATCTAACATCAAGTAGGCCGGACATCACCTTTCTTTGTAGGTGTAAGTGCAAAATTTGAGTATGCACCAAAGGAAAGTCACATGAGTGCGGCCAAGAGAATCTAAGGTACTTGAAGGGATGCCAAGAAGTTGGCTTATGGTATCCAAAGGATGGAGGATTCAAGCTAGTTGGCTACTCGAGTCAAACTATGTTGGATGTAAAGCTTGTCAAATGCTTGAAATAGGTTGGTTTCTTGGTTCAACAAGAAACAAATTCAATAGCTACATCCACGGCCCAAGGCCAGTACATAGTCTGCTGCGGGAAGTCATTTGTACCCAAGTTTTATGGATGAGGCAACAACCGAGAGACTATGATATAGAAGGAAAAAAGATTCCAATTATGTGTGATAACACAAGTGCCATTACAACTACTCAAAATCGATGTGCATTCAAGAACCAAACACATTGATGTCAAATATCATTTTATAAGAGACCATGTTGAAAACAAGGACATCACATTGGAATACATATCAAGCGATAATCAATTAACTAATATATTCACTAAGTTATTATGTGAATCAAGATTTGAAGAGCTTAAAAATGAACTTGGATTGATTGAGCTAAGTTAGGAGGCTCGGGAGACTCGATCACAGAGTCAAAGAAGAGAGTCTTTGGGAATCAACAAAGTTTCACATTTTAGCAAAGTGAAATAACCAAGATGGCTAGTCGGATGTATTTAGTTAATTTGGACAACCGAATGTCTATTATGTGAAAAGATAAGTAAAATCAAGTCATTTATGAAGATAGCTGAGTTATTTATGGGCTAAGTGACAAAACACGAGTCATTTTCTCGGGCGGTAATGTTTTAGGCTTGACATCAGAGTAATTATGGTGTCGAAGTAAAAGCACATACCCGTTTTACCTATGATTGGATATAATTGCTGATGCATTTAATGCGGGAAATTAATGTTGTTCCAAGGCACGATCTCAACCGTTGATCATTTTTGAACTTTTTGAATTCCAAAACCGCCCCCTCACATCCCATATATAGAGAAATTTATTTTCTCTCTCCTCACACTATTCTCATTCTCTCAAGAAAGAAGGAATAACTTTTCTCTGCAAATAGAAGGAAAACCATAGTTCCTTTTATGTTCAAACTTGAAGTTCTAATCTTAGAAATGGATCCTACTTATGAATTCGTGAAGATGGTGAGAAAATCCACACTAGTGCCATAGTGGATTTCGAGGGCTTGGTCAAGCAAGGATGAACAAAGCCATGGCTAAGAAGATTCTTTGAGAAACTCAGTAGTCGGTCTCAAGGAGTTTCTTTTGATGGAGTTTTCGCACACTTATGTAGAGGAAGTGGCGATGTTCTACGTGAATGCGAGATTCAAGACGATGAGATTCGCTCATCGATCCACATCAACGACATCAAGATAACTATTGTGGACTTAGCGCAAAGCGTCATCCGGCCGTCTGGTTTGAAGGAGATTCTGAGAGAAGGACATTAACCTGGCCGCCGCTTGGAAGGAGATTGCTAAGCGAGAGAGGTTGCAAAGCAAAGTTTGTCTATCTGACCAAGTAGTCTTTGATTAAGGAGGACTACCGCAAACTCATGGACGTGGTAGCTAAATGTGTGGACATGAAGTTTGGCAGCTTCAACCAGCTGTCGAGGACTAAGCTGACCGTGATGGCTGCTATCTTGGAGGAGAAGAAAGTGAACTGGGCTGAGTTCATCTTTGGCAAGTTGTGCGAGCGTGATGAACAAAACCATCAAAGATCTTTGGATTTTTTTAAGTTCGCTGGGATATGGCCTGGTGATAGGTCATCTGATGGAGGTGAAAGGCATTCCTCTCGAGAAATGGGAAACCCTTCCACGTAAGAAGATATTTATGGCCAATATATCAATCGCCCAATGTCAAGCTTACTATAGGAAAGGCGTCTGACGAAGGGAATTAATCGACCCTATCCTCGAAGACACAACTGTGATTGCTAAGGCTCCATCTCCTAATCCTGTGCAGAAGAAGAAGAAGGCTCATTCCCGCATCAAAGTCGGCACTTGCCTGGCCCCGTAGCGAGGCGAGAAGGAATCCTTAGCTCCTTTGCGATCGTGAAAAAAAAAAGTGCTGGTGTGCATGAAGCCAACCTGCATCAAGAAGCTAAAGAATGGGGAATCAACTTTCCTAGTTGAGGTCTTGGGAAGATGTGAAACATGAGGTTCCATTGGCCAAGAAAAAAAAAGAAGAAGACTCATGAGAAAGTCTACATTAGCTAAGTGGCACTCTTGTGGAGAAGGAGATTCTTTGAGGAAGAACAACAATCGTGCGAGAGAAGGGTGGTTTGGAGACCGGTGTAGAAGAAGACACTCGCTGCGAACAAAAGAGTCGGAAGAGACACTTTCTATAAGACAAGCGGAAGGAACTAAAGTGTCCACAAGTGACCGAGGAGAAGAGTTAGTCATTAAATCTTCTCGAGACCGATGCAAAGACAGGATGAGGAAGAGAAGGCTCCCATTGATCCCATGCATGCTAATGACGATGATGATGACCTTGTCATGCTATCTCCTGCGTACCCTAACATTTAGAAGAGGCTCAATGTATGGAGAAATTGGAAGCTAAGTTATGGCGAGCTCAATTCCAATGTACGGAGTTAGTTGAGGAAGAGGAGGAACTTCTAAGATTCTTAGGAAACATCGCGGTCCGTTCGGCAAAGATTGGACCCAGATTTCTATACTACCATCCTTTATCAAAAGAAGGGACGAGGAGAAAGCGTAAAGGCTAAGGCAAAGGCAATTGAGGAATCAAAGGCACCTCAACCCTACCCCTTTGATGATGTGCCTAAAAGTACATTCTGTCGGCCCAACAAATGATGATGAAGAAGAAAAAGACCTGTGATGCGATAAAAGAGGGTTGAGTGAGGCAAGCAATTAAAGAGTCCAAAGAGCTTCACGAGGCGATGTTCTTTGAAGGGTCCGGGAGAGTCATCTTCAATTATAATCTCTCCTAGCCACGATATTCCGGAGATGGTGAGGGTAATTGATGCATCTACCTTCTTGGTGCACTACGAGGAACATGATACCGGAGGAATTTGGTGATGAAGCTAAGGATGGTGATGAAGAGGGCACCTTAGCAAACCTACCCCGAAGAAGTTCGTGAGACACCCTTACTGTCGGTTGAACACTCAATTAGAAAAAAAAGCCAAGTATCGGGTTTCCGGTAACCCCACGTTTTGAGACTCGGTTGGTGTGCCAAGTGAGGGGGAAGCGAAACCACCATAGCCGGGTCGGAGGAGGCATGTGTGTGAGACATTACAAAACCAAAGTTTGGAGGTGAAGGTGAGAACATCAATATACAACAGAGTGGGGTTGACAATGCTCGGATGGTTGATCTGTCTCAATCTGTAGCTCCAAGCCGCACTACAGTGATGAAGTCTTGATTTAACAAGGCAAAGAATTGAATGGAAGCCATGTCGGTTGAGACTTCTAGCTCTGTAAGTGCAATCCACAGAGATTGAGACCCCAAATGATGGCACCAAGACCCTAAAAAAACTAAGGCTCGCTTTGAAGGGATTCTTTGAAGACCTGCTGTTGATTAAGGCGCAAAAGGGATTGAAGAATGTCCATCGAGTGGTTGAGGCTTCTTTGAGGGTAACAAAAGCACAGTGGAGGTTGAGACTTCCTTGGGTAAGAAGGTGAAGAAGAAGTTCTGCTCCTCGGGAAAAATCAATCGAAAATGAGGAAATAAGTGCATTACATGACTCTCGGGAACATGTCTCTATGGAGTTTTGGAATCGGATGACGAAGTTGAGTCCATTCCTAAAGATAAACCGAAGATGACCCAACTATTGAGGAGGCTTTTGTACACGAGAGAAGGAAAGCAAGCGACAAAGCCATCTTTTCAAAATTTACATTGGTTAATGGCCCACCCCCTATGGTGTTATCACCATTCCATGAAACCGATAAACCCGGTGAGGACAAGACAACTCATGTGGCGAAACAATCGATGCCAACGATACTATTAAGACAACAACGTGGGTTAGTCACTCAATGAGCTAACAAAGCTGCGAAAGATGCCGAGGACATTAAAACAAGTGAGGCACACAGAGTGAAGAACACTTAAGAGACAAGGGTAAAGCTCTGAAGAAGAAAGGGGAGAAATTCCCATGTTCCCTGAAGATCTTTTTGTAAGTACTTTCCGTTTGTGGCGGAAGTACCTTTGGAGACAGAGTCTCCAGCATTGTGATGCAAGATATCTTTGCCAACATCCACGAGGAAGAATTCGGAACTCCATATGATCATACCATTGTACCGTTTGGCTTTGATTTTGATGTTGTATGGCCGAGGAGCGATCGACTTTAGAAAAGCTTTCAAGGCCATGTGTCTTTGAAATTGAGAACATGGAAAAGAGGATTTGCATCATTAAACCGGTGGTTGGACAACATAGATGCAACGATCGTAGGAGATATCCGAGGAATCTGTATTGCAAATAAAGGAACGGAGAACCCAAACAAAAACACTCGGGCGTGAGCAAGTTACACATTTCAAGTCTCTATTTGCCAAGATGGTAATTTGGAGTGCATAGAACACCATGTTTGAGAGACGGAGGATCACATCTTTAGGATAGACCGAGTCATACAAAACCGACATGGAGTTCTTTGAAAGCACAACATAAAGCGAGACAATCTCAAAACAAAAGCCACCATGTGTACAGAAATGATGGTGATGCGAGACGAGAGATGAAGGCGATGGTAGGCCGAGATGAAGGCTCTGCGATCGAGTTTGGAACATCACACTCCTCAAGTCACGAAACGATGGACTTGACAAACAAGAAAGTCGATCTTATCCGGGAGTGCCCTCTCGTGAGACTCTCCTCCAAGTGATGATGCCAAAAAAGGGGAATATAGTAGTAAGGGGAAGATAGTGGAAGTGAGATGAAGAAACCACCCTGAAGATTATACTTTCAAAAACCCCTAAACTTGGATCGATCACCGCCTCACTCTTAAGTCAATTGCCACAAGATCTATCGAAGAAAGTTGCATTGGCATTCAAGAAATCTCATGAAGCCATAAAGGCTGATTTTGAGAAAGGTAAGTGAGAGGCTGACATGGCATAATTGAAAGCCTAAAAGGAAAGTTCGACGGTCCGTGTTTGGATTATTGAAGGACTCCCCAACGGTGAAGCCCCTCGGGAGTTAACTATCCCAGATGCGGGTTCGAGCAAGGTCCTTGGAGGAATTCCAAACGCTTGCATCGAAGGATATTTTAAAGGAATGACTCTACGGATGCATGGGAATTGTCTTGGGAGAAGGGTTTAGAGCTATGTCAAATAGCCGAGAAGCGGCGGAGACTTCGTGTAGTCGGCAGACTTTGAGGGAACAACCCTTACGATACACTCCTAAAGGAGGAGCAGACTACGGAAGGGAATGGGATGGATTGGTGAAGGTGGAAGAGGAGGTACTCCAGCTGCGGTACATTAAGTTGGTTTTATACCAATGTATTGAGTATTCTAGACTAGGATTTTGCGGTGTTTTGAGTATTTTAGTGTCGTTTGAGTCAAGTTCGTGTCATTTGTTGTTGTTCGAGAATTGGGACTGATCTTGATAGCCAAAATTGAGCAAAAACAGTGAAAACGTGTTTGGAAGAATAAAATTGCATTTTAGAAGTTGAAAAACAAAAATATATGGGTCACGGACGGCGTCGCGAAAGACCAAAACCCCCACACGCAGTGTGGGGTCGAAAAATGGTTCAATGACACGGAACATTGATGGAGTCTTTGGCGCCCATACACAAGGGCTACAATGCCCGAACTATAGCAGGTGGAATCGGAAGCGGGGCGCTGGCTGCGGCCGCGATGAAGGACGGTGATTGGCGGCAACGAGGCATCGTGCGGGAGCGGTAGCGCCCGAGCGTGCAAGGATGACGGTTGAGCGCGCGATGTGGTGCCTATTCAAGGCCGCGCTTGCGCGCCCGGCAGAGTTGGTGATCTCTAGGCCCGTTCGGCGCCCATTTCAAAGGCTGCGTCGTGTCCGGTCCGGACCGAACATGGGCTGTGCAATTGTTTGGGCATTTTGGTGCGATTTCGAGGGCTCCAGCGCGCGACGACGTCCTGAAGCTGGGCCTTTTATTTTTGGGCCTTTTTGACGGTTTGGAGGGTTTGACACCTATAAATACTATAGGTTACGAACATAACGGGGGGTCGGACATTATTTTGAGCACAACGCAAGGCAAGAGACAGAGAGCTAGGGTTCGGGACGGCAATTGGAGGCACTTCTCGTCTGGACACAGAGAGAATTCCTTCTCTTTTCTTCTCAATTCTTTCTTTGCTTTTTCTTTGTCTATTTTTTGAGATGTATAATTATTTCTTCATGAGTTTTTATACATCTATTATGAGCTAAACCTGTATTTCTAGGGGATTGATGTAACTTACATTTGAACCTATATTTTGATTTTCAGTTTATGAAATTCGCATATTATTTAATCTATTTGTGCTTTATTTGATTTGATTGCATCCGGATTATCGATCAATAATTTAATTGTTTGGTGTGTTTGATTTAAAGCTCGAGAGAGGTAATTGAATGCCTGGCCCTAGAATAACACAACCTAGGGTTTCATAGAACTACGAGGTTTATGAATCTTTTGAAGCATGTGATAAAATATTCATTGAGCATATTAGGGTTTAATTTATGATTTTTATAGAGATATCGAAACCATAAATTGTAACCTAGAATCACTTGGCACTCGAGAGAGGAAGTGATAATGTAGGAATATTGGCTTATAGATTAATAACTTGTGATTAATAAACCGGATTGAAAACATATGGGATAACTAGGTGAAATCAACCTCAGAATTCATATTCTACGTGTTTGATTAATTGTCCGAACCAATTTATTTGCTTATTTTTAGTTTAATAAATCTTCATCTCTTTTCGATTTGTAGATAGAGTTAAGCTATTTTAATTATAGCACTTAGTATAAAATTCAATAACAATCCCCGCTTTCAAACCCTATACTAAAACTTGATACCGTATCTTGCGGTAAGAATCTCACGATCAAATATTTGTTAAGTTGATTTTATACCAACGTATTGAGTATTTTGGACTAGGATTTTGCGTTGTTTTTGGGTATTTTAGTGTCGTTTGAGTCGAGTTTGTGTCATTTGTTGCCGTTCGAGAATCGGGACTAATCTCTATAGTCGAAATTGTTCAAAAATGGAGAAGAACGTGTTTGGAAGGTGAAAATCGCAATTTAGAAGTGGAAGCGAGAAAAAGAACATTCAAGATCGAGCGCCTCGGCGCCAAAATCCCCCCCTGCCGCAGGCGCGGGGTTAAAAATACAGTGGGATGAACATTGGTGGCGCTGCAGTGCCCATATGCAAGGGCTGCAGGTTCGGGCGGAGAAACAAAGATACGGCGTTCGGCGTTAATGGGAGAGGAAAAGCAATGTGCAGCACTGCGACAGCAGCAGAGAATTCCGTCATTTAGCGTTGCAGCGCGCAAGCCAAGGGGCTCTGGCGCGCCCGGCAAAGAAGACGAACGAATGTGACAGACGCGCCATTCCTAGAGCTGCGGTGCGCCACCTCGGTGAGACAGTGGGCTGATTTTATTTCTTGGGCTTTTGACGCGTTTTCAAGGGCTCGACTTATAAATACACCACGGAGGCGTACGGGACAGATGTGGGACATTATTTTGAGCACAACGCAAGGCAAGAGACACAGAGCTAGGGTTCGGGATGGCAATTGGAGGCACTTCTCGTCTGGACACAAAGAGAATTCCTTCTCTTTTCTTCTCAATTCTTTCATTGTTTTTCTTTGTCGATTTCTTGAGATGTATAATTATTTCTTCATGAGTTTTTATACATCCATCATGAGCTAAACCTATATTTCTAGGGGATTGATGTAACTTACGTTTGAACCTATGTTTTGATTTCAGTTTATGAAATTCGCATAATATTTAATCTTTTTGTGCTATTTGATTTGATTGCATCCGGATTATCGATCAATAATTTAGATTGTTTGGCGTGTTTGATTTGACGCTCGAGAGAGGTAATTGAACGCCTGGCCATAGAATAGCACAACCTAGGGTTTCATAGAACCGAGAGGTTTATGAATCTTTTGAAGCCTGTGATAGAATATTCATTGAGCGTATTAGGGTTTAATTTATGATTTTTATAGAGATATCAAAATCAGAAATTGGAACCTAGAATCACTTGTCACTCGAGAGAGAAAGATCCGAATAATTTCATTAATGCGAATAATTTCAAATTGAAACGGGCCTCATAAGCATGGTTCAATGAGAATCGGTTTGGGGGAGTCGGTGGATGATCCGAATACACATCTGGCCACATTCTTGAAATTTGCGACACCATCAAGATAAATGGTGTGACTGATGAGGCCATTAGATTGAGGCTTTTCCGTTTTCACTGGGATAAGGCCAGACAGTGGTTACAGACGTTCGCCCCTGGGAGTATTACGAGCTGGGATGATCTGACTCAAAAATTCTTAGCAAAATTTTTCCCTCCCAGCAAGACACTCCAACTGAAGAGCGAGATAGCCCAATTCCAGATTGATTTTGAGCCGTTATACAAAGCTTGGGAGCGATTTAAAGATCTGTTGCGGAGATGCCCACAACATGGCTATGCAGACTGGCAGAGAGTTCAAGTATTTTTACAATGGGTTGAATGGGCATACAAGGACGATACTCGATGTGGCATCGGGAGGTACATTGATGGCTAAAACAACGATCGAGGCCTTACTTCTTCTTGAAGAAATGGCCACAAACAGCTGACTATCAATGGCCCTCCGAGAGGCGACAAAGCTTGATTGCGGTGTTCTTGAGCTTGATACAATGTCGGCTTTGGCGGCTCAAATCTCGAGTCGACAAAGCAATTAGCAATCATGAATACTTGGCAAAGACACCACATCAAGTGTGCTCTCACCCGTAGTCATTCATGCGGCCGCCACTCACGGTGAGCAAGTAAATTATGTGAATAACGGGATTTTAATATTAAAGGTAATTCATTACCAACTCACTACCACCTGGGACTTCGCAATCATGAAAATCTCTCTTACAAAGAACAACAAGAACGTATTGAATCCACCTCCAGCTTATCTAAACCCATCGGTTCAATGCACTCGGAGGTAAAAAAAGCGATCTCTTGAAGAGATGCTCGGCTCATTCATCAAAGAGACCAGGAATCAAATGAATAAGAGTGAGGCGCAGATTGATGGTCCGAATACTAAGATGAGCACAATGGAGACACATATTAGTTAGATCGAGACACAAATAGGTCAGTTGGCTACAATCATGAATTCATTGCGCAGAAGGGAAAGTTCCCAAGTGACACAGAGGTTAATCCGAGAGAGCACTGCAATGCGTTTACGTGAAAAATGAAGAAACAATTCAACCGCTGCTCCGAAGAATCACCTATTTATGCAAAACCATGGAATCCAAGAAAATGAAGTTGGAAGAGTTTGAAAGCTGTCTATCCGACAGAGGAGTGTAGTGCAATAGTCCGAGTAAACTACCTCGAGAAAATAAAGGATCGGGGAGTTTCACTATTCATTGTCTTGTTGGAGGAGTTTTCTTTGAGAAACCACTTTGTGATCTTGGGTCAGTGTGAATCTTATATCTCTTTCTAATGTGACGAAGTTTGGGCTCGGGGAGGTGAAGCCGCCCAATATCACTTTGCGGTTTTTGAATGATCCATCGCCTATCCGTGGGGAATCATTGAAGACGTGTTGGTAAGAATTAATAAACTTGTTTTTCCTATGGATTTTGTAGTGTGGGATGCGAACGAGGACAATAAAATACCTATCATCTTTGGGCGACCGTTTTTAGCTACAGCACGGGCTTTGGTCGATGTAGAAACGGGGGAGCTAACATTGCGGGTAAATCAGGAGAAAGTCATATTCACCATCCATCCAACCAACATGCTAAAATTTGAATTAAAGGATGGTAAGCAGATGGTTGGGAATATAGCTGAAGACATTGGAGGTTGGGAAGTTTCTAAGGGAAACGTGGAGAACATGCCTATTGGAGCCCCAACTTGAGGATAATCTGACATAGTCTGACTGAAGACTGTAAACTTAGCGCTTCTTGGGAGGCAACCCAAGCCCCTTTTATTGCTTTCTTAGGTTTAATATAATTTAGTAGCTGTTTTTGTTTTTTCTGATTTTTTTTTGCATTTTTAGGAGTAGTAAGTTGCATCACATCCCTCCCCTCTTTTTTGTGCAAATCCCACATATCCCACTCAATCTTCACAAAGGAGCACTCTAATACCACACACACCATCTTCATCTCATTCACTCATTTTTCGGTAAGTTTGCAACTTCCAAACCCCACCCCATGGTTTCCCCATCTTGTGATTGTTGTGTGATTGGATTATAGTAGTGTTAGGATAATTGTTGTTGATTTGTGGATTGTGGATTGGCTGCTCATGCTAGACTTAGGCTTGGTGTTGATTTTTGGGATTGAATTGAGTTATCCATTGCATTCACTATCTTTGCCAAATTCATGCATATGAGGTGTTTAATTAAATGCCCCAATGACAGTTTCAAATTGTTTAGTGCTATCTTGCATATCTAGGCTTATCTTCTTGACATGGCACTATATTTTCTACTTGGGTGCATTATCTATGACTAAGTGAATTTGTTGAATATGAGTTGAACGGTCAAAAGAGCATGTGTTTGAGCTGTGATTTAATCTTCTTTCCATTAATTCCATCTATGTGCTTAACTCTGTTGACTTATTTGGGGATGATTTATGCGGTTGAGTGTTTCTTGTATGATCCCACCGGATTCTAGAACTTGTCGATAACTAGTCGAGGCGAAATCCTAGGTGAAGTAACATTAAGGAAGTGATTTAGGCCATCTTTGAACAATCCGAGCCTAAAATGCCTACCTTTCTATTATATTTTCCCTCTTTGTCCCCCTTTGAGCCGTATAAACCCGTTTATTTGGCAACCAATCTAATACCCAAAGCCTAAATGTGAAAATCTTAATTACTCATCACTCATACACACAAAGGAGAAAAAATGTTGAAGGTTGAGGAGGGTATGATGAGAAGGGTATGGATTTAATTGAATGATGTTGCCCGAGAAAAAGAAAATATGAAACCCCATGTATGCAAAAGAATAAGTTTGGGGTTAGAAAAAAAAAGGAAAAGAAAAAAATGAGAAAAATCAGCGGATTGAAGGTTCATAAACATTGGGGATGTCAAACAGTGAAGGGTAGTATTGATTGTTGATTAAAAGTGAAAATTGTGTGTTTGGGTGATTTGAGCCACTTAATCCCATATTTTCCTACCTTACCCTAAGCCCACATTACAAGCTTTAAAAGTCGTATTGATCCTTGTGTTACATTAGCCTACATTAGTGGAGATTAGTGTGAAAGACAAGCCTATGAAGTCTGGTAAGCATCTCATCTCTATATTCAAAAAGTGGATCATTTTGAAAATACTTGATTGCGTGAATCTATCTGGACAATGAAAACGGAATTGGCATGAACATTCCACCTCCATGATCACATTGTGAAAACTCGTGCTTGATTGATAGTAAAACGAAATTTGACGAATGAGTTTGGTTGTGAAGCTTTACAGTTAGTCTGTTTGAGTCAGTCGACTTTATTTTTTGTTTCATTCATGTTTGTTGATTTTTAGAGTCTGTAATCGCTTGAGGACAAGCAAACGTCTAAGTTTGGGGGTATTTGTTAAGTTGGTTTTATACCAACGTATTTAGTATTCTAGACTAGGATTTTGCATTGTTTTCAGGTATTTTAGTGTCGTTTGAGTCGAGTTTGTCATTTGTTGTCGTTCGAGAATTGGGACTGATCTTGATAGCTGAAATTGTTCAAAAACGATAAAGAACGTGTTTGGAAGGTGAAAATCACAATTTAGAAGTGGAAAAGCAGAAAAAGAACATTCAAGATCGAAAGTACAGTGGGATGAACATTGGTGGGCGCTTCAGCGCCCATATGCAAGGGTTGCAGCGCCCGGGCGAGAAACTGCAGTATACGACGTTCAGCGTTCAGCGGAGAAGGATAAGGCAGCAGCAGCTGCGACCGACCACCGAGGAAGGGCGTCGATTGCGCTGCAGTGCCAGGCAAGGGCTGCAGCGGTGGGACATTATTTTGAGCACAATGCAAGGCAAGAGACACAAAGCTAGGGTTCGGGTCGACAATTGGAGACACTTCTCGTCTGGACACACAGAGAATTACTTCTCTTTTTTTCTCAATCCTTTCTTTGTTTTTCTTTGTCGATTTCTTGAGATGTATAATTATTTCTTCATGAGTTTTTATACATCCATCATGAGCTAAACCTATATTTCTAGGGGATTGATGTAACTTACGTTTGAACCTTTGTTTTGATTTCCAGTTTATAAAATTCACATATTATTTAATCTATTTATGCTATTTGATTGATTGCATCTGGATTATCTGATCAATAATTTAGATTGTTTGGCGTGTTTGATTTGACGCTCGAGAGAGGTAATTGAATGCCTGGCCATAGAATAGCACAACCTAGGGTTTCATAGAACCGAGAGGTTTATGAATCTTTTGAAGCCTGTGATAGAATATTCATTGAGCGTATTAGGGTTTAATTATGATTTTTATAGAGATATCGAAATCAGAAATTGGAACCTAGAATCACTTGGCACTCGAGAGAGGAAGTGATAAACGGTAGGAATATTGGCTTATAGATTAATAACTTGTGATTAATAAACTGGATTGAAAACATAGTGGATAACTAGGTGAAATCAACCCTAGAATTCATCTTCTACGTGTTTGATAAATTGTCGATTTATCGATCCCCAAAACAAAGGGGTGAATCTATGGATGGATTGGACCCTTTGCAAAACAGAGAGGTTGAATGGAAGAATGAGGAGGCAAGGATGAGACAAGAGGAAGAAAACATAACGCTCACTCGAGAATGGGAAGAAAGGTAGAGAAGGGAAGACCCAGCTGCCAAGAGAGCTTATGAAAAAGAGAAAAGGAGAAGAAGAAGATAGAAAGAGGAAAAAGAGTCGAAACGGAGGAAGGGAGAGCAGAGGAGGATCTTTGAGAGAAGAAAGAAGCGACCATGGCATTGAAGATGGTGAACCCCTTCATGTTGTATTTTTACTTTGTAAATACACATAAAATTGTAAGTATCTTTGTATATGCTCACGAGATATGTAATTCTCACGATACCTTGTATTTAGTTATACATTGTAAAATCTTCTTAAAGTGATTTATAATGTGCAATAATGATATGCTCAAAAAAGTGACATATTCTATACATTCATTCCTTATTCTTGCACTATTTACTTTTGCTATTTTTATTTATGTTTTGGTATCATCAAAAGTGGGGAAATTGTTGGGAAATTTTATGTATAGATTTTGATGATACCATGTAAAACTTATATTAGTAAGTTGACACCCCAAATTAAATGTAATTTAACTTATAATAGATAGGGTTCTATTAGTGAGTTGAAGGCAACCAAGTGGAAGATTACAAGACTATTTCAAGATCGAAGAAGAAGATCGGTGTGTGGCAGCTGAGTGAAGTGAAGTGAAGTGAAGAATCAATCAAGTGACATGAAGGATGTCTAAATCAGCTGAGTGACAGCAAAGTCATTCCTAAATCATGGGAACTGACTGTCTAATAGGTATTGCTGTAGATAGGATCAAAGAAAGCTGAAAGAGATTCGTTGTCAAGAAAAGTCAAGGTTTTCCTGAAATAGGCATGTGTCAGACTGCCAATATATAAAGTTGTTTTGCTGAAAGAGTGCAAAAAGCAAGGAACCAATAAAATGTACCTGAAATTCTGTAGAGTTTAAGGAAGGCTGCAGAGAATTAAATTTAAAGTACAATCACCATCAATGCTGCAAGACAAGACAAGCCAACAACCTACAAAGTGTGGTTTGAATAATGTGTATATCTCTTTAACGGACATATTTTCATATGTGCACTATAAAAGGTCAAGATTCATTTGAGAGAAAGCTACAAAAATATCAATGAGCACAAGCATTCAAGCGAATAACCTGCAAAATGTATTTCAAGCTTTCAAAGAATATCCTCAAGGCTAAACTCAAAGGAAATCGCTCCAACACACTCAGTGAAGGACTTCAAAGATAACTTCATCGTTGAAGAGGAAAACTTGTTATCAAGAACATAGGTCTACTCTCCAAGGTTGAAGGAGATACGATAAGGTTCCGGATCGAACCCAGTGCTTTGAACCTGTTGGAGGGCTCGTGATCAAGTCAAAGGATTGAAGGAAGCGGAAGTAGCAGGGCAACCGTCTTGTGAAGAAGCTGAGTCTAGGAGCGACTAGTTGTGTGATCAAAGCGACTGGATCTGTTAACCCTTTTGTAGCCAAGTCAAGTTACTTGGTGGATTCCTCCATGGGTTGGAGAAGAGTATATTAGAGGAATTACCCTATCCTCGAACCACTATAATTGCTTGTATCTATTTACTTTTAGCGAGCATACTTTCTTGCATTATCTTAATATCTGTGATAGTTAAATTGCTTAAGTCTACTGATAATAACTCTGCTAAACAAGTGTTGAAAAACGTATTCAAAAACTAAGGGTGAAAGTCTTCGATATTAAAAAGCAAGTCAACTGTAATTCTAAAGTGTTAGTTGAAAACAACTAAGTTATACTATCAACAGCTCAGTCGAGTCTGTCGAGTGGGTAACTTTGTTGTGTAAGCCAACTTCGCTGTCCACCAAGGACTTAGCTGACTTGAGTCAACTTTGAAAATCTTAAAAGGACTAAAATCGAAAAGTTAGTAAAGTTTATTCAACCCCCCTAAACTTTACTTATATTGGGACCTACAGTTCCATGTAAATCTCCTCTTCTAAATTTTTATTTAGAAAAAAGGTTTTTATGTCCATTTGATGTACTTAAAGATCTACTAGTTCCCACGTATGGTTTTGCAGGATGGAATAAATTTCACTTTTTATGGCCTCTTTCCATAATGGTCTTTTAGAAGAATTTATATCTTCTCTATAGTTTTCAGGTTCACTTTCCAGCATGTAGGTTAGAAAATCTGGACCAAAAGATTTTTCTATCCTTGCTCGTTGGCTGCGTCTAAGTTCCACCTCTTCTTCTTTATATCTTTGCTCTTGTTCAATTAAATCATGTATCCATTTAGAAGAGCTTTCTTCTTCTTTTGATCTACTCGGAAATATATTTTCAAACAATGAGGCATTTCTTGATTCAATTATCATGTTCTTGTGTATATCTTCAATTTTATAATAATGCACAAGAAACCGATAAGCACTCTTGTTATGTTCATATCCAATAATTATGCAATCAATAGTTTTGGGACCTACCTTCACCTTCTTTGGTGTAGGTATAACAATCTTAGCAAGACACCCCATACTCGTAAGTATTTGTAGGATGACATTCTTCCATGCTACAACTCATAAAGGATTTTGTCTAATTTCATACGGGGCACTTTATTTAAAGGTAATTAGTGTTAAAACAGCTTCTCCCACTTGTTCTAAGGCAAGCCAGATCTTAATAACACGACGTTCATCATTTCTTTAAGTGTGTGGATTTTCGATCTTGTAATGCCATTCTATTAAGGTGAATAAGATGTTGTTGTTTCATGCCTAATTCAGTGTTGAGCACATGATTCGTAAAACGGTGATTTATATTTACCTCCATGATCACTTCTTAGCACCTTAATTCTCTTGTTAAGTTGATTCTCAACTTTATTTTTATAGAGAATGAATTTCTCTACAACTTCATCTTTACTTTTAAGAAGATATACATAACCATACTTTGTATTATCGTCAATAAAAGTGATGAAGTACTTGTTGCCACCATGTATTTGTATTGATTTTAAATCACATACAACGGTGTGAATTAAATCAAGTGGTTTATCATTTATTTCAATGTTTTTAAATAATGTCCTTGTTAACTTTGTCTCAACACAAGTCTCACACTTGTGCTTGGAATCAATATGGAATGTTGGTATATAATTCATTTTTAATTAATCTACATAGAGTATCATAATTAACATGCCCTAGTCTACCATGCCAAAATTCGGAAGACTCAAGCAAGTAAACATAAAACTTATTCATTTCATTTGATTTTTGGTTTAACAACCATTACATTGAGCTTAAACTTCCCATCAGAAGCATATCCCTTACCTACAAATATTCCATTTTTCATCGAAGTTACAAACCTTGACACCAAATTAATGCGGAAACCATGTTTATCTAAAAGCGAACCAGGACACCAAATTCTTATGAATATTTGGTACAAAAACACATTAATAAGAGTCAGTTCTTTCCGAATATCATCTTTAATTATTTTTCCTTTCCCTTTAACCTCGAAGTAGGCGAGTTTCGATGTCTGACTTCTCGCCATCTTGGTGGCTCAAAGGAACTAAACATATCTTTGACAACACACACTCCCTAGTAGCAGCACCAGAGTGAATCCACCATTATTTTGGGTTTAAACCCACCAAGTTCATCTCGAGAGATCTCTGCGGCCAGTTTCATATCGACACCTCTTAAGAAATTTTCTCAACCATGTTAGTCTCTCGGTTCCTCTATGGCTTCTTACGATCTGAAGCCTTGTGCCCCTTTCCGCCACAACTAAAGCATTTTTCGTCAAATTTCTTCTTGTTGATGCCTCCTTTCGGTCCCATATTTTTAAACACTTTACTAGTTTGCCGAACTTATTTGCCTTTGGAGCTTTCACCATGCTCAAAAACATAAACTTTTGCAGTAGTAAGATTGAACATTTTTCTTTAACCTTTGTTATCTTCCTCGATTGAAGCTTTAACAACAAGTTCTTCAATATTCATCTTTCTAAGCTAGTGGCAATTTTTCAATTATGGCATATACTTGGAAAGTTTCACTCAAAACCATCCTTCGGCATGAATTTCATGCAAGATCACCTGAAGTTTGCACTTGACTTATCACGGGTTTGGAATCAACCATTTTAAAGTCGAGGAATCGCCAACAATAAACATTTTAACCCCCACATCCTCGAGACTTCTATTTGTGGTCAAGAGAGTCCCACAACTCTTTAGCGATTCGTTGAGAACTATACACATTGTAAAGCGAGATCGCTAATCCATTCCGACATAGTTCTGCAAAGGAAGTCAACATGATTCAAGCCTCCACCACATGAATGGGCATCTGTTTCATCCTCACTCAACTTGGAGGATCTTGATCAAGAACCTTGCTAGTTCAACGCCAAGTAAAAAAATATTTTTTTGCTGCCAATGTTTGAAATAAACGCCATTGAATTTCTCCTAGGTTTCTCAACATGATTCACGTAACATTAATAGTGGGGTTAGCCATCATCCGAGGCACAATCGGTTAGCCACTGGATTAGGTACAAGCTGGACTAGGCACAATTGGATTAGGCGTAGCGATTGTCTCATTTGTGCCAATCGAAACTCAGAGTTCAAATCGGATGTCATATCTCGAAACATAAATCAAAGTTTAGCAATTCAATCAATCGAGAACAAAATGGATAAGAACAAATTAAATGTTTTAGAAACTTGTTCAAACTTTATTTTAAGATCAAATTCCAATTTCCATTCACTCTAAATATGCATGGGTTATTATCGAATTAGTCCAAAAAGAAAATATTCAAACCAACTACAACAAACAAAGGTTAGTATAGCAAATATAATATTGAGAATCATTTTGAGTATTGAACTTAAGCCAACAAGTATGATAAATATTCATCTCCTTTTTTATGCTTTAGATAGTTCTTGAAATCTTTCTAAGCTAGTGGCAATTTTTCAATTATTGCGGACACCGGGAAAGTTTCACTCAAAACCATCCCCTCGGTATGAAATTCATGCAAGATCACACGAAGCTTGCACTTGACTTATCACGGGTTTGGAATCAACCATTTTAAAGTCAAGGAATCGCCAACAATAAACATTTTAACCCCCACATCCTCGGACTTATATTTGTGGTCAAGAGACTCCCACAACTCTTTAGCGAAGACGTTGAGAACTATACACATTGTGTAGCGGATCCGCTAATCCATTCATGACATAATTCTTGCAAAGGAAGTCACTATGATTCCAAGCTTCCACCGCATGAACGGCTTGGGCATCTGTTTTATCCTTACTTAACTTGGGAGGATCTTGAGTCAAGAACCTTGCTAGGTTCAACGTGAGACAAGTAAAAAAATATTTTTCTTTGCTAACGTTTGAAATCAATGCCATCAATTTCTCGGTTTCTCAAAGCATGATTCACCAATACATTAATAGTGGGGTTAGCCACAATCGAGTTAGCCATTGGGTTAGGTACAATGGAATGGGCACAATTGGATTAGGCGTAGCATTTTTGTGCCAATCAGAACTCTAGAGTTCAAATCGGATGTCATATCCGAAATATAAATCAATGTTTAGCAATTCGATCAATCGAACAAAATTGATAAGAACAAATTAAATGTTTTAGAAATTTGTTCAAACTTTATTTTAAGATCCAAATTTCAATTTCCTTCCACTCCAAATATTCGGGTTATTATCTAATTAGTCCAAAAAGAAAATATTCAAAACCAACTACAACAAACAAAGGTTAGTATAGCAAATATAATTATGAGAATCAATTTTATTGAACTTCAAGCCAATAGTATGATAAATATCCAAATTGCAATAACATTTGATCTTATTAACCAATTTGACCAATCTAATTTGCATTCCAATATTTAATATACACGACAACAAGTAAATATGTACATATATATGTATATATAATGGAAACAAGATGTAATCGTAGTTTAAAAAAATTAATAAACTATTAAAACCAAAAAATATGGTTCGACTTTGAGTTACAATCCGACATTACAAGCTGCAAAAGCAAGAACATGTAAGCATTATAAATGTAATTCCTAAGAATTTTAAATCTTAAGTAACAACATAACATAATAGTCTAATATCCACATCTTTGTATGCCATTTTTTTGCTCTCAATAGTGCGGATAATAACAATAATAGAATGTAATATACTAATATCCAAATCGCAATCTTTGTCGAAATTTTTAAAAAACAATTACGAAATATGGCAATCCAACCAAACTGTTCCAACATATATTAAAAGAATCGCTTTAAGTTTGTTATTTAAAATAAGGAGTGTATCTCCTCGAACAATTTGGAATTACAAAATAACAAAATTATATAATAAATTACGAATATGAAGATGAAATTGGTCAGAATCGTGTGTTGAACACACTATTCTTAAAACAATTCATCCCATATTCGGATGTCTGTTTCCGAGGATAAGATGGAAAAAACCAAGTTACCTCAAAATCCAAATGGAACCGAAAATAATGCCTATAAATCACCACCAAAATGCAATGGAAGCCAAGGAACACAAGAGCAATATGCAAAGAATTTTATTATGCAAGTGTAGGAGTTTTGTTGTGTGTAGATTGTGAAAAATTGGACCACTTCTATAGGCTTCAAGATCATCCCATATTAACTCCCCACTATCCTATAACTTGGAGTACTAACTTTTCCTCCATGACTAGGGAGTTTCAAGTGCCATTACCTAATGACTTGGAGCATTCACTCTCCCAACTCCTCCATAACTAGGGAGTTTCAAGTGCTTTCACTCTCCCACTACTCCATAAGTTAGGAGTTTTAGGTGTTACAAAATTAACACTATTGGAGTTAAATATTTTCTTCATTATCGAATAAATATGTGTGAAGCCCTGATTTTTCCGAGCTTATAATTGATCCTTATTGTCATTTATACATTTGATCAACTATTTTACGCGTCATTTTGACGGGTAATTATTAATAATATATACATTTTGTACTTTATTTCATTTTATTTAATTACTTGTGATCATGATCTTTATTAATTCTATTTTGCATTTATGATCACTTGGTTGATCATTATTATTATTTTTGTATTTATTAGTCACCTTAGAATTTTAAGAGACTATTTAGTTTAGAGACTTTTACCTTATAGAATTAAGATTTTGATTTAGATTAAGTGATCATGAGACTTATAAGTGATCAAGGAAATCACTAATTATTTTGGAGATTGATATATTTCATCTATTATTATCAAATTTGGAAAAAAAAAAAAATATATATGGAATTACCATAAAGCCCCTAGTATGGACGGCCATGATGATATTTTTGGAGTAAAAATATCATCCAACTCTTGTACACCCACACCTTATATTAGTCATCTTGTGTATAATTATACCATTAATTCAAACATTATACACATCATCTCTTATATTACTTCTTTAATATTATTTTTGCCAACATGTTGGAAGTCTTCTAACATACCATTCAAACATTCTCATGCCCATACCTTTGACCTTCAAAATGTTCCCCATGCATGAGGCAAAATGCAAGACACAATTAAACAAAATTTCCTCCCCCTCTCATCAATGTGGACGGCCACATACAAGGAAAATGAACAAAATTTGTTCATTTTACACCAACACATTCATCTCCTACACAAAATCCTCCTCCTTCTCTCTAAACTCCCTACTTCTCTCTACTCTTCTTCTTACCTTTTTCTTCAACACTTAGAAAATTTTCAAGATTTTTCCTCCTTATTCTTCATAAAATTCGAACCAAACCTATACTACAAGGTAAGAAATTTTATCTTCAATCCATTTTTGATATCACCTAGTTCATCTCTTCCACCTTATTAACTTAAGTTTGAATTTGATTTGGAGGTACATTTAGAAGACCATTTGAAGATTAGATCTTGACATCATCTTGAAGAAGGACTTCAAGAATTGAAGAACAACTAGTAGAGAATTTGGACTACAAGGTAAGAATTGGACACTAGAACCCTTCTTTCCTCTTCTTTCTATTTTTTTCAAATTTTAACACCCCTTTTTCATTTTTGAGAAATAGGGGCTGACCTTAGGTGATTTTGGAGTTGAACCAAAATTTCCAATTTTTAAGCTTCAACTAGTCTCCAATCACCTACTACTGAGGTAAAGTGTAGTATTTCTCATTTTCTTATCTCGCTTTTCTCCTTAATTTTTCTCTCATTTTTCCAACATCAAATTTTTGATATTTCTTGACTTAGGGGCTGACCTAAGAGGCCTCATCCAAAAATTGTGAAATTATCCTTTTATTTCACAATTTCCAATTTTAAGGTGGGTGGAAAAATATTTTTCAACTATTAGGTGTTTTTATTAAATTGCATGTAGAAAATTTGATCATGAGCGTTGAGATATATATAATCTATGTATTGCATGTCAATTTTATGTATCAAGTCATGAAAATTCTCAAGAGTTGCTCAAAATTACTATTTATTGAATTTTAGGTGCATGCATGTGCAATTTAATGTTTTATTTGATGAATTCTTGTATGTATTGGACATGCATGTGTATGATCTTTAAAATCTATGTTTTGGATGACTTATAACCTGGACAAGTCGAGCATAATTGATTAAATTTCAATTTTGGGCTTAAAAATTTAAAAATGGAAAGTTGTTGGACTAAATTGCAAGAAAATAAAAGTTAAAGGACCTCTCTGCAAATTTCGATTTTTGGGACTGTACTCAGGTTCAAAAATGACTTTTGACATTTTAATAAAGTTTTAAGAGTTTTAAGATAAATAGAATCAACTTTTAAAAGCCCAAGGACTTCATTGTAAAATTTTGAAAGTTTAAGGGCTACTTTGCAATTTTAAAACTGCACCAGACCTAAACTTTAAAATTTGAAATTTTTACTCTTAAGGTACTGGGAATTACATATTTTAAAAGTATTCCAAAAATCCAAGTGGTTAGGGCTTGGAAATCAATTTTACTAAAATTGAGGGACTAATGTGTAAAATACTAAACTTGAGGACCCAAATGAAATTTCCGGGACTTATGCAGCCCATGCACCTGGAAATAATAACTTAAATATAACCTAATTATATTTTGTACCCAAGGTTCAAGTTTCATGACAATTGGACCCCTAAAAGCCTTAAAGACAATTATTTCAAAATGGGACAAAAATGATATTTTCAAACGTTAAAGGACCTACACTTATTTCTTTTAAAAATGCTTTTGTCCCAATATCCCACTAACCTTAGTGACATTTTCCAACTGGAATCACATTAAAAGCCCTTCCGGTTTGTGAGTTCCGATTATTTTAAACTTAAGATCCGAATTGGCAATTTTTACAAATTTGGGGCCAATGTGAGAATTTTATAAAAACTCGAACTCAAAACTTTAAAAACCTGAATCTCTGGGCAATTTAGAGAATTTAGGAACTCACCTCATAATTTTTCAAGGTCGGGATATTTATTTATTCAATTTTTAACCCAAAAAGTGTTGGTTTTTACAAAACGGGGCTAAATTACAATTTTTCTTTTATAAAGGACCTAACTCATATTATTTTCTCTTTTACTAAAATATCCCTGGACCCTCTTACATGGAGATTTAATTAAAGTATTTTATTTTCTCAAAAAACCCGTGACTTATCGGATCAATTTGACCGATTAATAGCCGATCGCGGAGCGACTTCCTGCCTTGCGATTTGAATCTATAACGGGACTTATGTTCCACCTAATATTTCAAGATATCGAAGGTTGCTTATCCTTCCGATAATCATCTTCATCCAAAAACTCCACCAACGCCAAAATTGCCCTCGCGTTATTTCAAAAATTTTCTGAATCGCTTCCTGAATCAATAATACTCATTGCTGGTTGTTGCATGTACTTGTATTTACCTTCTGCTCGAGTCAACTTGGTGTGTCGAGCTCACAGTTGGAATGGATACGTCGGGGATGGAACCGGGCAGCTCGGCTGCTATTCCACTCTTAAGGCCCCATCGCCCTAATCCGCAAGCGAGGGACGGAGTTTGTCCAAGGAAGCGGGTCGTAGTACTTGAGGTATAATCATGATTATGACAGATCCAGTCTTGCAAGCTCCACTGTGGATTTTGTCTTTGCCTATGGAGCGATAAGGTGACCGGTCTTGGACCATCCTGCCTGGGGAGTTACAAGGAAGAACGAAGGAATCGTTGTCTGATCCACACGATTCCGGAGTTATCGGACCCGTTTGGTTGGCGCTACAATTCCGTATGCAACCGCTTACTTGTTTTGCATTGGTTGGCTCTACAAACCGCACGCAACCATTAATTGCCTTGCATGGGATTGGCGTTACATTTTCGCACGCAATCCTACTGTCTTGTTGAATCACATAGTGCTGTGTGACCATGAATCCATTTTCTCAAATGTATAAGTATATTATTTAAATATAATTATCACAACGCCGCGAATGTGTGTGAATTCATGCATCATACTCACGCCGCGTTTTCATATAATTGTTTTCTCACATTAACTATATATCACCACACTTGCACACGATCACCCCATCATTTGAGATTTATGTCTCATCCTCACCTATTTTGTAACCTTAGATGAGGACTTCGTTGAAGATCGAACCACCACGGATTGAGCCTTGTACTCCGCTTCTTGGATTTACTACTTCTTCTTGTTGTTGTTGGACTCTTTTCTTGTGTTGTTGTTGGACTCTTGTATTTCTTTCCATTCCGGTTTGTAATCGAAGGCGTAGGACCCTTTGATTTTAAGTTGTTATATTTGGTTGATTTTTCGGGTATGTAATTTGGATTATGGATTGTGGACTGTAAGTTGTATTTGTACTTGTTATTTATTTCCGCTGCTATTTAGACTCTGTTTCATTGGGTTTTCGTTGATATTTGTCTAGACTGTTTGGATATTGTATTTAAGTTGTGGATCGTCGTCGCGTTCCGTTTGGGGCGTGACAATATGTCCAAGAAATTATGCCAAATAACACAATTTCAATTCAATTTTCCAACATATTTAACTTCAAACTCAATTTTGCCCAACGAGATGGCGATCAAAATAATTTCCAGGCTTTTCGTATTTGGGCGTAATTGTTATTCTTGTTGAGTGAACGTTTTTTTCCTCTTTTGTTCTTATAGGGAAATGGGAAATGAGATGCCTTCAAGGAAAGGTGATGGATTCAAACCTAATTTCTTGAGGCCTTCGAGACCGAAAAATAATTTGAATTTTTTTTTCATAATCTTGGTTTTAACAAGGCAAGGGACACATTGTTTTGGCAACATATAAGGAATACATTCAAAAAGAAACCCCGATTTTCAGGTAATTACAAAAAAACCTTTGAAAAATTCAAGGGTAATGTGCACCATCCCATGAGTCCTTGAAGGCACCCTCCCAGAACTCGGAGAGGGCACCCTTCTAGGGCTCGAAAGGGGCTTCCTTCCGAATTCTTCTCTCGGCTTTGCTTTTAATGTCTTCCCCATGTGTTCGAGTTTTCCTTTCTTCTTTCTCGAGGAGTAATATATTGAGAGATGTCCTTCCAAAACCTCGAGTGAGCGCCTCCCAGAGTTCACGGGGTGCCTTTCCTAAGCTTGGACGAGGAACCCTTTTGGAGCTTCTACCATAATTTTTCTTTAGGCTTTTGATCTTTTCTCCACATGTGTTAGCATTTTCGTCATCCTTTTCTTGCACATTTTAATCGTGGAAAAGAATTCACCAGGACTCTTGTGAGGGGGCTCCTTCCTCAGGTCTTAGCCGAATGAATTTCGACTTTCAAGGACTTCCCTTAGGGAGCCCCTTACTCCGGGAGCGGTAAGCAAAAGCGGAGAGATTGTTTTTTGGGGACTCCTCGAGAGATAGCCCCCTCCTCTCCAAGAGCTCTAAGCAACACCGGAGAGATTGATTTATGGGGACTACCCGAGAGGGAGCCCGCTCCTAGATTTGATTTATGGGGATGCCCCGAGAGGGAGCCCCTCCTCTCCGGGAGTGCTAAGCATCACTGCAGAGGTCTCCGGGAGCGCTAAGCGTCACTAGAGATATTGATTTATGGGGACTCCCGAGAGGAAGTCTCCTCCTCTATAGGAGTGCTAAGCATCACTTTGGAGAGGCCTCGTGAGCATTAAGAATCACTAGAGAGATTGATTTATGGGGAATCCCTCTAGAGGAGCCCCTCATCTCACGGAGTGCTAAGAATCACCAAAGATATTGATTTATGGGGACTCCCGAGAGGAATCCCGCCATCTCCGGGAGCGCTAAGCATCACTAGAGAGGTTTTCGGGAGCGAGCGTCACTGGAGAGATTGATTTATGGGGAATCCCCGAGAGGGAGCTCCCTTATCTCCAGGAGCACTAAACATCAATAGAGAGATTGATTTCTTAGGACTCCTCGAGAGAGAGCCCACTCTCTCCGGGAGCACTAAGCATCGGAGGGTCTCGAGAGCACTAAGCATCACTTTGGAGAGATTGATTTATGGGGACCCCTCGAGAGGGAGCCCCATGCTCTCTAGGAGCACTAAACATCATGAAGAGGTCTCTGTGAGCACTAAGATCACTGGAGAGATTGAATACATGATTAGCGATAGAAGGCCATTCCTTTGAGGAATAGTTAGGCCTCATAATCAAGAAAGCTAATGAAAACAAATTATTAATCATTTGGAAATAAATAATATACAGAACTTGGCCTGTAGGCCATAAAAAATTAGAGAAAATAATACTTTTTTACACCTCATGGGCGGAAACGCACAGAAAACAAACAAATAAAAACATGGAGGCCCTCGGAGAATGGGCGAGAGCCAGTGATCATGGGAGATAGCGAAGATTGTGGCTCATATGGTTGTTGGGTGGCAATAGTCTTTTCTTGCCCAAACTCTTTTCGTGACTTGCACTGATGCACATAATCCTTCAGATAGCCTTCCTGAATTAGCCTTTTAATTTCTCTCTTCAACCGGAAGCAAGTTTCAGTGCCATGTCTTTTCTCGCAATGGTAGTGACAATATTTGTCGGAGTTACTCTGTTGGGATTTTCTGTGGTGGATGGGGAGGCTCTATGATCCCCTCTTTCCGTACAACGGTTAATATTTAGATTAAGGAAGTGTTTAAGAGAGTGAGTCGTGATTCGGTTTTTTCTCCCACTTCCATTCTAATACTTCTTTCCTCGGCCTTTCACCGTGTTCCTTCCGGGATGCTCCAGAGATTGACTCTCATCATCCTCTCTCGAACTTGTGCTTGGCACTGGGTTCGAGGATTAGTGGACTCCTCCACTCGAATATGCTTCTCTGCTCGGCTCAATAGCTCCTTCATGTTGGATAGAGGCTTCCCGGCCGAGACTTCTTCAAACATCCCCGGCGGAGGTTCTCCAAGAGGATTCGGCCAATGTCTCATGCTTGATGTTGGCAACTTTGTTTGAGTTTCCACGAATCGTTTCATGAAGTCCCACAACATATCTCCTTCCTCCTGCTTCACCGAAAGAGGTGAGCGATAGTCTTGGGACACTTTCTGTTGATGGAGAAGCTGCCGGATAAACACCTCCGTGAGCTTATCCGTCCCAGAGATGGAACCTACCAGAGCTGATTGAACCATGTCGGCGCCCGCTTGGTCGAGTAAAGCGGAACAACTTACGATAGGATGCATCCTTCATGTTATATAGATTCGCCTTGGCGTAGAATTTGTCCAACTGTTGTTCCTTCAGGTTTTGGTTCTATCATACTGGAATGTTGATTCACGATGGCAATGGTTTAAACAAAATCACAAGGGAAAAGGGCTACTCTTCATCAATGGAGTGGCTCGCGAGTTGGCATGGCTAGGCCGCACTTTGTATGAGATTCTTCAACCTGGTGGTGGCTCTTCACGATTTTCACTTTGTGACCTTCTTCTCTTTCTCCATGATCTTCATGGTCATGGTCTTCGGAGCGGGCGGAGCCCGCGGTGGTCTTCCTACGACATTGGTTGTGGCCGCTTGTTCCCTTAATATGTCCCAGGTTGTTTTATGGACGAGTCTCTTCCAACAAAGCTTGTAAGGCCTCTCGAGTTAGGCGAATTTCTTCAACGGGCAAAGCCCTCCAGGAGAAGGGTAGCACCCATCTTGCGAACGAAGAAGGGGTGGCACTCCTCCGGAGGAGGCTCTAGTAGGAGGATGGGTAGCTCCCCGTCTTCTAGGCGGTCGTTCTTCCCGCTAGTCTCCGGCTCCTCGGTCTGACTTGAGATCGATTTCATGTGCTTACAATCGAGTTTACATCTTTGTGTACTTTGGTTGTTCCCACATACGACCCCAAATGATCTTTGCTTTTTATAGTAGATCACATAAAATCCTTTTCCTAAGAGGAAAGTCTTCATGCTAGTCCTCTTCGCAAGTGGGAAGTCTTCTCATATTCTCGCTCCTTAAAATGCTAACTCCTTCAATTGAAAACTTTGCACACATGCGCAAACATTAGAGGCCCCGTGGTCGTCCCGGAGAGGCCCCTCCAACGCTCAAGTCAGTACGGTGAACAAGAGAAAATAACAATAAACGAATACTACAAAACTATGCGTAGGAGGATAATGAATTAATTATGAGTTAATTACTTATAGATAATGGGAGTGACCTTTTTATACCGCAAGATGGGCCCGTGGGTCGTGGCAGGAGAATTTGGCCTATGGGCTAGTCCACATAGGAGAAAACGACCGCTTGGGCCACACCCAGACTTCTTTGGGCCGGTTTAATTATTAAGAGCCTATTGGACAATTAATATTAAATAAACAAATATAAAATAAATTGTTGGGAAAATTTATGCATATATTTTGATGATACCATGTAAAACTTAGATTAGGAAGTTTGCACCCAATTCAAATGTAAAATTTATTTATATATTTTGTTGTGTAAGCCAACTTCATTGTCCACCATGGACTTAGCGACTTGAGTCAACTCGAAAATCTTAAAAGGACTAAAATCGAAAAGTTAGTAAAGTTTATTCAACCCCTAAAATTTACTTATATTGGGACCTACGGTTCCATGTAAATCTCCTCTTCTAAATCAGTATTTAGAAAAGAGTTTTTATGTCCATTTCATGTACTTAAAGATCTACTAGTTCCCATGTATGGTTTTGCAGGATGGAATAAATTTCACTTTTTATGGCCTCTTTCCATAATGGTCTTTTAGAAGAATTTATATCTTCTCTATAGTTTTCGAGTTCACTTTCCAAAGCATGTAGGTTAGAAAATATGGACCAAAAGATTTATCTATCCTTGCTCGTTTCTTTGCTAAGTTCCACCTCTTCTTCTTTATTTCATTGCTCTTGTTCAATTAAATCATGTATCCATTTTGGAGAGCTTGCTTCTTCTTTTGATCTACGGAAATATATTTTCAAACAATGAGGCATTTCTTGATTCAATTATCATGTTCTTGTGTATATCTTCAATTTTAGAATCATGCACAAGAAACCGATAAGCACCATTGTTATGTTCATATCCAATAAATATGGAATCAATAGTTTTGGGACCTACCTTCACCTTCTTTGGTGTAGGTATAACAATCTTAGCAAGACACCCCCATACTCGTACGTATTTGTAGGATGACATTCTTCCATGCTACAACTCATAAGGGATTTTGTCTTATTTCATACGGGGCACTTTATTTAAAAGGTAATTAGATGTTAAAACAACTTCTCCCCACATGTTCTAAGGCAAGCCGAACTTAATAACACGACGTTCATCATTTCTTTAGGTGTGTGGATTTTTCATCCTGCAATGCCATTCTATTGAGGTGAATAAGATGTTGTTGTTTCATGTCTAATTCAGTGTTGGGCACATGATTCAGAAAACAGTGATTTATATTTACCTCCATGATCACTTCTTAGCACCTTAATTCTCTTGTTAAGTTGATTCTCAACTTTATTTTTATAGAGAATGAATTTCTCTACAACTTCATCTTTACTTTTAAGAAGATATACATAACAATACTTTGTAATATCGTCAATAAACTGGTGAAGTACTTGTTGCCACCACGTGTTTGTATTGATTTTAAATCACATACAACAAAGTGTGAATTAAATCAAGTGGTTTATCATTTATTTCAATGTTTTTAAATGATGTCCTTGTTAACTTTTTTCTCAACACAAGTCTCACACTTGTGCTTGGAATCAATATGGAGTGTTGGTATATAATTCATTTTAATTAATCTACATAGAGTATCATAATTAACATGCCCTAGTCTACCATGCCAAAAATCGGAAGACTCAAACAAGTAAACAAAAAACTTATTCATTTCATTTGATTTTTGGTTTAACAACCATTACATTGAGCTTAAACTTCCCATCGAAGCATATCCCTTACCTACAAACATTCCATTTTTCATCGAAGTTACAACCCTTGACACAAAATTAATGCGGAAACCATGTTTATCTAAAAGCAAACCAGACACCAAATTCTTATGAATATTTGGTACAAACAACACATTAATAAGAGTCAGTTCTTTCCCGAACATCATCTTCAGAATTATTTTTCCTTTCCCTTTAACCTCGAAGTAGCTGAGTTTCTCATGTACAACTTCTCGCCATCATCGCCTAGCTCAAAGGAACTAAACATTTCTTTGTGAGAACACACGTGCCTAGTAGCACCGAGTGAATCCACCATTATTTTGGGTTTGAATCCACCAAGTTCATCTCGAGAGATCACTGCGGCCAGGTTCATATATCGACACCTCTTGAGAAATTTTCTCAACCATGTTAGCCTCTCTCGGTTCCTCTATGGCTTCTTACAGTCTGAAGCCATGTGCCCCTTTCTCGCCACAATTAAAGTGTTTTCCATCAAATTTCTTCTTGTTGATGCCTCCTTTCGGTCCCATATTTTTAAACACTTTACTAGTTTGCCCCACTACAAGAAAATCGCAAAATAGCGACGGAAATATCCGTCGCTAATCCCATAAAAACCGTCGCTAAATATTTTAGCGACGGATTAGCGACGGAATTATTCCGTCTTTATTTAGCTCGTCGTTAATTTTTTTGCGACGGATATTATAATCCGTCGCTAAAATAGCTTAATTTTAAAACTTTGTCGCTAAAAATTAAAATCCGTTGCCAATCTTGAATCGAAGCGACGGAATGGACGCAATTTAATTTAGCGACGACAAATCCGTTACTAAATTTAGCGACGGAACCATCCGTCGCTAAATTGCGTCAATTAACTTTGATTCTAATATTAGCGACGGAAGTTTCCGTCGCTAACTAAGTCTTGCACTTAGCAAATAGCGACGGATTGTATCCGTCGCTATTTTAAAATATTATTTTATATTTAATTTATTTTATATAATTAAAAACCTGTAAAAACAATGCACGTTCAAATTACAAAAATTCATTTATATAAACTATATAATCTATCAATAATCGCCAAAATAATATATGTTTTACAAAAACACCATGCCAAACATTTATAGTTATAGAAATCCCGCAATACATCCATATATAATCTAAAATATATAATGTCTAGAATTTATCCAATTTGTGCATGGTTGTCAAGGAGAGGAGGCATCTGTCTATGGCGGGCGCAACTCCATCATCATGCGTAGCAACTCGATACTTGTGATCGCAATCGAATGCGCTCATGACGTTCATTTTCCAATCGCTCGCGCCACGCCGCCACTCGCCGGCTGGCGCGACACGCTTTCGATCATCGCGGCTGACTCGCTTTCGGTCACTGTTGTGTGACTCGCTTCGGTCACTATTTGTGTGACTGTCTCCTCATTGCCTCATCGAATGGTGGGAGCTGGAACCACCAATGTTGGTAAACAAATCGCCGAGACCCGATCACATCGTACACCCGCCGCTTTTTTATCCCAACAACATCGAGGAAAATCCCATTCATCTCTGTGGGCTCCTCTCTCGCCTCGGGCAACAAAACAAACGTGTCTCCACATCCTCCTCCAAAAAATATTAACTTACATTACAAAAACCATTTTTATGTATTTATAAACAGTTTAAAAGTATTCTAAAATTATACTTACAGATACTTGCTTAGACCTCCCATCCACAAATGTACCATTTTGCTTCATATGTGTACGCAAAAAAGTATCATACGTAGTAGGAGTCCGCCCAGTCTCCTTCTCCTGCATCCAAAAAGACAAGTATTAAAAAAACCTCATAATAATTTTATAAAAACTTTAAATAATTACAATTTAAACTAAAATAACTTACAAAAGCAATGGCATGCCCAATGTAAGAGCGGGAACCTCCACAGTGGCGAGAACAACCGGATCCAGGCGGACCTGTCTCGGACATCCTGTTGTTGCTCGCCTTCTTAGAAATAGTAACAACCTCTGGCTGACTCCAATAGACCAACCAGGTCTTCCATGCATCATCAGGCACACTACGTGGCTGTCCTTTTTTTTTCTTTCTGGGTTTTAAATTTGCTTATCATGTCACTGTAGAGTTTCGAGGTCTGATGCATGAACACGTCATGAATTTGATTGTCAACAGCTGGATCCCACGTATAGTGCTTCTGCAAACAAAAAATATAATTATTTAGTACGCGCAATATATCAAGATAATATAGCCTATGTAAAATTCGACAATAATTTTCCTAAAAATAAACAAAGCCAAAGTATAATACTGAAACAAACATGACAAAAAAGTATAAGCAAATATTCCCAACAAAATAACATAATAAAATTTCGGCAGCATTTTTCCTAAAAATTTGACATATGCCTGGTGAGAATCTAAACAAAAACAACTCAAAATCACAAATACTCCCTTGACATTTGTTTCTATTTTACAAATTGCACCTATTGAGAGGGTATGTGTAATACATCGGGGTTTTTTTTAGTAATTACGCTAAACATCAGGGGTAGTTTTTTGTAATTATCCCTAAACATTGAAAACCAATTTAAGTAGCATCCAAATCCACCCCGAAAATCGGGGCTTTTAGCGATCAATTTCCAAGACATGTTGAGACAAACAAATAAGAATAAGTTCATCAAAATTGAGAAGTCCTTTTCCATGGAGTTTTGCGGGAGACAAACCGATGACTGTGCATATTCATATTTTTTCCAAACAATGGGACCCTTTACAAGTTGGCATAAATATCCCTCCAATCACAACCCAACATCTGTCAACCACCACAAAATCCTTCATCTATCCACCAAGATTGATCATACTAGTATATATGTACTACTCCTTCTACGTTGAAATCAAAAGGGCTAATATTTTTCATGCCACTTTGCTAGACTAATATAGACTATGTAAAATTCGACAATAATTTTCCTAAAAATAAAGAATGCCAAAGTATAATATGACAAAAATTATAAGCAAATATTCTCAACAAAATAACATAAAATAAATTCGGCAAAGATTTTCCCTAAAAATTTGACATGCCTGGGTGAGAATCTAAACAAAAATAACTCAAATATTCACCAACAATACCAACACCATACATATTCATCAACATTAACAGCGTGTTCAACACGCATCAAACCATTTTCTAACAAAAAAACCAACAAACCTAAACAAAAACAAACCAACAACATAATGTTCAACACACATTAACTACTTCAAAGTAGAAAATCAACAACTACATAGTAATATGCATGAATATTAAGTTACTTAACTTACCTTGAACTCCTCAAAGTAATGCTCCTTCTTATCATCCGGAACACTCTTCCGCTTGTATCCGTTTACGAGATACTATGCTTGAAAATCTTGATAATATCACCCAAGTCGTAGGGGCATTAATCTACAAATTAACAACAATTGACAACATATTGTAATTACGAAAGATAGTTGGGTTTTTTTTTTTGCAATTAGACTAAACCTTTTGTTATTATTCCGTCTTTTTTGTTTTTAAAGAACAAACAAGGTTTAATTGAAATCAAGTTAATTAGATGACACTTGGTATTATATTTTACATGTTATTGATTCATAACTTGTAAAAGTGATGATTATAGGAAAATTAATCCAATTAGGGAATTTTGTGAACTCACAAACTTTTTTTCACGCTTATATATTTCTATTTCATTCTTTCTATACTAGTATTTTTATGTAAATATTAGGAAAGAGAATGGAAGGGAAATAACATTACTTACTTAGGACCCAACACATAAGCAGTGGGCAAAGACACGCTGGACGAACTACATGGTGTAGGTGAGGATGGTGTAGGTGCGGATGAAGTAGACGTCGATGGCCCGACCTGAAATGCGGGATCATCATGCACAAAACCTGGCGTAGGTGCATCCAAGCTCATAGCATCCTGATCAACTGGAGAAAGAGGCTGTGGTGCCTCATGCGGTGATGCCGATGAACTATCACCTCGTCCACGCCCCCTACCGCCTCTACTGCCTCTACTGCCTCGACCTCTAGTCATCTGAAAGAAAATAAAAATGAAGAAAATAACATAAGCATCAGTGCAGATATATAATAGCTGAGACAAGACCAATGTAGAAATATCAATATTACTAATGAAATGCTTCCACGCCATAATTTATTACACAATCAATATTGACTAGATGGTGTTATTACAATCATATATTATCATCAATTATTTTAAAAAATTACAAATACCCATTGACATTTGTTTTTCTTACAAATTGCTCCCTCAAGAGGGGTATTTATTCGTTAAATACAAACATCGGGGGAGTTATTTGTAACAATTTCATAGGCAATTGTAATTTTAAAAGATAATTGGAGTTATATTGTAATTAGGCAAAACCTGGAGATAGTTTTTGTAATTATCCCTATTTTAAATAGTATTTTTGAATTAACCAATGATATTTGATATATTTTATTTTATTTGATAATATGCAAGCTTACCATAGAATCATCTTGAATAACCTTCACTATCATTGTCGCTCTCTCCTATATCTGAATCTTCACTTTGATCATCAGTTTCTTCATCTAACTCTAGCTCATCCTCGGTGTTAACGGTTCATCTCCAAGTTCTATAACATCATCAGATGGCTCATCCAAAGTTATTGGGTCATTATCTACTTGTATGGGATCATGTATATCTATGGTTTCCTCTTGAAACGATGGGGCTATAAACGATTGAATAACTTCTACTTTAGATCTAGCTTTAATCTTACAAATGACCCACCAACTGCCTTGTCGCGTTTCAAACTAGGATATGTACAATAGTAAACTGTGTGGCTTGAATAGCTAAAACAAATGGTTCGTGACGATTGAAACGGCGCTTATGATTTATCTCTATGAGCTTGTATTGATGATGGATCTTTGTACCGTAGTCGTTGGATCAAACCACTCACAATTGAACAACACTATCCTCTTGATCGGCAAACCTGGATACTCCAGCACAACTTCCAACAAACGACCATAAAAATCGCTCTCATCCCCAATTCGCCCCTTTGATGCAAACCCCGCTATTCATAGTAGATCTAGTTGAACCATGGCCAACAAGATTGAATTTAAATCCATTTGTTTAAAGGTCTCACATATTGCTCAAACCACCCTGCAAACTCACTTTCCAATTTACTATCGAGCTGAGCATCTGAAATATTTGGTTGTCCCACCTTTATTTGCTCAGTGTATATGCTTTAAAAGGAATTTATGTTAACAACATAAACATCGCAACTGAAGGAACATATATTGAATTAATTAATGAAGATTGAATAAGATTATACGTACTCAATATATGGTCGAACCTCGTCACAATTTAATAAAATGTAGATACGAGCTGCTTTGTACTCTTCATCATTCATAAATCTCATTTTTTCCTTTCCAAAAGCTCTACCTGGATGCTTGAATACTGAAATATTTTCCTCATGGTCATCAACATCAGCATGGATATCGTCATTTCGAGGCACATTTCTATGTTTCGTGCTAACATGATCCTCAAAATAATATGAACAAAATGAGGATGCTTCTTCCACCAAGTATGCATTGGATATGGAGCCCTCGACCTTCGCTTTGTTTTTTACATTACTTTTTAGCTTGCGAAGGTACCTAGGCAAAAATATCTGATATATAAGTGATGACTATATGATATAAATCAAATCGCATTGATATAGAAAACTGTCATACCTCTCAAATGGATACATCCATCTATAATGCACTGGACCAGCAATCTTTGCTTCATAGGCCAAGTGAATCGGTAGATGTTCCATGGAGTCCTTAAACTTGGTGGAAATATACGTTCAAGTTTACAGAATTAATGGTATGTCTCTCTCAAGACGTATCATGTCGTTTGTTCCAATAACAAGAGAAGTGAGATCCTTAAAGAACAAGCTCAGTGTGAGAGCCTTCCAAACATGTGCGGGAAGCAATTCACGAAATGCAATTGGTATTAACCTTTGCATGAACACGTGACAATCATGACTTTTCATTCCATACAACTTAAGGTTCTTCATATCAACACATCGACCCAAGTTGGATGCATATCCGTCGGGGAATTTGAGACTACTCACCCATTCGCACAATGTCGTCTTAGACTGCTTATCAAGTGTGTAACAAGCTTTCGGGTACTTTCCAGTGGCACTATCCCGCTCCAACTCAGGTCGGTTACAATATCCATTCAACTCATCCCTGGATTTAGATGTATCTTTTGTTTTTCCTTTGACATTCATCACTGTATTGAACACATTGTCAAACACATTCTTTTCTATGTGCATAACATCCAAATTGTGGCGTATCAAATTGGAGCTCCAATATGGCAAATCCCAAAATATGCTTCTTTTTTTCCAACCACATGTTTTTGAAATACGCCCATTAATATATGTTGCATCAAGTTCCGTGACCTTCTTTAGACCTAACACCTCTAAATCTCTAAGGATTTCGGATCCTGGCCGAACAATTGGGGGAAGAGTCGTAACAGTTTTCTCTCTTCTAAATGCGTGCATATCTTTTCGATATATGTGATCCGTAGGAAGGAACTTGCGATGGTTGTCAAACCACGATTGCTTTCCATTGCACCTAAGTGTGAATGCATCCGATTTGTCCATGCAAGTATGGACAAGCTAATCTTCGGTGTACTCACCCCGACAACATCGAATAAGTGGAAGTCACTAATTGTCCACATGAGGGCAACTCGCATTTGAAAGTTTTGCTTCTTCGATATGTCATATGAATGAGCACCAACCTCCCACAGATGTTTCAACTCCGCTATTAGTGGTTGTAAGTAAACATCCGCCTTATATCCTTCGGTTCCGAGGCCCTGGAACCAACACAGTCAAAAACATATATCGCTTCTTTCATACACATCCAAGGAGGCAAATTGTACGGTGTTAGTATTATCGCCATGATGAATATTGTTGCCCATTTGTGAAAATGGTGAAAACCACGGTGCAAAGACCCACCCTAACATTCTCGCTCTCACCGCAAAGTCGGGATGGGTCTGGCCAAATGCTTCCACGCTGAGAATCGATGGGTGACGATGACCCCATCTTCCACTAAATGTTCGGCATGCCACCTCATATCCTTTCTTTGTAGCATTAGATGCATACAACCTTTGTAGTCGAGGAGTCAAAGGAAAGTAATACATCTTTTGTATGCTACATTAGTCTTTTGTCGTTTCTCACCCCCACGGTGAGTTTTTTTAAACCGAGATGGTCACAAAACTTACAACTGGTCATATTTGAATCGAGCCCCAATATATCATACAACCATTTTTGCAACAATCGATCTTCTCGACTGGTAACCCCATACCCCCTCAACAACTTTTTGCTACTATAAAAATTATCCGTGACTAGATTATTATCTGGAACAATCTCTTTCATTAACTCCGTTAGCTGGTCAAAACATTTTTCCGACATTCGGTTCTCAGACTTTAAGCTCATTAGTCGAGCTACCAAAGATAATTGAGAGTGATTTTCGCACCCGGGCCACAACTGTTGATTTGCAGCTTTCAGCATGTCATAAAACCTTTGGGCCTCGGGGTTTGGTGGCTCTTCTATATCACCCATATTAAATTCGGACCATCAAAGATTCTTGAATCATAATGGTGTACCCAATTGATGTTTCTCCTTCTTCGACTGCATAAAATGAGCCACCAACATCCCGATCGCCCCCAAACCTCATATTTGTTTCCCCCTGGAAGGTCCAAACATGATAGTTCTACACGAAACCATGTTTGACCAAGCGCGATTTCACCGTGTCCACATCGACAAAATTGCATGTTTTGACACTTGCGTTGATTACATGGACATCTAATTTTGGAACCATCCATCCATCTAGGTTTACTAGTAGCGAACTCAATGAAAGTTTCAACTCCAATAACAAACCCCTTAGCTAGATATCCACCCTCTCTCCTTTTATACATCCAACTACGATCAGAACTCATTTTTCTTATGTCCTGTATCGACTCAAGACATTAGTTATGCATAATAAGGTGGAGTGCATATCAATATATATATATATATATATAAAGTAGAAAGGGTATTGTAACCTCATTTGAATTGGTCTTTCATTTTAATTAGATTAAGATCAAGTAGTTAATTGTATCAAGATTCATTTCTACTGTTGTATCATTTTGCTTTCTGACTAAAGTTTAATTGTCTGATCACTTATCTTTATACCAATACACACACATGCAGTATATATAAATACGTATCTTTATACATACATTAAATTTTAGATGTTACCTTAAAATGAGGAAGGCAACAACTAAAATGTTCGACAAGAGAGGGCTCTAATCTGTCAATCCACAAGCTATCAATAACCTGCAAAAAGATAAAAAAAAAAAGAAGCATATTGCTCAAAAAAAAATTATACGGGCTTCGGGCTAAATGGGCCACCATCGGGCTACAAGCCAAAAAAATAATAAAAATTATACATAAACCTAAAATTTTAAATTAAGCATGTATAACATTAACATTCAAATTTAATATGCAAAACTAATCTTGGCTAATCTTTCTAATTAGTGCTTTGTTTAGTCATCAACCCCACTAATTTTATTTTAAATCAAATAAAAGCAAAGGAGGAAATATAAACATTGAATGTTGCATGTCCTCAAGAGAAAAGCGAGAAACTATGACCCATTTTGCCTTAGTCCCAGGCACTAAAAAAAGAAACAAAACAAAAAACAAAACAAAAACAAAAGAAAAAAAAAAGAAATTAAAAATATTGGGCTTTTCGAGAGTCCAATATCCAACCATATCCAAATGTACTTTGAAGAGAAAAGGCATCACAACATCCTCAAACCACATGTTACATGCTACAGCTCAGGAACTTTAATCTAAAATGCTAGAACTTTAGTGGCAAGGCGACCTAATAATAATCAGAGATTTGGCCAGACATTTAACACTGGCAATGCTACAGGATCATTAAAACTATTTCAATAAATTTTTGGCTCCAGTGTTCTAAATAACATCAACTGCATATATATAGATCAAAAAATAATCTGGGAAACCAAAAGAAAAAAGTGCTTACCTCCAAAAGAAAGTAAAAACAACTGAAGATTCTTTTAGGCCATAATCTCTTGCAACATAAAAAATTAATTATTCATTATCAGAAAAGAAAATTTCAAAATTGAATAAACTGCGTATTAGATCGTATGACAGTGAATCCATCCGGCGACCACATCAGTGGAGTTGGTGTCTAAAATTCTTCTCCAAAATCAAACAAATTACCTTAATTCAATAGTACAGGGGTAATATTTTAAGGGTGGCTCAGGCTTATAGCATAAAAATAGTGTCACTCCCCATCCAATTTCACCATCAATCGATAATATGTAACATTAATAACACATCGTTTCATAAAACAAAATGACAGGGGATTTGCATGAATGAGGCCGAGATTAATATCTCGGGACTAAGTATCAAGAGACATGTGATAACAAAACCATGCTTCGCATCTTTAGTGCAACGGGAAGTTCTCTAGATGGACTTTAAGAACACGACTATATTAGTCATTTCTTTTTCATAATCTCAATATATATACCCATGCACGCAGACAAGGTACCACAACTATTTAGTAGTTTAAAAATGGAATGATATCTAAACATTGTCACTATAGAGATATAAACAACAAAATTGGATGAAAAAATTGCAAATTCAGAGGGTAAACCGAGATACTAAGTCTCAACAATATCTAAATTTATCACAAACCCAGTCTAGTTAAAAGGAGCCAATAACAACCGTACCATTACAAACAAATAATACACAGCCACACTATCATCATAAAGCGCCCAAAAAATTGAATTCCTAAAATTTCATTAGCCAACTTACATAAAAGGCATACCAATTCCAAATTATCACATTGGACTAGGGGTCCTTTCCCTTTCTTAACACATTTAGGAAAACAGTAGGCTTGATAAATTAGACTTGATATTTATATTTCTACAGATTACAAACACTACAAATAAGAGTAAGAATTTAAGTACAAACCCTAAAAATTTATATTTCTACAAATTACAAACCCTACAAATTTATACCCAAATAATCTACAAAATTAGGGTTGTGAAATACATACCTGTTCGAGAGAGAGAGAGAGAGAGAGGCGAGAGGCGAGAGAGGGGCGAGGGCGAGAGAGGGGCGAGAGCGAGAGAGAGGCGAGAGGCGAGAGCGAGAGAGAGAGGAGAGCGAGAGAGAGGCGAGCGCGAGAGAGAGGGCAGAACGAGGGTGTGTTCTCTGTTTTCTTCTTTTCACTGCATCCAAGTCCACAACGTAGAGAAGGCAACACGGTTTTGTGTTCAGGAAGAATTGCTTTTTATTATAAGAGTTGCTATTCAAGGTAGCAACTTATTAAATATATATATATATATATATATATTTAAAAAAATCGGTTTATAGCGACGGATTAATTGCGTCGCTAAATTAATAATACTTTTAATAAATTAGCGACGGAAATTGATTCCGTCGCTAACTCGATAATACTTTAATTTTTTTCGCGACGGACTTTACATCCGTCGCTAAATTGATAAAACTTTCAATTTTTGGCGACGGATTTTAAATCGTCACTAACATGATAAAATTTAATTATATAGCGCGGAATTGAAATCCGCCGCAATATTTTCCCAATTTTTGACCATTTAGCGGCGGATGTTGATTCCGGCCGCTATTTTATTAATAAAATATTTTTTTCCATTTCATTCTTATTATTCCATCGTTGATCCGTCGTCATTAGCTTACGACATTTGTCCGCCGCTACTATCCGCCGCTAATTTTCCTTTGAATTATTTTTGGTTTATTCCGTGGTAGGCGTCGTTGATTCGTCGTTATTAGCGGACGGATACGATCCGCCGCTAATTTCCGCCGCTAATCTGCGATTTTCTTGTAGTGCCCGAACTTTTTGCCTTTGGAGCTTTCACCATGCTCAAAAACATAAACTTTCGCAGCCATAATATTGAATATTTTTCTTTCTTAACCTTTGTTATCTTCCTCAATTCAAGCCTAACAACAAGTTCTTCAATATTCATCTTTCTAAGCTAGTGGCAAATTTTCAATTATTGCGGATTATTGGAAAGTTTCACTCAAAAACCATCCCTTCGGCATGAATTTCATGCAAGATCACCTGAAGTTTGCACTTGACTTATCACGGGTTTGGAATCAACCATTTTAAAGTCAAGGAATCGCCCACAATAAACATTTTAACCCCCACATCCTCGGACTTCTATTTGTGGTCAAGAGACTCGCACAACTCTTTAGCAGTTCATTGAGAACTATACTCATTGTATAGCGATCTCGTTAATCAATTCATTACATAGTTCGTAAAGGAAGTCAACATGATTCCAAGCCTTCACCGCATGAACGGCTTGGGCATCTGCTTTTATTCTCACTCAACCGGAGGATCTTCACCAAGAACCTTGCTAGGTTAAACATAGTCAAGTAAAAAAATATTTTTTTGCCAATGTTTGAAATGAACGCCATCAATTTCTCCGGTTTCTCCACATGATTCACGTAACATTAACAGTGGGGTTAGCCATCATCTCGAGGCACAATCGAGTTAGCCATCGGATTAGGTACAATCTGGATTAGGCACAATTGTATTAGGCGTAATGATTATCTCATTTGTGCCAATCGAAACTCTAGAGTTCAAATCGATGTCATATTCAAACATAAATCAAAGTTTAGCAATTCAATCAATCGAGAAAAAATGGATAAGAACAAATTAAATGTTTTAGAAATTTGTTCAAACTTTATTTTAAGATCCAAATTCCAATTTCCATTCAATCTAAATATGCACGGGTTTTTATCTAATTAGTACAAAAAGAAAATATTCAAACCAACTACAACAAACAAAGGTTAGTATAGCAAATATAATAATCAAAATCGTTTTCGATATTGAACTTAAGCCAACAATATGATAAATATTCATCTCCTTTTTTATGCTTTAGATAGTTCTTGAAATCTTTCTAAGCTAGTGGCCGTTTTCAATTATTATGACACCGGGAAAGTTTTACTCAAAACCTTCCCTCGGCATGAATTTCATGCAAGATCACCTGAAGCTTGCACTTGACTTATCACCGGTTTGGAATCAACCATTTTTAAAGTCAAGGAATCGCCAATAATAAACATTTTAACCCCCACATCCTCGGACTTATATTAGTGGTCAAGAGACTCCCACAACACTTTAGCAGATTCGTTGAGAACTATACACATTGTGTAGCAGATCCGTTAATCCATTCATGACATAGTTCTTGCAAAGGAAATCACCGTGATTCCAAGCTTCCACCGCATGAACGGCTTGGGCATCTGTTTCATCCTCACTTAACTTGGGAGGATCTTCACCAAGAACCTTGCTAGGTTCAACGTAGACAAGTAAAAAAATATTTTTTGCTGCCAACGTTTGAAATCAACGCCATCTGAATTTCTCCGGTTTCAAAGATGATTCACCAATACATTAATAGTGGGGTTAGCCATCATCCAAGCACAATCGAAGTTAGCCACTGGGTTAGGTACAATCGGAATAGGCACAATTGGATTAGGCGTAGCATTTGTCTCATTTGTGCCAATCGGAACTCGAGTTCAAATTAGATGTCATATCGAAATACAAATCAAAGTTTAGCAATTTGATCAATCGTAACAAAATTGATAAGAACAAATTAAATGTTTTAAAAATTTGTTCAAACTTTATTTTAAGATCCAAATTTCAATTTCCTTAACTCCAAATATTCACGAGATATTATCTAATTATTCCAAAAAGAAAATATTCAAACCAACTACAACAAACAAAGGTTAGTATAGCAAATATAATTATGAGAATCAATTTGATTGAACTTCAAGCCAACAAGATGATAAATATCCAAATTGCAATAACATTTGATCTTATTAACCCATTTGACCAATCTAATTTGGATTCCAATATTTAATATACACGATTTACAAGTAAATATGTACATATGTATGTATATATATATAATGGAAATAAGATGTAATCGTAGTTTAAAAAAATCAAGTAAACTATTAAAACCAAAAATATGGTTCGACTTTGAGTTACAATCCAGACATTACAATCGCAAGCAAGAACATGTAAGCATTATAAATGTAATTCCTAAGAATTTTAAATCTTAAGTAACAACATAACATAATAGTCTAATATCCACACTGTATGCCATTTTTTCTGTACTCAATAGTGCGATAATAACAATAATAGAATGTAATATACAAATATACAAATTGCAATCTTTGTCAGAAATTTTTAAAAAACAATTACAGAAATATGACAATCCAACCAAACTGTTCCAACATATATTAAAAGAATCTGCTTTAAGTTTGTTATTTAAAATAAGGAGTGTATCTCCTCGAACAATTTGGAATTACAAAATAACAAAATTATATAACAAATTACGAATAAGCGCAATATAAAATTGGCCCGAATCGTATTGAACACACTATTATTAAAGCGATTCATCCCATATTCGATGTATGTTTCCCAAGATAAGATGGAAAAAACCAAGTTACCTCAAAATCCGCGAATCGAAAATAATGCTCGTAAATCACCACCAAAATGCAAATCGAAGCCATGGAACATGTTAGGATATTTATTGTTTAGATTTTGATGAATGCCATGTAAAACTTAGAACAGAAGTTGGCACCCCATTTTTGTTGTAAAATGAATTGTAATAAATAGGGTCGCAAGCCGAGTTAAGTCGCCACGCCCTAACATGCAAGAAGACAATCAAGACTAGAAGGAAGACTCGCCGCAGATGAGTATGGCAAAGAAGAGTAGACGGAACTCTATCAAGAAGCGGTGAGATGCGGTGAGTGGAGTATCACCAAGTCAACTCAAGAAAAGCCAAGTCTCAAGTTGAAGTGATGAGAAGAGTCATCCATGATTGGAAGTCGACTCTAAGTCACCTCGGGGAAAGCAAAGAAATGCAATCAAGTCGAGATAATCGAAAAATATTTGTTGCACGTAAATCAAGAGAATTACTTAAACAAGTAATATCTCCATACCACCTTTCTCGGAGTGCTCACCCGAAGCGTGCAAAAGGAATGAACAATGGGAAGCACTACACCGTGTCGAACTCAAAAGGTGAAGAACAATTCATACGAGGAAATGGCAATTCCAAGGATCGCAACAAGACAAACTAACGATCGCAAGTGACTTTCAAAAATAAGCCTATCTCTTCAACGGGCAAATTTTTGAAAGATCACTATAAAAGGCCGAGGAGTTTATTTGAGAATGTGTGACACAAAAACGAGAAGTACGGACCAACCAAAAACGTTCAAGCAATTATTAAAAAATCTAAAATATTCTCAACCCTCAAGCCTATACTACGAAGAACATCAATCCAACACTCAACCGTGAAGGAAAGATAACTTCAATCGGTTGAAGAGGAAAATTGAAAAATCAAGGGGTCTACATTCCACGAAGGATTGTAGGAAGGTTTAAGGTCGAACCAAGTCTTAAGCTTTTGGAGGGCTTCGTGATCAAATCCAAAGAGCTTGAGCAAGTGGGTTGTAGTAGCAAGCGCAGCTTCCCCTGTGAAGAAGCCGAGTCGCACGAGAAGCCACTGAGTGATCAAGGCGTCTCCAGACCGAGTCCCAAAGGATCAAGTCGTTGTGTGATCAAGACTTGTATTTGGACATTACCACTTTGTATACCGATCAATACCTAGTGGATTCCTCCAGAGTTGGAGAAGAGAGGAGTAGAAGAATTACCCCATCTTCGAACCTCTATAAAAATTTCATTGTGTTATTTACATTTCGCACTTTAATTCTTGCATCATATCCGTTTATTTCTCACGACATATTTGCTATCCATTAGATAATCACTAAGTACTAAATCAAGCTCTAAAACTCTACTTAACCAAACTTAAGGGTGTTAAGTCTTCCAATGAAAACAAACCACAATTGAGTTAATTTAGACTTAATGTACTGAGTTATTCCATCAACGGCTCGAGTTGAGTCTGGTTGAGAGACTAACTCTACCGATTAACTAGATTGGTCTGTCCACCAAGGACACAAAGTTGTGTAGTATCAACTCGAATATTTAAAAAGGACTAAATCGAAAATTTGGTAAGGTTTATTCAACCCCCTTCTAAACCTTACACTTACACCCCTGGGACCTACAAGTGGTATCGGAGCGGTTGGTTCATTGAACCCTCCGCACCGGTTACTAAACTAGATCTCCAAACTTTTTAAAGTCTCGCTTTAGTACTTAAACTTTCAAAACTCTTTTTATCATTAAAAGTTATTATCATGGAAGCAAATTTGACACGCATCCCTATGTTCACAATTGAAGAATTTGATGATTAGAAAATTCGTATGCGAGTGCTCATCTATCAAAGATTACATGATGAGATGTGGAGAGTGATAGAGGATGGGCCACCGCAAATCTTAAAGGTGAACACCGTAAGAAGAGCCGCAATGAAGGTGAAGAGGATATAGCTCCCGCAACCTATGATCGAAAAACCAAGAGCCGAATGGACAAATGATGACAAAAAGATATAACTTGGACAATGTGGCCAAGGACATTCTTTACAAAACCCTGGACAAAGCCATGTTCAACAAAGTCAAATCATGCAAAACGGCTAAAGAAATGGGACAAGCTAACATTAATTTGTGAAGGCTCGTGAGCAAGTCAAAGAAAACAAATTATCAAAATGGTCGTACAGAAATTTGAGAACTTCAAAATGATCTCGGGAGAGAACCTAGATCAATTGGATGCTCGATTCACGTAAATCACCAACGAGTACAAGACTTGGAAAAGAATATACACGAATGAAATGTGTATGAAGATCCTAAAAGTCTTCAGTGAATGGGAAATGAAGGTCATGGCATCGAGACATTCCATGGACCTATCAAAGACATCCAACCATGAATTATTTCGGACCTCAAAGCCTACGAGTTTGAGCCGAGAAGAAAAGACCAGGAAGAGACAAATTTTGTACTCCCAAAACAAATGCTTCTAATTGTTAAAAATGGGAAGAGAGTCAAGTCAAAGAAGTCATTGATCCGTAAGAAATAGCCCCGATGGTTAAGAGGTTCAACAAGTTCCTCAATAAGAACTACAAGAGAGGAAAGGGCGAATCTTCCAAAAGACACTCGGCTCCCTCCAAATCAAGGGAAGATAGGCCAACCAAGAGAACAGATCATCAAAAAGTGAATATCAAAGGGCCGACAATCCAAGAATGGAAAGAGTCGATCAAAAGGTTGAATATCTATCTTTGAATCAGACAACCAGGTCACTATGCCATTGATCGCCCATATCCCGTAGTCAACAAATACGGGAATGAAGAAGAAAGAAAGGTCTTGAGAAAGAAGACAAGAAAAGAGAAAGGCAATGTTGGTCGCCGAGATCAGGCTGAAATGGCCCAAGTCAAAAGACATAGCCGATTGAAAGCAAAGTGAAGCCGACTATTCAAGTGACTCAAGAAGAAGAAGCCCGACCGCTTGATGGCCAAGGAACAAGATCAACTCGACCAAGAAGATGAGGTACACTCTAACTCATCAAACTCGGACTCTAGTGATAGTGATGACACACACACTTCATCACCCACCGATCTTTATGATCCATTAGGCAAAATGATGAAAGATTTTGAACGCATTAAATCCTCACACACACTATTAAATGAGGAAAACAGCCTACTCAAGAGCCAAAACTCAAAGTCGACTAATGAGCCGAGTATTCTAAGTCACATAGTGATGAGAATGAAAGTTTAAAGGCCTGAAAATGCTAAATTAATAGCGAAATTGCCGCCACAGAGAAGAGGAGAATGACCTCAAAATGTTATTGCCTCATTCACTAAGGCATCTAAATCATTGGATGACCTTATTATGAGTCAAAGAGAATGTGGAGACAAAACAAAGCTTAGGATTTAATTCTCTCGTGCTATGTCAAACCTCAAAAGCAATTTTGGAAAAAGGATCTTCAAGCCATGAAGAGTCTAAAAATCCAAAACTCTAAATGTTGCACACACATTCACTCCAAAGCACAATAACAAGCAAACGGCCTTGGTTATAAAGGAAAAAGGAAAACATCCATTGAGTGTATTTGAAAGGACAAAGTGAGAAGAGATTCAATGAGTTCCTCAAGAAACTCCAAACGTAAAATACTCTGTAAAAAAGAAGCAGAGCTACCAAAACCCTTAAAATCTATAAGAGAAATACATATAATGGGAATGGTAGAAAATATCCAAGCCAAGTCGATTGGAATAATGTGAACTATCAAAGCATAGACTTATGGAATATAAGCCCAAATGGCAAAGGCCTAGAACTCAAAGAAAGGCCATTCCAAAAGTATAAGAGCTTTCATCAAAGACACATATGCACCTAGGCACTACACTCGAGACACCACAATTACCCAAAGAAGGGTTACCAAAAAAGATTTTGGGTCAAGCAATCAACACGACTTGCTACACTCAAAACAGATGTATGATAAAATGACGGTGACAAAGACTCCCTATGAGATTTGGTGGAAGAAAACCAAATGTTTCATATTTCGTAATATTTGGATGTAAATGCTTCATCCACAACAATGGCAAAGACAATCTAAAGGCTTTCGATGCTAAAGTCGATGAAGGTATCTTCTTAGATACTCAAAGCAAAGCCTACAGAGTACTCAACAAAAGGACTATGGTTGCGGAAGAATCCATTCATGTGGTATTCGATGAGCCAAATGTAAATGGAGAAGACATTGAAGAGTCACCGATAAGTCAATCATCCAACCATACGTAAGAGTCCTTATCTTTCAAGTCAAGCGGGATTATAAATTGAGGAAGAAGATGAGATAGTCGAATCTCAAAAATAGTGGAAAGTTTGCGCTAAGTGATGACGAGAGAGTCGACCACAACAACACAAACCGCAAGACGATCAATCCACTAACTTACTCCAACCTCGATGTAAGATGGTTGAGAGACCATCCACGTAACTTGTCATTGGAGATATAAGAGAAGGTGTCAAAACAAGATCCGTAACTCAACAAGAAGCCATGTTCACATGCTTTATCTCGTAGATAGAGCCCAAAGATGTGTTACAAGCATCGATGACACACATTGGATTCAAGCTATGCAAGAAGAGTCAATCGGTTTGAAAGAAATAAAGTATGGGAATTAGTTCAAAGACCCACACATCAAAATGTTATTGGTACTAAATGGGTGTTCGTAAACAAGATGAACGAAGAAGGTTCTCGTGGTAAGAAACAAGGCAAGACTAGTAGCCAAAGGATATTGCCAAGAAGAAGGAATAGATTTTGATGAAACATTTGCTCCGTAGCAAGATTGGAAGCTATAAGGATGTTTCTTGCCTATGCAACTCACAAGAATTTCATTGTATATCGATGGATGTAAAAAGTGCATTCCTAAATGGTTTATCGGAAGAAGAAGTGTATGTTGAACAACCTCCAGGATTTGAGCATAAGACTCTTGGAGATAAGGTATACAAACTCAAGAAGGCCTTGTATGGATTAAAACAGCACCCAGAGCATGGTATGATACCTTGTCACAATTCCTAACCGAGAATGGATTCACAAAAGGAAAAGTAGATAGAACACTTTTCGTAATTCAAGACAAAAAGAGTATACCGCTTGTTCAAATATATGTGGATGACATCATTTTTGGATCCACAAACAAAGAGTTGTGTGAAAAATTTTCAAACCTCATGCAAAGTAAATTTGAAATGAGCATGATGGGAGAGTCGACATTCTTCCGTCGACTCCAAGTGAAACAATCAAGGATGGAACGTTTATAAGTCAAACAAAATACACCGAGATTTAATGAAGAAATTTGGTATGGAGGAGAAGTCTTCGTGAAAATAACAATGAATACATCATCAAAATGGACATGGATGCGGATGGCAAGCCGTAGATCAAACAAGATACATAGCACTTATTGGATCATTGCTCTATCTCACAACAAGGGCCCGACATCACCTTTGTCGTAGGTGTATGTGCAAGATTTCAATTTGCTCCCAAAGAGAGCCATATGACAAAGATCTCAAGAGAATATTGAGATACTTGAAAGGGAGCCAAGAAGTTGGCTTATGGTATCCAAAGGAAGGCGGATTCAAGCTAATTGGCTATTCGACTCGACTATGCTTGGATGCGAGTTGATAGGAAAAGCACTCGTGCACATGTCAAATGCTAGGAAACAAAGTTGATTTCCTGGTTTAGCAAAAGCAAAATTCAATAGCCACCTCCACAATCAAGCGTAATACATAGTCATGGCAAAATTTAGCACAAATCCTATGGATGAGACAAAGAATGAGAGACTATGAAGTTGAGGAAAAAGAAATTCCAATCATGTGTGATAACACAAGTGCAATTGCCATTACTCAAAATCCTGTGTTGCACTCAAGAACAAAGCATATCGATGTCGATATCACTTCATAAGAGATCATGTTGAAAAGAAGGACATCATCTTGGAATATATCTCAATCGATAAACAATTAATCGACATCTTCACAAAACCATTATGTGAGTCAATATTTGAAGAACTCAAATATGAGTTATGGTTAATTGAATGAGCCGACACTAAGAATCAAAGAAAAGAAATGGAACACAAAAAGGGAAAAAGAGTGAACTCACAAATCGCCTAAGTAAATCGCCTATATCGGAAAGACAAATATACCAAGTCAGTTAGCTAAGTCACTAAGAGAACTCGTGAGAAGAAGAGTTAAATCATCTAAGGGATAAGTTCGAGTCACTTATGAGCAAAGTGACAAAAACGCAATGTTTTTACTAAGCGGGAATGTTTTTAAGAATGACGTCAAAGATAATGATGATGTGTGTGTACAGACATAAAGCGCACATTAAGCTTATGATTGATATAAATGTGCCACATTAAATACGAGACATTAAATGCTAAATAGGCGTGCAAAATCTAAGCCGTTGATTTCCATCACATTTCAAAACCACCCGCACGCCCTTTCATAAACCATACTTAAACCATTTTCGTCCGCTTTCCCTCACACACTACCAAAACTGTTCATTTCTCTCTCAAAAGCAAGGCAAAAACTCTCTCAAAACCCTATCTATCTTCAAATCAATCTCTAAGTTTTCTTCGTGAAATCCTGAAAAATGGCATCAACCTATGACTTTGTCAAGTTAGGAAAGCAAATCCACACCGGCTCCATGTGGATTTCGACAAGATGGTGAAACAGGGGTCCAATGACACCCTAGTGAAGAAAATCGCTGAAAAGCTCGAAACGCCTGGGTAAAACCATTTCGACGTTGGAATATTCGATGACCTATGTGGAGGAGGTCGCACAATTCTACGTGAATGCCGAGATTCATGATGAAGGGATAAAGTCATCTGCTGACGGAAAGCGTTCACCATCTCTCGCCAAGGATTTGGTCGAACACCGCCACTACCAACGGAAGGAGCATTAGAAATTAACGAAGCCGATGTAAACCTGGGCCGCTGGAAGGAAATAGCCAAGCCCGACTATGTTGATAAAATAGTTTATACAAAGAAACAAGAGGTGTGCCAAGGAGGATTATCACAAGTCGTTGGACATAGTTGCCAAAATGTATTGACATCAATTTGGCGGCTTTGACCAATCACAAAAGCAAAGTTGATCGTGATGGCGCGATCATTGAACAAAGAAAATAAACGGGTTGAGTTTGTCTACAAATGACTATGCCGTAACGTAGGGAACAAATCCTTCAAGGAAGATGGCACATTTGGAGGATCCAGGATATGGCCCGGTGATTGGCCCGGATGATGGAGGTGAAAGGAGTCCTCTTAGACATAGAAAGGCGTTCCATGTTAACAAGAGGATGTTCAGATCAAACCTCTCAGGCGCACGTAAGAGAGCCTACGCCAAGAGAGCCGACACAGTGAGGGGAATCGGTGACCTCGAATATACAAGTTGTTTCTCTCCACCAAAGAAGAAAGCTACCCATGCAACAAGCTAAGAAGATCACGCCGCAAAGAAAGAAAGTCAAACTCGCTCCTCGCCTCGTAACAGAGTCACCTACCCTCGCAGCCGTGTCTCTCCCGCCCCAAAGAAGCCGGTCAAGAAGGACTCTCAACTACCTTCTCGGATCGTCAAAAAGAGGAGATCCGATAAGCCAAGATGGCCAACTCCTCGTAAGAAGACACCAAAGACGCCCCCGCCGCCAAGACTAAGAAATCGTCTCGAACCGTAAATCCTCCGTACAATCTAGAAGACGAAGAAGAATCATCAAGCGCTCCGAGCTTGAAAATCGGGCCGAGTCACCACTCACCGAACAAATACGGTAAAATCGGCCAAGCAATTGAGTCCCTGATGTAATTGATGAACAGCTAAGTCTCGTCAAGGCGATCACAGAGGCAACCTCAAGACATAGTTGTAGTTCACATGTGGTGAGACACAAGAAGAAGCTTCGATGGAGATGATAGTGATGTGGTGATCCTATCCCCACTTTATCCGCACATTCAAAATCATCTCATGCGAGAGTGGAGGACGTGGAAGTTGGGTCCATCCAGGAACAGTTCCAACGGCCCGAATTCATCGAAGAAGAAGAGGAATAACTTCTCGACTCGACCTCTGTGATCGGACTCCGGATGAAGAAAACCGCAAAGATATCCGCAAATCTTCAAGGAGAAGGAGAATGAGAGATCGCAGAGGAAGCGAGGCACGAGAGAAGGCCAACATCCGCCTCTCTCACCGCACCACGAGAACACACACATTCTCACTTCGATATTTTATCGTAAAGTGATGATGATTTAGACCGCCGCTACGTGCATGAAGAGTTGCAAATGCAAAGAAGCAATGCATGAGTCCAGGATTCTTCATGAGAAGAGCATGATGGAGGGACCAGGAGAGTCCTCCGTAACACAACTTGAAATTGATCCAATGGGAGTGGTTCAAAGAAATCGCCACCGTTGTTGCCGCCACCACTTCCCCTTTCGGAAGAAGGCAATAAGGAAATGGCGATGAAACTAGGATAGTGGGGACCCCAATCGAGCCAACCCCTATTGAAGGTGTTTTACCCACCGCCCAAACTAACGAACACTCAAGAATACAACCGGGAGTTTGGAGACGAGTGACCCCATTCCAAGTCACTCACCGGTGCGCCACCGAGGGGGAACTCCCTCCACCGGCAGAAGGTGGGAGGATGCCGCAGATGATGACTGCAACGAATCTAGGAGGCGAAGTAGAGAAAATACAAACACAAGAAGAACAACAAGTTGCCATCAACGAAGCTCGATTGCTTGAGACTGTCTCACCGAGGTGCCAACCGCCTCGAAGGCTAATGACGCTGGCGATGCAAAACGAGGCACAAGAAGGAATGTGCCCGGGAGTTAACACTGGCGATGAAATTGCAATCCATGGGGTTGAGACTCCAATGGATGCCACCACGAAAGACCCTAAGACATACCGACACCGTCGAAAGGGAAGTCCAGCCTCTCGCAATCGAGGCTCGCAGGAGGTAATGAAGGCCCACGGGAGGTTGAGACTTCCGGGGTAAAGAAGTCAAGTAGAGAACATCCCTCCCGCTATCATTGACCCATCTCGAAAAGGAGATAAGCGCTTCATGATTCCCAGGATAATCCCGATGTAACCTTTCGGGATCGAAGGCGACGGAAGAAGCCGAGTCATCCCCCGTGTACTCCAAAAGACTCAAACATGCGGATGTTCCAAGCACGAGCAAGTTCGATCCCAAGACTACTCGTCAAACCTTTAATTTTGATGATTAGCCACCAATGGAAATCTCATCATCGTCCGATGACGCTTCGAGCAAGGCCGAGGACCCGCCTACTCATTGGGAGAAATCACCGAGACCAACGGTGTTGAGACAAATGAGGCTCGCAAGTCGGGTCCACTTCACAAAAGACCCCAGGTGAGACAGAGTCCACCGCACAGCTCCCAAGTGCCGCAGAGGTTCGACTCCAAAAGGAACTTCACGCGCACCTCTAATCATTGAACAAATACCGGTTGGCCGTGATGATTCCTTCATAGAATCTTTTCCTTTCTCTCTAGAGGTACCAGACCTCCCCAAGAGTCGAGAACGAGCTCGCACGCTTCCATAGACCAGCTCGTTATTCCATCAGGTACCATTGTTCCACTGATTATGACTTTGACGTTGCATGGCCATCAACCGCAACGGAAGAATCGGCCTAAAGTCCGCGAAGTGTTCAAGGCATTATTTGCCGAGATTGAACGGATGGAGAGGCATCGTGCCTCTATGGACATGCGATCGACAACAGAGATGCCAATCTTATCTGCCGACTTAAGAGGCATAACAGTCCGGATCGGGAATGGTGGCAACAAAGAAGAAACAATGCGTGTGGAACAAGTTAGATACTTCAGACATTGTTCAACAAGTGCTGGTATGGAGAGCCGAGAATACCGATGCAAAAACGAAGTTGAGAGAACACATTGAGCACATGCATGAAGCTCACACCGCCGAGATAAAGTCGATGCGTGAGCAAAATAAGAGTGATCTACGCGCTTGGAAGAAACCATGAATAGAAAATTCAGCCTTCTCATGGCCGAGATGAAGCTAATTTCACAGAGTCCAACGCTACTCGATCCGAATTTCGTGGCCGCATACTCCGCAAGAGACTCGAGACAGAACTCTACCATCGCAGGCTCGACTTCCCGCTGCCAAGATGTTTCAGTGTGTCTCTCTTTGATGATGCCAAAAAGGGGGAAGAGGAATACCTTAAAGCGCTAAAGAGATCCTCAAGTCGGTGAAAAAGAAGGGAGCAAATGTGAAGGGAAAGACAATTTGAGGAAGCGGTCTAAACAAAAGAAAGGAAAGTCTGTTGAGGGGGAAGGATCGAAAGATGTGACCTTGATGATTGCACAAACCCCAACAAGGTCTTGTCACAAATGATATCATCGCAAATCAACTCCAAAGTGACTCGCCACTCCAACACTGCTATATCTATGGCCGAAAAGAGAAAGACAATTGAAGCGGGGATGGAGGAAGTGGAAGGAAGAATGGATGCCCGGGTTATGAACATCTTGAAACAACATGGAGGCATTCCAAAGAGACAGAGACACTTATGCCATCTCGATGTCGGACAGAGCCACGATCGTTGATGAATTTAAAACGCCGCATCTCAAGGATACTTTGCAAATATGTCTATGGCTCAATCTTGGGACTTGTCTTGGGAAAAAGGTCTCACATTATGTGAAGAAAGCCGACAGTGCCAGACTACCTGATCGCTCTGCTGGTCACCCGCCGGTCACTTAGCCGAAATAAGAAGACCCCAAGACAATACACGCCCGCAGGTAGAGGAAGAAGCAAATGGTGGAGGAAGAGATTTCGACCAGGCCTCGCCCAAAAACATTGAATACGTAGATCCGTGCAAGAAATGAGGGATCTATGGGTGTCTTGACCAAGTAGCAAATTTGCAAGTGGCTAAAAATAATGTTGAGTATGTGAAAAGAATAGAAGAAGAAAACAAGAGACAAACTCAACTATGGGAGGAAAGACAAGAAAGATTAAGAAGAGATGAAGATGCCAGGAAGGCATATGAAAAGAAGAAGAAGGCAAAATTTGACGATGAGAAAAAGAGAAGAAGAGCGTAAGATGATCTTTGAACAAGATGAAAGAAGGAGACAACAAAGGAGATGAAGTTGTTTGCCCACCCCTTCATGTATTTTTATGTAAATACATACTATGTAAGTTCTCGTAATAAAGCTACAATTTCTTTATTTTTCTTGTAGACAAATGTTTGCTCGATACACCTTGTAAATAGTTGTGTAAAAGAACAAGAATGTTATGATCAATAAAAGGATTGATTCTACGCATACATTCTATGTGAATACACTATCTCAGATGTATCTTTTGTTTACATTTTTGAATGATTTAAGTTTTAGCATCATCAAAAGGGGGAAATTGTTAGGATATTTATTGTTTAGATTTTGATGAATGCCATGTAAAACTTAGAACAGAAGTTGGCACCCCATTTTTGTTGTAAAATGCATTGTAATAAATAGGGTGGCCAAGGCCGAGTTAAGTCGCCTACGCCCTAACATGCAAGAAGACAATCAAGACTAGAAGGAAGACTCTATGGACAAATTTGAGTATGGCAAAGAAGAGTAGACGGAACTCTATCAAGAAGCAAACTGAGATGCTGAGTGGAGTATATCGATCAAGTCAACTCAAGAAAAGCCAAGTCTCAAGTTGAAGTGATGGAAGAGTCATCCATGATTGGAAGTCGACTCTAAGTCACCTGGGAAAGCAATGGTCAAGTCGAGATAATCGAAAAAGATCCGTTGTACGTAAATCAAGAGACTTGCTTAAACAAGTAATATCTCCATACCACCTTTCTCGAGTGCTCGGCCCCGAGCGTGCAAAATGAATGAACCAATGGGAAGCACTACACCGTGTCGAACTCTAAAAAGGTGAAGAACAATTCATACGAGGAAATGGCAATTCCAAGGATCGCAACAAGACAAACCAACGATCGCAAGTGACTTTCAAAAATAAGCCTATCTCTTCAACGGGCAAATTTTTGAAAGATCACTATAAAAGGCCGAGGAGTTTATTTGAGAATGTGTGACACAAAAACGAGAAGTACGGACCTGAACCAAAAACGTTCAAGCAATTATTAGAAAATCTGAAATATTCTCAATCCTCAAGCCTATACTACGAAGAACATCAATCCAACACCCCCTGCGTGAAGGAAAGATAACTTCAATCGGTTGAAGAGGAAAATACTTGAAAAATCAAGGGGTCTACATTCCAAGGATTGTAGGAAGGTTCAACGTCGAACCAAGTCTTAAGCTTTTGGAGGGCTTAGTGATCAAATCCAAAGAGCTTGAGAAAGTGGGTCAGTAGTAGCAAGGCAACCGCCCTGTGAAGAAGCCGAGTCGTACGAGAAGCCAACCGAGTGATCAAGGCGTCTCGTGATCGAGTCCCAAAGGATCAAGTCATTTGTGTGATCAAGACTTGTATTTGACCGTTACCACTTTGTATATCGATCAATACCTAGTGGATTCCTCCAGGAGTTGGGAAGAGAGGAGTAGAAGAATTACCCCATCTTCGAACCTCTATAAAAATTTCATTGTGTCATTTACATTTTCGCACTTTAATTCTTGCATCATATCTGTTTATTTCTCACGACATATTTGCTATCCATTAGATAATCACTAAGTACTAAATCAAGCTCTAAAACTCTACTTAACCAAACTTAATGGTGTTAAGTCTTCCTGAAAAACAAACCACATTTGAGTTAATTTAGACTTAACGGTGAGTTATTCCATCAACACCTCGGTTGAGTCCGTTGAGAGACTAACTCTACTTGATTAACTAGATTGGTGTCCACCAAGGACACATTTGTGTAGTATCAACTCGAATATTTAAAAAGGACTAAATCGAAAATTTGGTAAGGTTTATTCAACCCCCTTCTAAACCTTACACTTACACCCCTTGGGACCTACGAACACAAGAGCAATATGCAAAGAAATTTATTATGCAAGTGTAGGATTTTTGTTGTGTGTAGATTGTGAAAAATTGGACCACTTTTATAGCTTCAAGATCATCCCATATTAACTCCCCACTATCCTATAACTTGGAGTACTAACTTTTCCTCCATGACTAGGGAGTTTCAAGTGCCATTACCCAATGACTTGGAGCATTCACTCTCCCAACTCCTCTATAACTAGGGAGTTTCAAGTACTTTCACTCTCCCACTACTCCATAAGTTAGGAGTTTTAGGTGTTACAAAATTAAATATTATTGGAGTTAAATATTTTCTTCAATATTTTCAATAAATATGTCCAAGAAATTATGCCAAATAACACAATTTCCATTCAATTTTCCAACATATTTTACTTCAAACTCAATTTTGCCCAACAGATGGCGATCAAAATAATTTCCAGGCTTTTTTCGTATTTGGGCAGAATTGTTATTGTTGAGTGAACTTTTTTGCCTCTTTTGTTCTTATAGGGGGAAATGGGAAATGAGATGCCTTCAAGGAAAGGTGATGGATTCAAACCTAATTTTCCGGTCACTTAAACTACATCCGAATACCTTGTTTAGTGATTTTTTGAGGCCTTCGAGACCGAAAAATAATTTGAATTTTTTTCATAATCTTGGTTTTTAAGGCAAGGGACACATTGCTTTGGCAACATATAAGGAATACATTAAAAAAGAAACCCCGATTTTTTCAGGTAATTACAAAAAACCCTTGAAAAAATTCAAAATTCAAGTTTGTTTCGTCTTATAATTTTACCCAAGTTTTACCCCAATTGTTTTGTCATACAATTTTACCCCAATTGTTCCAATTACACCAACCATACCATTTGATACTCGCTTTTAGAGCAGATCACCCAAGTCAACTAAGTTGACCAAAATCCTTCTTCGAGGGGAAGTCTTTACGCTAATACTCTTCTCGAGGGGGAAGTCTTCTTGTCTTTCTCCCTTGAATCGGTAACTCCTTCAATTAGTAACTTTCCTAAACACACGCAGAAAAATCACAGTGGCTCCGAAATTGTCCCTGAGGCCCCTCTAACACTCAAGTCAAGACGATGAACAAGAGAAAATAAATAAGAAATGAATAGTTAAAAATATGTATAGGAGGATAATGAATTATTTATGAGTTAATTACTTACAGATACGAGGAGAGACCTTTTTATACCCGGAGATGGCCCATGGGTCGTGGAGGAAAATTTGGCCTATGGGCCACTCCACGAGGAGAAAACGACCGCTTGGGCCAAACCCGGATTCATTTGGGCTAGTTTAAGCTTATGCATTTAGTTCCAAACTTTCACTCAAGTGATAATGGAACCGACTCTCCTCTAAAGAAAGGGGTGGGATCAAATCCTCAACTCCAAATCCCAAAAGCTTATCACATCGATCGGAATCGGCATATGATCTAGCGGTTGTTCTCTCTCTTTCTTTGGATTCCGTTTCAAAGTGAAATCTAATTATTAAAAGCCCACCAGAAAATTAATATTAAATAAACAAATATAAAATAAATTTTATTTAATTAAATTATAAAATACCATTTTTGTCCCCAACATAAACCCACTCGTCTTCCAAAGGTACGAAGGATGAAGCGTTGTAGGAGATAATTTGGTGTGTATCGATTTGTCTCGCTTGCGCTTCTTGTCTATCCTTTGGAGGGTCTTTGACTGATTTTGCACGAGGACGCTTGAGAAAGAGCCCTTGACCATTTCTTTCCAAAGTAAATTTTCGCTCTCCACCTCTAAACTTTGAAATATTTTGCTTACTAGAAGACTTAGGAAATTTCTTGAAAGTTGATGTGAGAGGTGAGGTGAGAGTTGAATGAGACTTGAGATAAGACTTTATGGAGAGTTGGAGTGGATCGAGCAGAGAGATGGATGAGAGCACTACGTGCCATATCGGGCGCCCTGGGGCACCTCACCGAGGTGGGCAAGGGTGCCCCCTGGCGCTCCCGGGTGGCACAAGGCGCACACGGGTTCCCTTCTCGGTGGAGGAGGGCACACCTCGTAGGGCATCCCAACTCCCCGGCGCGTTTACCTTTGCGATTTTCCCAAAGTATTCTCTTGAGTTTTCATATGTTTTCTCATATCCCGAGTTTCGATTTCCTTCGTTTCCGCTTTACAGGGCATTCAGTTTCTAGTTCAATCATTCCATGTCCACCTTTCTCCACGAGTTTGATATTCTTCCCCTTGCTCCAAAGTTGTGTTTTGATGGTGATGGGGTAGTAGAGCTTGAGCTAGATTCGAGAGCTCAAGTGATGAGTCTTCCGAGGAAGAGTCCAAAAAGATAGTCCTGAAGAGGTCCGTCACACCAAGTACTAGCATAGGCTCCTATGGGAGTCGAAGCAGTTGTCCCAGGAGAGTTGGTCGTCAATCGAGTGCCCTCCGTCTTTTCTAGAGTTTAGCTTCGATTCCTTCTCCGGGTGACTTGCTCTTTATTCGTAGAGATGAATCCTTCCCATTGGGAAGAAAGCTCTAACTCTTCGGAAGTGGCCCGAGATACTTGTGTTTTGATTTATCCCTTCTCGAGCTCGGATGGATCATCCTTCGGAGCTTGGAGGAGCATCCATCTAGGTGTGATAGTTATTTTTCGATTCGGATGGCCTTTGACTCCGCCAACATGTTTAGTGGCTTGCATCATGCACTTGGAGATTCCTTGTTTTCTTTTTTCTTCTTGAGGTTTTCTTTGCCCCATGAGGCCGAATGATATTTCGTTGCACTCACGCTATATGGATGTTTCTCCTTATGCCTACCAGCTTTCTTTTGTCATGTTTTACTAATGATATCCGTGTATGACTTCTTGTAGGATATTAGATTTTACATTTCATTTTAACACCAAGGGGCGCCTTAGGAACTCGGAGAAAGGTGCCCCCAAATGGGTTCCTGGGTGTCTTTCTCGAGCTCGGAGGAGGACGCCTCCTTGGGGTTCTCGAGGTGCTCTTTCGAACCCGGAAGAAGCTTTTCCCTTGAAATTTCCCCAAGTCGTTGCTCTATGTAGTGATTTAACATAACTTCTCTCTATCGGAGATTTGTTTATTTTACACGTTGATGTTGATCTTCTATTGGGAGGGAAGTTTTGATTCTTTTGGAATAGATGGGAGTACTTGTGTTCAAAGGGAATTTGCACCATCCCATGAGTCCTTGAAGGCACCTCCGGAACTCGGAGAGGGCACCCTTCTAGGGCTCGAAAGGGCTTCCTTCCTCGAATTCTTCTCGGCTTTGATTTTGATGTCTTCCCGATGTTTGAGTTTTCCTTTCTTCTTTCCCGAGGAGTAATATATTGAGAGATGTCCTTCCAAAACCCCGAGTGAGGGCCCTCCCAGAGTTCACGGGTGCCTTTCCTAAGCTTGGACGGGAACCCTTTGGAGCTTCTACCATAATGTTTTTTTAGGCTTTTGATCTTTTCTCCACATGTGTTAGCATTTTCGTCATCCTTTTCTTGCACATTTTAATCGTGGAAAAGAATTCATCAGACTCTTGTGAGGGGGCCCCTTCCTCCGGGTCTTAGCCGAATGGATTTGGACTTTCAAGGACTTCCTTAAGGGAGCCCCCTACTCCCGGGAGCGGTAAGCAAAACCGGAGAGATTGTTTTTTGGGGACTCCTCGAGAGGAGCCCCTCCTCTCCCGGGAGTGCAAAGCATCCTTTGGAGAGGTCTCCGGGAGCGCTAAGTGTCACTAGAGATATTGATTTATGGGGACTCCCGAGAGAGAACCCCTCCTCTATAGGAGTGCTAAGCATCGGGAGAGGCCTCCGTGAGCATTAAGAATCACTGGAGAGATTGATTTATGGGGAATCCTCTAGAGGGAGCCTCTCATCTCACGGAGTGATAAGAATCACCAAAGATATTGATTTATGGGGACTCCCGAGAGGGATCCCGCCATCTCCGGAGCGCTAAGCATCACTAGATAGGTTTCCCGGAGCCGAGCGCCACCGGAGAGATTGATTTATGGGGACTCCCCGAGAGGGAGCCCCTTATCTCCATATAGCTAAACATCAATAGAGAGATTGGTTTCGGGTACTCCTCGAGAGAGAGCCCACTCTTCTCCGGGAGCACTAAGCATCCGGAGGGTCTCTCGAGAGCACTAAGCATCACCGGAGAGATTGATTTATGGGGACCCCTCGAGAGAGGAGCCCCCTCCTCTCTAGGAGCACTAAGCATCATCAAGAGGTCTCTGTGAGCACTAAGATAACTAGAGATTGAATACATGATTAGCAATAAAAAGCCATTCCTTTGAGGAATAGTTAGGCCTCGTAATCAAGAAAGCTAATGAAAACAAATTATTAATCATTTGGAAATAAATAATATATTAACTTGGCCCGTAGGCCATAAAAATTAGAGAAAATAATACGTTTTTACACCTCATGGGCGGAAACGCATAAAAACAAACAAATAAAAACATGGAGGCCCCTGAGAGTGGGAGAGAACTAGTGATCATGGGAGATAGCGAATATTGTGGCTCCTATGGTTGTTGAGTGGCAATAGTGTTTTCTTGCCCAAACTCTTTTCGTGACTTGCACAGACCGATGCACATAATCCTTCGGATAGCCTTCTGAATTAGCCTTTTAATTTCTCTCTTCAATCGAAAGCAATTTTCAATGTCATGTCTTTTCTCGCAATGGTAGTGACAATATTTATCGGAGTTACTCTATGATCCCCTCCTTTCGCATTGACGATTAATATTTTGATTAAGGAAGTGTTTAAGAGAGTGAGTCGTGATTTCGGTTTTTTCTCCCACTTCCATTCTATTACTTCTTTTCCTCGGCCTTTCACCGTGTTCCTTCCTCGGGATGCTCCCGAGATTGACTCTCGTCATCCTCTCGAACTTGTGCTTGGCACTCGGGTTCAGCTTGGTGGACTCTTCCACTAGAATATGCTTCTCCGCCGCACAATAGCTCCTTCATGTTGGATAGAGGCTTCCCGATTCTGAGACTCCTTCAAACATCCTTAGCGGAGGTTCTCAAAGAGGATTCCGCCAATGTCTCATGCTTGATGTTGGAAACTTTGTTGATAGCTTCCACGAATCGTTTCATGAAGTCCCACAACATATCTCCTTGCTTTTTCTTCACACGAAAGAGGTGAGCGATAGTCTTGGGACACTTTCTGTTGATGGAGAATCGCTGGATAAACACCTCCGTGAGCTTGTTGTCCCAGCAGATGGACCCAACCGAGCCGATTGAACCATGTCGCCGCCGCTTGGTCGAGTAAAGTGGAACAACTTACGATCGGAGGCATCCTTCATGTTATATAGATTCACCTTGGCGTAGAATTTGTCCAACTGTTTCGAAGTTTTTCGGTTCCATCATACTCAGGAAGGTCGATTCGATGGCAATGGTTCAAACAAAATCTTAAGTGAAAAGGGTTACTCTTCATCAATGGAGTGGCTCGCGAGTTGGCATGGCTAGGCCGCATGTATGAGATTCTTCAAGCGGTGGCGCTCTTCACGATTTTCACAAAGTGACCTTCTTCTCTTTATCCATGATCTTCATGGTCGTGGTCTTCTACGAGGGCGGAGCCCGCGGTGGTCTTCCTACGACATTGGTTGTGGCCACTTATTCCCTTAATATGTCCTGGGTTGTTTTCCGGACAGTCTCTTCCAACAAAACTTGTAAGGCCTCTCGAGTTAGGCAAATTTCTTCACGGGCAAAAGCCCTCCAGGAGGAGGGGTAGCACCTATCTTGGGAACAAAGAAGGGGTGGCACTCCTCCGGGAGGAGGCTCTAGAAGGAGGATGGGTAGCTCCCCGTCTTCTAGGCGATCGTTCTTCCTGCTAGTCACCGGCTCCTCGGCCTACAGCTTAGGATCTGACGTCATGTGCTTACAATCGAGTTTACATCTTCGTGTACTTTGGCTGTTCCCACATACAACCCCAAATGATGCTGCTTTTTAGAGTAGATCACATAAAATCCTTTTCCCAAGAGGGAAGTCTTCGTGCTAGTCCTCTTCGCAAGTGGGCGATCTTCTTCGATTCATTTCCTTTAATCGCTAACTCCTTCAATTGGGAACTTGCTTGCACACATGCGCAAACATTAGAGGGCCCCAGGGTCGTCCCAGGGAGGCCCCTCCAACGCTCAAGTCAGTACGGTGAACAAGAGAAAATAACAATAAACGAATACTACAAAACTATGCGTAGGAGGATAATGAATTAATTATGAGTTAATTACTTATAGATAATGAGATGGACCTTTTATACCGCAAGATGGGCCCCGTGGGTCGTGGCCGAGAATTTGGCCTATGAATTAGTCCACATGGGAGAAAACGACCGCTTGGGCCACACCCAGACTTCTTTGGGCCGGTTTAATTATTAAGAGTCTATTGGACAATTAATATTAAATAAACAAATATAAAATAAATTGTTGGGAAAATTTATGTATATATTTTGATGATACCATGTAAAACTTAGATTAGGAAGTTGGCACCCAATTCAAATGTAATTCAACTTGTAATAGATAGGGTTCGTGAGTCGAGTTGAAGAAAGACAAGTTGAAGATTACAAGACTCAATCAAGATGAAGAGAAGACCGGACTACTATGTTTCATTTGTGTGAAGTGAAGTGAAGGTTGAGTCAAGTGATAGAAAAGTTGTCTCGAGTTAGCTAATCGACATCAAAGTAATTCCAAAATGATTGGAATCGAATGTCAAAGGGTATGCATCGACATGACTCGAGAAAACCGAAGAGATCCGTTGGCAAGACAAGTCAAGGTTTTTGGCCGAAATTGGCATGTGTCGCGGCTGACAAAGAAAAAGTTGTTTTTCTTGAAAGAGTGCAAGAAGCAAGGGACCAATGAGATGCACCAAAGTGCAGAGTTTAAGGAAAGGCTGCAGAGCATTAAATCTAAGGTACGGTCTCAATTAATGATGCAAGACAAGACAAGTCAACAACCTATGAAGTGATTTGAAAAATACGTCTATCTCTTCAACGAACATATTTTCAAATGTGTACTATAAAGGTTGATGAGTCATTTGAGAGAAGGTTACGTACTTAACATACTATCAAGCATACAATCATTCAAGCAATTACTGTAAACATCTCTCAAGCTTTCAAAGAAATCCTCAAGCCTAAATTCAAAGGAAATCGATCCAACACACTCGGTGAAGGAAAGACAAGTTCATCAATTGAAGAGAAAAAAATGTTTTCAAAAACAAAGGGTCTACTTTCCAAGGTTGAAGGAGAAATAGTTAGGTTTCATCGAACTAGAGCTTTAAACCGTTGGAGGGCTATGTGACCAAGCCCAAAGGTTTGAAGAAAGTCAAGTAGCAGGACATCCGTCTTGTGAAGAAGCTCGATCCTAGGAGGAGCGGCAGGTCGTGTGATCAAAGCCGACTCGAATTGTTAACTACTTTGTAACCAAGTCAAGTTACCTAGTGGATTCCTCCAGGAGTTGGAGAAGAGTAGACTAGAAGAATTACCCCATCCTCGAACCACTATAAACTGCATGTGTCTATTTACATTTCAGCGCACTTAATTTCTCGCATTACTTTCATAGATGCTGATAAGTTAAATTGCTTAAGTCTCTTGATAATAACATTGCTAAAACAAGTGTTGAAAAACGTATTAAAAACTCTTAAGGTGAAACTCTTCATTGTTAAAAACTAAGTCAACTGCATTTCTAATTGTTAGCTGAAAATAACTAAGTTATATTATCAACAACTCAGTCGAGAGTCTGTTTAGTGGGTAACTTTGTTGTGCAAGCTAACCTAGTTGTCCCTCAAGAACCTAGTTGACTTAACTATACTCTGAAATTATTTAAAAGGACTAAAATCAAAAATTTGGTAAAGTTTATTCAACTCCCCTCCCCTTCTAAACTTTACACATCACCCCTTGGGACCTACAAGTGGTATCATAGTGGTTGGTTCATTGAGCCTTCCGCACTGGTTACTGAACTAAATCTCATTCTTTTTCAAAGGATAAAAACTTGAAGTTTCTAAAGCTTTTTTAAAAAGCAAAGTTATTATCATGGACACAAATCTAACTCGCACTCTAATATTTATTGTTGAAGAATTTGATGATTAGAAAATACGCATGCCGACTCATATTTCACCGCACGATGAGATATGGTTTGTCATTAAGGATGGGCCACTAAAAATTACGAAAGTCAACACGATTGTAACAAGGGATGCTCGCCGAAAGAGAAAATGATGCACTGCGCAGAGGCTAGACTGCTATGGTGGAAAAACCACCTTGCAAGTGGACAAATGATGACCGAAAGAGATACCACTTGGACAATGTCGCAAAATGATATATATATATATATATATATAAACCTTGATAAGGCCATGTTTAATAAAGTTAAATCTTGTAAAACAGCCAAAGAGATTCAAAAGCTACCTTAATTTGTGAATAGTCGACCAAATTAAGGAAAATAAATTAACTTGTTGTTGTTCAAAAAATTTAAAATTTTAAAATGCTCATGGTGAGAATCTCGATCAACTAGATGCCATATTTACAGAGATAATCAATCACTCTCGGCTCTAGGGGAACGAATATACACAAAAGGAGATGTGTATGAAGATTCTAAGTCTCTCCCGGTGAGAGGAAATGAAGGTTATGGCTTTAAAACACTCCATTGATCTTGTAACATCCAACAATGAATTGTTCTCTCGATCTTAAGGCATACTAGTTTGAGCTAAGAAGGAACAACCGAGAGAAGAGACAGTTGTGTTACATAAATGTTTTTATCATAATTTTGATGATTTTATTTAAATAATTTTTCACCAAAACAATGTCTCTAAATGTTGTCCGAATACTCCTAATCGATTTAAAATATTTTTACTAATTTGTCGGAGTATATTCTCAAGTTTATTTTTGACAAAAATTGGACAACACTTATGTTTCGTGTTCAACTGGTCGGCCTAGATGGTAACCCGTGCCTGAAAGTTTGATTTCTGAAACAGAAAAGTTACGGATTGAAAAATGGTTGAGGTCGATCGGTGCACGAGATGAATAAAACAATTACGTAACTCCATGTAATGTAAAATGAGGATGTTGGACCGGTCAAGAAGGGGGTCGATCGGTCCAACCCCTCTTGGACCGTCCAACAGGGTGTTTTTCAAGTTATTTTCGAATTCTTTCATTTGTGTTCAACCGATCGATGTAATGTTTTATCAGCAAACTATTTGTCGCGCATCAAACAACTTTTCATGATTTTAAGAGATTGATTTCTAACATCTATAATCTTGATTTAATCGCATATATTTTCTGATTTCAATTTCAAGAAGGAGTGTATCAAGTTCAAGACCTCTCCTATAAATAGATGAAGGATTGAAGCAACAAGACATAACAAAACAATCAATACAATAGAAGCTAACCTCTTGTTCTTCACTTTCATATTCTTGTTGTGTTTAGCGTAAGTCTTTCCCTTGCACATATTGAGTACTAGGCTTTATTCTTGATTACACTTGCACTTCAATGTTGTATACTTCAATCAAGTTGTAATCTTGAATTTTTGTCAATCATCCAAAGCAAGACATCATTGTTAGTGTTCTTGTGGTAAGAGCACACTTGGGTGATTCTAGGTGTTGAGGAGTGTGGTACTCGTCATAGGTGAAGGAAAATTTTGGTAATCTTCTTGGTGGTGTTGTAAGAAGAGTGAGGTGCTATTCAAGGTGTAGTTGTAATAGTGTTGGTAACTATTAATAAAATTCTTTTTCTTTTTCGAAATCCACTTGGATATATCCCGGGTGGTAGAAGATTAGGCCCTAGGTAGGTTGAACTTCTCCAAATTAATGTATGTTGTTTATTTTCCCGCACTTACATTCTTGCTATCACTTGTACATTTGAAGCAGAGGGCGATATTCGAAAAACGGCATAATCTATTTACCCTCTCTGTATATTATCGTAGCCACTTGGACTAACAAGTGGTATCAAAGCCAAACTCTTTAGCACGCTCATTCCACATTGCGAGTAAAGAGGAAAGATCCATGGCTATGAACGAAGCTTATCTCACCACCGGTGCCTCCACGAACAAGACACCTCTATTCGACGCCAACAATTATGCCTTTTGGAAAGACCAAATGGAATGTGGTTATTGAAGGGATAGCTCAACCAACCGAGAAATTGGAGAATGGCACCTCGATTCTCAAGGCTTTCAAAGAATTTGATGAAAGCGATAAGAAGTCATTTTTCTAAAAGGTAAGGCTTTAAATATTTTTCATTTCTCTCTTAACGCCACCGAGTATAATCGTATTAGAGGCATAAGGTCCGCACATGAAGTTTGGGAAAAATTGGAAACCATTTATCGGGTACAAAAGAAGGTTAAACAAGCAAGAAAAACCATGCTTGTTAAAGACTTTGAAAACTTCAATATGCTTGATGGTGAAAATATCTCAAAAATTATAGAAAGGCTTGACAACATAGTCAATCCTCTTGTGGCATTTGGGAAAGTCATATCCGAAGAAAACAAGGTCACCAAGGTTCTAAATGGTCTCCCGGTTCATGGTTTGAAAAGGTGACGGCAATTACTTTAAGCTCAAAACCTCGAAACACTCAAGTTTGTGAGCTCATTGAAACCTCCTCATCTATGAAGTATATCTTAAAGAGAGGAAAAATTCCAAACCATCCACCTCTCAATCGGGTATGCAAATTATTCTTAAAGGCTTAGCACCTTCTTCCAATAATTCATATTATGCTAGTGACGAAGATGATGAGGAGACGACCGCCCCTTGCGGAAATTTGCCAAGTTTGTAAATAATAGACAAGAAAATCGAGAGACAACTCATGTTTCAAATGTGGAAAACCCAGGGCACTACATAGCCGCTTGCCCAAAATTAGCGGAGGAGGAGCAAAAGAAGAAAAACCTTTTCCCAAAAAGAAAGCTCTAAATGTCGAAGCAAAAACATGGGATGAGCTCATTGCCACATCCAACGAGGAAGAAGAAGCCGAACATGGTCTTATGGCCATAGACGATGAAAACAACGAGGTACGCTCTAATTCTTCATCTTCTTCTTTAGTTGATGAATTACAATGTGATTATGATGAATTGCAAAATAAGTTTTAAAATATGATTGTTAAATACAAGACTTTGAAAAAGGAGTATAAAAACTTAAATTAGAAAAGGATAAATTATTTACTTCTTATGAATCACTTGATCATGCTATTGCTATTACTCTTGCAAAAGTTCATATTCTTGATTCCGAAAAAATGCTCACAAAAGAGATCAAAAATTTGAAAAAGGATGTGCATCGTTTTAATTTAAGCATGGACAAAGTTACAAAAATTCTTGATGCATAAATAAGTGAGCATTCAAAACTAGGACTTGGTTATAAACCTTTTCAAAATGTTTCTAAGAAAAATGACCAAGGTCCGACTTTCATATGTGCTAGTAGTCCTAATGTTATTACTTGTTTTTATTGTGGTAAAAATGGACACTATGCTAATAATTATAAATTGAAAAAAGCTTTAGTCATTTTTGGAGACCTAAAGGTCTCAAGACTAACCCCTATGGACCCAAAATTATAAAGGCTACGTAAAAATGATTTATTTATAGGTGCTAGGGTCCATAACAATTCTGGAAGATTCAAAATGACTCGTGCACAATGGGTGTTCACGCCATATGATCGGAAGGAGACAACTTTTTACCAACATCAAGCTCCAAGAAGAAGACATGGTTTTATTCGGGAGTGGCAAGGGAAGAATTCTTGGAAATGGAGAAATTGGTAACTCTTCTTTTTCTCTCTTTGTAATGTGTTATTAGTTGAAGGGTTTATGTTTGATTTGATAAGTATTAGCCAACTTTGTGATTCAAATTATAATGTTATTTCAAGAAAGAAAAATGCCTTATTCTTAAAAATGATAAAATTATTTGTGAAGCAAATAAAAAAAAGGCAAACTTTATAAAATTTGTACCAGGTGATTTGGTTAGTCAAAATGTTTCTTGTCTTGTCGCCAATAATGATTTAACTAGTTTATGACATATGCGAATTGGACATGTTGGATACATAAAATTTGTAAAATATTTACAAAAACCAACATGTAAAAGGACTCCCAAATTAAGTTTTAAAAATCTTGGCTTATGTGACACTTGTCAAAAGAATAAATTAGTTAAAAGTAGTTTTAAGCGCAAAAATAAAATTTCCACAACCAAGCCTCTACAATTACTTTATCTTGATTTGTACGGGGATATTAGTACGGCTAGTCCGAGTGGAAAACATTACACGTTTGTTATAGTCGATGATTATTTTAGATATACTTGGGCTATTTTTCTTGCTAATAAAAATGATGTTGTTAATGAGTTTTCTAAGTTGTGTAGACTTATTGAAAATGAAAAGGACGATACCATTAAGTCTATTCGTAGTGATCGAGGCGGTGAATTTGATGGTAACTTTAGAGTCTTGTGTGAAACCAAGAGATATGCTCATAACTTTTCGGCTCCAAGAACAACAAAATGGAGTAGCCGAAAGGAAGAATCGGACTCTTTAAAAAATGAGTTGGTCCATGCTCAATGAATTTTCACTTCCAAAATATTTTTAGAAGTAAATGAAATCTTGCATGTTATGTTATTAATCGTATTTACCTTCGTCCTAAGTTGACTAAAACACTGTATGAGCTTTGGAAAGGATAACTCCAAATTTTAGTTACTTCAAAATATGTGGATGTAAGTGTTTTATTTTGAATACTAAGGATCAATTGGACAAACTTGATCCTAAAGCCGATGAAGGAACATTTATGGGGTATTTAACTAAGAGAAAAGCATATCGAGTTTATAATAAGACTAGCATGGTGGTTGCGATTCTATTCATGTCAAATTCAATGAAGACTCGGGTGTTGAAAGGATATCCAATGATGAAAGTGATGAAGAAGATTATATTGAACCAATTATTCGAATGATGCTCAAAATTATCAACCTTCTACATCAAATGATCAACCTTCAACTTCAAATGTTCCTCAAGAAGACAAAGGTGATAATTTGGATCTTCCCGTTGCTTTAATTCAAAGGAGATCATCCAAAAGATCTCATAATTGGGGACCCTCTAGACAAGGTAATAACTAAAAGAAGATTTGCCGAGAAAGCTCTTATTTCTCAAAAAAGATCCTAAAAATGCAAAGGAAGCAATTGAAGATGAGTATTGGTTTTTAGAAATGCAAGAGGAGTTGAATCAATTCGAAATGAATGATGTTTGGGAATTGGTACCTTGTCCTCCATCACAAACAATTATTGGTATCCCAGAACAAACTCGGTGACCAAGCAATATTGTTCATGTAGGTCCCAAGGGGTGTAAGTAAGGTTTAGAAGGGGGGTTGAACAAATCTTACCAACTTTTCGATTTTAGTCCTTTTTAAAATATTACAGAGTTAATACACAACTAAGTCCTTGAGGGACAACTAAGTTAGTTAATCAAACAGAGTTAGCCACTCAATGACTCGATAGAGTTTGATAGAATAACTCAAACTGCTTGTTGATCTAAACCTTAACTCGGGCCGTGATGAGTTTTTATGGAAGACTTAACACCTTTGAATTTGATTTAACTTTGGCTTAACACTTGACTTTAGCACTTTGGTATTTATCGGTGGGATAGCAAATTATCGGGAGATATAAAATATGTGTGCATGAATGTAAATATCTTTGAAATGTAAATGACACAAGTAAATTTTATAAAGGTTCAAGATGGGGTAATTCTTTTACTCCTCTCTTCTCCAACTCCTGGAGGAATTCACTAAGTAATGATCGAGTACAAAGTGGTTATCGGTCTAGAGACAAGTCTTGATCACGTGACTTGCTTCTTGGACTCGATCCGGGAGATACCTTGGTCACACAACCGGCTTCCCGTCCGACTCAGCCTTCTTCACAGGGCACTTCCTTGCTACTTCACTCACTTTCTCAAGCTTCTTGGATTTGATCACGAAGCCCTCCAATAACATGAGATTGGTTCAACCTTGAACCTTCCTACAATCCTCCTTGGAAAGTAGACCCTTTTGATTCTTCAAAAGTTTCCTCTTCAACAGATTTAAAGTTGTCGTTCTTTCACTGACTTGGTGTTGGATCGATTTCCTTCAAGATTTACGCTTGAGGATTTTGCTTGAATAACTTGAGAATTTTTGCAGTTACAGTTTGAATATTGCTTGATATCTCGGTGCAAGGTAACCTTTCTCAAAGTGATTCCTCGGCCTTTTATAGTGAACTTTCAAAAATCGCAGTTGAAGAGATAGGCTGATTTTCAAAAGTCACTTTTGTTCGTTGGCTTGTCTTGTTGCGATCCTTAATGTTGACATTTCCTTGTATTTAATGTTTTGCAAAGATTGCGGCGTTTACGACAATTGGTGCAAGTGCTTCCCATTGGTTTGTTCCTTTTGCACACAATGGAACTTGAGGTTACTATTCCGAGTAACATTCTTGACTTTCATCAACGGATCTCGTTCGGTTGTCTTGACTTGATCAACGATCTATTATACCCCAGGTGACTTTGAATTAACTTCCAATCAATGGATGACTCATTTGTCACCTCAACTTGGGACTTCGCTTAAGTTGACTTGATGACTCTTCATACAATTGTTTCACACCGATACTCCTTGGTCGAGTCCTTGATCTTCTTTCTTGGCCATACTCAATTTGTTCCTCTCGTGAGTCTTCACTTCACTTCTTTAGTTGACTTCTTGTATTTCCAGGCATAGCCGACTTGACTCGGCTCATTCAAATTTTATCTATTACAATAAGAATTACAAGGAAAATGGGGTGCCAACATTCTAATCTAAGTTTTACATGGCATTCATCAAAATCTAAACAATAAATTTCCCAACAATTTCTCCTTTTTGATGATGCCAAAACTTAACAAGATTAAATAAAATGTAAACAAAGACAGATACATATAGACAATACGAAACAAAGAATGTATGTGTTGAATAGATTATTTTATTAATCATATCATTCTTGTTCTTTACACAATTTGTTTACAAGGTGTATCAAAGCATACTCATATCTAGTAAATTACACATATCTATGCTAGAATACGATACAAAGTGAGATGATTCAAAACACTTTATAGGGTGTACGGATGACTTACAAAAATGTATTTACAAAAGTAAAATACATGAAGGGTTCACAACAACACTTCATCGCCTTCATTTTATCTCCTTCTTTCCTCTTGACTCTATCATCATCACTCTATTTCTCTTCTTTTCTTCTTGTTTGCTTTCTTTTTTTCATAAGCTCTCTTCAGTGACTTCATCTTTTCTTTTTCTTTCTTGCCTCTCTTGCCACAATCGATCTTGTCTTTTGTTCTCTTCAAATATTCAAAGATTCTTCCTAGCCACTTCCGATTAGCTACTTCATCATACCCACCAGTGAGATCCTTCCCTTCTTGCCTAGATCTACATATTCAATATTTTTGGGTAGGTCTAGGTTGAAAACCTTTTCCTCCACCACTTCTTCCTCTTCCATCGGGCGTATATTATACCGGAGTCTTCTTACCGGTGAATGAATGGCTTGGTAGTCTCACGCTTATCGCCTTCTTCGCACTGACTTCAAACCCTTCTCCCAAAGACAAATCCCAGGCTTGGGCTATTGACATGTTTTTGAAATAACCTTCGGACTCGGCGTTTTGAATTCTTCAATGGATCTTGGCTCGGTTCCATCATCCGGAATGGCATCTTTGTCCTTTCTGCGCAGGGAATACCACCGCAAGTTTTCAAGATACTTTTAGAACACGGGCATCCGTCTTTCTTTCAACCTCCTTCATCCCTGCTTCCACAATTTTTCTCTTCTCGGACATAGGTACAACAGAGTGTTGGAGCGCAGAGTTCGAGGAAGTTTGCCGATTATCGATCTTTGTGACATGATCTTCTTTGAGGGGTTTCAGCAAGCATTAGGGTCAAGTCTTTTGACCTTTCCCCCTCAACAGCTTTTCCCTTCTCCTTCTTCTTCTCAACAGCTGTTTGCTCCTTCTCCTTCTTCTTCTCAACAACTGTCTCTTCCTTCAGCTTCCTTAAGTATTCCTCTTCCCCCTTTTTGGCATCATCGAAAGAGAGAGGAACCCTTGGAAACATCCCAACGAGCATGAAATCCAGTCGGCTTAGAGCGGAGTTCTGCTTGGAGTCTGCTGCGGCATGTGCTATGCGAAATTCTGAGCGTGTGGCTTTTGATTCAGTTGCCACTAGTTTCATTTCAGCCATGAGAAGGCTGAACTTAGTATTCATGTTCTCCTCGACACATGAGAATTTATTTTCAATGAAATTCACGCAAAGCAACTCCATTTCACTTGTGTGAGAGGCATGCATTCTATCAATATTTGCCGCATCCTCCGCTGCTCCATGTCGGCATTGTCGGCCTCCGGATGAGCATCTTGTTGTACAATGCTTTAAAGTATCTAACTTGTTCATATCGCATTGTACTCAAGCATCGACACCATTCCCTTATCCTTGCCACTATCCCTCGTAAGTCTGGCTTTGTGATGTTGGCATACCTATTGTCCAGCGCATATCTAGTGATGCCGGTGCCGTTCAATCTTCTCAATCTCTCCACATATTTTCTTGAAGACTTCACGAATCTCATTTTGTCACCTCAGATTGACTAGCGGCCATGCAACATCAAAATCAAAGTCTCATTGGAACAATGGAGTCGGTGGGAATTATTGGATCTACTCGGATGTTGAAACGTCGCCGCTCTTGAGTGTCTCTTCTTCAAGATTTGGCGACTCAATTGAGAAAGGGAATGTTTCCCCAAATGCATCATCTCACACATATGGGATCGAGTGAACAGTTGTTCGTGCCTTTGATAATTCTGGTTGAGTTGATTCTCACTGCAGCTTTAGGAGCTCGCGCAGTGACTCGATGCCTCGAGCCGGGCCTTGTTGAGTGGATTGGCGGTGACTAAGCCTCACTGTCTTAATGACTTTGTCGGCCTCGATAGATTTTACTAAATGAATTTTCTTGTCATCATCTTTATCATCGGTGTCATCGGAAGATGATGAAGCCAGGGGGCTTGGTTCATCATCAAAATTGAACTTTTGACGAGCGGCTTTAAAAGTTGCCTTACAAATCTGCGTGGAAGAACATCCTCAGCTGAGTCTTTGTGATGAGCAATGGGAGTGGACTCAGCTTCGTCTTTAGATCCCAGAAAGGATATATCAAGGTTGTCCGGGAATCATGAAGAGCACTAATCTCCTTTTCAGATTCGGCAATAATGATGGGAGGGATGCTCTTATCTCCTTGAGTTTTACCGAGGAAGTCTCAACCTCCTTGGGCCTTCAATACCTCCAGCAATCTCAATCGGCGAGGTCTTTGACAATCCCGACGACGCAGAATCGTCTTAGGGTCTTGGAGATTGGCATCCGAATGAGTCTCAACCCCTTGGATTACACTTTCGGTGCCCAGTGTTAACTCCGGGGCATTTCCATCCTGTGCCTCTATTGGATCAAGCAAACATCCCCACTGTAAGCGATTGGCACTTCACCGGGACGGACTCAACCTGTCCGAGCTTAGCCGTCGTGTCAACTCTTTGTTGTTCTTTTTCTTTTTCTTTCTCCACTTTGCCTCCTTCCTTCATAGTGGGGTCATCTGCAAAGCATCCTCCGACCTTGTTGTAGTGGAGTGAGTTTCCCCCTCGGTTGGTGCACCCGGTGGTGGATCGATGGTGGGGTCACTCTGCTCCAAACTCCCGGCTACTTCCATTGAGTGCTCACCGTGGGGGCGGTGGTAAAACACCTTCAATAGGGGTTGGCTCAACTTGGGTGCCTAAATTCCTAGTCTCATTGCCAAGTCCCTTAGACCCATTTTCGGAGTGAATGGGGATGTAGTTTTATAATCGTGGCAATGTCTTTGCCGCACTACTCCTAAATGGTCTATCTCCGGGAGAAATTTTGAGGACTCTCCTGGTCCTTCCATCAATCGTTGTTCGTGGATCACCGGATTCCCACATGGCTTCTTGAATATCCAACTTCTCCTTCGCAGCAATGGGATCCATGTCTTCATCACTTTCCGAGGGTGCATCGATGTGAGGACGAGTGTGCTCCGAGTTCCGGTGAGTGGGCATATATTCGCCTTCTCATGAGCTTGACTTCTTCATTTGCTTTGGCTTGTTCATTCTCCTTGAAGATTTGTAAGATATTCAAGCAATTTTCTTCATCAAGGGCCTGAATCACCTTGGTGATGCCGAGGAATTTGAACAATTCCTCCTCTTCTTCGATGAACTCGGGGCTTTTAAATTGTACCCTTGAGTGACTCGGGTATATTGGAGAATACATGATGACATCATCATTGTCATCTTGTTCTGTCCTTTATTTTCGGGAATGGAATGTAGCATACCCTGCCGCTCTCCACCTTCAAGAAGATCTGGGGCGGGTGGAGACACAACCCTTTTAGCAGGGGATTCCATTGTCTCTGTTGCTTCTTCCTCCTCACTTATTCATCCCCAAAGTTGGGTCTTCTAATTGCCTCTGCGGATCACCTCGATGAGACTTGGTTGTTTCATTAACAACTTCGAGACCGCACTTCTTCTATATACCAGTCTCGAAAACGTTTTCTAGCCGAGTTGCGATTCAATTTTGTCTTCTCAAGCTCTGAAAGCTTGAAGATTCTCTTTCTTCTATTTGTCCTCACCAGAGGAATTTCTGGTTTGGATTCCTCTTCTTCAGGTTCTTGGGCGGCGGGGGCCGGAGCATCTTTCTTGGATTGAGGAGTTGCCATTCTTGGCATGACAAGTCCCTCTTCTTTATGATGGGAGGGAGAAGGTATTTGGGCTTCCTTCTCCACCTACCGTGTGGGCGGGAGACACGACTTCTCGAGCAAGTGAGTCGGGGGCAGGGGGGTGCGTCCTTCTTCTTTCTTTGTAGGGCACTTTCTTCTTCGCAGTGCAGGGGCATCTTTCTTCTTAGGAGGAGGAACGAGTTGTTTCCTCGGGTTAGCCGATTCCCCCTCACTTGTGTCCGCCCTCTTCGCATGGGCTCTCTTTTGGGCTCTGAAAGGTTAGCCCTAAACATCTTCTTGTTTACATGGAAGGGCTTTCCATGTTGAAGGAAATGCCCTTCGCTTCCATCAAATGCCCAATAACTAGGCCATAGCCGAGTGATCCTCCAAAGGATCCATCTTCCTTGAACGCGATTTATTCACAACGTTCGGCGAGTCATTTGTACACGAACTCAGCCCAATTAACTTTCTTTCCTTGCATGATCGCAGCCATGACGATCGGCTTAGTCTTTGATAGTTTGGTTAAAGCTACCAAACTTCATGTCCACACATTTGGAGGCGATATCCATCGACTTGTGGTAGTCGTCTTTTAGCAATTTCTTGTCGGTGTGTAGACCACCTTCGCAAAGACACACTCGGGTTTGGCTACTTCTTTCCATGCAAAGAGCAAGTTGACATCACTTCGAGATTTCTCGGCATACCCTCAAGACGGTAATAAGCGTGCTCGCAATGTCCTTAGCATGATCATGATGTCCTTGCGGTGGACGGAGGACTTGATACCTTTGTCCGCACCTCGGCATTCACATAAAATTGTGCCACCTCTTCCGGTAGGTGTGCGAGTATTCTATCGTCAAAAAGGCTTTAAGCCCAGATTTTTCCAACATATCCGCGATTTGCTTCACAAGGGTTGCATCCGAACCCCGCTTAACCATGCCTTCGAAATCCACGGTCAAACCAGAGTGGATTTGCTTCGATAACTTGTCGAAATCAGTCTTTGGTGCCATTTTTAGAAGTTTCTACCAATTAAATCTTGATGAACTTGTTTGAAAACTTGTAGGGTTTTGAGAGAAAAGAGACTTGCTTTCGAATAATTGAAGATGAACAGGTTTTAAGTGAGAGAGAGAAAACTAAAAGAATGAGTATATAAGGGTTATGAAAGGATGTGTTTTCGGTTTTAAACTATGATCGAGATTAGCGCTTTCAGATTTACCACGTCACACTGCATTTAATTGCTCGCATTTAATGCGCGACATTTATATCCAATCATATGCTTCTTGTGCAACTTTTGATTGACCCCCTCCATCATTATTGTGTTGACGTCATCCTTAAACACATTCCCGCTTATTAAAACGATTGCGTTTTTGTCACTTAGCTCATAAATGACTCAACTCATCTTCTCTCCTTTCATTAAGAAACTCGATTTGTCACTAACTCAATACACGGTGACTTTCCGATATCATTTGTTTCACTTGGTGATGTGAAAAACTTGTTCATCTCTTATTTTCTATCTTCCATCTCTTTTGGTGAATATGTCGCCTAACTTGTTTATCGAGTTGAGATGTATTCCAAAGTGATGTCTTTCTTTTCAACATGATCTCTTATAAAATGATATCGACATCAATGTGCTTTGTTCTTGAGTGCAACATAGGATTTCGAGTGATTGCAATAGCACTTGTGTTATCACACATAATTGGAATCTCTTTTTCTTCAATTTCATAGTCTCTCATTTGTTGTCTCATCCATAAGACTTGGGCACAACAATGCCCATGACTATGTATTCTACTTCAATTTGTGGATGTGGCTATTGAGTTTTGCTTCTTGCTAAACCAGGAAACTAATCTGTTTCCAAGCATTTGACATGTACACGAAGTACTCTTCTGTCAACTCTACATCCAAAGATAGTCGAGTCTGAATAACCAATAAGCTTGAATTCACCTTCCTTTGGATACCATAAGCCAACTTCTTGGCATCCCTTCAAATATATTAGGATTCTCTTAGTCTGCGGTCATATGGCTCTCCTTTGGTGCAGATTGAAATCTTGCACATACACCTTTGCAAAGGTGATGTCTAGCCAACTTCTTTGTTAGATAGAGCAGTGATCCAATAAGTGCTATGTATCTTGTTTGATCTGACTTTACCATCTGCATCCATGTCCATCTTGAATGATGTATTCATTGGTATTTTCACGTGAAGACTTCTCTTCCATACAAAATTTCTTCATTAAATCTCGGTGTACTTTGTTTGACTTTTGAAGGTTCCATCCTTCATTGTTTAACTTGAAGTCCTAAGAAAAATGTCACTCTCCCATCATGCTCATTTCAAATTTACCTTGCATGAGGTTTGAGAACTTATCACACAGCTCTTTGTTTGTGGATCCAAAAATGATATCATCCACATATATTTAAACAAGCAAGATACTCTCCCCATCTTGAATTAAGAGTGTTCTGTCTACTTTGCCTTCGGTGAATCCATTGTCGAGTTAGAAATTGAGACAATGTGTCACACCATGCTCTAGGTGCTTGTTTCAATCCATATAGAGCTTTCTTGAGCTTGTACACCTCATCTACAATGGTCTTCTGCTCAAAACCGGAGGTTGCTCAACATAGACTTCTTCTTTCAACAATCCATTTAAAAATGCACTTTTCACATCCATTTGATACACAATGAAGTTCTGTGTGCAGCATAGGCAAGAAACATCCTTATAGCTTCTAGTCTTGCAACAAGAGCAAATATTTCATCAAAATCTATTCCCTCTTCTTGGCAATACCCTTTGGCTACCAATCTTGCTTTGTTTCTTACCACCATATCCTTTCTCATTCATCTTGTTTCAAGACCCATTTTATGCCAATAACATTTTGATGGGTTGGTCTTCTCACCAATTCCACACCCTTTTCTTTCAAACTGATTGACTCTTCTTGCATGGCTTGAATCCAATGTGTGTCATCCAATGCTTGGGACACATCTTTTGGCTCTATTTTGGAAATAAAACAAGTGAACATTGCTTCTTGCTGAGCTCGGATCTGGTTCTTACACCATCTCTCACATCTCCAATGACTAGTTCGGTGGATGGTCTCACCATCTCACATCAGGTTGAAGCAAATCAACCGGGTTCATTTGCCGCCTTGAAGTTGTGTTGTCTTGAGCAGACTCTTTGATGAATAGACTCTTCTATGACCATAGTCCTCTTGTTCAAGACTCTATAGGCTTTACTTTCAGTTTGAGTATCCCAAAAAGATACCTTTATCAATTTTAGCATCAAAAGCCTTTAGATTTTCGTTGCCATTGTTGTGGATGAAGCATTTACATCCAAATATTCTAAAGTACCCAACATTTGGCTTTCTCCTGTCCCGATTTCATAGGGAGTCTTTGTCATTGTCTATTAAACATGCATCTATTTTGAGTATAGCATGCAGTGTTTATGGCTTCCCCCAAAATCTTTTAGGCAGCCCTACTTCAGCTAACATGGTTCTAGCAGCTTCCTTGAGTGTTCTGTTTCTTCTTTCTGCTACTCCATTGTACTGTCGAGTCCTTGCTGCAGATAGTTCATGAGCAATATCATTTTCAACACAATACTCGGTTCCTCTATCGACCTTATCTTTATGATGGTTTGACTCTTCTCATTTTGAACTTTTCTCATCGATTGAGGTAACTTCCGCAATGTTTCCTTCTTTTTGCACATAAAGATTGTCCATGTAAATCTTGAATAATCATCCACCACCACTAAAGTGTATTTCTTTCCACTTATGATGGTGGTTCAACAGACAAATAAATCCATATGCAATGCGGATGCAATATTCTTGTTGAAGAAGGACAGGCTTCTCTTTGAAAGATGATTTGATCCGCTTTCCCATCCGGCATGCATCACAAACACTTTCCTTCTTGCACACCGAGTCGGCAATCCTTCCACAAGATGACTCCTTGCAAGCTTGTTGATTGTCTTGAAATTCGGATGACTCACTTCTTGTGCCACATCCAACTTGATTGATTTTGTACTCTTTGCTAATGAGACAAGTACTTGGTGTGGCGAAGAGACCGATCTACCTCATACATGTTCTTTTTGCGGATCTTTTTCCTTTATATCCAAGGCCAGTTTGTTTGTGATTGTGCTTTGGAGTGAATGTGGGTGCAACATTTGGTGTCTTGGATTTTTGAGATGCTTCATTACTTGAAGATCCTTTTTCCAAAACCACTCTGGGAGTTTGACTATGCACAAAGGAATTGAATCCTATGCTGTCTTATCTCCACACTCTTTTTGGCTCATAATAAGGTCATCCAATGATTTAGATGCCTTTGTAAATGATGCAATCACATTTTTGAGGTCATTTTCCCTCTTTTCTATAGCGACTATCTCTGCTTTGTCGGTTTAGCATTCTCGACCTTGACTCTTTGTTCTCATCGACTATATGACTCAAAGTTCTCAACTCCTTAGTCATTTGTGAGTTTTGGTTTTTGAGCTGGTTGTTTTCCTCGTTTAATAGTGTGTGTGAGGATTTAATGTGCTCAAAGTCTTTCATCATTTTGCCTAATGAATCATAAAGATCGTGGGAGATGAAGTGTGTGTGTCACAATCACTATCACTAGAATGAGTGAGATGAGTTATAGTGTACCTCATCTTCTTGGTCGAGTTGATCTTTTCTTTAGCCATTAGACAGATCATTGTTTCTTCTTCGGAATCACTTGAGTAGTCACTTCACTACTCTCTCGAGTCATTGCTTTTTCGACTTAGTTGTCTCGGCCGTAGTCTCAACAGCCAACATAGCCTTTTTCTCTTCCTGTTTTCTTTCTCTCAAGACTTTTTTTCTTCTTCATTCATGTATTTATTGAATACTTGATATGGACGATCAATAGCAAAGTGTCCTGGTTGTCCTGTAATTCCAACACGGGTTCTTAGCTCTTTGATCGGCTCTTTCCATTCTTGGGTTATCGGCTCTACGATATTCAACCTTTGATGCTCACTCTCTTGGGTGGCCTATCTTCCCTTGACTTGGAGGGGGTGAATGTCTCTGGAGGATTCACCCTTGTTTCTTTTATAGTTCTTGTTGAAGAACTTGTTGAATCTTTTAACGATCAGGGAAATCTCCTCCTGATCTATGACTTCCTTTACTTCACTCTTTTTCCATCCTTGACTATAAGTGCCAGTTGTTTTCGGTACAACTGTCTCCTCTTGATCTTTTCTTCTCATCTCAAATTCAAAGGCCTTGAGGTCTGAGAATAGCTCATGATTGGATGTTGTTGTGAGGTTCATTGAATGTCTCAGGGCCATGACCTTCATTTCCCATTCAGCTGGGAGGCTTCTCAGAATCTTCATACACATTTCCTTCTGTGTATATTCTTTCCAAGTCTTTGAAAGCTCATCTCGTGATTTTAGTGAATCTAGCATCCACGTCTGATACAAGGTTTCACTGCAAGCATTTTAAAATTTTCAAATTCTGACAAAGAACGGATAATTTGTTTTCTTTAATTTGCTCGATCCTTCACAAATTAAAGTTAATTTATCCCAGATTTGTTTTGCAGTTTGGCAAGATTTGACTTTGTTGAACATTGCTTTGTCCAAGGTTTTGTAAAGTATGTCCTTGGCTACATTGTCCAAGTTGTATCTTTTTCTGTCCTCGTTTGTCCACTCAGTCCTTGGTTTCTCAACTAGGGCTGGTCTTGCCTCAATGACTTTTTTTCTTCAGTGCGGTTGCTCTCCCATCGGTTGTGTTCACTTTCAGTATTTGCAGTGGCCCATCCTCTATCACTATCCATATTTCATCATGTAAAGCAGATAGATGAGCCTGCATACGAATTTTCCAGTCATCAAATTCCTCAATAGTGAACATGGGAATGCGTGTCAAATTTGCTTCCATGATAAAAACTTTCTTGAATAAAAGAGATTATTTTTGAAAGAGCAAATGTTAAAAATTTCTTTGAAAGATTTGAGATCTAGTTCAAGAACAGTGCGGAAGGCTCAATGAACCAATCGCTTTGATACCACTTGTAGGTCCCAAGGGGTGTAAATAAGGTTTAGAAGGGGGGGGGGTTGAATAAACCTTACCAACTTTTCAATTTTTGTCCTTTTTAAAATATTACGAGTTAATACACGCCTAAGTCCTTAAGGGACAACTAAGTTAGTTAATCAATAGAGTTAGCCACTCAACGGACTCGATAGAGCTATTGATAGAATAACTCGGTTGTTTAGTCTAAACCTTAACTTGATGGTGATGAGTTTTAGTGAAGACTTAACACCCTTGAATTTGATTTAACTTTGGTTTAACACTTGATTTTAGCACTTTGTTATTTATCATTTGGATAGCAAATTATCGTGAGATATAAAATATGTGTGCGGGAATGTAAATATGTTGAAATGTAAATGACACAAGTAAATTTTATAGAGGTTCAAGATAGGGTAATTCTTCTACTCCTCTCTTCTCCAACTCCCGGGAGGAATCCACTAAGTAATGATCGAGTACTGTGAGTGGTTATCGGTCCAGAGATAAGTCTCGATCACGCGGTGACTTGCTCCTTGGACTCGATCTGGAGATGCCTTGGTCACACTGGTGGTTTCTTGTCCGACTACCTTCTTCACAGGCGCTTGCCTTGCTACTTCAGCTCACTTTCTCAAGCTTCTTGGATTTGATCACGAAGCCCTCCAATAACTTGAGATTGGTTCGACCTTGAACCTTCCTACAATCCTCCTTGGAAAGTAGACCCCTTTTGATTCTTCAAAAGTTTTGCTTTTCATAGCTTGGTGTTGGATCGATTTTCTTGAGATTTAGGCTTGAGGATTTTGCTTGACTAACTTGAGAATTTTTGCAGGTTACAATTTGAATATTGCTTGATATATCGGTGTGCAAGGTAACCTTTTCTCAAAGTGATTCATCGATCTTTTATAGTGAACTTTTCAAAAGTCACTTTTGTTTGTTAGCTTGTCTTGTTGCGATCCTTGGTGTTGACATTTCCTCGTATTTAATGTTTTGCGGCAAAGATTGCGGCGTTTCGACAATTGGTGCAAAGTGTTTCCCATTGGTTTGTTCCTTTTGCACACAATGGAACTAACACTTTATCCCGACAACTTTAGCAGGTTACTATTCGAGTAACATTCTTAACTTTCATCAACGAGATCTCGTTCGATTGTATTGACTTGATTGCAGATCTATTATTCCCAGGTGACTTTGAATTAGCTTCCAATCAATGGATGACTCATATGTCACTTCAACTTGAGACTTGGCTTCTTGAGTTGACTTGACCGACTCTTCATACAAACTGTTTCTGATCGATACTCCTTGATCGAGTCCTTGATTTTCTTTCTTGGCCATACTCGGTTGTTCCTCGTGAGTCTTCACTTCACTTCTCACGTTGACTTCTTGTATTTCCAGGCATAGTGACTTGACTCGGCTCACTCATTCATTTCTATCTATTACAATAAGAAATACAAGGAAAATGGGGTGCCAACATTCTAATCTAAGTTTTACATGGCATTCATCAAACTCTAAACAATAAATTTTCCAACATTCAAAACAAGGCAAAGTTAGTAGCTCAAGGGTATTGTCAAGAAGAAGGTATTGACTATGATGAAACTTTTGCACCCGTTGCACGTTTAGAAGCTATTCACTTCTTACCTGCCTATTCTTGTTTCAAAATTTTCAAGCTTTACCAAATGGATGTTAAATCCGCTTTTCTAAATGGTTTTATTCAAGAAGAAGTCTATGTAAAACAACCTCAAAGGTTTGAAATTTTTTCAAGGCCAAATGATGTTTAAAACTTAAAAAGGCTTTATATGGTTTAAAACAGGCACCCGAGCATGGTATGATAGACTTAGCTCTTTTTTTTTTTTTTGCAAAATGGATTTACAAGATGTAAAGTTGATACTACTCATTTTGTTGTGATATTATATTTGGTGCTACTAATGAATCTTTGTGTAAGAAATTTTCAAAATTGATGCAAGGTGAATTTGAAATGAGTATGATGGGGAGCTCAATTTCTTCCTTGGACTCCAAATTAAGCAATGCCAAGAAGGCATGTATATATCACAATCGAAGTATACAAAAGAACTTTTAAAGATGTTTGGCATTGAAGAAGGAAGAAACGTCACTACTCTCAATGACAACCAATGTCAATCTCGATAATGATGAAAAAGGTAAGTCGGTTGATGAATCAAAATATCGAGGTATGATTGATAGTTTACTTTACTTAACCACAAGTAGACCCAACATTCTTCATGTCGTATGCCTATGCGCTCGTTTTCAATAATCCTAAATAATCTCATATGAGTGTCGTTAAAAGAATTTTTCGATATTTGAAGGCACTATTTCATATGGCTTGTTTTATCCAAAGAATAAATTTTTTTTCTCTTAAAGGATATAGTGATTCGGACTATGCGGGAAATATAGATGATCACAAAAGTACATCAGGATCATGTCAATTTTTGGCGATTGCCTCGTATCTTAGTTTTCAAAAAACCAAAATTGTGTATCCTTATCAACGACCAAGTCGAATACATTTCTGCGGCCTTTTGTTGCACTCAATTACTTTGGATGAAATAGACCTTAGCAAATTACAAATGTTCTTTTGAAAATATTCTTATTGTTTGTGATAACACGTCCGCTATAAAGATTGCTCAAAACCGGTTCATCATAATCGAACTAAACAATTTGAGGTTCGTCATCATTTTCTAAGGCATTGCGTTTCCAAATGAAAAATTGAGATGTGTTTCGTTCCGTCTCAAGATCAACTCGCGGATATTTTTACAAAAATGTTAAGCTGTCGAGTCTTTTGCTTCAATTCGAGCTCGTTTAGGCAAAATTCATATCGAATAAGGTGTATTTTTGTATTTTGTGCGTTTTTAAAACTTAGGGTGAAAAATCGGATTTTTAACTCAAAATTCGGACAAAAATCGAAACTTTGCTCCAGGGACCGGATGACCAAGTGGGACGATCCCGATCGACCAAGGGTTCGGGACGTCGACCACCCCTTGGGTCGGTCGAATAGGTCAATTTTTGGATAAATTTGTTTCTTTCCTAGACTTCGTCATTTCCAACGGTTTTCACTATTTTCGCACCTCTTTGCAAATTTCACATACAATTCACTCAAAATGATTACTTTCTTGTAAACTCCATATTTTTGGACTTATATTACTAGTATATCATCATAATTGTCCGAGTTCTCGATTAAGTGGTAAGTTTAATTCCTTTTTAATCTCAATTGGGTCGAACCCTTGAGAAAGTGCTTATATTTGGATATTTTGATGAAATTGTTGTATCATTGTGTTGGGCATGTTGATTTGTTAATCGATAAAATTTCTGAGAATTGCATTTGGTGATGAATTTTTGAGCTTTATTACATTTCCAAGTGTTATATACAAGTTCGTTTTTTTTTATTCTCCGCACGCAAAGTATTCGACAAAATATTTCAATGGAAAATTCATTCTATACATGATTTCAAAAGTCTTATAAGTTTATAGAGATCATGTTTTATCACTAAAATGAGATTTTACAAATCAACTTCTCAAAATTTCCCTTATTATTTGGAATTTTAAGCACTATGATCAAAATCTCGATAATTCGATTCAAATGCGCACTTTGATAATGTTTATGATGTTTTTATCGTGCTAACATTTTTGATGATTCCAAAGTGGGAGAAACATGAAATAATCTCATAAGCTCAAAAAAGCTAGAAAAAGCTCGCGAAAAAAGCTATAAGTTGTCGATGAAAAAGCTACAAACTAAAGAAAAATCTTAGTCTAGTAGATAAATTATGGACTTTTACACATGACTAATGATTTCTTACTCACAAAGTGGGAGCTTCTAAGCTCTTAATATTTAAGCTCAAAGTGTAAAAGTCGACCTTTTAGCTTTTAATTGTTTGCTTCTTCAATTACTCTTGTTGTGCATGTTGATAGGGAGCTTCTACAAAATGTTTTGAAAAATCTTTGCTCCCATCCTTATGATTCTTATGCATGAAAAGTGTCGCTCAAAATGGATAGTTATTTTTATCGGAAAAACTTGTTTCGTTTTCAAAATTGACCTCTTAAAATTGTTTTGGTTTGTAATCATCAAAAAGAAGGAGTTTTTAGATAAATGTTTTTGTTGTAATTTTGATGATTTTATTTAAATGAGTTTTTCACCAAAATAATGTCTCTAAATATTGTCCAAATATTCCTAATCGATTTAAAATATTTTTACTAATTTTTCGGAGTATTTTTTCAAGTTTATTTTTGACAAAAATTGGACAACATACATTTCGTATTCAACCGGTAAGCCCTCCGTGCACTGAAAGTTTGATTTCTAAAACAGAAAAGTTAGGGATTGAAAAATGGTTGAGGAAGACCGGTAGACCGGTGCCTAAGATGAACAAAACAATTCTGAGAACTCCCTGTAATGTAAAATAGGGGTGTTGGATGGTCAATGAGGGGGTCGACAGGTCCAACACCCCCTTGACCGTCCACATGGTGTTTTTCAAGTCATTTTTGAATTCTTTCATTTGTGTTCAACCGGTCGACCTAATGTTTTATCTCAGTAAACTATCCATTCTTGCACAGAACAACTTTTAGTGATTTTAAGGGATTGATTTCTAACATTTATATTCTTGATTTAATCTTCAATTTTTTTGATTTCAATTTCAATGAGGAGCTTATCAAGTTCAAGACCTCTCCTATAAATAGATGAAGGATTGAAGCAACAAGATATAACAACACAAGCAATAAAATACAAGCAAACATCTTGTTCTTCACTTTCATATTCTTGTTGTATTTAGCTTTAAGTCTTTCACTTGCACATCTTGAGTACTAGGCTTTATTCTTGATTACACTTGCACTTCAAAGTTGTATACTTCAATCGAGTTGTAATCTTGAATTTTTGTCAATCATCAAAGCAAGACATCCTTGTTAGTGTTCTTGTGGTAAGAGCACACTTGGGTGATTCTAGGTGTTGAGGAGTGTGGTACTCTTCATTTGTGAAGGAAGATTGTGGTAGGCCGGTGATATTCTTGGTGGTGTTGTAAGAAGAGTGAGGTGCACTTCAAGGTGTAGTTGTAATAGTTTTGGTAACTATTAATAAAATTATTTTTCTTTTTCGAAATCCACTTTGGATATCCGGGATTGTAGAAGATTAGGCCTTAGGTGAGTTGAACTTCTCTAAATCTACATATGTTGTTTATTTTCTCGCACTTACATTGTTGCTATCACTTCTATATTCGAAAAAGAGGGCGATATTCGGAAAATCGGCATAATCTATTCACCCCCTCTAGATTATCGTAGCCACTTGGACTAACAAGTTGTACCCAAGATAGCTAAATCCATAGAAAGCCATAGACAAGAGGAGATTACGCTTGATGATGAAAAGATTCAACAAAATCTTCAATAAAAACTACAAGAGAAATAAGGGTAAATCATCCGGAGGCACTCAAGACCTTCCAAAGCCGGGGAGGGAGGACCACCTAAAAGGTGATCATTAAAGAACTTAGTATCGAGAGATTTGAAAGAACAAACTTGCGAGAGAACATTTGTTGTGTTGGAATTCGGACAACCAGGACATTTTGTTGTTATTTGTCATATCCACTTTGATCAACAAGTATAGAAATAAAGAAAGAAAAGTCTTTAAAGAAAGAAGACAAGAAAAGAAGAAAGCCATGTTGGTTGCGGAGAATGCGACACAACTAAGCGTAAAGAAGCGGCAGAGTCGGATAAGCGGTGAAGGCGACTACTCTAGTGACACGAGAGAAAGAGGTTTTGATATGCCTCATGGCCAAAGAACAAGACTCAAAGATCGAGAAGATGAGGTACACTCTAACTCATCCGATTCTAATTCTAGTGATAGTGACACAAACACTTCATCACCCACAAATCTATATGACACTATTGGCAAAATGATGAAAGATTTTGAAAACATAAAACCCTCACACACACTCTCCTAAATGAGGAAAACAACCCAGCTTAAATGTCAAAACTCACGGTGACTAAGGAGCTGATTACTCTAAGTCACGTAGCTAATGACAATACAAAGTGAAGGTTGAAATAACTAAGATCCAGCGGAGACTTATTTCTTCTGAAAAGAGGGAAAAAGATCTTAAAAATGTGCTTCTATCATTCACTAAGGCATCTAAATCATTGGATGAGCTTAATATGATTCAAAAAGAAAGTGTAGACAAGCAGTCATTGAATTCAATTCCTTTGCGCATGCACAAACTCCAAGAGTGGTTATGGAAAAAGGATCCTCAAGTAATGAGGCTATCCAAAGCACCATATGTTGCACCTACACCCACTCAAAAACACAATCACAACAATGCTTTGGCCTTGGATATAAATGAAAAGGCAAGAAACTGGCAAAGTATGTTATAAGGACAACTGAAACAAAATTCAGAAAAGTCCATCATAAAACTCCAAAAAGGAAATACTTTGTAAAATCCAAACAAAGCTACCAAAAGCCCCGAGAGATTTCAACAAAGAAAATCGTATGATAGGAATGGTAGAATCTATCGGCCAAGTGATTGGAATAATCAAATGAGATATCAACCAAGACCAATGGGATACAAGCCTAAGGGGCAAAGACCTCATAATCAACATAGGTCATTCTGAAGGCAAAAGAACTATAATCAGCACACATATGCACCCAAGAGAAAGCCCAACATGCACAAAAGTTCCACTATTATCCCAAGAAGGAAAATGCACAAGTTCACACACAGGCATACAAAGAAAAGAGATAGTTGTATGAGCCTAAAACTCTAAGCAATTTGCTAATGTGCATTATGATTATGGAAGCGATAGGTGGCAACCTATTAGAGTCGATCATTTGGCTATAGGTTGGTTGGATCACCTTATAGTGTAAATCCGTCGGGACCAGGCAAGTATGGGTACCTAAAACTAATTGCATTGATTGCAGGGTTCAAGGAATAGTTTAGTGCCAAGGAACCTATTACATGGATAGTGGTTGTTCCGGACATATATGAATGCAACAAGAAAAATCAAAGGCACTTTGGATCCATCGGGGAAGAATGGACTAGAGATCATAGATGTAGCGTATGTTGAAGGACTCAACTTCAATCGCTAAGTATCGCCCAACTCTGTGTGACAAGGGCTACAATGTGGGATTCAACATGGGTGTTTGTCAAATCAAGGATGTTGAATCAAATGAAATTGTGCTACAAAGATCAAGCGAGAAAAACATGTATGTAGTGGATTGGTCAATGCTACACACAAGCACATGTCGCTACCAAAGAGTACAGTCGAATCAAGTTGGTTGTGCCACAAAAATCTGAGTTACCTGAATTTCAAGACAATCAACAAGATTGAAAGGAGTCATCTTGTGGAAGGATTGCATGACTCAGTATACAAGAAAGAAAGCATTTGTGATGCATTAACGGATGGGAAAATAAATCAAGTCTTCTTTTAAGGACAAGCGAAGTCCTTCTTCAACCAAGATACTTCACTTATTGCATATGGATTTGTTTGGTCTGTTGAACCGGCTAGCAAAAGTGGAAAGAAATACACATTAGTGGTGGTAGATAATTATTCAAGATACACATGGGTTATCTTTATGTGTAAAAATAAGGAAACCTTGCAGAAGCTCCCTCAGCTGATGAGAATAGTTCAAAATGAGAAGAGTCAAACCATTATCAAGATAAGGTCCGATAGAGGAACCGAGTTTGTCAATGGGATTATAACTCGATTGCATACGAGAATGATATTGTTCATGAGTTATCAGTGCGAGAACTCCACGTGAGAATGGAGAGTGAAATAAGGAACAAAACTCTCAAGGAAGCTGCGAGGACCATGTTAATTTGGATTTTCTAAGAGATTTTGGGCTGCATCCATTATTACTACTTGCTACACTCGGAATAAGTGTATGATCGTAGGCATCTGTCCAAAACCCCTTATGAAATATGGACATGCGGGAAGCCAAATGTTGGATATTTTCATATCTTTGGATGTAAGTTTTTCATTCACAACAATGGCAAGGACAACTTAAAATCTTTTTGGGATACTCGGTGAGAGTAAAGCTTATAGAGTACTAAACAAGAGAACTATGGTCACGAGAAGAGTCTATCCATGTGGTTTTTGATGAACCTAATATTAATGGAGAAGACATAGATGAGTTAGGTGACAAGAGGAATCAACCAACCTGTTCATAAGAGTCCTTATGTTGAGGCGGATATTAGAAGACTCAACCACGATGAAGATGAGATAGTTGAACCTCAGAGACAACTTGAAGATCTGCGGTGAATGATGATGGGTGAAGTGTTCAAGACAATTTAGCTGCAAGACGACTAAATCCAGCAGACTTACTCCAACCAGATGTGAGATGGCTAAGAGACCATCCACCAGAGCTTATTATTAGAGATGTTAGAGAATGAGTAAGAACCAGATCCAGGACTCAACATGAAGCTATGTTCACTTGTTTTATTTCCCAGATTGAACCTAAAGATGTGTCACAAGCATTGGATGTCACACATTGGATTCTAGCTATGCAGGAAGAGCTGAATCAATTTGAGAGAAACAAGGTTTGGGAATTAGTTCAAAGGTTTACCCACCAAAATGTTATTGGTACTAAGTGGGTATTTAAAAAGAAGATGAATGAAGAGGGATCTGTAGTGAGAAATAAAGTAAGATTGGTAGTAAAAAGGTATTGCCAAGAGGAACGTATAGATTTTGATGAAATCTTTGCTCTGTTGCTAGATTGAAAGGAATTAGAATGTTTATTGCATATGTTGCACACAAGAACTTCACTTTGTTTATCAAATGCATGTGAAGAGTGCATTTTTGAAAGGACTTTTGGAAGAAGAAGTCTATGTGAAGCAACCTCCAGGTTTTGAGCGAGAAAACTATTGGAGATAAAGTGTACAAGCTTAAGAAAGCATTGCATGGATTGAAACAAACACCAAGAGTGCGGTATGATACATTGTCCTAGTTTCTTATTGACAATGGATTCACCAAAGGCAAGGTTGATAGAAAACTCTTGAGAATTTAAGATGGGGAGAGTTAATTGCTTGTTCAAATTTATGTGGATGACATTATCTTTGGATCCACAAACAAAGAGTTGTATGACAAATTTTCAAATCTCATGCAAGGGAAGTTTGAAATGAGCATGATGGGAGAGCTGACTTTCTTCCTAGGTCTCCAAGTCAAGCAAATGAATGATGGAACTTTCATAAGTCAAACCAATTATCCCACAGATTTAATGAAGAAATTTGGTATGGAAGACAGTCATCTATGAAGATTCCCATGAATACTTCAATCAAGATGGATATGGATGCGAGATGGCAAAGTTGTTGATCAAACCATATATAGAGCCCTTATGGATCTTTGCTCTATTTAACAACAAGTATGCCGGACATCACCTTTGTTATAGGTGTATGTTCGCATTTCAATCTGCACCAAAAAGTGAGTCACATGATCAAGCTAAGAGAATCCTAAGGTATTTGAAGGTATGCTAAGAAATTGGCTTATGGTATCCAAAGGATGGAGGATTCAAGGTAGTTGGCTACTCGGACTCGGACTATGTTGGATGTGGAGTGGATAGAAAAAGTACATAAAGTACTGCCGGATGCTTGAAAATAGATTAGTTTCCGGTTCAACTAGAAAAAAATTCAATAGTTACATCCCACGGTGAAGCAAAGTACATAGCCGCATGAAGTCATTTGTGCCCAAGTCTTATGGATGAGGCAACAATTGAGAGACTATGATATAGAAGAAAAAGAAATTCCAATTATGTGTGATAACACAAGTGCCATTGCAATTTCTCAAAATCCGATGTGCATTTAAGAACCAATCACATTGATATCGATATCATTTTGTAAGAAATTATGTTGGAAAGTAAGACATCACTTTGGAATACATATCAACCGATAAGCGATTAGCTGAATATTTACAAGACATTATGTGAATCAAGATCTGAAAAGCATAAAAATGAACTTGGATTGATTGAGCTGAGGAGACTCAGAAAACTCAATCAGCAAAGTCAAAGACGAGAGTATTGAAAATTAACAAAGTTTCATTTGTCAAGCAAAGTGAAATAGCCAAGACGGCTAGTAAAAATTTGTTTCGAGTTAGCCGGACCGAAAGTGCTTATTATGTAAAAGAGAAGCGAGAGTTAACTCACTTATGGAATACAACTCGAGATATTTATGAGCTAAGCGACAAAACGCAGTCGTTTTCTGCAAACGGGAATGTTTTAGGCTTGACGTTAGCAGTAATTATGGTGTTAGTAAAAAGGATGTACTCGTTTTACCTATGATTTGATATAAATGTTGCTGCATTTAATGCGGGGAAATTAATGCGTTTTAAGACTCAATCTCAACCATTGATCAAATTCGAACATTTTGAATTCCAAAAGCGTCCTTTCATATCCCATATAAAGAGAATTTTTTTGTCTCTCCTCACACTACATTCATCTCTCTCAAGCAAAAAGAAGAAGTTTTCTCTACAACCAAGCAAAACCCTAGTTTCTTTTTCATTCGAATCTTCAAGCACAAGACTTAAATAGCACCGACATACGATTATGTGAAGATTCTTTGAGAAAATCCACTCTAGAGCTATGGTGGATTTTGAAGGTCTAGTCGAACAAGGGGTTGACAAAGTATTGGCTAGAAAAAATTTGAGAAACCCGAGAAATTTGGTCTCAAGGATTTTCTCTCTATGGAGTTCTCGCACACTTATCTCGAAGAAGTGGCGGCGTTTTATGTGAATGTTGAGGTTCATGATGAAGAAATACGTTCATCACCCACAATAAGGACATCAAGATAACTACTAAGGACCTAGCTACATATCGGCAATTGCCTTCATCCGGATTGAAGGAGATTATTGAGAAAGACATAAACCTGGGCTTTGCATGGAAGGAGATTACTAAACCAAAATCTGCGAAGACTATCTATACGATCAAGAAGTCTTTGATCAAGGAGGACTACCATAGCTCATGGACGTAGTAGCCAAGAGCGTGGATATGAAGTTTGGAAGTTTCAATCGGCGGTCAGGACTAAGCCGATGGTGATGGTTGCTATAATGGAAGAGAAAAAGGTGAACTGGGTTGAGTTCATCTTTGCTAGAATTTGCCAAAATGTGATGAACAAGACCATAAATGATCTGGTTGAGTGCGTTCGTGAGCTCATTTGGGATATGGCCTAGTGATCGGCCACTTGATGGAGTTGAAGGGCATTCCTCTCAAGAATGGGAAACCCTTCCACGTCAACAAGAAGATGTTTAGCGCAAACCTAATGACTTGCCCAGAGATAAGCCCATGCAAGAAAAGTTGACACAAGTGGCGAATCGGTGACCACTGTCCCTGGGGGACACAACCGCAATCGCTAAAGCTCCATGTCCTAAGCTCCCGTGCGAGAAAAAGAAGAAGGCCCCTGCAGTGAAGTCGACACCTACCCCTACAAATCGTGAAAGACTCTACACTGTCCCAAAGAGCCGAGACTAAGAAGGAATCCCATGCACCTTCTCGAGTCATGAAAAGAAACGCTTAGTTGTGCCAAGGAACCCAGTGCGGCAAAGAAGTTGAAGATGGGTGAATCACTTTCACCATTGAAGAAACTACTGAAGTGGTTAAAGACAAAGAAAAGGTGAATGGTTAAACAATCCGCTTTAGCCAAGCCATCTAAGTCTGGTATTTGTGGAAAAAGGAGACTATCACTGCGATGAAGAAGCGATGAGTCCGGTCAAGAGAAGGGTGGTTTGGAGACCACGAGTTGAAGAGAAGGAGATTGCTAACGGTGAATATCGGAGGTTGGAAGAAAGCGCTATAGATACGAGAACAAAGTTTAGCTAAGACCACTGTAAGAAAGAAATATGAAGAAACAGAAGTTGAGACATCTAACCATGGAGAGGAGTTAGTTGTACGTTCCCCTCGGTCGGATGCGGAAGCAGACTAAGGAGGATTGGGCTCACCTTGAGCCCATGCGGGAGGATGATGACCTTGTGATGTTGACTCTGCATATCCAGGACATTTAGGAGAGGCTTGGAATTTGGAGGGCCCGGAAGTTGAGTTTCGCTCGGCATCAATTCAAAAGCCAGAATTCATTGAGGAGAAAGAATATCTCCTATAGTTTTTGAGGAATGTCGGTGTATGCACGACTCTAGACAGATGAAAGTAGTTGCACCGACATTTTGTTTGACAGAAAGAATATGAAGGGATTAAAGAAATAGAGAAGTCAAAGCCTTTATTGAAGAATCGGATAAGCCTCAATTATGATCTCTCCTAGCCCATATATTATGGAAATAGTCGGTGATTTATTTTACAATTACACCAGTTGATTCTTTTAAAAGAAATAAGTTTTTGTAAAGTAATTTTCAAATATAAAACTTAATAAGTATTATATTTTATTGATGATTTTGGCTTAATGTGGAAATTGACAACTTGAGTTTTTCACTATTTTGGTTTAATTGTTTATTAAGTGAATATATTTTGTATCAATTGGATAGAGTTTCAAAATTTAGATTTTAAGTTACCACTTTTGTCATTTAAAACATAACTCTTAATGAAAAAATGTATTAGTTTTCATCTATATTGGGTTAAGATTTATTATTTTAAATACCACACTTAAAATAAATAGATTGCTATAACTTTAAGTTTAATTGTTATGATAAAAATATTCACTTTGTGGCATTAGAATTAAGATTCTTTATGAAAAATCTTATTCTTTTGGCACATATTTTGTACTTTAATATCGCTTTGAGTTATGTTTCTTTAATCGAAAAAGTTAGAGATAATGAAAGAAGTAAGCACACGATCATACCCGGATAATATAAACTTTTATTTCTATGTTTTTCGAGAAATATAAATTACAAAGAAACTCATGAGGTTATTCTTGATTTTGGTAAAGAAGTAATTTACTAAATTTTAAATTTTTTATACGAGTTTTGTAGTTAAAGTGATATTGCTCACTCTTTGTAAGGAAGTTGATATGGTTTGAGTATTCCAAAGATATTTTTAGATTTATATCTTCCCTTCCATCCTTCCCAACTCATTAAATTTCTAATTAATGTAATAACTTGCGATATATCAATTTTTAGCTCATGAGTTACCGAAGTAATCGCTAATTTTAAAAACGTTCTAAAATTAATTAAGAAAAATACTTTCATAGCCATTATCACAAAAGATTGATTAATATGATCATAAACTAATATAAAAACTTATTTTGTTGTTATAATATTTTTTGTTGTATTGAGTTTTTTTGAAAGATTTACTTAATCGTTCATGTAAATTATACTTCGATAAAACAAAATATACACTAATACTTTGAAGTATTTCAATTTTAATAATCCAAGTATTTCTTGTTTACATAGTACATATTTATTTAAAATATTCATCAATAAAATTATTTTTATTTTAAAAATTCATTTGAATCACGTGCGAAGCACATGTTTCTTACTAGTTGTAAAAGTGTTGTAAAGTGCAAAGAATGATTTGTTCAATAAAATAACATATTATACAATCATTCTTTATTTCTTTGACTATTTACTTTTCTATGTATATTTAAGTTTTGGCATCATCGAAAAGAAAAAAATTGTTGGGAAAATTTATGTATATTTTTGATGATACCATGTAAAACTTAGATTAGGAAATTGGCACCCCAATTCAAATGTAATTCAATTTGTGATAAATAGGGTTCGTGAGTGAGTTGGAGATAATCAAGTTGAAGATTACAAGATTCGGCTAAAGATTGAAGAGAAGACTCGGTTGTGTGTCAAATGTGTGAAAGGTTGATCAGTGTGAGAAAAGCTATCTCGGTCGGTGGATCGACAACAAAGTTATTCCAAAATGATTGGAATCGAATGTCAAAGAGGTATGCAGCAGACAAGACTTGAGAAAGCCGAAAGAGATCCGTTGTCAAAATAAGTCAAGATTTTTTTGAAATAGACTTGTGTCGGTTTGCCCGATAATAAAGTTGTTTTTTGAAATAATGAGCAATGGACAAATTAGATGCACTGAAATTTTGCGAGTTTAAGGAAAGAGCAGAGCATTAAATTCAAGGTACGGTCTCAATTAATGCTGCAAGACAAGACAAGCCAACAACCTACAAAGTGTGATTTGAGAAATATGTCTATCTCTTCCACGGACTTGAAAATATGCACTATAAAAGGTCAAGAGTCATTTGAGAGAAGGTTACGAACTTAACATCGACTATCAAACATACAAGCATTCAAGCAAATACCGCAAACATCTCTCAAGCCTACATTCGAAGGAAAACTATCCAACACGATCGGTGAAGGAAAGACAACTTCATCGGTTGAAGAGGAAAAATTATTTTCAAGAACAAATGGGTCTACTCTCCAAGGTTGAAGGAGAAGTAGTTACGTTCCATCGGACGAGCTCTAAACCTGTTAGAGGGCTACGTGATCAAGTCTAAAGGTTTGTAGGAAGCTTAAGTAGTAGGACAACCGTCTTGTGAAGAAGATGAGTCCCAAGAGCAACAGTTTTGTGTGATCAAAGGCGGCTCGGATTGTTAACTACTTTATAACCAAGTCAAGTTACCTAGAGAATTCCTCCAGGAGTTGGAGAAGAGTGGACTAAAGGAATTACCCCATCCTCGAACCACTATAAACTCCGCTTGTGTCTATTTACTTTTTAGTTCACTTAATTTTTCGCATTACTTTCATATCTGTTGATAAGTTAAATTGCTTAAGTCTCCAAATAATAACATTGCTAAAACAAGTGTTGAAAAACATACTAAAAACTCTAAGGGTGAAAATCTTCCATTTGTTAAAAACTAAGTCAATTGCATTTCTAAATATTAGTAAAACAACTAAGTTATACAATCAATAGCTCAATCGAATCTGTTGAGTGAGTAACTTTGTTTTGCAAGCCAACATAGTGTCCCTCAAGGACCTAGGTGACTTAAATATACTCTAAAATTATTTAAAAGGACTAAAATCGAAAAGTTGGTAAAATTTATTCAACCCCCTTTTAAACTTTACACATCATCCCTTAGGACCTACATAAATTATATTTAATTAAATTATGAAATATTGTTTTTGTCCCAAACACCATTCCACGCTTAGGTTTGTTCCATTTATACCCCAACTGTGGTTCTGGTTCCATTATTAAAACGGAGGAAACTTGGTAACATCGTTAAATATTTTATAATTACATCCTAATTTTCTAAATATTACAAATATATCTTAAACTTCTTTAAATATCACAAATAACCCAAACTTTTCGTTTTATATTTTACAATTACATATATCCCTCATCTACCCTCAACTTTTCTAAATATAAATGGTCTACATATTTACAACTTACGAGAAAAACTAAAAGTTGGGACTATTAATAATATTAAAAAAATTGATAGATATAACTGGCAAATATTGACAATGTCGTAAATTCCTTCAAAGAAAAACCCTCAGAATCTGAATCGAACTTTTCTGTAATTATCTCAAACCTCAGTTTTTTTTAACATTCCCAAAGATATATCCATAAGACAATCGTTGAACTCATCTTAATTTAAACCATGTACCCAAAAAATCAAAATTAAATGAAAAGGAGCCAAACACTCCATTGTCTATGAACATAAGACAACATTATTTTAACATTGTTCCCTATTCACATCTCTGTATATGAACACAAGACATCATTACTAACATCGATCTCCATTAACATTAATACATTATAGACAGACCTTAGTCTCTCTTTGGCTCAGTCACTTGGACTGTTTCTGGGTAAAGCACACTCTTAGCTCCGGTGTAGTCCATTAGCACATTCGAGCGCCTCCCTCGATGGCTTCATCGGGTGTTGTCATGAATCGCAATCCGATTGTCCACTCTACCACTTCAGGAAAGAAAAGCTTCCATAAGTAAGTCACTCTGAACCATGCCGGTTCTGTTACGTATCTTTCTCCACGGACAGCGCTCCGGACTATGGACTTTGCGCACTTCTCCACGCTCAGGACTGGCATTATGTTCACTTGTACCTACAATTCACATATAGATAATCGAATTAACCAAGTATATATAGAAAGAATTACAAAAACTATACTCAATATTGTTTAGCCCAATTATAAAAAAGATCGAGTTAACAGACATATTTAAACCTATACATAGGTATGCAAAGTCTTAATTGTAAACTAAGAGAAAAATTTGCTAATCAACATATTCCCACTATCTCATTTTAGCCTACAACATTTTATCAAAACAATCTATCCCCACTAACTAAGTCTTTCGCCTAAATTATTAGTCCCACTATATATTATTTTACATCTTAAAAATAATAATAATCCCATTTCTTTTATTACTCCACTACAAAATCCTAAAATAATTGTACGTGATTTTCTTATTTCCAACAAATGGTATCGAGCCCGATTGTATTATTAACTTGGCGAAACTAGCTTCCATTAAACTATCCCCTCACATTTACTAAAATTATCCCATCATTTTTAAAAAAATCCTAATATGTCAACTCTACAAAACAACTACCAAATATCAATCCCTAAGGAGAAAATTATAATTGGGCTATCAAAATGAGGAAATATTTTATGTCCCAAAGTCTATGGGATATCATTGACAATGGATATACTATCCCTTATTGGAGATATTGTTACTTGAAGAGTTTGTTAATCGATTTGATTCTTTGTTCTTATGTTAGTGTTAGTTATATGTTTCGTTAGTTTGTTTGTAAAGTTAGTTAGCAACAATAATTAGTTAGTTAGCTTTTTTCCTTTGTTTAAATACATCATCTTCCTATCAATAAAATCAGTTTTACATTCCCAAATATGAGTGATATGAGTAACATTAGCATGGTATCAAGAGCGGCCATATTTTTACGGTGATGATTTCTTCTCCGGTGCGGTGATTCTGTTTGTTTTCGTGAAGCTTCTTCTTCTCTTCTTCTTCTCGAGAATCTCATGGCAATCTCGGACTTTCTTACTTCTCTTCCTACTCTTCATACTCTTTGAGTTCGATTAGATCGTAGCAATTATATCTCTTGGTGTGCTCAAGTACTTTCTACGTGTGTGTGCGCATAGCTTGGAGGATTTCTTACTTGGCTCCTCTGTTCCTCCATAAAAATTTCTCACTGAGATGAATCTGGTTTTGGCTTCAATGGCGAAGAAAAGACCAGTTTCTTTTTAGTTGGCTATTAAATTCTATTCATTGAATCTATGATGGGAGATGTGGCTCGATGTTCAAATTCTGTGAGTTATGGAGTACTTTGGACAAACTTTATTGCGATCACCCAAAGCTAGGGTGATGCATCTGCGATTTCACTTCAAACACTAAAGAAAGGTGACCTTTCTATTGTTGAGTTTGTATTGAAGATGAGGACAATTGCTGATGGTATGATTGCAACGGGTTTACGATGAAGTAGTGGCCATGTATATTCTAGGAGGTGTTGGTCTTGAATATGAGTCGATTATGGTAAATCTTACTTCGAGAACTCGAATCATTAACTATTCTTTGAGGTTCAATTTGTTCTTCAATCTCATGAAATGTGAATTCAACAACAATTTCAAACAACCTCTAAGTCATTTCACTGCACATTTGGTACGGCTCGATCTAATAACTCTCAATTTTTCGGAAATCGTGGTGGTTTTCCAATGGCAATTCATTTGGAAGGGGCAATTTTACTGATTCTGGTTCTAAAGGTGGTTTTAATGGACATAGAGGTGATTTTTCTCGTGGAAGAGGCCGGTTTGGGAGAGGCAAACCGGCTTGTCAAATCTGTGGTAAAAATAACCATCTAGCAACTAAGTGTTTCAAGCGTTTTGATGTCTCGGCTGGTTCCAATTCATCAGCATCTCAGGTTTATTTTGCTGCTTCAGAACAACCACAGTCCATTAGCTCTCAGTCAGTCAACTCTGACTGGTTTGTTGATAATGGAGCAACAAACCATATCTCGTCGCACCTTTAGAATCTTGATGTGCAGACTGAGTATTTTGGCAAAAACAGGCTTGTTGTTGGTAATGGCTCTCAAATTCCTATCTCTCAAATTGGATCTTTGTCCTTCCTAGTCTTTCTTCCTCTCACTCCTTATATCTTAATAATATTCTATATGTGCCAGATATTACAAAAATTCTTTTTAGTATATCTCAGTTTACAAAAGACAATCTAGCTTACATTGAGTTTCATGATTCATTTTGTCTTGTCAAGGACAAGAAGACACACAAGGTGTTCTTTGCAAGGAACCCTTAAAAATAGCCTTTATCAGCTAGATTTGTCTCATATCCACTCAAGGGTTATTCTTATTCTAAATCTTCATCTTACTTTCAGAACTTTGTTTCTTGTTCTTCTATTAATTCAAATTATGCTTCTCCTACTTGTAATGTTGCACAAAGTTCCAATGTAACATTGTAGCATAATAAACTTGGTCATCCATGCCTTGGTACTCTTAGTCTTGTACTAAAACATTTGAACATTCATACTTCACGGAATAATATACCAATTTGTGATTCTTGCAAACTTGGAAAGCTACATGCTATGCACTATCCTTGAGTTCCCACAAAAATAAATGCACCATTTCGGATAATTCATTCGATGTCGGGGTCCGGCTCATGTGTCTAGTAATGGTTTTAGATTCTATGTGCATTTCATTGATGATTACAAAGAGATACACTTGAATTTCCCATAAAACACAAATCAAGTCTATTCCATTTTTGTTCAGTTTAATGCCATGGTTGAAAGGCAATTTAATGCTAAAATTAATGTTCTTCATTCTGAGAATGGAGGTGAGTTCAAAGCTCTCACTCCTCTTCTTCTTAAACTATGATTCAACATAGGTTTTCTTGTCCTCACACCCACCAACAAAATGAAAAAGTGAAAGAAAACACCTCCATATAATCAAGTTGGTCTATTGCCTCTTTATTTTTGGATGGATGCTTTTATCATGCGACTTTTCTTATCAATAGATTGCCTTCTCCTTCTCTTCAAAACAAATCACCTTTCAATCTTCTTTTTGGCACACAACCCGACTATCGTTTTTAAAGGTGTTTGGTTGTGTTTGTTTCCCATATCTAAGACCCAATCACTCTACCAAGCTGCAATTTAGAACCTCAAAGTGTTTATTCTTGGGCTATAGTCCTCATCACAGGGGTTATAAATGTCTTCATCCATCGGGAAGGATTTATGTTGCAAGGTCCGTTGTCTTCAATGAAGCGAGCAATTCCTTTTATTCTTCCTTATTCTCCTCAACTGTTTCCTCTTCTTCTTCCCCTGTGCTCTCTAAGCTGCCTCTCTTACCTTTTCCTCCAGGTTTTCCTCCCTCTCCATCAGCATCTTCAGCACATACTCCTCCACCTTCTCTTGTGCAGCCTACTCATTCTCGATCTATTACCACAGATTCTTCCTTCTCTACATCTCCTTCACCAAAGACCAATCTCTCATCCTCCTTCACCTATTCCTATTCCTCCTCCTCTTATTCCTTCTAATTCGTCATCTCATTCTATGATTACGAGGTCCAAGGCTGGTATACTCAAACCAAAAGCCTATATATCTTATGTTTCCTCTTCATTAGAACCTCATAGTATACAAAGAAGCATTATCTCGATCCAAAATGGAAGTCCGCCATTGATGATGAGTTTGTGCCCTTATTAGAAATCGACACTGGGTATTGGTGCCTTATGAGGATTCCATGTCTGTGGTTGATCACAAATGGGTGTTTAGGGTGAAGTAAAAGGTGATGGTAGCCTTGATCAATACAAAGCCGATTTGTTGCTAAGGGATTTCAAAAAGTAAGTAGGGATCAATTATTTTAAGACCTTTAGCCCCGTTGTTAAGCCTGTCACTATCCGCATTGTGTTTACATTGGCTGTTACATTTGGATGTCCTATTCGGCAGGTAGATGTAAACAATGCATTTCTAAATGGGGACTTACATCACTCAGTCTTTATGACTCAACCAGAAGGGTATGTTGACATGACACAGCCACATAATGTTTGTAAACTCACTAAGGCCTTGTATGGGTTGAAACAGGCCCCCAAAGCCTGGTATGATAAGCTTAAAGGCTTCCTATTGACACATGGATTCAAGGATTCCACTTCTGACAGTTCAGTATTCATCTACAAAAATGGTTCCACCCTCATCATAATTCTTGTCTATGTTGATGATACCCTCATCACAAGTAGTGATTCAGTTCTTATTCAAAAGATTGTTACAGATATGGATGCAAAATTCTCTCTTAAAAATCTTGGAGCTTTCAATTATTTTCTTGGGTTACAAGCTCATAGAACTTCTGATGGTATTTTTCTTAATCAAGAGAAGTATGTCACTGATTTACTCAAGAAAACTTCCATGTCTGATTGCAAAGCCATTTCTACTCCTTGTTGTGCAAGTATCAAGCTCAAACTTGATGACAGTCCATTACTTTCTGATGCCACAATCTTTAGAAGTATAGTTGGTGCACTACAATACCTTACTTTAACAAGGCCTGCTATAAATAAACTCAGTCAGTTCTTCTGAGAATCATTGGATGGCATGTAAAAGGTGTTGAGGTATCTCAAGTTTTCTATTGCTTATGGTATTCAATTCACTCATGTCAAGAGATTCAATCTTATTGGTTTTTCGATGCGGATTATGCAAGTTCCTTGGATGATAGAAAGTCTACTAGTGGTTTTTGTATCTTGCTTCACAAAAATCCTATTGTGTAGGGATCAAAGAAATAGAATGTGGTGGCTCGTAGCACCACTGAATCTGAGTATCGAGCCCTTGCTACTACAACTACATACTTAATTTGGATTAAATCTTTGTTTTCTGAGCTTGGCATTAATCTTGCCTTTCCTTCCATTTTGTGGTCGATAATGTTGGTGCTACTTCTTTAGCTCAAAACCTGTGTTCCACTCTAGAACGAAGCATATTGAAATTGACATTCATTTTGTCCGAGAGAAGGTACATTAAAATGATATTGATGTTCGTTTTGTCCCAAGTGAAGACCAAGTGGTCGATGTGTTTACTAAACCCCTCTCTCACGCGATTTCAATTTCTCTGTCATAAACTTCCATTGGGTTGTTCTAGTTCGGTTTCGGGAGCGTATTAGAGATATTGTTACTTGAAGAGTTTGTTAATCGGTTTGTTCTTGTTCTTTGTTAGTGTTAGTTATAAGTTTCGTTAGTTTGTTTGTAAAGTTAGTTAGCAAAAAAAGAATTAGTTATAGAAGCTTCTTTTCCTTTGTATAAGTACATCATCTTCCTATCAATAAAATCAGTTTTACATTCCCAAATATGAGTGATATGAGTAACATTAGCATCCCTGTGCTTTGTCTGAGGAGAAAAAGGAAAAATTAGACAAAAATATGGAGAAGGACAACTTGGCTCTTTATACGCTACAAATGATTATGGCGGAATCACTATTTCCAAGAATTAGTGGAACTAAAACATTAGAGGCTTGGGATACTCTAAAAGAGGAATATCAAGGAAGTGATAAGGTACGACATCTCAAACTACAAACTCTAAGAAGAGATTTGGAAAATATGAAAATGAAGGAATCTAAGACAGTAAAAGATTACTACACTCGATTACGAGAAGTAATTAATCAATTAGCCTATGGAGAAAATATTACTGACAAGAGAATAGTAGAAAAAATATTAATCACTCTTCAGGCTAAATATGATCCTATTGTTACAACAACGGAAGAAACTAAATATATAGAAAAATTGTCATTGCAATGAGAATTAATCGGCTCACTTGAAGCCTATGAGAAAAGATCGAATATGCAAGAAAATGAATTTGTTGAAAATGCCTTTGATCTAAAAATTAATACACTGTCTCAAAATTCTAGAAATGGGGGAGAAGAAATGGAGAAAATTAAAAAAATCATGGTGGAAATAATAATAATAATTACAATCAAAGAAAATCCAAATATCCTCCATGTGGTATTTGCAAAAAGACCAACCATCTTGAAAAGAATTGTTGGAATCGAGATAAACCAAAATGTGAAAGTTGTGGAAGAGTTGGTCATCTTGAGAAAGACTGTCGCTCCAGGCAAAAACATCAAGCTAATTTCTCAGAAGAAAATGAAAAGGAAAACAATCTATTCTATACATGTCATGCTGCGTCAAAGGTGAAGAATGACACATGGTACATCGACAGCGGCAGCAACAACCACATGACTGGAAATGAGAAGAATTTTAAAGAGATTGATAGGTCAATCAAGTCCCAAGTCAGGCTCGGGAATGGAGAACTGGTGGAAGTTGAAGGTAGAGGTACATCACTAAAAGAGGTACGCGTCTCATACAAGATATCTTGCTAGTTCCTAAACTTGACACGAATCTCTTAAGTGTGGGTCAAATGATGGAGAAAGGATATGAATTAGTTTTTAAAGGAGACTCGTGGCACAAAGAAATAAAAATACAACGATAGTTGTAGTAAAAATGCAACAACACGGTGGCGAGACATTGAAGCAAAGACTAAAAGCCCAAGAAGATCAATCATGGTTATGGCACCAGAGGTTCGGGCACTTCACCTTCAACGGGTTAAAGAGGCTCCACGAGAAAAATATGATGAAAGATCTTCCAAAGAATCTAAAGCAATCCAAATAAATGACGAGCGTGTTCGAGAGATGCTTGGAAGGCAAACAACACAATAAATCATTTCCATCAGGACAAACAAGGAGAGCAAACAAATCCAGAGCTGGTACATACGGACGTATGCGGGCAGTGAGGACTCCAACGGTCGAGAAAAACATGTACTTCATCCTCTTTATTGATGATTATACAAGAATGATTTGGGTTTATTTTATGAAAGAACGATCGAAGTCTTCAATATCTTTAAGAAATTCAAGAACCTAGTGGAGAATCAATGTGGACGAAGAATCAAGGTGTTACGAAGTGATCGAGGAACCGAATACACCTCCAATGAGTTCAACAAATTCTACGAAGATGAAGGAGTCAACCATTAATCGGTGCTTCGGTTTCGCTCCAGGAGCGAGAATGGTGTGTCGAAAGAAAGAAAAAGAACAGCGATGGAGATGGCCAGGACAATGCTAGCGAGAAAAACATGCCGAAGGAGTTTTGGCGAAGCGATCAACCCTGGTTGATCGCAGTTTATCTTCGGTTTATCTACTCAACAAACTACATCTTCTCAACAGGTGACCAACAACGGTAGTACAAAATAAAACACCGGTAGAAGCATGGAGTGGACGAAAACCATCAAAGACAACATCAAAGAGTTTTCGGGGAGTATCGCTTATGTTCACATCCCAAAAGAGAAAAGACATAAACTGGATGAGAAGACCGAGAAAGGCATATTCTCGCTCTGACTCTTAGTCTAAAGGATATATAATATACAACCTTAAAACCAAGAAACTAGTCATAAGTCGAGATGTCGAGTTCAACGAAAATGCATTATGGAATTGGGAAAAAGAAGAGATGGAAAAGCAAAATATTATGGTGCCACGACCAAGAAGTCTATAGATCATCTTGAAGGAGAAGAACCGGAAACACCAGGAAACGATCCACAACCTTCAAGCCCGAGGAGATCATCATCATCATCTTCAATTGAAGATGAATCATCTCTAGAGTCACCACCAAGGAAAGTACGATCACTTAGGAGATCTACGAGACGTGCGACTTTGTGACCATGGAACCGGAAAATTTTGAAGCCGCCATTAAGAGAAAGGAATGGGTAAAAGCCATGGAAGAAGAAATCAAAATGATCGAGAAAAATCAAACATAGGAGTTGGTGGATCTACCCAACAACAAAGAAGTCATTGGAGTTAAGTGGGTCTACAAGATAAAACTTAATCTAAATGGCTCAATTAAAAATACATAGACGATTGGTTGCTAAAGGATACTCGTAATTACCAGGATGAGACCTTTTTGATTTGCTCGCTTCGCTTGGCAAAGATTTAAAAAATGGAAGATCTACCAATTGGATGTCAAGTCGCTTTCCTCAATGGTTATCTTGAAAAAGAGAAATATGTTGAACAACCTCAAGGATTCGTGATAGAAGGAAAAGAAGACAAAGTTCTAAAGCTAAAAATGCGCTCTAAAGATTAAAACAATCTCCACGAGCCTGGTACGGTCGAATTGATGACTACTTCATCGATCGAGGGTTGAGAAGAAGTGAAAGTGAGTCGTACATCAAGATCCAAGGTAACACGAACAGACTCATTGTTTCTTTATATGTTGACGATCTTATTTATACAGGAAACAATGAAGAGATGATTAAGGAGTTCAAAAAAGATATGATGAAAACTTTTGAAATGACTGATCTTGGAATGGTGCACTATTTCCTCGGCATTGAGGTAAGCCAAAAAGAAAATTGGATATTTATCTCACAAAAGAAATACGCAAAGAATCTACTAAAGAAATTTAAGATTGAAGGCTGCAAATTTGTGGCTACTCCTTTGGTCACAAATGAAAAGTTTAGTAAAGACGACGGTACACAAAATGCGGATGCATCTACACACAGAAGTCTCATTGGGAGTTTACTATATCTAACAGCTACAAGACCGGATATTATGTATGCGACAAGTCTACTATCAAGGTTCATGCAAAATCCTAGTCAAGTTCATTATGGAGCCGCAAAGAGATTTTTTAGATATCTACAAGGGACAAAGGACTACGGGATATTGTATAAACCCACAGACTACTCAAGACCGATTGGTTACACTGATAGTGAGTGGACTGGATTATCTGATGATATGAAGAGCACATCAGGTTACACATTCTCACTTGGCTCTGGTATATTTTCATGGTCATCTAAAAAGCAAAATTGTGTAGTACAATCCTCGGCCAGGTTTAGCACGCCGCAACAACACTAACTACAAGTCAATCTATCTCGCCTAAGGCACATTCTTGGATATATGGGAGAAGATCAAGAAAATCCTACGGAGATTTATCTGCGATAATAAGTCTACAATAGCAATGGCTAAGAATCCCGTACATCATACAAGGACTAAGCATATTGCTATCAAGTATTGCTTAAACATATCAAGACACAAGATCAATTAGCAGATATTTTCACAAAGGCGCTACCGAGACCAGGTTTGAGATACTACGCGAGAAGCTTGGAATTATTCAAATGAGCAAAGCAAGCAAGTGGGAGTATTAGAATTTGCTACTCATTTCTATATAAATCTATAATTATCTAACATGTACTAGAATAATCTATTAGAATTTTTACTATATTTGGCCTCATATGTATTAGGTTCTAGTGAAATGAGTTAACCGACATATTTAACCTATAAAATAGGTATGCAAAGTCTTAGTCAGTAAACTAAGAGAAAAATTCGCTAATGAACCTATTGCCACTATCTTCCTTAGCCTACAACAATTTATCAAAACAATCTATCCTTCCCCTAACAAAGTCTTTGGCCTAAATTATTAGTCCCACTAGATATTATTTGACATCTTAAAAATAATAATAATCCCACTTCTTTTATTACACCACTACAAAATCCTAAAATAATTGTACGCGATTTTCTTATTTCCAACAGATTTGTAATTGTTATACAATCTCTCTCTCAAGAGGTACATTTTATAATAGAAACATTCACGAGGTATTTGTTAATTTTGAAAGATAGCCGATTCTATTTTTTAATTAGATTTAGGGATAATTACAAAACCCCCAAGGTACGGGCTAGTTACAAAAAAATAAAACTAGAGATATTTTAAAATTACGAAAAAAAAACCTAAATATTGAGTTTGTCACAAAATTTAAATTTAAGGGGGCAATTGTAATATTTTGAGAACTTATAAAATTTCAAAAAAAAAAAAGACCCTCAATTTGATTTTGTCATAAAATTTAAATTTAAGGGTGCCATTGTAATATTTCCATAAAAAACAATAAAACATTAGAAGAGTTTTGAAATGATTTTTTCTTAAAGGGGAAAAATGTAAGATGGAATCAACTCCTAAAGGATTGTTTTGCAATTTTCAAAAACATCTAGCCCGAAGAACTAATATTAAGGTAGTATTTGTAATTATTATTGGCAACTAGCTCATTATATTTCATTATTTCCTCCGTAGAAGTAATATTGAATAAAGATCTTGGAACATTAATCAAGATATAATTTGATTGTGTGCCAGAGGTTGTGTAGAAGGACTACTTACAGCTGTCATTTCCTGGTCAACTATATGTTTGCCTGCCTTGTTCAAGAATTTTCCTTGACTGAGTTCAGATTCTATGTATCCTGGAGTAACAAGCGTTATCCCTATGTCAGGTCCGAATTCCACCCTCAAGGTCTCGAAAAACTGTGAAATTGCTGCTTTGCTAGCCTAATTTATCACACGTACACCGATGTCAAGACAATTTATTAATTATACTTGTAAAAAACTAAAGCGAAATATGACATTGTTATATCTCCTGGGTACATGTTACTAACATTGTAAAAACTCATCCTTGGTGCAGGCATCCAGGCGGCAGGCGAAGAAAGCACGACAATGCGGCCTCTGCTGTTTCGAAGGTATGGCGCAGCAAACCTGGTCATGTAAACCGAGCCCCAGAAGTTGATATCCTGCAAGAAAAATAAAATTTACCCTTGTGTAGCACATACCACCCTTGTTACAGGAAAAGACGTCAAATTCGTCTTATACGACTCCCATCAATCGTATCATTCTTTTCACAAAAATTCATCCCAGAACTAGGGACCAAATTGTGTGATCCTATGGGTAAGGTTTACTTTGGACATCGTGTGAGAATTACAGGTTAAATATAAATGTATGCATACAAAATAGTGTTCATGTCCCACTACAAAAAAACTTCCACAATTTACCGACACAAATGTTTTTGCCACTAAAATCTTATAGTTACCTACAAAATATCAACAAAATAAAAAATAGTGCTTTTGCTTAAACTAAACCAATCAATTATATCGGCAAATCACGAACAATCATAAATATTATAGGTATTTCCAACAGTTACAGATTTTCTTGAAAAATATTTGCCTACAATTTTGCTTTGTTGGAATTGTGTCAGAACTAAATATACAAACATAATTTTGTAATACTTACCTACAGAAATTTTTGTAGGTAAACTGCGGTTTTTTTTTTTTAGGTAGTGCCCACATTAATTCTATTGAAAAAGACTCCTTGTTATATATATATAACGAGACAATCTATTCGTTCATATATCTGGTATGGCACGATCTGCATCACATATATGATATGTGAGGTCTACTTTCATCCTAAGAGAAGTAGAGTTTCAGGAAAAGAGAAACATTTGCCATGTAATTTAATTTGCTTTTAGGTCGATAGCGATCACAGACAGAAACTTTGGGTATCAGGTATGTTAGTTTAGTGATTGGGGGAAAAGGGGTTTGAAGTGGTGTACTTCATCGGGAAACATGATGGTATGTTTGGTCGGAAGTGATGACCGAGGGATGCTTAACAAACATATATGCTCTAACTGGCCAAAATAAAAAGTAGATAATCATACCATAACTTGTCTAAAATCAGTAACATTATCAACTTCTTCCAGCATAGCCAGAGACATAATTCCAGCATTATTGACCAGATGATCCACTGCAAATATATACAGAACAGCAAAACGTTTAATTAATTATTTCTGAGGCCTTGCAAGGCCTCCATGATCAATGCAGTTGTTTTCCTCTTAAAAAAAACATTTTAAAAGAAGAAGACATTAACCATCAATCTTACATCTTCCAAAATGATTCATAGTTTGATCAACAACTCTCCTGCAGTCATCCACCTTGGAAACATCGGCATGCACCACCACGACGTCGGGCGACCCCAAATTGCGTGCCCTTTCAGCCACATCCTGAAGACTTCTTTCCCTCCGAGCAGCAAGAACTAAACATGCCCCTCTTTTAGCATACTCATACGCGAGACTCTATATATAGAAAAACAATTCCAAAATTCCACTTTTTAGTCACAAAGATTACAAGTAGTGAAGCAAATTACACAAAGATCAAGAATTCCAAAATTGCATTCACATTTATCCAACAATGTATTTCTATTTGTTGAAGAACGTTACTCAAATGAGAACGTTGTCCGTGTCCCATGAACTTTGGGATATTGTTGAAGAGAGGGTATAACACATATACTCCGAAGGAGGAAGAAGCGCTAACAGAAGCAGCTAAAAAATATCATAAAGAGAACAAGACCAAAGATGCAAGAGTATTGTCCTTTATGCACCAAGGGGTAGTTCGATCTATTAATTCTTCCGCAAATTTCGAATGTAAAAATATCAAAAGATGCATTGAAGATTTTTTTAAAAAAAGGGTTACCGTCATCGTGGTCGTTCTGTGTTTTAAGGGGTCGGTGCGAAAAAAGAAATGGGGCCCTTTGTATTCATATAAATTTAAAAAAACAATCTTTCAGTTTCTTTGATATTCCCTCACCTATAACCAAAGACTCTCAACTTATTAAAACAAATAAATAAAAATTAAAAATATCTAATTAGTCAATGTTCAAAATAATATCATTGATCGAAACATAACGCAATGAAACATTATATTTCCATTTCAACGTTTCCAATTTTATAAAAATGGTGCTACAAACAAAGATACTTTAATATCATTACATCATAGATTTAAAGAAAAAACTATGAATACATTAGTCGAGAAAATTGATCCGGTTGATGATTTTTTGGCGATGGGAGCCTATGCGGCTATTCCCCTATTTTTCTCTTTTTTATATTAAAACAACGAAACAAAGTACCTATTTTATCTCTTTCTTTTTTTATATTAAAACAACGGAAAAAAATAAAACCATCATCATAATAATAAGTATTAGAACCCTAACAAAAGATTCATAATATTGTTCACCGCATCGAGAAAACCTAAAATAGCAAAAAACAAAACATAAAATACTCTAGAGGAAACAACTATAAATGCAAATCAGAAAAAAAAAAAGAAAAAGAAAGGATAATTATGCTCCAAGTGGAGGGTCGAACCATAGACTTCCACGAGCAAAAAAGAGCACCAACCAATATGCTTTGTCCAAATGTTTTCTTCTTTTTAGTAGTGTTTATTTTACATATCTCATATTCTAAAACATTAAATATTAAGAAAAAGAAAATCCCAGTGTGGGGCCCTCGCCGGAGGGGGGCCGTGTGCGTCGGCGCGCCTTCGACCGCCCGGGGACGGCTCTCCGACCGTCATTTATGGCGAGATTCACAACGAAGTGCAAGAATATGATATCGTGGTAGAAACCAAAACTTCCAAGCACAAAGCAAGCTTAGTTGCAAAGGAATATTTTCAACAATTGAGTTAGAGCAACTTGAAAGAATGTTCGAATTACAAATTAAGAGGGGGTGTTAAAATATTAATTTATAATGTCTTTGAAAGACTTTGACAAAAGCAACTAATCCAAGGATAATGATGCAACCATTATTCCAAAGAACACGCTTGATAAGCCTATAAAGAGACCTAATCTTGTTGTATTAATAATTCAAGCAACACGCTTGATAAGCCTATAAATAGGCAAATGATGAACACATTTTAGAGCATCCCAACACTACTTACAATTCTACATGTAAAATTATTTGAAGCATGATAAAATTCTTTAAAAATAAAATAAAATTGGTCTCTCTAATATTGTTCATATTTTTAAGAAAAATAAGATCCGCCTCTCTAATGTCCATATTTTTTGAAAAAGTAAATCTCCCTTCTCTAATGTTCATTTTCTGGTTACATCCTTCGCTCTGGGTGTTGCGTTTTTCCAGTTTTCCATTTTTTTTTTGTGATTTTGTTTGTTCATGTTTTTTTTTTTTTAAAGTTAGGCAAATTAGGAATCCTTTTAGCTTGGCTAAAACTAGTGCAGGTAAGCTAGATTTATATATGTAGGTATGTTTCCAGTATAATATACTTTACCTCGCCGATGCCGGAGGATGCACCGGTGATGAGGACAACTTTGCCGGCGATATCTTCGCTAAAAAGGGTACCCAAAATAGAGAGAAAGAACTTGAAAATTTGAAAGGGTGGCAAGAAAAAAAGAAGCGAAAAGAAGGTGAAAGGGGGAGCTGCTAAGTTTAGAAACGTGTGAATTAGTTCCACCATGGCTGCATCTCCAAATTAATTAATTGCTTTTTGCTTAATTCTTCGATGAGAAAACTATGAGCAAATAAGTTTGATGTGATGACAATGTTAGAGATAGTTATAATACATACATAAGTATGAGTATTTGGTGGCACCACTGCATGGAAAGGAGATGACACGTATTTGGATGAGAGCGGTGACGATGTTTTAGCATTATTCTCCCGACTCAATCTTTTTACGTTTCTGTACATACTCAAATCAGGAAATCCGGTACTTGTGAATCGAAATGATTTTTAAATTTTAGGGCTCGTTTGGCAATTTTCATAGGATTGATAAAATTTTTAGGAATTGATAGGATTATACATTTCGGGCTCGTTTGGTTGACCTA